>CM053582.1:565453252-565474553 GCA_028627135.1 Pseudochirops cupreus | reverse complement strand
TTCCCATAAACCAAGGCTAACACAAAAAGCTGGCAAATAGTAGAGATTTAATTAAAACTTCTTCAAAGAATAACATAACATAATACTTTCAATTTAAAAGACTTCATTATTCTTTTAAGAACCATCTATTTGTGATTAGAAAGTATACACTTACAGTGTGCTATGTTGCAAAAAGTGATGAATTTGTGTCTAGGTATCTGGGTTCAAACTGCAGTGTTGTCGCTTAGCATGCATGGAGCCCAGCATATATCACCTAATATCTGTTAGAGAAAATTTTCTTATTAAAATAAAAGGGGGAATGAGACAAATCCCTTCAGGTTGTTATTGTATGATCCTGTATGTGATCCTGTGTGTTCTTTCCAATTCCCACTGCTCCACATCCAATGTGCTAGCTCAGAAAGGACTGACATCCTGCTTGTTTGGGGTCAGTAGGCAGAAGTTAATTGACCACTTACCATATTCATTCTAGAAGGCATTCCTATATAGGCCCAGGTTTATCTAGGGGGTCTCTGAATGACCTTCCAGGTCTAAGAATCTATTATTTTTTTATACTGTTTCAAAGTTTTGTTGCTTCTCATTCACAAAATAAAAGCCCACACTCTCTGGAATGCATGCCATAGATTATACTGAATGATCATAAGTGAAGATTAATTACTAGCAAATATTTTATACCTTTCTCACATGTAATCAATTGAAATGAATGAACATTTACCAAAATAAATTACTGTAAACTCATTTGATCAATGAGAAAAAATTGCTTTTTAGCTGAAAGGAGGGGTAGAAGTCACTATTTCAATTTAGATCTACATATAAAAACTTTTAAGAGAGATTTTCTGAAATTCTTTTGTTGACCCACAGGGAAGAACTAGGGGCAATGAGTAGGAGTTGCCAAAAGGCAAATTTGGACTTGATATAAGGGAAAATATCATTAGCATTAATGTTACATCAAGTGCAATGGGCTGCCTGAGGCTGAAGTAGGGAAGTGGGGAGCCCTCAGCCTTGAAGTCACATATGGGCCTCTAGGTCCTCAGTACAACCCTTTGATGGAATCAAAGCTTCACAGAACAAATCCCCTCAATAAAAGGATTTGATCTGTAAAACTTAAACTCAGTCAAAAGGCCATCCCCAAGGACTTAGAGGGCCACATGTGGCCTCAACCAGAGCTTCCCAATCCCTAGATAATCCTATCTTTGTACACGTAGTAATGATGAATGGCTACTCAGCATAGTCTATTGTTCATCACAAAGGCCTTGTGTGGATCTTTTCAGCTCAGATATTGTGAGATTCACGGATTCTGGTTGTTTGAACTTTTCTTTTTTTGTGTCTCTTTTTTGGGGTGGGGATTCTTGCTTTGATAGAGTTTTGCTATTCTTCTTTGTGTGTTTTCTCAATCAAGTGTCTGAATGTTACACAGAAGGGAGTTTAATGATTAGGGTTGTTGGTTTTTTAAGTAGCCATTACATTTCAGAGAAGTTTAGAGATTTGCTCACTGACGATATCTCCTTTTGTTCACTGTACTCAGTTGGAAATTGATGTAATCATGAATTTTGTTGTGACCACATTCAATTGATCAACTTTTAAGACATAGACAGTTCTCACAAATTTGATCATAGCTTCTCACACAATAGACAAATGTGCCTTGTCCTTCTCTTCATACGGTAAGGGTTATTAAAAAACAATACATAGTACTTCATATACACTTCTTAGAACCAGACATATTGTTAGAACCAGACTCAGAGGTGTCTAAGTTCATCAATACTCCCTCCATTTAAAAAGATGCAGAGACCAAGATCCTGAGAGGAAGAGTGTTTTTCCCTAGGGCATTTAAGCAGGGAGCCAGGAATGTGATATTTAAAGCCAGGTCTTCTGACTCCAAATTCACTTTCTTTCCCACTGAACCAACACATATCTCTTCTCCTGCCCCATGCACAGATCATGAGCAGAACAGGGATCACAGCTTTTAACTACATTCTAATTGAAGCCTTTCTTGGTCACTTCAATTATTGATGCCCTCTTAGCTTCAATTACCCTGTATATAATCTGCATATTACTATGTATGAAGAGATTACCTTCTACCTAGAGAATATGAGTTTCTAGAGAGCAAGAACTGTGACACGTTTTTCCTTTGTCCCTCCCACTAAATACCTTGGTCCCTGTTAGTAGATATGTAATATTTTTCTTTAATTACTGTGGCTTATCCTCATGACAATCTTTGTTGCACTTGATGTGGTTTCAACAATTATTACTTCCTTACAGTGATCTTCTAAGACAGGGCCTTTGGTGGAAACTTACAGGTTTTCATTTTCTGTCTCCTTTAGTATGAAGAACATGTCAATTTTCTTCTAGGGAAATGATGATGATGATGAAAATGATGAGGGTATAGTAAACCTGTGACTTAATGCATAGTCAATACTTATTACCTGTTGACTAATATTCACTAAAATGAAAAATTGCTTTACCAATTTTATTTTTTTATCATCACAATACACCTTCAAGGAAGGTGCTCCATTTTATGTATATGAAAACGAAGACTGACTAAATTAATTGCCTATAATCACTCAAGTAGTCTTTCCTGACATTGAATTTGAACGGAGGGCTTCCTGACTCTCTCGACTTTGTCACCAAGGTTTCCTCAAGAACTTTTTTTATCATCACTTTTTCCCCTCAAGAGTTGATCTGTCCAGATGAAGAAGCATGTGACAATCTTACTTTTTCCGTATCTGTTTCTGGGAAATCCACATACTCTCAAGTTCCCTGCTATGTAAAAGCAGATAATTCTGTAGTTGGTGATGGCACCATTAAAACCCCTCAGAGAGCAAAAGGGAAGCTAAATGTGGAATAAATGACTGAAAAGAAATTCACAACATAAATTTCCCTAGCAGGGAGCTAAGGGATACAGATTCCCTAAAAGCAAATAAGACACTGCTTATGGTTTATGGCCTATAGAAGAATAAAGACATCATCTTTTGAAGCATCAAATGCAGCTCCAGTCTGTAAAACTCATCCAAATAATGTGTAAATGGGGAGAAACATGAAAAAGGAACCTTCTGGAGAAGCAATATGTAACATAGATCATTGAGAATTCTTAAGGGAAGGCTTTCTAGGACTCCATATATCCCACTGAAAATGGCATGGTGGATTACACTAACTTTTTTGTTTCTCAGACAATGAGAATATTCAATATCTAATTCTCAAAGTCATCAGTTGCTATTTCATAATTAGAAGAAAATTCAGAGAGCCAACCATCTATCTATCTATCTATCTATCTATCATCCATCTATACCTATCAATCTTCATCTATCTATCAATCAATCAATCTATCTATCTATCTATCTATATCATGTGAGAAAATTGTGTTCCATAAGGAAACTGTGTTTTGGATAATCTGCCCAAGGTTATAATCTTATGATCACAGATGCAGAACTGAAAGGGATTGAGAGATCATCTGGTACAAATCTCTCTTTTGCAAATAAGGAAGTGTAACTCCAAGAACATTAAGAGATTCTATTAAATTTAAATGGGCAGGTCATGTTAAAAATGGGAATTGAAGCTCAGTTCTTTGACTCGTGAGTCAGTTTTCCTTCAACTGAAATATAGTGTCTCAACATGCCCAGAAAACAAGAAACTTTTCAAAATTGAGTCTGTCCATGAATGAAGACTATGGGAAAATCCCCCATGAAAGATACCATACTATGCAGTACTGAAAGGAGGACAAGTAATATATTGAAGGGCCAAAGGCCACTCCATCATGATGATTGATTGCAGCAATTAGGTGTGTTTAGATCTAGGAAGAAAAATCTGGTGGGAACATAAACTAACAAACCATTTATTTTCGTCTTTTTCTTCAATATTTGTGAACAGAGCCAGGGAAATGAAGTGTGGACTGCTAAAATGGGCCTCCTTTAATATCATCCTCTTATATTTCATTGTATGAAAAAAAGGTGATTGTAGATTCTTGTAAGTGTTACTTTCTGACAGAAAAATTCTGGCCAGTCCTTTCTACCTAGAAATGTTTGGGGGTATATGCCAGGGAAAAGATTCATAAATGTCCAGAGGAGAGGCTAGCTTAGCTACTGATAAGGGGCATATCAGGATGTGGCTGGGTACTAACTTATGAATATATTTCATCAAAACAACTAATAAAGACACCAATAGACATCATAAGGATGCATTGTTATCTGAATTCATTACGGCAGTCAACATCGCAATGGAATTTGGCTTTTTTTGAAATATAAGTATTGAAAATGGAATTCTTTGAATTAATGTGGTACCTTTCTTCTGAATAGGCTGTTTACATCCCACTAGGAGACATGACTAAGATATTTCATAGAGATAGAGCTGTTAATTTTCAGGACTGCTTGCCCACTTTTTGGATATTCAAATTATAAATACAAGGATATTTGAGTGGGGTTTTAGCAAGTGTGTATGGGGGAATCAAAAGTGCCCTCCTACAAGAGATGGCGCTTGAAATAAATATTGAAGAAATATATAGACTCTAAAGAGTACAGATGAGACAGAAGAATATTTCAAGCATGGAAGACAGCATATATTAATGCATAGGGATGGGCCAAAGAGGGTCATATGTCCTAAACTATCAGAATACCAGAAAAAATATTTGGAAATGCTAGAAATGCAAATTTAGGTGTGATGTCAGGTGATGAGTATCTGGATTAAGGCGGCACCATGTGAATCATGAGGCAAGGATAACTATGAAAAATACTATACAATCAGGTGCAGATCACCTGGCAACTGATCAGGTATGGAGGGCAAGATAGGTAGAGCCAGAGATGAACTTTGTCCTACACCAACTCAAAGTCACAAAATGTGTAGGAAATATTTCAGAAATGGAGACTTAAAAGGGTTAAGATGGATAAAGAGGAGAATAAAGAAAGAGAAGTGTGACAAAAATCTAAGACAGATCATACACAGTAGAGGTTGGGTGGTCACAAAGAGCTTCAAATGCTGCAGAATTTCCAGGATGATGAGGACTAACAAAGAGTCATTGGATTTAGCAGATCATTAGTGGCCAAGGAGAGATCAGTTTCAGGAAAGTGCAATCACAAGATGAAGAATGCAATAGCAGGTGAAGAGAAGAAAGCAACGAATATAGATAGCCTTTGTTCTAGAAATTTGGTTGTGAAATTTCACAGAGATCAAACTATAAGGAATGTAAAGACAATACAGATGTGGGAGTGGCATGTTATGTTTCTATGCTTTAAACACATAGAATAACAAGATCTTTCTTACAATAAAACAAACCATCTACAAAATGACATATAGACATTCCTGGGAATTGCTGCATTATACTGGGAATTTACAGTAGTTTGAAACTTAATGGTCTTGGGATACAAAACTGATATGAGGATAAATATTTTCAATAAATACCAAATTTATCATAAAGAAAATTATAAGGGAATGAAAAATCACTTGAATTACACATAGCTATTTTATAACTGTCAACAGAAAATTTACCAGTGGATGATGATATATTTCTGATGTCCTCTGTGTTTGATGCTTTATGAGAGAAAAAGCAGTTTTTGTTTTGAAAAAGTAATATATTTTCCTTTAAAGTTTGTTTATCTTTATATATTGATCTATCCATCCTTCTATCATCTATCTATCTCTATTGTCTACAAAAGAATTATGAAAAACGTTATATAATTTTTTTTAATGAAATATATAACTCTTCCAAGTAAGGCCACAATTACATCAAAATAATATGGCTGTTTGGTATGCAGTCATTAAAATAGTTATAGAAAAATCTACTCCATCACCATTTTATTAAAACAAAAAGGAAAAAGAAAAGCTCATTCTGATGATAAAAAAAATCATTGTTCTGCACTGTTATTTACTCTGGAGTGCAATAAGGGGAAATATTTTGAGTTCAGGATTAAATATGAAAGCAAGCTATTCTTTTCAGCTTACTCTAAATAGATTTTTTTTTTACTAATGAATTTGGCAAACCTCAGGGACATCAACTCATAAAAGGTAAAATATAATTTTCTTCTAGTTCACACCTTGCAAGAAGCAGTTCTTGATGTCTAAGATTAGACAAGAAGGTGTCAAGTTATGCATCTCTTCATTTATTGTAGCACAATAACTTATAGTTCTTTAAGATTATATGTAAACATCATTATTTTAACATAACCACAATTCACCTATCTCATCTTATAGACATGAGGTAAGAAAAAAAAGGGGATGGATAAACATTTTTCCTATAACAATAACAAATTTTCTACTTATTTGCTTATGGCACCTGAAGACACACACCTTCCTGCCTAAGTGAAACAAAAAGGGGAAGAGGGTTTAAGACAGGAAGACTCTTTAATTAAATATAATCAATTACAACACCCACTGCATGTATTCTTTTAGATGCCTGTACAGCTAACAAGGATTGCAAAGGTGTTACAAGACAAAAATTGGAAAATACTATCACACTTCCACACTATACCTCCCCTAAAGTGGAAGGGGCCTTGGGTTATCTAGTTCATCTGAAATGGATGTGTGTTGAAGCCAACTTGAATCAGGTTTGAGGAGTTGATGGATATATATATATGTAGATATATATATATATATATAGCACCTTTAAAATATTTTCTCCAATTACACTGACTAATTTGGGTAGTTTGATTGTTATGGCACTGAATAAGTAAATTAATTTAGGTAGAATTGTCATTTTTTATTATTTTATTTATCATATTGGCTTGGCTTACCTGTGAGTAATTCATATTCTTCAAATTGTTTAGATCTGACTTCATTTTTGTGAAAAGTGCTTTGTGTATATGTTATTACAGTTGCTTTGTTTGTCTTGACAGGTAAACTCCCAAGTATTTTATCTTTTCTATTATGTCTTAATATATTGTCAATTTTTGTGAAGTTTTCATGTACCACTGAGAGAAAAAATAAAAGAGAGATTATTTTTTCCATTTCCATTCAATTTTCTCCAGAGCTCCCTAACATCTAACTTTTCTAAAAGTCTATGCATCTCTTTAACTTCTTTCTTTTTTAAAATTTTTGGTTAGATTTTTCTAATTCTAGAGAGGCTAAGTGGCATGGTCAATAGAACACAGGACCTGGAGTCAGGAGGACTCATTTTTCTTAAGCTAAAATCCGTTACCCTGTTTACCTGATTTGTGGATGATTTTTAAAAAATAACCACCACTTCCAGAAGATATCCTTTTTCTGCCTCTCGTGTATGGACATCAACAGCAATATCGGGTAAAAACATCTGATCCTGTGACTGTTAATCCCAAGGTATTTCTCCTAAATGCTCGTGACAAGATCTGTATTCTATATTGTCTGGTGCATAAGGTAAGGTAGGCAATTGTCTGGACTAGGTATAAATATTTGAGGAGGAAATCCAAGGACTTCATAATGAGAGGAACAGAGTGTCCCAATGTATGCATTCCTTGAATGTGCACTCACAGAATGTAGTTTAAAGTCCTTAGGTCTGCTCCTTTTTACCTTCATGTAACTGTACCTTTGTTCATATCTTTTCTCTTCCTGTAATCTCTGCCATTTGAAATTCTGCCCATTCATCAAGTACAATTCAAACATGACTTTCTCTGATACTCTACTAAGAAATCATCTTTCCTTTCTCTTTTCTTCCAAACATTGGAATTTTTGATTTGAGATTCTGTCTCTCTGTCTCTCTTCATCTCTCTCTGTCTCTCTCTCATTTTAGATTTAATCTGTAATTGAATTTCCTTAGAGAACTCTCAACTCTGCCAATGCAGTCAAGTGACTACTATGCAATTTATAGTCATCAGGGTTATAATGCTACTGACAAAAACTGAAATTAGCTTGTCTTTCTTACAAAATAGATTTTTAAAATTTATCTTTAAAAACAATTCTAGTCAGGCCCACTGATATTCTTAGGTTGCATTTAATGTATGATCTTACTGATATTGGTCCCCCATGATGTAGATGCTGATGCTGATGTTGATTCTAAAACATCTCTGGCTACCATTATAATAGCATTTAGCGGAAGTAAATAATGGGTTCCTAAGGCAGTGGTCATTTTGACATTGTTTGTCTGTGTGTAGTCAAATCATTAGTTATTTAAAGAAAAGGTCAAAATCAATATCAATTGCAAAGGGATGGGATGACTAAGAACCATTGCAGACAATCAGAATAGTTCTCAACCAACCTACCTAAGCAAGCATTCATTAAAGAGAGGGAAGGATGGAGGAAGGAAGAGCAAGAAAGAGGGGAGGGGGGGGAGACAGACAGACAGACAGACACATACAGAGAGAGAGAGAGAGAGAGAGAGAGAGAGAGAGAGGGAGGAGGAGGAGGAGGAGGAGGAGGAAGAAGAGGAGGGTAGAGAATAGAAGTGAATGTTTAAAGTAAGCTCAGATGTGTACATGGAACCTTCCTGATCTATGTCTACCCCTCAAATTACTGGGTTTTTCATTTGAATACAACTTATATCATTATGTGTAGATATTCCTCTATCTCCCATTAGAATATAAGCTCCTTAAGGGCAAAGGGTATATATTTTCTTTAAAATTATATCTGAGTAATAATTGATACATGGTCAGCAGATGTATGTGTAGGTGGTTGATTGAATGAATAGTGCTCCACTTTGAGTATACTAAGTTATTTTTGACATCAAAGTTCATTTTTCCTTACTTCAATATTCTCTGCACTTCAAAAAACAAAATAACCCATAACACTACGATTATCATATTGGGGCTGAGCTCAAACACAATGGAAAGATGCATTATGAATCTAAGTAGTCATGGCACATTGGCAACAATATCTTGCACAGAAAGTATCGGAAACAGGTGCAAAAAGATAAATACATGATTGAGTCACATTTTGAGAACTAGTGGCAGTAAATGGAAATATTGCACTAATATCCACAAAATATTAAAAGCTCCAGAGGAAAACCTCCAACATGTTGGATAGATTCTCTTTGAAGAATTAATAGAATGATTTTTTTTTCCGGAAATGAACAAGATTAGAAAGAATAGATGGATTGGAACACTCTGACAATGAAGAGAGTCTCCATCTAAATGAGATAAAGGTTTCACTGAAATGTCAAAATATGAAATATTTCACTTAAAATCATATCTAATGGTTATCTGGTACAAAACAAAATTGGAAGCTTCAGCAAGGTCAATGCCCTTCTCATATCCCAGATTCTTACATGATGGTATCAAAGGTCAAAGTCTCTTTCTTAAAGCATTTTTTAAACATGAAACACAGTAACTTTTCACAACTCCCTTGTTCTTCCAAATGAAATAGTTGATAGTTAATGGGGTGATTGTTGTACTGAGATAATTCTTAGTAAGGTCACAGTTACCTGGCCATCAAAAGGACCTTATCTATTGTAACCAAATAAGATTTTATACACCATCCTAGAAATAAATTGCAATTTATAACAAAAAAATAAACACATCTTCTCTACCACTTATTCATTCATACTCTAGAAGAAATTATCAGGATGATTTGGACAATCACCTAAAATAATGGAATGAGAATTTATCTTGTCTTATTCATGAAAATTGAAAAGACAGTCAGATTAATGAGAGACTAACTGTTCCACTCTATATAATGCATGTATTTACTCTCCATGTGACTTTGGGAAAGACATGCTGTCTCTTTGTGAATAAACATCCTCAGCTATAAAATCAGTACATTTAACAAGATGACCTCTGAGGATCCCTAAACATCTATATCTATGATCTTGTAATCCTGTAATGAAATATCCTTGCTTAGATGTCTAGATAACAAATGTTGACTACTAAAATATTTGTTATATATATTTTAAATGTTTCATTAAATAATGATCATCAATATAAGCAATTAAACTTGCTTAGTGATGATATTTTATGTTAATTAACTAGCATATCTATATCAAATCACCATTATAGTCTTAACATCATAGATTTACAGCCAGGAGAATCCTCAGTCTACTGATGGCAACCACCTCATTAAATCAATGAGAGTAATGAGAAATGATTTATCCAAGGCTTTACAGGCAAGTAAGTCACATAAATGGGACTTGAACATAGGTATAGAAAATTAGTTGTAAAAAAAAAAAGCACAGATGGAATATTTTAGAGGTTATATGAGTGAAAGAAGGGAAGCATCAGATAGACATAATTGTTTTGTAGCTGAAGCCACTGGTTAAACTCTGCAGATGAGAGAAGAAGTATAGAAGGTGTCACTCCTCACACAGGCATTATGTATCAGGTTTATAAGAACTCTCAACTTCCCACTAATTTAAGATGTGACTCTACAGTCTCCTTTATAACATCCCATCAAGTATTTAGCTTAGAGGTTGCCAAAATTGTTTTGCATACCACCCCCTTAAAAAAAAAATACTCAGCAACACCCTGCAAATTTACTTTCTCTAACCCTTTAATTTTTTTTAAAATTTGTATCTTTTTCAAAACATGTAAATTATACTTTTAAAATTATACATTTTAGATTTAATAGCTTATTTTCAATTTATGGATTTTTTTCTTCTTTGAAATTTTGAT
The DNA here is from genome assembly GCA_028627135.1 of Pseudochirops cupreus. Lineage (NCBI taxonomy): Eukaryota > Metazoa > Chordata > Mammalia > Diprotodontia > Pseudocheiridae > Pseudochirops > Pseudochirops cupreus. The sequence continues at coordinate 565,464,060 of CM053582.1, read as the reverse complement.
GACACAATATTGCATCATGTAATCATATAGGATAATATTGTAAACAAAGCATTATATACAGCGATATACTGAGGCATGCTGGACTTCCTGGCAATGTATGAACCATTTGTCTGCCAACATTTGCTTGTTAAGACCTTTTGGCAGACGACCACTGATCAGTTATAATTTGCATTTTGTTTGTTTATTTGGAAAATAATATAATCGGTATAACTTTCTGTTATACAATCAATGAAATATGTATACATGATATTTCAATTTTCTCTTCATTTCCTTGAGCTTCCACTGCCACCTTATTTTTTATCCAATGTCCCCCATTTGCACCCAAAACTACTATGCCCCCCCAATTGTTTCAGCACCAGTACTAGCACCACCACCATGACCTTTCCTCCCCACCCCCATGCTTGGACTAACCCTTTGGGAATTAGTTTTTACTTGAAGACGCATGATGAAGGTAACTCCTTAGATAGTCAATTCAAGAAGAACTCTAATTGTTAAGTGTTTTTTTTTCTCTTACATGAAATCTTAATTTCCCTTTATGAATTTTCTCTTATTTCTCCTGCTTCTGCCCCTTAAGACCAAGTAGAAAAGTTAAATATTCCTTTCTCATGAAATATATTCAAATATATGTAGCCAACTCTCCAAAGCTATGATTCTGAACCCATTCTCCTGAATCCTCTTTTCCAGGCTAAACATTCCAAAGTCCTTTGGTTCATTCTCATCTGACAGGATCCCTGTCCAACCCATGACTTTGATTGACATCCTTCACATACCTTAGGTCATCAATTTCCTTTCTAAAATGGCAAACTGACAACAATACAGTTATTTTTTCACCAGGAGAGAGTGAGGTACTGTCATGTCTGCTGCAGCCTTTTTTAATACAGCCTACGTTGGCTTGAAAATTGAGGGCTTAGCCTTGCCTCATTGTTAAGATTGGTTATTAAGTGATCTTTTTACTCAGAACTACCTACCGCGACTACCCTGTACATCGTGCTATTAGTATTGTTTTTCTAAAGGATTAATTTTAAAGCTTCAAATATGGAATGAATGAAAACATGTATTTATTTAAATGCACCAAGAACTATTCTAGTCATGGGAATACAAATACAAAGGCAAAAAGAACCCCTGCCTTCAAGGAGCTTATTTTCTAATAATTGAAGACAAATGCATTTTAGGAAATGATGGTTTGTGAGTAACACTTTTATTTGGTGATTTACAAGAATGGTGAGAGGAGTAGTTTGGCACAATATTTCTAGTAGCAGTGGTGGAACTCATTTCATTATGGTTCCAGAAAATATCAAATGGGGAGCACCCTTAAGTTGGAAATTAATAACCTGAAGTTTATACATGATTAAATAAGCTAGATTTTGAGAAACATGGATCTCTTTAGTGAACTCCCATCTTAGCTGTCCAGGCACTTATTTATCTGATTTTATTTCTTCAGTCTCCGAGTGAAATGTACACAGAATATTACAAACTCTATAAATTTACCTTCATTATTTATCCACATAAATATCCCAACTTTTAGGATTCCCTAAAAGACAAATTTTAATAACATTTACCAAGAAATTTTTTTAATTTTATGACAAAAAATTCAGTATATGTCCACATTAACTCAGTACAATTCTCATTCATGAGAAATATGTATGTGCTTCTTAATAGAATTCTATTTAGATAAAGTAAGGAAACCTGTTATGAACTGAAGACAAACTATTTTTGAATCTACATTCTTTGAAAGTACCATGATTTAAAACAAAATTAGGCATATGTCCATTCTCAATTTGGGGAAGAAAAAAAAAACATCCACCAAGAGACTCATTGTTTGTTTGTTTGTTTGTTTTTCTGGAGATGACAGGAACACCAAACTAATGTTCTCTTGAAATTTCTCTGACCATTTAATACACTTTAGACCCTGTAAATGGTCATTTTTTCTGTTTGAAAAAGGTCCTCAGCTTTGTATATCATTTGCATATTTCATCTAGAAAAGTACATATTTCAGCCCTAAAAATCACTACACTATCGGAATGGTAAGCATACCTTGAGGGGAAAATGTTCAGTGGTCTACAAATTCACATCCCACTGTTTCAGTGGAACTACTGAGGGAATTATTCTTTTTTTTTTAAACTTTCTCAAATAAAGTCCTAATCAGGGTTTCAAACTAAAAAAAAAAAATGAAAATTGCCCAAGAGTCAAGATGATGTCTCTTATTTCTGATTTAATAGCTTTTCTATGTTGTAGCAAAAAAGATCACTGAAATTACTGCCTAAAAACCAGGATTGGAGTTTGACTTCTATCACGTACTTCCTCTATTACCTCCAGCAAGTCATTTCTTTGTGTCTCACTTTATTCTTATGCAAAATGGGTACAATTATACTATTCTACCTGTTTCATGGGGTTATTATGTATCATAAATGGATAAATCATTAGCCTCCTTAAGGGACACAAAGTACAAAAGCCAAAGCCCTCCACCCATGGGGTACAATTAAATTACAATTTCATCAGTCACTACTCAGTTCCCACTTAAGGGGTTGTGGAAAATACAAAAGCCATCAACCCCTAGGTCACAAATAAATCACAATTTCATCAGTCACTACTCAGTATTCACAGAAAGGTCTTTTCATCTTCACTTGAGGCAGGTAGCTCCTGCATGAATCCACCAAACTGTCCCCTGAGTTCAAAGGCAGACAGCTCCCAGTTGCTTGTCCACCTCTCCATATAGTTCCAGCTCTACATTGGATTTCACACTGTCCAGTCCATCTCAAATTCTTCACATTCTCTGTTCCTGGGAAGACAAGCTTAATGAAGCCACAATAACATTCATTAACATTCATGAACAATAACAAAGGCATGACAATATTTGTACAAAATATCAGCACCACAGTCATGCTTCCTCAGTCTTCAGCAGCTGCAGCTGGCCCTTGGAAGTTTTGCCACCCAAAGTTCATGTTCTGCCACCACAAGCCCTAGTCCTGTGTCAGTTCTCATTTTTCTTCTCATTTCTATTCAATTCTCAGTTCAGTACAGCAGTAGCAGCCCAGCCTCCAGATGCTCACTGAGAGAAATATATTCTCTCTCTCTCTGTCTCTGTCTGTCTGTCTCTCTGTCTCTCTGTCTCTCTCTCTCTCTCTCTCTCTCTCTCTCTCTCTCTCTCTCTCTCTCTCTCTATTTGTAGCAGCATCTGCTCTGCCTCCACAATGCTTACCCCAGGAAATTCTGACTGTCCAGCTTATGCTTTTCCTTATATGCATATCAGCTCCTCCCTATTCAGCCCCTTGCTGTTACAGCACCATGGGTTTATAGCTTGTTTCTTTATAGAGGCTTAATTTGAAACAAGATGCTAAGTACCCATTAGCTTGCAAATACAAAGTTATCCTCCAATTTTGTTACTATTACACGATGTAAAATATTCAAGCTATTAGAACAGAAATTCTTTCAAGATGGATTTTTTTTCTTATGCTTATCTCATACTTAGTATAGGTACTTTTAATGGTAATATAATTTGAATTTGAAGATCCCTTTGTATTGGCAAAGGCAACATGCACTTAGCACTTAGTAATTAATCAACCCTATGCTAAAGAAAAGAAGGTATGAACTCCTGTCTCGTATTGCTGATGTAATAGGAAGGGACTGAACAGGGAGGGACAATACTTTATATAAGGAAAAGCCCTAGAGAGCGAGAGTCAGATCTTTGAACAAGCTCTGTGGAAGCAGAAGCTTCTGCCACCACGGAGATTGAAGAGGAGCTAGGGAGGCTGAAGAGGAAAGCTGCCCACTCTACAGGCTGGAGAGAATGATTTACATTTTGAAAACCTAGATGGAGTGATTTTGATTCTAGGAACCAGCTGAAACTTCTGCTGAGTCTAAGGGCCAGCCAGAGCTGCTAAGGATTTCCAAGGGCCAGTCAGAGCTGAGGGCCAGGCAGAGCTGAGGCTGTCGAGATTTTCCAAGGGTCAGCCAGAGATGCTAAAGACTGAGAAAGCGTGACTGTGATGCTGTTACTTTCTATGAACCTGTTTGTGGCTATGTTAAGCCTTGGCTTTCTGGGAACAGAGACTGTAAAGGATTTCAGGTGGACTGGACGCAGTGAGCTTCAGCATGGAAAAGGGACTGTGCAGAGAGCTGGACAAGGACCTGGGAGGTGTCTGCCTTTGAATCCAGGTGACAGTTTGGTGAATCCAGGTAGGATCTGGGACCATGGAAAGAGATGCAGGGAATCTGAGAGACCACCCCAAGTCAAGCTGAAAGAAGACTTTACTTGGATACTGTGTACTGACTGAGAATTTGTAATTTACTAGTGACCTAGGGGTGGAGGGATTGTGTATTTTCTGATGATTTGAATACTGAATGATGAAAGATGATTGAATGATTGAGTTGATTGAATGATTGATTGACTAAATGATTTTACTTAGTGATTGATGGCTGAATAAGTGACTGATTTGTAATTTAGTGTTCCCCAAGAGTGGAGAATTCTGTACTTTGTGTCCCTTGAGGAGGCAAACCTCCTTAAGGATGGTTGAATGGTTGAGATAATTGAATGATTGAGTTACTAAATGATAGTTCTTTATTCAAAACTTTGTGACCACTGTGGTGAAAACTATGTGGACGTATTAGTGATAAATTGTTAGAATGCTGTATTTTGATTTTCTGTGATAAGTTGTAACATTGTGAATGCTGTACCTTGATTTCTGTGAATGTTTTACTTTGATTTGTTATTGAATAAAAAGAGTGTTCATTATACTATGTAATCAGAATCTTAAAAGCTGTTTTCCATATATGGCATTCTTCTGGAAAGCTGCTTATGCATGGCATTACAATACTTCTTCCTTCATCATCACAATCATCATCATAACCACCACCACCACCACCTTCACCACCACCACCATCATCATCATCATCATCATCTTTAGCATTTACAAAGTACCTTTTATGTGCCAGGCTTTGTACTAAAAGCTTTACAAATAATTTCTCATTTGATCCTCATTACAAGTGCTGAAATTATCCTCATGTTAGAACTGAGCAAACTAATGCAGACAGAGATTATGTGGCTTGCCTGATGTCACAGCTGGGAAGTGTCTGAGAGTGAATAAGAACTTCTTCCTGACTCCTTACCCCATGTTCTATCCACTGTGCCATCTAGTAGCTGTCTAGTATTGAACCAAAACTGCGAGTATGCAGAAAGTATATACAATATAAAGGGAAACAGTACTTATGATCATTACATTGTAGATTCCAGACACAATAAAGTAGCAAAGAAGGACTCCTATGCCCTTGTCACTGTGGGAGAAGTTATATTCAGCACCCAGAAGAAAATATAAGTAAAAGGTAATAGTTCAATCTGTAGGATTAGTCAAGTTGGAAGTAAAATATATCAATTGTCATTACTGAAACTAGTATGAATTACTTTAGCAAATTACCCTCTTACAGATGATCATATAATATTTCTACCCTCTATCACCAGACAGACAACACAAGGAGCTAACATTTCTAGTAATGAGTTAATGAGTGGATCTATAGAAAGTGTTTTTCAAGAAGGCATACTGATTTTCAAGTATCAAGCAATTTTCTTTTATACTAAACAGCAATCATAATTTTTACATTTTTAACCAAAAGATTTAGAAAAAAAAATAATTCTCTAAATCAGAGATCAAGCAATTAGCTCTCAAAATTCTAGTTGTCCATTTAAACATATAGATCGTTCTTTTGAAAGATCACTATTAAAGTCTAAAAACAACTGAAAATAAGCCTCAAATGGTGATTTAGAGACTTCAATCAAATGTAGAGTTTATATGGAAAAAATCTGATTTAAAATGAGCTCTGACTTTTAAACAATTCCATCCTCCTCATTTCCATATTCTCGTCAATGGCATTCTCGTTTTTTAATCACTCAGGTTCATAGTTCAAATCATCTTCAGCTCTTTACATGGATTGGTTTCTCATATCCATTGAACTGCCAAGTGCTGTCAATTATATCCCCCAAACATCCCTCATTATGTCCCCTTTTATCCATTTACATGAACTATTCCAAGTAACCATGAAATTATTTACACGTATACTTGTTTCTGACAATAAATTTCTCAACTGAACATATTCTATATTTGAACTAAAAAGGCCATGCTGATCTCTACATCCTCGTAGAGACTGTTTTCCACACCTTGAATACCCTCCCTCTTCATGGTTGACTTTTGGAATTCCTACATCCCTTGGAACTCTAATTCAATTGTCTTTTCTAAAAGGTCTTTTCTGATTCTTCTTTGGGGTTCCCTGCCCCCATCAAGCTTTAATCACCTCATAGATGCATAGAGATAGATAAACATCACACACACACACACACACACACACACACACACAAAGAGAGAGATGTGTGTATATGCATACACACACATTTATATACATTTGTACAAACTACATTCAACGTGTATATTTTTACAGATGTATATCTATGTCTGCTTATCTGTAGACATGTTTCCACCAAAAATAGAACATGCATTCGTTGAGGTCAGGAACAGCTTAATTATTGACTTTCTACACCAAGTGTTTAAAACTCCCATGGCACACAAAAGAAAATTATAAATGCTTATCAAATTTCAAATTCCAATGAATTTTGAAGAAACCAACCTTTACATGGGTCCCCTATATATCTCAGTAGCACCACATAGGACTAGAGAGATAGACACATGCATATGTACATGTATGTATATGTGCCTGTATATACCTACACATATTTTTTTCCATTACAAAAGCAGCTTTTTATTTTATTCTCTAAAATCACACCTCTAAAATGTGAATTGCTATACTCATATTCTTAAGGACTTTTAGAGGAAAAAAAGCAGAAAAAATCATTACTTCCGGGAAACTCTCCACTTTCAAATGCTATAAAAAGATTAAAAAAAAAAATAAGCCCCACCTACAACTACCACCACCAGATGATGACACTGATAAATTCCCAATCACAAAACTATTTTTTCCATTGCACTTATTTGGATTTAGAAGAGGAACAGGAAAGCTATGGCCATTTTTCAATTTAAAGATAAGCTGAATCCTCACCACTTTTCAAGGACAAAAATGTTAAAAGCACCAATCTGGGTTTTGTTCTCCAAAGAAATGATGCTGGTACTTGGTCTCTATTATTTGTCACTAGAACTCAAGAGGAATAGAAAAATGATGAAGGACTTCAGCTCATTTTAGGAAAAAACAAATATTCATAAGTTAAGAAAATTAAGTAATGTCCCAAACCAAAAGGAATATATAATGTAACTATCCTAGTGGGCCCTGTAAGAGAAACATGAAAGTAGAATCAACATTGGAATTCAATTTGTCAATTTACCTTTTTGATTTAGACAGTAGACATTTTATTCTAAATAAAGTTTGCCCAATTTGCTTCCAAAATCTGATATGTTGTCTTAGGGAAAAATACTAATTAATCCTACTTAATATGTTCTATACCAAACATAACTTATTTGATATTTCTAGTACTTTTATACCTATTATTACTTATTTTAATCTCATATTCCTTAAATGTCTTTTCCCTATCTTCTTAGGAAAAAAAAATCCTTTGAGTGACATGTACATGTGTGTGCTTAATTGGGTGAATTAATTTTATTTTTTTTTCTATACTTACATAAGAAATTACTGGATCCTGAATGCAAATGATGTAGACTTCACAAAATACACTGTCTTGCTATATAAACCCAATAAAAACACCAATTATCTGATTTAATTTGAAAAGCAAGCAAAAATTTAAATTAAGTCACATACAGGTACTTCTTTCCATATATTTTTCCCCCCAGGGAAAGGTAGTAGAACCCCTGACAATCAGTTAAGGTCATTCCTCACCCATATGGCAAGACAGCATAAAGCTAGCTAGCAAACATTAAAACATGCATGTATGTGTGTATGCATGTATGTGTGTGCATGTTTATATGTACACATGTGTACACATATGTGCATATATGTGTGTATGCACATTTACATACACACGTGTATGCACACACATATATGTATATGTGTGTGCATATATTATATGTATATGTCACTCTTTGTGCAGAGAAATTTATCCTTTCTTAATAAGATGTGACTTATTTTATTATTATTATTTTTTATTAAATGTGGGGCAGAATAATTTTCCATATCTCATATTTAATATTTGTGGTAGTAGTAGTAGTAGTAGTAGTAGTAGTAGTGGTGGTGGTAGTGGTGGTGGTAGTAGTAGTAGTGGTAGCAATAGTAGTAGAAGTAGAAGGAGGAGGAGGAGGAGGAGAAGGGGAAGGGGAAGGAGAAGAAGAACGAGAAGAAAGAGGAGGAGGAGGAGGAGGAGGAAGAGGAGGAGGAGAGGTAGTAAGAGTAGTAGTAACAGTCATAATGTTTACATAATATTTTAAGGATCATAAAGTATTTTCTTACATTACAGTGTACACTAGGTTCAAAGAATAATTTACTATATTTGCTTCACAGAATACCTTTGCTTAAATAACTTGTTTTTGTTTTTTCTTCTTGTAGAATGAAAGAAAGAAATCAAAGGGATGTGAAGGTTGGTCAGATAAACACAAGGAGATACTGTTGATGAGGGATGGGCAAAGATTTAGATATTTTGTCTCTAGTCCCAGAAAATAGCTCACAATGGCCCCTTAGGACTTTATCCTTAAAATGAAGAAATAATCATTTCCACACACTAATTTTATCTTATATATCTAAAGTTCACTGAATAAATTGTTACATTATTTCTTCTCATAGCCTGTACTATATTTCCTTTCCCATGAGCAGTTCCATAACAATCACTGCAACCACTTTCTACATGTATGACTTGGTTCTACTTCAAGGTCAAAAGAATTCTGATGTCATAGAATTTCCAAGAAGTAGGTGGAAGTTAAGTTATAATTGCAAATTTGTTAAAACATAATGCTTTTCATAGGATTATTTTCAGTGAATTTGTCAATTGCTTGGAATATTTACTTGCTTGTTTATTCATTCATTTATTTGAGTGACTTATTACACTTTTGGGAACAATGTCCAAAAAATTGAGGGAGGAAAGTAACAAGGTTTCAGTGGAATTTTAGAGACCTGAAGGGAGTATCAGCCTTTTTCCATGACAAGAATGCCTGTAATCATATGTAAAATAAAGTATTAATATCTGCATATGAAACTTGCTAATTATCCTGACATTTCATAATCTTATTGTATTGGAAGAGACAATTAGAAAGAGGAAGGATTTGTCTGAACAAAGCAGCACAATGATGGTGTCATTCCCTTTGGGTCTATGGTTCACTGCTCTTATGCATTTTTGTCCTAAAAGGTAATATTGTGTGATAATTATGATGTTTAATATCAGAAGATCAGAAAAGATCAAAGGCATTTAGGGGTGAGGAATCTGTGACACAGGGGATACATATATCTGATAGCAATTTTCATTTTCTTTTCTTTATTTTGAGATTCCAATATTAAAGTTTTGTTCTCTGCCAATCAAAGATTATGGTATGCTGACATTTACAAGTATGTGCAAAGAAGAAGGAAATGGCGGTCTTGATTAGCATGTGTCCTCTGGAGCATAGGTTTTGGATTTTAAAATGGAAACTCTTGAGAATTTATGCTAATTCTCAAATATGCACTAGATAACTCCCCATATATCCCATCAATGGCAAGTCCCATCAATTATACCTTTGTAATGTCTCTTGAATGTAGCTCTTTCTTTCCTTTGGTGATGCTGTTACCCTGGTCTATGCTCTTATAAACTCATGCTTAGATTTTGCAACAACCTAACATCTCCCTCCCTACTCTAATCCACCAACTAAGTAGCTATTGAAATGATCTTCCGCAAGGCAGAGCCCAGATGGTGGTGAATAGCAACAAGGTACTGCAGCTCCCACACAGCCACTTCAGATACCCATGAAATATGACTCTAAGCAAATTTTAGGGCTTTAAAATGCACACAAATATACTTTCTGTTGAAGGCAGCTAGGCTACAAGGGACCATCTCAATCCTGAGAGCCAAAACCAACCCAGCCTGAAACCACGGCTTGGCCCCCTGAGCCGAGCCGCAGCTGGAGCTTCAGGAGAGTGGCTCAGTGGCAGCTGTGGCAGTTTCCAGAATTATCAAGCCATAAAAAAACAAGGACGAAGTGAAAGGTCAGTGGATCTCAGCTAAATTTTGGGGAGAAAAGGAGCACAGCCAAACTGGCTCCAGGGCAAGGAAGCAGCAGAAGCGGATGGCCCTGCAGCCAGCTCCACATAGCTGCTTCAGAACTCCCGGGCTGCAGACTGCAGGGGGTCCAAGTGATCAGTCGGAGGCCAAGTGCTCTTGCATTGAGTAGCCTGGATCTGGATTGAGGTCTTGGGTGGCAATTTTGGGGTGCATTTTCAGTGAGTGAAAGCTGGTTGGGGCTACAAAAAAATGACAGCCCCCTAATAGCTCCGGCAGCTGGGAAAACCCCAGCAATTTGGGACAGAGCTTTCCCCTCTGGAAGCAGAGTTTCACAGAGTTAAAAAATCATTGACTGGCCATCATGAGCAGGCAAACGAATAAAGTAAGAACAGCAACCAAACCCTAGATTCCTTCCTTGGGAAAAAGGAGGATCAAAGCACAGAACGGGAGGAAGTCAGTGCAGTCAGAATTCCCACACCAAAACTTCTAAGAAACATGAAGATTGTCTAAAAGCTAGAGATCAGCTGAAGAAGGATTTTGAAAACCAAATGAGAGAAGTGGAAGAAAAATTGGGAAGAGAAATAAGAATGATGCAAGTAAATCATGAAAGGAGAGTTAACAACCTGACTGATGAAATTAACACCTTAAAAAATTGATTAACTCAAATGGCAAAAGA
>CM053582.1:565433119-565452752 GCA_028627135.1 Pseudochirops cupreus | reverse complement strand
CAAGAAGCATGAGAAGAGAAACATGGAAAAGAAATCATAAGGAACTTTTCAAAGTTGAACTATTTTCATGCCAACATGGAAAAGTAACAATTGTAACTGGTGAAACTTTTCTCAGTATGAGGATAGGTAAAGGTAATACAAATGTATACATATATATACATACACATATATCTATATAGGAAGGTTTATATATATGCATACAAGCACATATCTGAGTATGTATATATATATATATGAGTACATAGAGGGCACAAGATCAGTTGAATAGGAAGGGACAATACTTTAAAAGGTGAAATTCTGAGGTGGGAGAGGATTAGAATGAGAATGAGAGGAGACAGGGAGAGACAGAATGGGGTTAATCATCTCATAGAAGATGCAAAGGATAATTGTTACAATGGAGGGGAAGAACAGGAAGGCAAAAGGGAAAGGGTCAACCTTACTCTCATTGAACTTGGCTTAGGAAGGAATGACATAAACTCTAAACTGGGTATCTTGCCACACAGGAGAGTAAGAGGGATGGGCATGAGACGTGAGGTGGGAGGGTTGATGGAAGTAAACACTGTTGTAGAGGGACAGGGACAGGGTAGAGAATAGAACAAGGAGTCAGGCAGGATAAGAAGGTGGGACATATAATCAGTCTCTCACAATATGCCCACTGTGGAGAGGTTCTGTGCAATTACACATGTACAGCCTGTATTTAATTGCTTGTCCTTCCAGTGGGGGTGGGTGACAAGGGAGGAGGGGAAAGAATGACAGGCACTGTGGTAGGGAGATACATCCTGCCCTACTGGAAAGTCTCAGGGGCTAGGGGGAGGACATAGGAGAGAGCAAATTGGGGGAGGGGTTATATAGTGAGATGGCTTCTTTGAGGTGTTGGGTAGGGGAAAGATGGGGAGAAATTTTGTAACTCAAAATCTCATGGAAATGAATGATGTAAACAAGAAAATAAATAAATTAATAGAATAAAATGTAAAAAAAAAATGATCTTCCTAAAGTGGAAGATCTGACCCTGTCATAGTCCTATTAAATAAAATCCAGTGCCTCCCTATTACATCTATGATCAGATATAAAATCCTCTTTTCACCTCTTGATTTCCTTCATAATTTAGATACCTTCTGTCTTTCAAGTCTTCTTACACTTTTCTCTCTTTCAGATGCTCTATGATAGAACAATGTTGACCAACTTCTTCTTTCCAGCATGAAATACTTTGTCACCTGTCTCTGTTTCTACAAATTTCCTGTCTCTCATGCTTGAAATTGTCTCCTTCTTCATCTCTTCCTCTTGGATTCTTTCACATCTCACCTAAAATTCTACCTTCAGCAAGAACTGTTTCCCAAACCCTCTTGGAGTTCTAATGACTCCTCTGTGATGTTGTCTACATTTATCCAGTATAAATTTTGTTTGTTCCTAATTGTTTAAATCTTTCTCTCTACCCATTAGACTGCAAGCTTGAATAGTGTTTGCCTTCCATCAATACTCATTCCTCAGGACAGTGACTGTCATAAGGTGCTTAATAAATGCTTGTTTACTTAACTTCACTACTGGTAAATTACTGCACCAATTTTCTGAAAAAAAAATTCCTAAGTAAAACAATATCAATGATGATATTGATGATGATATAGACAAAACTGTCAATTAAAATCTGAATATCTTTACAAAGTTTTCATTCCAATTCATTTATTAACAAATTTCCTAGTCATTTCAGGGCATAGATATTACACCATCGTGCGATTCCTATCTTCCAGATCAAAAAATTCAGGCAGGAAGAAGAATGATTTAATCTAGATGACAAGATAAAGAATCACCAATTCTTGGGAAATCTTGGCTCCCAAATTTGTTTGTTCATGTAGTTTTTATCTATACAGACATCTCTACTAGGGCTAAACAAACTTTAAATGTTTAGATGTTCATACAAACCATTTTCCTTCTCTATCCCGAGTTACAAAAGCTATTGCAAGCTCCCTTGTGAGATCGCCAGTAATTCTTGCTTCTAGCTAGGCCTGAAAAACAGTGATAAAAGCTTCTTTCTTGATATTTCAACAAAGTTGATTTGGGTTCCCAGTGGGACCACAGCAGAGAAGTAGAAAAAAATAGAAAGCAAATTAAGCAAATTTAAATGAGTTTTCTGAAACATCAAATAAATTTTAGTGAGGAACAGGACAGATATCTAGGACAGTTAGTTCTTAACTCAAAATTAGTTCAATTTGAATGAGTTTGTCCATCCCTCAACAGATGTTCTCTGAGATACACACTAAACTGAAAGACTAACTGCTAAAATAACAGATTTGCTATTGATATGAAAACTTAGAATGTAATTTCCCTTTTGCCTAAATCATTTTAGTGATTTTTGATGTCTAGATAAATAGAAACAGAGAAAGGGTTGTGGTGTGTTTATTTTAAATGTGTGTGCATATATACATATACACATCCATATGCATATTATGCCTACCTTTATCTGGGTGTATATTTCTGTGAGTATAGTCAATAACACTTCTATTCACAACCTGATAGGTGTGGGAGGTGATACCTCAGTTATTCAATTTGTATTTCTCGAATTATTACTGTTTTGGAACATTTTCCCTGTGACTATTGTTAACTTTAATTATTCTTATGAAAATAGTCTATTCATATCTTTTGAGCATTTATTAGCTGGAGGAAGCTTTGTATTTTTTCATAAATTTGCATCAGTTCCCAACATATTTGAGAAATGAGACATTTATCAGAGAATGCTGCTGTAATCCCCCCTCACTCCTCTTTACCTTCTCATTTTGACTTTATTTTCTTTTGTTTGTGTAAAACCTTTGTTTTTTTTTTTTTAATTTCATACAGTCAAAATAATTCCTTTTACCTCCTTTGAAATTCTCTATGTCTTGGTTACTCATAAAGTCTTCCCTTATCCATGGATCTGATGGAATTTTTTCCATGTTCCCCTAAATTGCTTATAGTTCCCTTCATATCTAAAGAATGTATTCATTTTGAGGTTATTTTGATATAAAGTGTGAGATGTTGGTCCAGGCCTAGCCCCCTATTAGACCACTTTTCAGTTTTCCCAGCAATTTTCATTGAATACTGAGTCCTTACCCAGTAGCCTGAATATGTTTTTGGTTTATTTTATGTATATCACATATGTAGATCATTTTGATAATTACTGCTTCAGTATAGTCTGAAATACGGTACTACTGGTCTCCTTTCTTCACTTTTTCCCCATTATTTTCTTTTGGTATTCTTGTTCTTCTGTTTTCCAGGTGAATGTTGGCATTTTTTCCTTCTTCTATAAAACATATCTTTGTAAGTTCAATTGCTTATAGTAATGAATAAGTAAATTAATTTAGGTAGTATTGTCATTTTTATTATATTCACTCAGTTTACCTATGAACAACAGATATTTCTTTAACTGTTTAATTCTGTCTGCATTTATGTGAAAAGTAATTGTGGTTCAGTTAGTTCCTGTGTCTTACATTTTATACTGTGTGCTATCTAAATGGAATTTCTGCAGTATTTACATGTAACTTATCTTTCTCTCTCTTGCTGCTAGGGTTTGTTGATAGAACAGAGAAATGCAAATACTTTATTTGGATTGCTAAAGTTGTTCAATTCTTCAACCTGTATTTTAGTTCATTCTTTTGGGTTCTCTAGTAATCAAATGGATGATCTGCAAAGAGTAAATAATTAAAAGTAGCAGGAACTAGAATTTAGAGTGGGAGGTAAATGCTTCCTCCAGAAGATAAAATTTGATGGGACTTGAAATAAGCCAGGGAAGTCAGAAGGCAGAAAGGAAGAGGTTGGACATTCCAAGTATGTGTTCAATCTGGGAAAATGCCAAGAGTCTGTGAATATGGATTTCAAAAGACCTTCTTACATAAAAGCTGGAGTAAACTCTCGTTGAGGAGAAATCAATGCTATTATGCTGTCTCCCTGGGACGTCCCTGTGGATAATATGCATAACTAAGCATGTCACAGTACACATTTTGCTCTTTGATTTAAGGTAAAACAGACACACACACACACACACACACACACACACACACACACACAACATAGACCTTTCCTGACAATTTTTGTTGGATGTTTCCTCCATATGTTTGTTTGGCATATACCTAGTATGTACTCATTTTTCCTCATATTTCCTCATGAGAAAAGAGAGGGGGAAAGAGGGAGAAAGAGAGAAACAGAGAATAGATAATAAATTCCCCCAATAGAATCTAAAGTCTTTGAGAGCAGAGACTTTAAACGTATAAATAAATGAATATTAAGATGTCATAAGTCTCCATATGAGGACTCCACAAATAGATTCATTGGCCCTTTCTAATCAAGAGACCATTCACAGTGTCCAACAACAAGACAAGGATAAAAATGTGGTTAATGGCTTCAGGTTTTTTGGTGAGATTTTTTTTAAGGCAAACCTTTGAAATAACATTTTTTTTAAAGGCTAAAATATAGAGGCTTCTTGATATATAACAAATAATTTCACACAGAGAAAAAGATTAGTTTGTTGCATTATCTAATTCAGTTGAATCCTATATCTTTGGACTAATTGTGAACAGCATATTTTCCCTTGCTCACATTGAATCAGTCACCTCAACTTTATTTTTTTAATCATATTTACAATAATAACATCCCCTATACTTCCTTTTTTTCCATACAAGAAAAGAATATTTGTTACATGGAATGCTTAATATAATATTATATATTCCCTCTTAAGGGAAGTGAACATTATTTCTTCTATTAACCATGCTCTTTTTGTTCTAACTTCACATAAATAGAGTTCTTGAAATGGAACCCAAGTGAGATGAGAGGAAAAGAGGAAAGACAAAAAAGAAAAGAAAAGAAAGACCAAAAAAAGAAAGGTATGAGAAAGGAGAATTAAAGAGAGAAAAAGATGGGAAGGAGAGAAGCCTAGAAAGAAGGAACAAAGAAAAGAAGGAAGAGGGGAAGAGAAATATTGAGGGAAAGAAGGTGGTAGAAAGGAAGGAAGGACACAAAGGAAGGAAGGCAAAAGGTAAGGGAGAAAAGATTACATCACTTGTGTCTTTGGAGGAAATTTATGTATTAGGAAGTGAATTTATAATGATTCTGCTCTTATAAAAGTTCTCATGCTTTTCCTCCCAGTTAAGAAAGCGGAATTTTCAAACAATGTGCTGTGGTTTTACTTTCCAGGCCTATTTAAAGAAATCCTCCGCTTTATACCTTTTTGTCACAAAGAACACTGGACAGCTAAAAGAGAAGATCATTTAGAGATGTACAACAAATTAAAGTGAAAATCTGTCAAATGTAGCTATTAAAAAAAAACAACAACAACAACAAATAAAACAGCACACCAGTAAATAGGGTAATGGAAGGGACCTCCTGGTTTTCTTCCTCTCTAGTTTTCTCTCATTATTCATGCTACTGCAGTGTAGGCCTGACAACCTTTCCCCACCAAAGTGACACACCTTCCTTCTTCATGTAAAAGTTGCTTTTAAAGGCTCTAAAGTTTCCTGGTCAATGACTACTGTGGTATCACTGATGCCACCAAAGACCACCACATCTCTACCCTTCTTTCTTCCTCTTTTCTTGAGTCCCCCATAATCCAGCTAACACCCTGCATGGACCACTAACTCTCCTCCAGGAGCTGCTCTTGTGTTAGTTTTTATTTTTCCTAAACTGGAAAAGCTACAAATCCATGAGGATATTCTCAGCAATGTACTCCTTGCCCTAGAACAGCGGTTCCCAACCTGTGGGTAGCGACCCCTTTGGAGGTCGAAGGAACCTTTCACAGGGGTCGCCTAAGACCATAGGAAAACACATATTTCTGATGGTCTTAGGAACCGAGACACCACTCCTCTATCCATCTCCTGGCGGGACCACCCACATGCAGATATGCCCAAATACGGGTATTAAAGGGTCCCGACATTAAGAAGGTTGAGAACCACTGCCCTAGATGATTAAAATAGGAACATGTATTTGGTGGGGGTTGGGGTGGGTGTAGATAGAGACTTGGGTTCTGTTCTTCCACTTGGAATAGCTAGCCACATTACTATAAGAAAACAGAGCCATGCACACACCTTCCCACATAATATGCCTTCTTTATTTCCAATGAATAACATATCTGCTAGATCTCAGGATACAAAAAAAGGGTGATTGTGAATATCAGTCAGTCATTCAAGCTATTTGCTAACCTCAGGAATTGTGATAAATACAATCTTTCTCCTTATGTAGCTCAATAGCAAAATGCTCTGGTAATGGCTAATCCCATTTTGCAGTTTTCATTGTCACCTTGAATAAGTGACTTTCATTTCCTTGATGTCTGTCACTCTCTCTTTGTAGTAATACATTCTGTTTTCCTCCTAAAAATGATAGGTCACTCAGACACAAGGAGAAAGCAAAAATTATGTTCAGGAGTTTACCACCAAGGGTGATACAGATGGAATTATCAAGTAGAGTCATTACTTAGCCAGGAGAGAGAAGCTAAACCCTTGAGAGTCTGAGGTGCTAGCTCATGTTGGCTAGCTTAGAGATATTCCTTAAGACACTAAAAATATATTTCTCCCCATTTTCTTACCTGGAAATATGCTACCATAATGGCACGATACTTTTAATAACACAGATTGTCTAATATTGCACACCAAACAGGTGAAGTATAAGAAAGTTAATAGGTTTAGAGCTAGAAAGGTCTTATAGGTCATCATTTCACAGAGAAGAAGACTGAGGCCCAAAATACAGAGAAATCTTGTGTTTCTATTCAATTGTGAATATATTTTGAACTTTAGAAAATTGGTTGTCAAAAAGAGCTGATTCACAGTAATTAAAGGATCTTACTTCATGGGTCATCCTCTATGTTACTCAACCATTCCTCAGAAACAGTAATGAAGTCATAAAAAATCCAGAATCTCCCCATTGCTAAGTGTTAAGGGACTACAGTTCCTAATTGCTCCAACTTGTATTTGAAAAATAAGGCTGGTGGTAGTATAACTGAAAAGCAGCCATCCACCCTTTCCTTGAAGTCTGCTAACAAAGGGAAATGCTACTTCCCAAGGCAGGTCATTTCCCCTTTTGGACAGTGCTCATTGCTAGGTTAGCTTGAAATCAAGCCTAATGTTGACTACGCATCTTTCACCCATTTTTCTTTGTTTTGTCCTCTGAGGACTAATAGAAAAACCTAAACTGCAATAATTTCCACCCATTCATTCTTTTTTTCTTATGGATAAGTCTACCAGCTTCTCTATCAATTATTTTATTGCACTGTCTCAAAGTGCTTCACTATCTTTTCTGATGCATTGGGATTCTACAGTTTATTGATGTCTTTCTGAAAATGCAGCACCCCAAACCTCCTCATTGTTTGGAATAATTTTCTCCCTGGCATCAAACTGTCTTGAGAAGGGATTTGGAGAAGTTGCATGTGTTAAAAAGAAAATTGTTAATTTTCAGCCTTCACCCTGATTAATGAGGTAAAACTCAGGACCAACAGAATTAAAAGGATTTCATTGTAAGTATGTCATGACATACATGGTAGCAACTTGTTGACAGGCTGATTGCTGAAGATTAGCAATGGCTTTAGTGTGAGGAAAGTTTTATAGGTAACTTTAAGACAACCCAGAGTGGTCTACCTCAGCAAAAGGAGTTGGGCCCTTGCATCTCAGTTCAGTCTCAAAACTAGCAAGAATGCATCAGTGTGCAGGTAGGGGTAGGTGACAAAGATCAGGTGATGCGAATACTGCTGACTCGGTTTATCCTTTCAGACCAGATCTTCCTTCAACATTGTCTGATATGCAGGAATGGGAACAGTGGGTAACTGGGTCAATGTAGCTTGCAATAACAGAAATTTTGATATGCCAATTCAAAGTAATATCCTATTTCCAAAGTCTTTTGAAGATCTCCCTCCTCCCTAAGGAAAAGGAGGTTTCCCCTTGGAAACTCTCCCACAAATATGGATAACCAGAAGAATAATTGCTCTATGTCCAGGATAAGCACCCAAAATCATGGAAGATCAATTAGATTCATCAATAGTGTCAGATCTGAAGTCTACGCAAGGTCAGAATCATTCTGCTAGTATCCTATGATTTATGATATGAAGAGAACTGAGGACACTTAAGAAATTAAGGAAACCCACGGAGCAGACTCAAGATGCCCTTCAGCAATCCTTGAGGTAGGAAAGTGGACATTCCAAGACCTCCTGTGAGCATTAACCTTGCTTAAGAGGCAGCTTGCTGGAAAACGTGAAATGGGATTTGGAATAAAATCAGCATTTGCTTGTAATCTACAAACTCCATGGACTAAAAACTGGATCTTTTGAAATTCATTAGTAGCTACAAAGCACCCTCCTCACTAATGATACCATTAGGGAAGGAGTTCAACTATTATTTTGGCTCTTATTACCGAGGCAGAAACAGAAGTTCCAAGTAGTTAAGTGAATTACCTAAGGTTAAACAGCTAGCAAGGTTCTGCCATGGGATTCCCCATTTTCCAGACATTGCAGTTAGACACACTTTCCACTAAACTTTTCTCCTTCTTCCCTTTCTTGTTGCAATACATTGTAATAGAGGTAGGAAGATCTCCCTTATGGCCCTGCCTCATTCCCCTGAATGAGTTACTTAACCTTTTGGTGCCTAAGTTAATTCATCTACAGAATTTGGAGGTTAGACTAGATTGTTACTTCCAGCTCTCACCTCTTGATCATATTTAAATACAGTGCTAGTGTTTGCAAATTGCTTAAGAAACATGTCAGTTGAGCATCACAATGGCCCCTAGAGAACAATATTCTACATTTTACTATTCCCACTTTATAAATATGGAAACAGATTCTGAGATTTTAAGAGCCTCCCTTCTCTCTCCTCATAATTGCTACAGCAAGAAAATAAATGCTAAATAAATGTCACTGGCTCTCGCTAGGATCAAATACAAGATCATCTGTTTGGCATTTAAAACTTTTCCCAAACCGCCTTGATCTTTCCAGGCTTGCTGTATGTTCCTCTTTCTTATTCGCTTCTAAGGTCTAGCCAAGATAGGCTCTTTTTCTCCTGTGTGCAGGATATCCCGTCTCCTGATCTCCAGTCTTTGTGCTTTTGCAAAAGCATGGCCACCATGACTGCAATTTATTCCACTTTCCCCTCTGACTCTTACAATCTACTTTCACTTGAAACTCTGCTCAAAAGCTGCCTCTTCCAGGAGGCCATTCCTGTTTTCACAGCAGCTACTGAATGAAAAAAGAATCGATTATATTTATAAATGTATACAAGACTTCTCCAACAGAATATAAGCATTTGCAGCACTATTTGATATGTTTTTGTTCCTACTTGATAGGCATGCTTTGCTGTATAAATGTTATTTGATGACTCATTATAGCATAAAAATGAACTTGAAGAGTTAGCAATCCATGAAAAAAGTAACTGATGTGATATTTATGACTTTTCATGTAAACGATGGGGAAACATTTTGAGGTAGTGGAAAGAATAATGGAACTGGAATTGCAGGATTTCTGTATAAGTCCTAGTCTAACAATCATTATCTGTGTAACACAGAACAGTCAATCAACCAATTAAGAAGCATTGCTTAAGTACCTACTATTTGCAAACGGTTTTCCTATGCACTGGGGATACAAATTAAAAAAAACAACTCTTTGTTTTCAAGAGATTTGCCTTCTATCCAGGTATATTTCTGTACAACTATGTATAAATGAATTCAAATATTGTCTTAAATACTTACTAGCTGTGTGACCCAGAACAAGTCACATTCTATTTGCCCCAGTTTCCTTGTTAAAAAGGGCATAATAATAGTGCTTACCTTTCAAAGTTATGAGGATTAAAGGAGACAGTAATTGTGAAATGCATAGTACAGTCCCTGGCATATAAGTACTCTCCAAATTGTTGCTGCTTGTGCTGGTGCTGCTGGTGCTGGTGCTGCTGGTGCTGGTGCTGCTGCTGCTACTTCTACACCTACTAAATTTGATTAGCAGCTAAGTGGTACCAAAAGGGCTTAGGTAAGGGATGGTGACTAATTCAGCCTGTCAGGACTTTAATTTTCTCAGTTCTCATAAATAAGGTTGGATTAGATGATACCTAAAGCCCCTTCCAGCTCCAAATCTGCTTTCTAAGATTTGGGGGGAAATTCACAATGGGAGGAAATTACATCAAGTTATGCACAGAAATGTAAGCACAGATGAGCCTTAAGAAATAAAATGAAATTTCAAAAATATTACTGAAGGAGAAAAAAAATGTCTGGAATATTCAATTATATACTAATAGACTATAACATTTTCAGAATCTTGTCACTTGCATTTTAATTTTTTCCTACTTAATCTTTTATTATACTCTTTTGCCATTGCCATGACATTTCAATGGCTCCCTCACAACACACACACACACACAACACACACACACACACACACACACACACACACTCACACACACACACACACACACACACACACTGTAACCCTCTGTTATAGGAGTAGAGTTAAGCAAACTAAAGTGCTATTTGATCATGTTAAACAATGTACATATGATTCCACATTCAAAATCTTCCACATATCACCATTGCAAAGCACATGTGGCATACTTCACTGTCAGTCCACTGATGTCTCTCTCAGTCACTGCATTCCCTAATCACTTTGATATAGATGATATCATTCTATGTCCTTTGTGGACAGCCTCCCTTTGGAGAACTTCAAGCTAAGATTACATAACTCCTTATCAGGTATGCTACCATAGCAATCACTTTGGGGTATTGGTCAGACTCCAACATCCAGGTCTTTCATGGCTTCTGAAGATTCTTCCAAATCTCCAGCTTGGTGATTCTGGCTTCAGTTTCTTTTTCTTTGTCCTAATCAAACATGCTACTTTTCCTTCATTTTTCTCACTGAAAGCTTCTGAATCCTTCCCCTCCACAAAAAAAAAAAATTCTCTTGTTCTACAGAGTAAGGTTAAACACCAAGACAAACTCATTCTGCCACTGGAAAGGCCAACACACTAAGTCATTAGGCAAAACCTATACTACCCTCAGGACCTGACAGAGATGCATTTTGTTATGCTAACATATTAAACCTCAGGAAAAAGAGTATTATTGAGGAAGCAGGAGACTACTTGAGAATTCTCTCCTTCAATCTATCACCTTCTGCCCCATTGCCTCAGCCTCAGATCGATCCTACATCAAAAAGAAGAATTTGATGCAGAGAATAGAGCTATTTGGGGAAAGTGCATTATCTCTTTCACCACCCACCCTATTGAAAGGTTTAAAATATCATCCACCAAAAGGGGAGGGGGGGGGGGAAACATCCAAAGAGACCTCAAGAAATTCTTCCTTTTTCAAGGCAGGGATATTTTTTTTTTCAAATAAAGGATATCTGTTAAAAGACTCTTGGCTTTCTAATTGCAAAACTGAAGTACTCCTGATACTCAGTAAGGCACATTGTGATCAAGTGGCCTTAACGGAAGCAGGTCACTGGTAGAAAAAAAAATGAGTGTTATTGAATTGGCTCTGAAGTCTTCCATCACATTTAATTGTGTGACAGATTTAGGGGATTATATCATCATAATGTTATAAGATCATGAAGTTTCCCAAAGTCCATTACTGAAAAGCAAAATATTTTCGTTAAAAATAACACTTAATAAGTGCTCACTACATGCCAGGAACTCTGCTATATTCTGGGAAAAGGACAAAAGCTAAACAGTACTTATGTCCAAGACAGTTATAATCCAGTGGATGACTATATAGCATGAACATTTATTTTTATTCATAACAAGGTACAAAATAATTAAGGGGAGACAAAACACATATGAGTAATAACAACAATAAAATTAGAGGGGCTTAGGGTTTAACACTTTTATTCACCTAGGAAAAGCAATTATTTGACTGACCTATGCAGCATCCAGGAGAAAATTTTAATGCAAAGGAATAATAATTATGTAGTAGCTTGTCCCAGGAACATTTTTATCTGAACTCTGTTTAAGCTAAAAGGAAAGAATACAATGATGAAGACGATGATGATGATGATGATGATGACCTGAGAACAAGCATAGCTGATATTTCCAGTGGTTTGGAAGATTTAACAAGCACTTTGCATCAGTTATAAACTTTCACCCTAACCACAGCCATTTGGGTTAAGTTCTCCTGTTACCTGTATTTTGCAGATGAGGAAAATGACTCAGAGTTTTAGTCACTTGCCTATCCTACTACCACTAGTCAAGTAAATGTCAGAGATGTAATCTGAACCTGTCTCTCCTGGTGGTATAGTGAATAGATTAGATAATTAGATTAGAACACTGGGCCTGTAACCACAATGACTCATCTTCCTGAGTTCAATCTGGCCTCAGACACTTATGTAGCCCTATGACACTGGGCAAGTCACTTAATCCTGTTTGCCCTAGTTTCTTCAACTATAAAGTGAGCTGGAGAAGGAAATGACAAACCAATTTAGTATCTTTGCAAACAATCACAAATGGGGTCACAGAGTCAGACACAACTAAACCAGCTGAATAACAACAAATTATTTTTTAAAATAACAAGCACTACATTTTTCTTTTTTTCTATAGCATAATTCTTGATATATTAATTATACATATTAGAGATGTATTTTCCTGGGTCCCATTATGTGTGGACCCATAGTTCATGAATAAATTTCATTAAAGAAATATTATGTGCCTTAATTAGTAAAATCTCATTACTACTCCATTTTTAGATTACCATTTCCATTTTGCATTTAAAGCTAATCCCAATTTTGCTTGAACCCATCTTCCCAACCTTCTTTCACATTATTACCCCCCATTCATTCCTCAGTCAATTCAAAGAGATCCAGCTGAAGTCTCCTTTCTACAAAATTGCATTTCCTGGCCTGGTTCTTTTGTCCAAGCTTGGCCCCACCTCAGGGATATTCTTCTTCTTCACGTCCAGTTGTAACAATGCCTCATGTCCTTCAAGACTCAAGTTTTATACTTTCTCCTATGAGAAGTCTTTGTAATTGTCCTGAGAAGTGAATCCTTTTCCTTAATAACACAAATACATAGTCTTACTCATGCATCAGCTTAATGGCCCTGGAATAATGTTCATTCCTGGTAGACAGGCATCATTTTCTTGTTGTTCTGTTTTGTTTTGGTTATCTTTTTGCCATTTTATTGGTAACACCTAGAATAGATCCTGACTCATCAAATGCTGAATAAATTAAATGGATTGTATGTGTGTATATACATATATATGTATGTATATACATATACACATATATTTATGCATTATACATATGAATGCATGCATGTATTCTCACATGCATATAGGTAGGCAGTTAGAGGCACTTGCCTCCCTCATTAAAATGTGAAATTCTTGAGAGCAGAGCTTTTGTTGTTTTCCTCTTGTCTCAGTTTCTCCCACACATAGTTCAGGGTTTTCCATCTAGAAGCCATTTAAAACAAGGCTTGTCATTTGAGGTTTCTTTTCACAACCTGACAAACATTTAACTAAACTTTGCTGGCAAATGATTTGCAAATCTGAAAATACGAGCTCTTCAACATGAAAAGATATTTCCACCTACAGTTAAGCTAGGCCAACATTTCTAAAATGCATTACTCTGGCTCCAGACTCAATATTTGCATATATTTTTAAAGCTCTTAACTTGATAAACTCCACTGAAACTAAAGATACCAAAGTTGGCTGTTCATTCCCTTGTGTGGGCCATTTAGTTTCACAGAATCCAGGATTTATAGATCCTAGAGATTTGAACTTTAGAATTTTGATTTAGACTCATGGCTACAAACCATATGTTTGATCTTCAATAACACTGAACCTCTCTTGGCCTCAGTTTCTTTATCTGTAAAATGTGACATTTGGATAAGATGATTTCTAAGGTCTCTTCCAGGGCACCTAGGGGGTACAAAGGATAGAGTACTAGGCCTGTAATCAGGAAAACTTGAGCTCAATTCTGTCCTCAGATGCGGATTAGCTGTGTATGACCATGGGAAAGTCGGTTAACCCTGTTTGCCTCAGTTTCCTCGTACACAAAATGACCTGAAGAAGGAAATGGCACATCACTCCAGTATTTCTGCCAAGAAAACCCCAAATAATGTCTTAAGGAGTAGGACACAATTGAAATGATGGAACAAGAACAAGGTCCCTTTCAGATTTAAATCAAAGATCATGCATGCATTTACTAAGTGCCTGCTTTGTTCCAGGCATTGCAGTAGATACCAAGAATACAAAGACTAAAAAGAAAACCAACCATGCCTTATAATCTTGGAAATGGTAGAGCTATCCATTAATTGGGGAACTACTAAAAAAGTTGTGGTATGTGATTGTGATGGAATACTACTGTGCTATAAGAGATGATGATGAGGAAGGTTTTGTAAAAACCTGGGCAGACTTATATGAACACATAGAAAGTGAAGAACCAGAAGAACATTGTATGCAGTAACAGCAATGTTGTATGATGTTTCCTGATGAATTAGTTAGTTATTCTGATTAATAAAATGATCCAAGACAATTCTGAAGGATTTATGATGAAAAGTGCTGTCCACTTGATTAAGTTCGAGTGCAGATTGAAGC
Organism: Pseudochirops cupreus; assembly: GCA_028627135.1. NCBI lineage: Eukaryota > Metazoa > Chordata > Mammalia > Diprotodontia > Pseudocheiridae > Pseudochirops > Pseudochirops cupreus. The sequence goes on along the minus strand of CM053582.1, from coordinate 565,438,250 downwards.
ATAATTTGTTTTTCAGTGACTTTATTTTTCTCGCTTTCTTGCAACAGGGCTCATACAAAATATGTTTTGCATGAATTCATGTGTATAACTAATATTTTTCTTGCTTTCTTAATTGGCAGGAGAGGGGTGGGACAGGATGAGAGAATTTGGACATCAACATTTTAAAAATGAAAGTTAAAAATGAAATTGAAAAATAAGCTTATATATTTCTGAGGTGAAACAACATGAACACAAAGAAATATATGTGTGTACACACACACACACACACACACACACACACACACACACACACACACAGAAGTGGCTTCAAGAGACAGAGTTAAGAATGTACAGCAAGAATGTCCAGTTGCCTTTTCTCTATTCCACTCAGCCCACTGGGACCTGCCTTTGCCAAGTTTGTCAGTTCCTTCAAGCTCTCAAAAAATACACACAACCTTTGAGTGATGTCATCCTCTGGTCCCAGGGGAGACGGCAGTGTGCAACATTTCCCTCTCCTCCAAATGCATGTTGAATCTCTTTTCTCACTTAGGCACTACTAAGAGTGCTAATTCTGCTAAGGAGCTACCCATGACTATACAAATTCCCAGCATTCCTGCTCCCTAATAAACCTACATCCATTTTTGAATGCATTAAAATGATGCTTTCCATACCTACTGTTTCCCCAAATGGAATGGGGAAGTATCAGTATATATTTATTGGGAAAGTATTTATATATTTAGAGGGATATGAATGATAAAATCATAGATTTATAGGTGGAAGCAGTCTTGGGATCATATAGTTAAACTCTTCATTTATTTAAACATAAAGAAATAGGTCTAGCGAGATTAAGTACACAAAATATATATGGAGAGAGAAAGAGAGACAGACAGACAGACAGAGACAGAGAAAGACAGAGACAGAGACACACAGATCGACATAAAGAGAGAAAGAGAGAAATCAATGAATGAACAAATTAATATGTAGCTCAATGAAAGGTAGAAAGACAGACAAAAAGAAAAAAAAATATTTTTAAGCTTGAAAAGGTTTGCTTTTTCTAATTCATAATAAATGGTTTTCTCTTCATTATTTTTAAACAATTTTCTTAAGATTCTAAAGATGTTACACAATAAAATAACATAAAATGATGTTCTCCCTAGGAGGGCCAGATAGTATCAAATGACTCCTGTGCTCAAACACTGGACTCTTGCTGTAAATATGAGGATTTACTCATACATTTATTTCTATTAAGAGTATGTGAGTTTGTCAAATATTTATAAAACCCAGGTGACAATGTATTTCTAGAGTGTAATATAATTGTATCTTTATATATAATTTCTACTTTTTAAATATTTTATTTGCATTTTTTTATTTTTCCATATTTTAAGAACAAACTACTATCACTACTTTATTTGACTTACTCATTTAAAAAATCTGTGTCAACTGAGGCAGTTTTGTCTTTTGATGTATTCTTAGTTTCTGATGCTTCTATTGCTAAATGGAATTCCCTAGGAGACAAATGGAATTCGTCTGAGTGGGCGGTATTGATCTCAGGTCCTCTGACTTCCTGGGCTCATACTCTTTTCACTGTACTGGGAAGGGCTCCTTGAAAGAGAGGAAACTTTACCTGACTTTGAAGGATGCTGGGAATTCTGTGGTTAGCAGGAAGAGGCCAACCAGCACTGGGAAAAGGACTGTACAGAGAAGAAGAGACATACAATGTCTCCTCAGGGGAACAGCAAACAGATGAACTTGGTTAAACTATAGAGGACATGGGGAGAGTAAGGTATATGAAGGCTAGAAAGGCAAAGTGAGAATGACTAAGAACTCCAAAAGTCAAACAGAGATCTGGGCTTGATATCACAAAGGTTGATGAATCATTGGAAGTGTTTCAGCCTAACTGGGTTGAATACTGTGTTTGATGAAGATAGCTTTGTTAGCTGCCTAGAGGATCAGAGATGTAGAAGACAGAGAATTAGGTAGGGAGAGCAACGAATTAGCTGAGGTCATGCAAAGAAAGGCCACTCACTTGGATAGTAAGAAACCCTCAAATTCTTGTAGCCTACTCCCTAATTGCCAGTAGGGCAAAATGAAAGATTCCTTGGAGAAATATACCTTTCAAGAAACCCTTCTCCTGTCCCCAGTGCAATGAATAATGACTGGGACTGAACAACTGTCATCAGGTGAACAAATTACAACTTATTCCTTTGGATATTTTTTTTTCCTTCCCATTGCTTTGGTGGCTGTAGCATAACAAAGGATGGCCAGTATCTTTTTTAACTCTCTCCTTGGAAGTGATGGGTAATTAGTCTCCACACAGCTATATAAACTACTTACCAATAGCTGCTTCCTATTCCACTTGGAGGGGGATATGGTGGAGCTAAAACTTGAGAAGTGTGACTGTAGGACAAAGCCTACAGCATGGTGATTGTGATGGGGGGAATTTCAGGTTTCATTTTAATGAGTTCTCAAAATATTCCATTTAGTACACAGCACACACACACATTTAAAACGTTACCCACATTTAAAATGTAAGTCAAACAGGTTATGACAGAACAGGTAAAAATGGGTAGTGTAGTTGAATTCTGAAATTCATCCAACAATTTAAACTTCCTACAAATGTAACATCTGTGTTTTCTCAGCTACTGACCTACAATTTATGAATGTTCACAATGACTGGCTTCCTGCTTTCTAACATTTCATTCTCTAGGGATATAATTTTCATCCATTTTTTATTATTCCATTGATAATGAATCACTAATTAGCATCATAGTTTAATATCCTTTAAACAACCATTGTCTGCACAGAGTACACTTTGTAATCTAATCATATCATTAAGCATATGAGATGAAATCATTGTATTCTGACAAAAAATGACAGATCCTTGAAGTATCCCATTTGGCTCTGAAAGTTTGCCACTGAATTCCGCCAATATGCCATAGCTATTCTTGTAAAGACTATGGCTCATTCAGCAGTGCACATAAAAGAGAGGCACTGAATTATACAGATTGGTCAATAAGTGGGTGGCTACATCTGTAAAACCCACTGAAATGAAATCAGCACCCTAAGGAGTTCAGTCCATAAAGGACCAATATGATGTATGTGTCTGAAGTGAAGTATGCTGAGGGGTAATTGACAATGAAAGCATGCTATACCACTGATTACTTTAAGTATATTAAAAACACAACAAAAATTCATTTGAATGGATTGCTATCAAGGGTAGAGGAACCTGTCAAGTTACAAGTTGAAGCAAGAAAACAAGAGCTAAGTCAGTGGAAAATAGATGTAGATATATCTAAAATTGTGTTACTGGCTGTATTTTATAAGGCATGAACCCATGTGGATGTCGTTGTCATTAAGGGTTCACTCCCTTCTTTTGACTTATAGGAAGAGTAGAGTGAGAGTGAATCATATAATGCAATAAAAATGGTATGGGATTGAGAGACAAGAAATCCTTGTTTTAATTCCTAGATTTGCTTGATGCTGTTTGTGTGAGCTTAAAGAGGTTCACTTTCTTTATATGTAAGGTAAAAGGACTAAAAATAACCTTTCTCAAAAATAGACCAAAGGATATAAAGAAACATGTCTCAAAATATATGAATATCCACTTGGAAGGTGTTTGAAAACCATGAGAAATAACGGAAATGCAAATTAAAATAACTCTGAAGTGTTATCCCTATTCCCAACAAGATTATAACGTTTCAAGAAATAGTCAATGTTGGCAGGATTGTGGAAAGACAGGAACAATCTTGGTCGACCTGTGAACTTATTCAAACTTTCTAGAAAGCAATATGCAATCCTACTAAGAAACTGACTAACATACCCAGAACTATTAACTTAAACTTCCATCTGCTAGACCTGCATCAGGCAGAAGTTAAAGATAGGGAGAGAAAAGCCCTATAAACAACAAACATTTATAGTGTCATTTTACTGACATAAAAATGGAAACAGAGAAGATGTCTGACTATTGGGAAAGGGTAAGGAAATACAATAAAGACACTACATGATATTTCATCTAGGTAGGAAGATATGAACATGAACATATCTTTCTTCCTTATGATTGTATCATCAGGGCTTTGCAGTATGGATTCAATATTCATCAACCCACCCACTTACTCATGAAAATTAGAATGTGTGATTTACTTCACAAAGTTGTGCCTGTGCTGGTGCAGGCCGCTAAGTGGTACCCTAGATCAAACTCTGGGTCTAGAGATAGGAAGGCCTGAATTCAAATATAGCCTAAGACACTTATTAGCTGTATAATAACACAAGGAAAATGTAACTCAAACTCCGTCATTCTATTTCTCCATCTCTAAAATGGGGATAATAAGAGCATTTACCTCCCAAGGTTGGTATAAGGAACAAATATAATGATACTTGTAAAATTCTTAGCCCAGTTCCTAGAATATAATAAATGCTTAAAAATGCTAATTCCCTTCACATTCTATTTTCTCATGCAGACAGCACCCCACTGATTTTTTTAGTTAGTAATGTTGGGGCCAAACACATTATAACCCTGAATTAAGCTTCTTCCATGACTTTGTTCTTCCCCACATTGAGCTATGAGGGGAGAAAAAAGCTTTGTTCAGCTTCTTCCTCCTCCAGAGTGGGAAATAAAAACATCTCAGACATTGGAGGGAACCAAAGTGGTGATGTATCTGAATTAGAGGCATTTGTATAATATACTTTTTATTGTGGTCCTTGTAAGACCAAAGGCAGGATAAATCCATAGCCCCAAAAGAACACTGGATTATCCAACTTTATCTAAGAAAGTACAAATCCTTCAATATAATCCTTTAGCAAATATCTCAGACATCAGCATTTGGCCCCACAGGTGGCATTGTCAAACTGGGAAATCTTGTAAAGGACATGTACTTTCTAGTATCTAAGTCACAAGGGTATAGTATAGAGAGACCTCTCATTCAGATCTGGCTTGGCCAAGATGGCCACTGGGGACCTTCTGCTCTCTGGAATTTGCCAATTGCTTGATGGGGACAGAAAAGGGTCACAGAAAGAGGCCCAACTTCAGCTATTTCCAAGACTGGCTTATCAAACCAAACCCAGAACAGGAATTTTACAGTTCAGTTATTATTTCCCGTAGTACTAAGCTCTGGGATTTACCTTAATGAGCATTACTGCAAGTTCTGTTAATTGT
>CM053582.1:565405666-565432619 GCA_028627135.1 Pseudochirops cupreus | reverse complement strand
GCAAGAGCTCTGGCCTGAGAACAATCGCTCAGTCCCCCTGCAGCCTGCAGGCCACGAGCAGGAAGCTGCAATGTGGAGGCGGGTGCAAAACCTCTGCCTTTTGCTTTTCTGCTCTGGAGGCCTTCCAGCCTGACTGCTTATCTCCCCCTTTCAAAAATCCCACTCACAGCTGCTGCTAATCCGCTCACCTGAGAGGCTCCTCTGCTCCTCCTGTCCAGCCACACCCAGGGCACAGCCATGGCTTCAGGGCCGGCTGGTTTCGGTTTGCAGTGCTGATATGGTTCCTTGTAGCTGAGCTGACTTTAGTGGGAAGTATCTTTGTGTGCATTTTGGAGTTCTTGGATTGGTTTAGAGTCCTGTTTTATGGATATTTTGGGGTGGCTATGTGAGAGTTGCGATATGTTCCTGCTGCGCCGCCTTCTTGGCTCCGCCCTCTCAAAGTTCTGATTACATAGTGTGAAGAACGCTCTATTTATTCAATAACAAATCAAAGCAAAACATTGACAAAAATCAAGGTACAGCATTCACAATGTTACAACTTATCACAGAAAATCAAAATACAGCATTCACAATGACATCGTAACTCAACAACTTATCAGTAAAATGGTCACATAGTTTTCACCAAAGTGTTCACATAGTTTAAACAAAGTATAATCATTTAGTTAATCAATCACTTAGTAACTGATTCAATGGTTCTCTTTTAAACAAGGTGCATTCACTTAGACAATCAATCATTTAGTTAAGTCCTTAATTCAATCTGTCTTAAGGAGGGGATCCTCCTTAATCCTTAACTCACTCATCCTTAAGGAGGCAAGGCTTCTTTAAGAGACAAAGTACAATAGTCAAAGTTTTCCACCCATGGGGTTCAACTGAGTTACAATGTCAGTCACTACTAACTACTCTCTTAAGGGGTAGTGGAAAATACAGGAGCCATCGACCCCCTCAGTCACAAGTAAGTTTCAGTTTTATCAGTCAATACTCAGTATCTATGGAGAGATTTTTTTCATCTTGACCCAAGATAGGACCTCAGATTCCCTGGTTCCCCTTTCATGGTCCCAACTCCTAGATGAATTCAACAAACTGTCACCCGGGTTCAAATGCAGACAGCTACCAGCTCCTTGTCCAACTGTCCGTGCGGTTCCTGTTTCACACTGAAGCTCACCATGTCCAGCCCACCTTAGATCCTTCACAGTCTATATTCCTGGGAGGTCAAGGCTCAACCAAGCCACAAACAGATAAAGTACTGAACACTACAGTCGTGCCTCCCCAGTCCTTGGCAGCTCCAGCTGGGCCTTGGAAGTCCTCCATAGCTCCAACTGGCCGTCAGAAATCTTTAGCAGTCTCAGCAGCTCCAGCTGGCCCTCAGAAGTCTTCAGCAGCTTTGTTCTCAAAATCAGAATCACTTTATCCAGCCTCCATTTGGCTTGCTTCAAGAAATTCTGCCTCAGTTCTCAATTCTCATTTCTCTTCTTAATTCTTCTCAATTCTCAGTTCAGTCTTCAGTCCAGCAGCAACATCTGCCCTGCCTCCACATGCTTATCCCTTGAAGTTCTGATTTTCCAGCTGTGGTTTTTCCTTATATACAGCATTGCTCCTCCTCAGTCCCTTCCTGTTATGTCAGCAACAGGGGTTCATACCTCATGTTTCTTTAGAGAGGCTTAATATGAAACTAGGTGTTAAGTACCTCTTAGCTTTCCAATACAAAGGGATCTTCAAATTTAAATACCATTATAAGGTGATGTAAAAGAAATGGATAAATGAGAAAGAGGAACATCTTGGGAGAATGGGGAAGGGACAGGAAGAATGAGAGAAGTTATCTCACATAAAAGAGGCAAACACAGGAGTGCTTTTTACAGTAGAGGGGGAAAGGGCAGGATCATTGTGGGCAATGCTTGAACCGCACTTCTAATTTGGTTCCAAAAGGTAATGTGTATGTGTGTCTTAGTGTATGCATATATGTATATATCTACGTATACACACACTCAGTTGGTAATAGAAATCTATCTTATTCAATAAGAAAGCAGGAAGGGAAGGACATAAGAGAAAAGGTGAGCTATAAAAAATAAGGAAGATAAAAGAAGGCAGTAGTCAGAAGCAAAATACACTTCAGAGGAAGCACAGGAGAAAAAGAGAGAGAGAGAGAGAGAGAGAGAGAGAGAGAGAGAGAGAGAGAGAGAGGGAGAGAGAGAGAGAGAAGCATGAAGAGATTAAGTTGGGATGGATGGAAAAGCAAATTTACTAATCATAATGGTGAATGTGAAAGGGATGAACTCAGCCACAAAACAAAAATAGATTACAAAATGGATTAAAAACCAGAATCCATCTCTATGTCGTTTATAAGAAATATGTTTAAAACAGAGAGACAAATCAGGAACTGGACTGGCCTGGACTGTACACAATAAGGGACTAGAAAATAATCCATTATGCTTAAACTAAAGTGAAAAAAAAAAAGGCAGGAATAGCAATCATGATCTCAGAAAAGGTAAAACCAAAACAAATAAATAAATGAATGAATGAATAAATAAATAAACCTAATTAAAAGGGATGAGCAAAAAAAAACCTACATCTTGCTAAAAAGGGATCATAGACAATAAAGTAATATCAATAATAAAGATATACTGAAAATGTTATCACATCCAAATTCTTAAAGTCTATGTTAAATGAATTACAGGAGGAAATATTGAAGGCATACTAGTGGGGGAGCTCAACTTTACCTTTCAGAGCTAGATAAAGTAATCATATAATAAATCAGAAAGAAGTCAAAGTAATGGATAGAATATGAGAAAATTTAGTTATGGTGTACCTCTGGAGAAAAGTGAATGTGAATAGAAAGGATATGATTTTGTTTCCTCAGGTATACATACACCTTTACAAAAAAGTGATCACATATAAGGGCATAAAAATTTCACAACAAAATACAGAAAAGAAGAAATATTAAATTCCAACTTTTCAGATAATTATGGAATAAAATGCATTTAATAAAAGATTATTGAATTGTAGATTAAAAGCTAATGGGAAACCAAACTTATTCTTTTTGTTTGTTTTTGTTTTTTGAATTTTTTTTAAAATTCCCACTTAATAGCATTTTATTTTATTTTTTCCAATTGCATGTAAAGATAATTTTCAACATTCACTTTCATAAGATTTTCAGTTCTCTTACCACTCCTCCCTACCCAAACAATCTGATATGAGTTATACATGTACAATCAAGTTAAACATATTTCTGTATTAGTCATGTTTCAAAGAAGAATCAGAAAAAAAGAGAGAAAAATGTGAGAAAGACAAAAAAAAAAGAGAAGTCAATATGCTTTAATCTGAATTCAGAATCCTTATTTCTTTCTCTGGGTATGAGTAGTATTTTGCATTACAAGTCTTTAGGAATTGTCTTAGATTGTTGTACTGCTGATAAAAAGCTAAGTTTATCATAGTTGATCATCGAACAGTGTTGCTGTTACTGTGTACAATGTTTTCTTTGTTTTGCTCATTTCACTCAGCATCAGTTTATGTTATTCTTTACAGATTTTTCTAAAATTGCTTGCTCATCATTTCTTAGATTACAACAGTGTTTCATCAAATACATACATCATAATATGTTTAGCTATTTCCCAATTTACGAGTACACCCAAAGTTTCTACTTCTTTCCCAACATAAAAAGAGCTGCTATAGATATTTTTGCACATGAGCATCATTTTCCATTTTTATGATCTCTTTGAGATACAGACCTAACACTGCTATTGCTTAATCAAAAGGGTATGTAGTTTTATAGTCCTTTGGTCAAAGCTCCAAGTTATTCCCCAGAATATTTGAAATAGTTCACAACTTCACCAACAATGCATTGGTGTTCCAATTTTCCTACATCTTCTCTAAAATTTATCATTTTTTTGTCATATTAGTCAACTTTAAAGGTGTGAGGTAGTATATCAGAGCTGTTTTAAATGACATTTTTCTAATCAACAGTGATTTAGAGCATTTGTGTTTGACTATAGATAGCTTTAATTTCTTCTTCTGAAAACTGCCTGTTCTTATCCATTGACCATTTTTCAATTGAGGAATGACTTGTATGTTTTATGAATTTGACTCCATTCTCTACATATTTCAAAAATGATGCCTTTATCAGAGATACTGGCCGTAAAGCATGTTTACCATGGGGCAGGAATGTGATGCAGTGAATAGAGCACTGGCCGTGGAGTCAGGAAGACCTCAGGTCAAATCCGGCCTCAGACACTTAATACTTAATACCTTTGTGATCTTGGGCAACTCACTTAGCCCCAATTGTCCCCATGAAAAAGTAAAAAATAAAAAATAAATTCCCCAGTTTTCTGCTTTACTTCTATTCTTGATTGCATTGGCTTTGTTTATTCAACAACTTTTTTTTTTCATTTAATATAACTAAAATGATCTATTTTGCATTTTATAATGTTTTCTATCTTCTGTTTGGTTGTAAATTCTTTTCTTCCCCATAAATCTGAAAAGTAAACTATTCCTTTCTCTCCTAAACTTCTTATTGTATCACCCTTTAGGTATAAATCATAATACCTTGGTATATGGAAATAAACTTATTCTAAATAATGAGTAGGTCATAGGACAAATCACAGAAACAATCAAGACTTTCATTAAAGAAAATGAAATAAAATTCTGATATTTGTGGGATGCAACGAAAGCAGTACTTAAATGAATCTTGTTTAAGATGATATTTATGTCTGTCTGTCTGTCTGCCTGTCTCTCTCTCTCTCTCTCTCTCTCTCTCTCTCTCTCTCTCTCTCTCTCTCTCTGTATCTATCTATTGTTCTATCTATTGATCTGTCCATCCATCCATCCATCCATCCATCCATCCATCCATCTATCTATCTACCTACTTACCTACCTATCTATGTATTTTTATCTCTAAATGTTTACATCAGTAAAAGAGAGAAAGATCATATCAATGAATTGGAAATGCAACTAAAAAAAAAAAACTAGTAAATGAACAGATTAAAAATCCCCAATTAGACACCAAAATGGACATTTTAAAAATTGGAGAATAGTTTAATAAAATTGAAAGATAAAAGTAAAGTAATAAAAGTAGGAGCTGATTTATGTGGGAAATTCATAAACTAATAAACTAATGGTTAATTTTATTTCAAAAAAGAAAAAAAATAGAACAAATTAATAGTACCAGATATGGAAAGGGTAAATGTGCCACCAATGAAGATAAAATTAAAGCAATTATGCGAAATTATTTTGCCTAATACTGTATTAGTAAGAGTAACAATATATATTAAATGAATGATTATTTATCAAAGCATAAGCAACCCAGATTAACAGAAGAGAAAATAAATAATTAACCCTCTTTTGGCAGGGGAAGATTTGTATAAGCTGTCAATAAGCTCCCCTAAGGAAAAAAAAACCAAAAAACAAAAAACAGGTCTATATGAGTTTACTAGTGAATTCTACCAAATATTTAAGGAATAATTAATCTCAATACTACATAAATTATTTGAAAAAATAGGTAAAAATAGGAGCCCTACCAAATTTATTTTTATGACACAAATATGGTTTTGAAACATAAACCAAGGGATTCAAAGATGGAGAAAGGAAAGTATAGAATTATTTCCTTCATAAATATAGTTATAAAAATTTTGAATAACATCCTAGCAAAGAGATTTGTAGTAGTATACAGTAAGGAGCATACGTTATGACCAGGTCAGATTTACATAAGGAAGCAGTGCTGGTTCAGTTTTGAGAAAACTCTAAGCATAATTGACCATGCCAATTTAAACAACAACAAAAACCATGAGATTGCATCAATACATGCAGAAAAAGTCTTTGACAAAATCCAACACTCATTCCTATTAAAAACATTAGAAAGCATATGAATCAATGGAGCCATTTTAAAAATAAGAAATATCTATGTAAAAAGACCTCTAAGTGGCCCAGTAGAAAGAATGTCAGATCTGGAGTCAGGAAGTTTCATCTCCTAGACTTTAAATTTGGCCTCACACACGTACTAACTGTGTGACCCTAAGCGAATCACTTAATGCTGTTTGCCTCAGTTCCCTCTTGAGTAAAATGAACTAGAGGTCAAAATTGCAACTTATTCCAGTAACTTTGTCAAGAAAACCCCAAATGGGATTACCAAGAATGGGACATGACTGAAACCAATGGACAACAACAGCATCTATATAAAATAGAGAGCAAAGATTATCTGTAATAGGGATTATCTTGAAGCCTTCCCAATAAAATCAAGGATGAATTAATGTTATCAGTTATCATCACTATAAGTTTATATTGTCCTAGAAATGCTAGCTCTAGCAATAAGAGAAGGAAAAAGAAATCGGGAGAATAAAAATAGAGAATAAGGAAACAAAACTATCACTCTTTGAATACAGCACTATGATGGTATACTTAGAGATAATAGATGGCACATTTGTTGAACCAATTGTCAATTTCAGCAAAGTTGTAAAACATAAAATTTGTTGTTTGTTCAGTTATTTCCGTCATACCTGACTCATCATGACCTCATCTGGGGATTCCTTGGAAAATATACTCGAGGGGCTTGCCATTTCCTTCTCCAGACCTTTTGCACATGAGGAAACTGGGGCAAAGAAGACTAAGTGACTTACCCTAAGTCATATAGCTACTAAGGGTTTAAGTGCAATTGGAAATGAAATAGTCCCAACTGGGGTACTGTGTCTATCCACTGTGTCACCTTACTGCCCAGGATATAAACTAAACACACATAAACATCAGCTTTTCTATACACTTAAATATAATCAGATAATATTATATAGTAATATCAAAGAGTCACAATCAGGATTACACAGGACCCAACCTAGTAGCAGCAATGCTAAAAGTTCAGAGGTCATGAAACATGATAATCCTGATGGCAAAAAAGCTAGGACTACAATCAGGAATCATTTACCTGGCATAATTAGGCATAATACATTAAGGGGAAGATGGCCATTCAATGAAATAAAAGGATTTCAAGCCTTTGTAAGGAAAAGACCAGAACTAAAGCAAAAGTTTACCACCAATATCAAAACCCAAGAGAAGCATAGATAGGTAAAAAAGAAAAAAAAGAAAAAAAAACAGAAGGAAAAGAAAAGAAAACAGTATTCAATGGAGCTAAATTGTTTACATTTCTACATTGGAAGAAAATAATTGCAACTCTTAAAAATTGTATCACTAACAGTAAACATAAAAAGAATAAACCGAGAGGGTATGGGTATAAGGTGTATTTGAGGGAATGACAAAAATAATAAGAGGTGAGGAAGAGCACTAAAATGGGTGCAGAAGGAAGAAGAGGTAGAGTGTGGGGGGTATTTTAGAGAAAAGGATAGTCACTGGAAGTATTTTGTCAGTTCTAATATCACTAGGTCTTTGTTGGGAAAGGTAATGGAGATTTAAGATAAATGGAATAATTTTGGCCAAAATGTACTCCTGATAGTATGGAAGACATTGATACGATGGTTTGCAGGATCGCATTGTTTGTTTGTTTTTTGCTTGTTTTTTTGATTGGTAACATTCATCGTGTAAACTCAATTTTGCAGAACATTCACCATGGTATATAATATGATACAATATGAGGCGATACAATACAATACAATATGATACAATATGATAATGGTACGATATGATGTGATATGATATGCTATAATATAACACAATATAATATAATATGACATGACATGATATGATATGATGTGATATGATATGATATAACATAATATGATATAATACAACATAACATAATATAACATAACATAACATAATATAACCTAACATAATATAATACAGCAGTTTTCAACCTGTGGGTTATGTTCAATTTGTAACAATGAAAATACATCCTGTATATCAGATAGATTCATAACGGTAGCAAAATTACAGCTACGAAGTAGCAATGGAAATAATTTTATGGTTATGGGTCACCACAACATGAGGAACTGTATTAAAGGGTCATGGCATTAGGCAAGTTGAGAACCACTGACACAATACAGTACAATATAATATAACATAACAACATGACATAATGTAATTAAAATAAATATAATAACTCAAAAAGTCATTGAAAGAGAATTCAAGTCTTAATAGAATGCAATGCCTAGAACAATGTTCGCTAATGTACCTGGGCTGATTACTACTTCAAAAAAAAAGAAATCTGGCAGTGATTATTACTTTCTGTCCATCTGATCATATGTCTCTTTCTCTGTCATTCTGCCTCTTCCTCCATCTTTCTTTCCTTCATTCTCATGTTCAATCTCTTCCTAGCACTTGGCAAGCCATGTCAGATTTAATCCTATCATATTGTCTATGTTAATTGCCTTTGTCAACTCAAATAAATATAATCCTGGAATAAATCTTCATATTATCCTTCTAGACTAGTGACTAAACTTACTCTTTCCTTATTTTCCATACATTTTAATCTTTTGAAATGTGTTCATGTTGCCTTCCCCAGAGGATTGGAAGTGCTGGGTGCTAGTTTTTATTTTCTGTTCTTGTCTCCAAAATCAAATATAATTCCTGCAACATAGCAGGAAGACAACAGATGTTTGTCGATTGCTTGGAGAAAAAGATTGGTAAAGAGTTAATGAATTATAAGAAAATTTTATTAACTGAATCTAAAAAGTTACTAGACATTACAGTAAATAAGGCCTTTTGTAAGTAATGTGAATAATCGATCCAGGAATATAAAATAATATTGGGGATTCAGATAATGTAAATGAATTGCCCAAGGTTACAGAAGTATGATTTACAGAGCCATGATTCAAATCCTATTCATGTGATTACAAATATCACACATTCCTACAGTGTCATGGATTCTTCCTGACTTAGTTTTCATTCCAGACAGCCTTCTTGTTGACTTAAGTCAGAGTTCTATGTCCATTCTATTCGACTTCCCCTGTAAAAGGGAACAACTATGCAAACGCAAAATTCACTCACACATGTTTATTCTCACTTATTAGGAAATATAAAAATAACATATAGGAAAAAAGGTTAAAACCATGAAAAATCCACCTTTTATTATACTTTAAAGAGGATGAAAACCTCATTATTGGTCTGTTTGAAAATTCTCTATGTTACCATTCTACTTAAGAACCAGAACTCTTTCCTCCTGACTTTGCCTTAATCTCTAAGCTTCATCACCATTATGCTCCCACCATTAACAGCATAATTAGGAAGGCTATCACAGGCTCCAAGGCTGCTAGATGATGAGGCTCCACCTCATAAAAAGTTCATTAGAGACCATATTACCATATTTTAAATAGGAAAAAATATCTTTTCATGATGGCTCTCCCTAGTCTCTCAGACACATCCAAGGTCTGTGCACCATGGCTGTTCATCATGCCAGTCATTAGGGCTACTTAGACTGTGAAGAGGGTGTATTGTGAATGCAATTTTCTGAATGTTAACTCAACTCAGTTTTTAAAAACTGTCTTAGTTGAATGTTATGAAGTAGATTGAACATGGTGAGAATATGAAACAAAGTCAATGTGTTAATTATGTTGTGCTTATGGATACCTACCTTGAAGATGTGCATGATTAGACTAAAAGGCATTTCCATTTCTGAATACCTTTTAGTTAATCACCAAAAGGACACTTCTTGACAGTGTGTCCCAAGCAAAGCAAAGAAGCCTTATGAAGGCTTCTGTGAAGTTTCTGCAAATTACATGAATAACAATGTGAACTTGTATGTTTGATTTAAAAGTAGTAATGTTTCAGTGATTGTGAATAAGCAAGAAAAGAAAAAGAATGGCCTCTTTCATGGAGTCAAAAAAATCAGTCTTAGAGGGGAAGACTTTCAGGGTTTCAAGGAAGGATGAAAAAAAAAAAGGAAAGAAGGAAGGGAGAAGCTGTGTTGTTCAACTGGAACTGGCCAATTGGGTCCTCAATGGGGATAGATTTCTTTTCCAAGCCCAAGGTTCTGATGGCTCAGAGTGAGTGTAAATAGCAAGTATTTCTATTTGACCAGAAACACTGAGAGTTTTCCCCTCCTAGCTCGATGTTTTTTTTTTACTCGGTAAAAGAGGCTATTCTTTGTCTCCCTTCTTAGCTAACCTTAATCACTGAGTGGCTGTCCTCTGATAAACTATGACCTGAGAAAGACCTCAGCTTAAAATGGCCCTATATCCAGGACCATCTTAAGTTGTCCTGACATATATGTTGCCACTGGATCCAGATGGATCAGGATGATACAGTGAGGTTGGTGACTTTGCACAGCTCTGCCTCACTTAAATCCAATTCACTTTCAAGTCATGACATCACCTTCCCAATGCCATGGTACTCTTTGAGAATGAAGGATAAATAACAATGAAGAACATTTACATAGAATAGTTTCCACAAATTGAGGATAATTTCTTCACCAGAGTCCTTCTGATATATTGTAGTTTGCACATTATCCCAGTATCTGAAAAGTATTGCCAATGAACCGCAAGCAGTGAAAGTTTACAGTTGGAATGACTTTAGAGAGGGATGCATTCTTGTCTTCCAAGCCAAGCCTATCCAAATCAAGACAAAGTTTTTACTAGCTTGAATGTTAGAAGGGTAATTTTTGCTGGGAATCATAGCTACTCCCAAAATGCAGCTACTAATTCCCTGAGTAGTAGTAATCTGAAGAAGTCAAGGGAGTAGCCACACTGATGGTATTACAGACCTCTGAAATATTCAATCAAAATACATTTCTTAAGGACCTAATATGATCTAGGCACTATCTAGACACTTGGAATATAAAAATAAAAGTGAAAAAAAAATCTTGACCTTAAGGAGCTTATATGGTACAAAGGAGAAAATACATAACCATAAAATTACACATAAGATCTAAGTCAATTAATAACAAGGAGATTTTGTGGGTGAAGATCATTAGTCAATAGGGAAATATGAAAAGGTCTTACACTGGACACGGAGTTTAAGTTATATCTTTTTTCTCCTTTATCAGTTTTTCAACTACTTTGCATCTTTATTTAACCAAGATTTTTTCAAGTTTCAAAGATCCTAAAGTGTTCTCCACTCATTCATCTTATGAACTTTTTTTAACCCTCCACATTTTTTAGAGGAAATAATCCTGGTGTGGTCTTTTGATTAAGGCTCAATTCAAGGGCAACCGACATTTTGCAACTTTCTCTGATCTTGTTCTCCCGTTTTATTTTTTTTTGGTTGTTTGTTTGTTTGTTTTGTCACAACTAAAAGAAAGAGGGCTTGCCTTAAATTTCTCATAGTGTCGTGTCTGAGTCTTTCTTTCTCATCATCGTAATCACTTCCTTTCATGCAGGATTTTTTTTTCCATTTGTGCCCCTACCTGTGTTTTAGGACTTTGGAAGTTTGTTCAAAGTAGGCAGTATTTCCTTAAAGCACAGGTTGGGCAAACACTTGCTCTGTACATTATAGCAGAGTTTACTTTCTTGTATGGGTAGGATTAGGTGGCCACTGAGGTCCCCTACAATTCTCACCTTTTGTAACTTTCTGAAAGAAAATTTCATATCTATTTACCTCTCCAATGAACCAGAATTTGAGGTACATACATCTAGAGAATGTGGCATTTTTTTGTGATCTTCAATGCCTAGCACAGTGTTATGTAAACTGTAGGCACCTATAAAAAGCATGGCAATTGATCAACTGATCTTAACAACACCCAGGTAAAGACAATACTGACGAACGCATAATCATTCCCATTTTACAGTTGAGGATTCAGGCACAAAGATATTAAGGAACTGATCCTTAATGAGGTTTAATGAGACAAGGAGCATTATTGCAGAACAGGAGCCAAAAAGAAAATCTCATTCGGCATTCATAATTTGAAATCTGTTATTACAAACTGATAATGAAGTGTAAGAATTTTACAAGATGGGATAAAACTCTTGTTAAGTGATTTGGAACGAGATCGTTTAGGGTTATTTCCTGTATATTTGCCAATGAAAGACCATCAATTTCTCTCAACCTGGGAGGTGCCAATAATCTGAGCTCCCTTGATGTCTTACAAAGCCTGAAGCAAGCCCCCTGTTGAATCCAGGCTCCTTCAACTTTACACTCCATTGAACACTTCAATTTTCCCACAAACATCATTTGAGACTCTACTGCTAAACTTCCAGGGACCACCTCATTCAGACCTTATCTATGGAATAGGATGAAATCTCAACCAAAAGGGCCACTTGAGTTGCATTTTACTTCATAAAATCAATAGTAAGGTTGAGAAAGCCTCCTTACACCTGGTAAACATGTATTTAATTTTGGAGTTTGAGAACAAAAAACCTATACAAAAACACAATACCACACACACACACACTATTGCAGAAAACGTATTGTGACTGAAGGAAGGCAGTTATTAGAAGAGCTCAAGGGAGACCACTTTTTCAGTAATAAAATAAGGAAGGGCCAATGTACCATTGATATCCTACAGTATACAAAACACAAAATATAATTACAAAACTCAGATAACTGACATATGTGGCAGTGTACCAAAAGGAATAGAAGAGATAAGGGGGAAGGTAAACCTAAAAAGTCAAGCAAAGTGATCAATTTACATAGAGAAGTATGTGATTGTTCCAAGTCTTGTTCTACTCTTTGCACCTAAGAAATAGTATATACTATTTATCTCAGCAAAGTAGTAAGATACGTTTTGTTTATGTTATTTTATTTAAAACTTGGCCTTAAGTTGTAAAAGTTTGATCCATTTTTTCCCTGTTAAGTGATGCAATAAACCCGAGTCATTTGGGTACAGTGCCAAGAAATAGATCAGGACGACTACAGATGGCCCTGGATGAAGTGGGAGACCTTGGCCTTTTTAAGATAAGGTCTTTGCCATGTCTCAGTTTGACTGAGGTAATACCCAATCAGTGATCAATGCCAGAAAAATGAGGCAGAGAATGGTCTCTTTTGTATAGTCCTCAGTGTCTCTGGTCAAAATACAGATAATTGATATTCACATTCACTCTGAGCTAATCAGGAACTAAACAATGATCAAGTGAGGCTTGACTTGGGACCCTTTTTTTTTTTGGCCAATCAATGAGTCAGAGGGATTTGTGTTTGAGGCATGATCCATATATGTACGTACATAGGTATGTATGTATGTATATATCCTGTAAACCCCAAGATATTTTGCAGAACTTTCAGTGAGCAAATCTTATATTCCTTTGGGTAGAGTACTACAGGTAAGAATCATATGATAATTCATATGGACAAAAGAAAGGGAAGAGAAGGTAAGGAAAGGGAAAGAAAGGGAAGAGAAGGGAGTGAAGGGAAGAGGGAGGAAGGAAGGAAGAAAGGAAGGAAAGAAGGAAGGAAGGAAGGAAGGACGGAAAAAGAAATATGTGTGTGTGTGTGTGTGTGTGTGTGTGTGTGTGTGTGTGTGTGTGTGTGTGTGTGCGTGTGTCCTGGTAATTGATACTGAAGGCAATAAGAAGTTACCCAAGCTTATTGATAGTGGTGTGACATGCTTGGCCCTATTCCTGTACCTTAAGAAAATTACTTCCTAATGCAGGATTGATTGGAGTAGGAAGAGACCTGAGATAGGCATACTTCTCAGAAGTCTATTCTAGTAATCAAGGTTTGAGGTGATGAGGGCTTGTACTAGATACTGGATGGGGAACTTGCAGCCTCAAGGGCACATGTGCCTACCTCTAGGTTCTCAAGTGTGACCATTTGAGTGAATCCAAACTCTTGTTCTGTGAAGTTTGGATTCAGTCAAAGGGCTTCACATGAGGACCTAGAGGGGCACATGTGGCCTCAAGGCTGCAGGTTCCCCACTCCTACACTGGAGTATTAGTAGTGTCAGAGGACAAAAGAGGGTATATTGAAAAATTTCTGTAAAGGTAATATAGACAAGTCTTATCCATAGATTGAATAAGTATGAGGGAAGAGATAGTGAGACCCGTCTGCTTCCTAAATTGTGAGACTAAGGGACTGAAAGGATGAGATTGCTCTTGTAATAGGGAACAATAATAGGGAAGGCAAGAGAGAGAGAGAGTTTAGGGAGAAATATATCAGTACAGTTTTCTTCATGTTGAGTTTGAGATGTCTTCTGAACTTCCAGCTGGAGATATCTGAAAAACAGTTGGAAATGTGGGATTGGAGGCCAACAGAGAATTTCAGGTAAGATTGGTAGATTTTCGAGTCATAAGGATAGAGATGGTTATTAAATTCATGGGAGGTGATAAGATCACCAAGTAAAGTGGTATAAAAAGTGAAAAGGTTGTCCAGTACAGAACCCTGCAGAGCACCTGTAGTTAGAGGAAGAGAATCCAGAAAAGGAGAGAGAAAGAATGGACATGGAGGAGAAGCAAGAGAGAATAGGGTCCCAAAGCCTTCCCCCTCCCCCCAAAAAAGGAAGAAAAGAATATCAAGGAAGAGAGAGAAATCATATCCAAAGGCTGCAGAGAGGTCATGAAGAATGAGGTCAGAAAATAGGCTATATCCTGCCTTTGAACTATTGGTGTCTTCCTACACCTGGACTCTCTTCTGTCTTCATAGCGTCTCTGTGTGAACACTAATTTGCGTGAGTAAAACTGCCATTTCTATTTAGAGAATTCCTACTTATGTATACCAAGGTCTAGTCATACAAAACACACCATAAATATAATTGAATCATTCCCTCGATAACCTATATTTTTTTTTCAAAATTTTATTTTGGACTCAAATGCCAGAACACAAATACAGACTAGAGAAAAGGGACAAAAACATATCACAAATTTAAATAGCGGTACTTAAATACAAAGTTAGACGGGAAAAATAAAATCAAGTCATGTACATAGCAGGACATAAGAGAGGATTCAAAATATGTGACAATAAATTTTCATTTCAAGAAAGCCTATATGATAAATAATATTCATTGTGTTGAGAATTACTCATCTTTTCTTTGCTTCCTTTTGAGTTTTCTTTTGTTCTCTGCTATACACTTTTGAAATTTGTTCTTTTTTCCCTCTGTGCAACCCCCAAAGGCCACAATAAAGTTTAGATTTGTTTGTCTATAGTTACGGATATATATATCCATACATATAGACATATACTTTCCCAAAACTATCCTACTCATGATCTTTGTTTTTATGTAGTTACATATCTCTTGTTTCCTATCCGTCCTTCCTCCCTTACTTTGCTTCTATCCCATACCATGCCCTCCTACTCTTTGCCTACCCCCCAAGGATTCCTCCCCTATCCTCCCATTCCCATAAATCTAAACACCCTTCCATAGCCCTATTTACCTATTCCTTCACCCTCCCCTCTAAAGATCCCTCCTACTGTATTTCTTTTTAGAAATAGAAATAAAAATACCATTTTATTTCTTCTGAATTTAGAAGACTTCTTTATTATTCCAAACATATATGTATTGTTCCCTCTTAAATCTATACCTGAAGAAAGAAGGTTACCAAAACTACGAGCCCGCCTCTAATTCCTGTGTATCAATTCTTCCTCTTGCACCTCATTTGTATAAAATAATTATTCTTTGTAGCTGTTCCTAAATGGTTTTACATTTTAAATTCATATCATACTCAGGTTTACCTCAATATTTCTTATGTCCTATCTTATTATTGATAAGAATCTTAGACATACATTTTACATAGATAAAAAGTAAACATTGTGTCCTTATGGATGCCTTATAATCATTCTTTGTTATGTGAATTATGTTTCTCTTAGTTTTCATATGTCAAATCTTCTATTAAGTTCAGTTTGTCCTTTTTTAACAAAGTCTTGAAAGTCTGAGAGTTTATCGAATGTCCATTTTTTTTTTCGTTCAAGATGATACTTAACTTTGAGGGGTATGATATTTTTGGCCATAGCCCCAGTAGTTTTGTTCTTTGATATGCTGTGCTCCGAGACTTGAAATCTTTTAATGTCTCTGCTGTAGGTCTTATGCAATTGTAATTGTGATGCCATCATATTTAAATTGTTTTACTCTTGATGCTTTTAATATTTTAACTTGAGCTAAAGGCTTCAGAATTTGACTATGATTTTCCTATGAGTTTTCCTCATAGGATCTCTCTTAAATGGTGATCAGTGGTTTTTATTTTCTAAATCTACTTTGCCCCCTTATTCTAATGCTTCAAGACGATAGTCTTCAATTAATTCTTTTTTATTTCATCAAGATGCCTTTTTGATTGTAACTTTCAGTTAGTACAATTATTTTTATATTTTCTCTTCTTGGTCTATTCTTCAAATCTGTTGTTTTTCTTATGTATCACTTTCTCTTCTTTTTTTCATTATTTATATTTTGTTTAGTCATTTCTTGATCTCTTATGATTTCACTGGCTTCACTTTTTCTAATTATTATTTTCAAGGTGTCGTTTTCTTCCTTAAGATTCTGGATCCTGCTAGACCTTGGGGGTGAAGCCAAGATGGTGGAGTAAAAAGTAGGAACTTGCTTCAGCTCCTGCTCCAACCACCTCCAATGCCTGTAAAATATGACTCTAAACAAATTTTAGAGCTACAGAACCCACAAGTGACAGAAAGAAACAAATCTCCTGCAGAAGGCAGCCAGCAGGCAGATAGGAAGGGCTTTTCAAACAAGGCTGGGAGTTGTGCACAATCCTGCATAAGTTGTGTAGGCCCAGACCTGGGGCGGTCCTGAACAAGTGGCACAGATGGCCAGAGCTGACTTCAGGAGAGTGAATCACCAGCAGCTGAGGCAGTTTCCAGGATTCTCAACCCATAAACACCAAAGAGAAAGTAAAAGGTCAGTGGGGAACTCTATTGGAACTGGGTAGAGAAGAGTGCAGTCTGGCTCCTCTCCCCAGGGTAAGAGGTTGTGGAGGTAGGGCTGCTGCAGCTC
Source organism: Pseudochirops cupreus (assembly GCA_028627135.1). Lineage (NCBI taxonomy): Eukaryota > Metazoa > Chordata > Mammalia > Diprotodontia > Pseudocheiridae > Pseudochirops > Pseudochirops cupreus. Next base: position 565,415,887 of record CM053582.1, on the reverse strand, counting down.
CTACCTCCAGGCTGCCTCCAGAAGTACTGCCATACAGATTGTAGGGGGACAAATCAACTATTCAGAGAGTAATTGCTCTTGGTTTGACTTGCTTGGATCTGGATCATGGTCTTGGATTCACAAATTGTCCCAGGAGTACCAGGTTATGCCTCTGTTCTTATTTATCTTCACCCATACTTTTTTCTCCCTAAGATGCTATTTTAACTCTTTTGTGGGAGGAAATCTTGAGAGGGTGGGATTTTCTGACCTATTCCACCATCTTTCCAGAATATTCTCCCCTAAACTATAAATTTCCTGAGGCGAGGTCTAGCCCATATTTCTGTATGTGATGTACATGTGTATAGATGTGTCTCTACGACATAAAACCATGCCTGCCACTTAGTAGGTGTTTTAAATATGTTTGCTGATTGAAGAGGCACCATCATTATTGAAGATTTACTATAATATCTATTTCTTTCTTTCATATTTCCATGAATTCATACTTGTTAGCAAATGGTTACCTCTTTAACTGGCATATATATTAACTTCCAAACACTTTGTGATAGTCTGTATTTATTATATTCTCCTGCCCCCCCCATGACTCCTCTACCTTTGATCTATCCAATAAAATGAAGGCTTCACTCTTAATAACTGTCTTAAAATTATGTGAATACCAATGTCTCATTGGACAGTGTGTTATATTCAGCAGTTTTTATCTAAGATAATTCTAATCAGTTCCATCAGGTAAATATTCAACAATTCCTAGTTGTTCTGAATGATTCATTTTTTAAAAATTACCTACCACATCTTTCACTCACAAACTGTCAATTTATCTGTAAAAAGATCACAGCATTAGATTTCATACACATTTAGTGCAGGTTCTAGTTCCCCTAATACACACATGATATATGTGACAACATAATTTCTTCATGTAAATTAATTTTCCAAATCATTGCTTACTAGATATATGTCAAAGCAGTTAGTACCAGTTACTGAGAGGCCACATTTGAAAACATTAAAAAAATGGAACCAATCCTAAATGATGAGACCTAAACTACAAGAACTTATGTCATGCTAAATCTCCAGCCAAAACAAAGCTATGATATGGACTTACACCTAGACACACATGTAAGATTTACAGATAACGAGAGAGTGTAGGACAAACCAGGCATATTGTTGCTGCTGCAGAGCCCCGGAATCCATGGGTAGAACATTTGTTTTTTGTTGTAGCTGTTAGTGTTTCTTTCTTTTCTATGCACAATGGAAGGTTTTCAGAAACTAAGTAAAGTTTAATTCTTTTTTAAACTAACAGTTGCTAGAAGACACTAATGAAAAATAGAAAAAAAATCATTATGGCTGTCTCTTTTTGAGTTGACTTAATGTTTATTTCCATCTCACAGAATGAGTCACACAGTATTAGAGTTATAAGAGGCCTTGAATGCCAGCTAGTCAATACTCCCCAAATAACAATCTTTTCTACAATATATGACTCCTTCCTTCCTACCTTAGTGAATCAAAATCTCAAGGAAGACAGGAACACTTTTTCTATCTGAACATCCAAGGAAAAGTAGCACAGCCCATGGTACATGGTAGGAGCTTCATGAAAGTTTACTGAATTTGTTTTCATTAAAATCCAGGAAGTAGTCATCCAGTCTTTGCTTAAATCCTGATTTGATGAAATCCCATACCTACCAAGTCATTCCATTTCATTTTTGGCCAGCTCTAAGTTTCAGGACATTTTACCTGACATCCAATCTAAATCTGTGTCAGATAAAAACAATAACATGGAAAATGGAAGAGAGAGTACAATAAGTCACTGTCACCTAAAAAAAAATACTACCACATCAAGCATCCTTTATCATCCTCTGGTTAGATCTACATTTATAAATTGTTCTTTCCATAATCACTTCAGGGTGCTGCTTCTATTCAAATATTAAAACCATGTAGCATCAAGTATTAATGAGAAAAGTCAAATCCATGTATATGGAAATGTAGTCAATTTTTCTGTAGTGATAATACAATTAAGGAACTAATTTTGAAGTACATAATGGATTTTAAAAAAAAGTTAACCTATCCATACTACGCATCATGCAGGTGCTAAATAAAGTATTCAAATGTGTGTGTGTTCACATATGGTGAACATGGGGAGGATGGAAGTACCTGAAAATGTACTCTAATCACTATGCGATTATTACTGGGTCACTATAATATTGTATAATTCATGAAGCTTGAATAAATATTAATTGTATGCTCAAAGACTCACATGATAAATTTAAAAAATTATAACTAAGAGGCAAAACAAAATCTCAGAGATATCAGAAGCACAGCAGCACAGTATCCTTAGATATTGGGAAGTACAAAGGAAAGCACAGAAGTCAGGAGACATACCTCCTAGGATCTAGACTAGGACTCATTGCACAGTCGGCCACTTGGGGTGAGCCTTTTATCCTCACTGAGCCAAAATTATTTTATTTTTATTTTTCTCCCTATAAGATGGAAAAGCAATGCCTATGTCGGAGAACTGTGAGCCTCAGAAATGAGGACATAATTCAAATTACTTTGAAAAGTCTAAAATATTTTGCAAGAGTGGGTAAATCACCAGAATGGGAGTCAAGAACACCTGAGTTCATATTTGGCTTCAGTAACTTAATAGGTCTATGACCATAGGCAAGTCATTTGACATCTGCCTCAGTTTCTTCATCTGCAGAATGGCACAATAATAATGCTTACCTTTCAAGGTTATTGTCAAGGTAAGATTATATATTTATAAAGCACTTTTCAGACATAGACTCGCCTATACACATATACATACATAATATTGTATAAAATGTATATATTAATATATCTGTACAGGTATGCACACTTGTATATACATATACATACATATATTCACATACATGTATGTATGCATATGCATGTATACATGCATCTATACATGCATATACACATACAAACACATTCACACTCTGGGATTTGGGGCATTTCACCTGTCTACATCTCTAGACCTCAGTTTACACACCAATAACATGAGGAAGTTTGACAATATGATACATAACATTTTTTCTGGCTCTAAATTTATGATTCCCTTCTCCTGAGTCAGTTGGTCTTTCTGTTTGTTCTTATATAAAACAGACTAGACTCCCATGACTAGACATCCTTCCCTTCATGTTCTATACCTTAACAACTTAGCTAGGATTCTTTATTGCACACCCCACATCAATGGCTCTACAACATTACATTTAAGAACCTTTGAAGGCTGTAGACTCTGGAGACTAGGAAGTACCTTGTTTCTAGTATTATTTCCACAAAATTATACTCTGACAGCCAAAGATGACCCTGATTGTTCTGGGGATATCACAGAATTCAGTACAAGTAGGCCCAACTTCAGAAGCATCAGCTAAATCCAAATAACACTCCTCCCATTTATGAATCTCTTTGGCTTTAGAAAGAAGCTCCTGACTAAAGGTACAAATGATTGTGAAATAATGCTTCTTCTGAGAACCACTAAAAAAAGGACCTATTCAAAATTATCAGGATTTATGAGAGACATGGTGACTTTAGTGGGCAGAGTGCTGACCTTACAGCCAAGAAATCAAGTTCAAATGTCACCACTGATATTTGATGACAGTGAAACCCTAGGGTAATCCCTTTACCTCTTAGTACTCTAAACAACTCTCTAAGACAGATGAAAAGCTGGCTTTCCTTATGTTGTGGAAGATTTTTTTTCTTATCTGGGGTTTCCCTACACCAGTGAAATAACAGGTCCATTGTCTACCCTAGTTTCTGCTCCAGAATTCATGAGTAATTGTTGCTCTTTTCAGATGCTGTGCAAGATGAAATGTAAAGAGTAAATTATACAAGTAAAATATAAATATGCATTTCTGAGTTCCACTGAATTGTGCTTTCTCAAAGGACTTAAAAGGATCAAGGTATTTGTCATGTTACAAAAGAGCTAGTTTTCACATTAGGGCAAAGGCGAGCATATGAGCAGAGAGTTTCCACTAGACAATAAGACCATATGGATGAGAAACTGTAAGGAGAGTCTTGCAATAAGTCTCTGTAGTCCGGCTGGAAAAAAAAATGCAACTCACTTAGAGAAAAAAGGAAGGAAGAAAGGAAGGAAGGAAGGAAGGAAGGAAGGAAGGAAGGAAGGAAGGAAGGAAAGGAGAGAAAGAGGGAGGGAGAGAGGAAGAAAAAGAGAGAGGAAGAGAGATGGAAAAGAAAGATAAAGAAAGAAAGATATTCATAGTTCAGTATCTGAAGGGACACTAACCTTAACTATATTTTTTTATCCTCTGACATTTACTCCTTATGTGTTTAGATATTTGCTATTTATCTTTGAGAACTTAACAAAACATTTTTGTTGGTTTAATGTCAGGGATAACATATTGCTCGCTCTCTTTCTCTCTCTCTCTCTCTCTCTCTCTCTCTCTCTCTCTCTCTCTCTCTCTCTCTCTCCCTAGTTAATAGCACTGTGCTTTATATATCATAATGGTCTAAAAAATATTCCCCATGTTTAGTGATTACTTCTAGGTCCCATAGAAGTGTCTCAACCCATATAAAGGTTTTTTTTTTTAATTTTTCCCTAATATCTTCCTTCTGTTCCCCAGGTTCTGAGGATTGGCTTTTCTAGCACTTTGCTTAATCATTTATTTTATAGGGCTCTTACTTTCTTTCTTTTTTTATTAAATTGATTTATTTACTTTGAATTTACAAGATTCAGTTCCACAATCTCTTAAAGTTCAAATTTTCTCCCCTCCCTCTTCTCCCCCCCGCTCCTGCCCCATGGAGGCTTGAAATCTTGCAATCAAGTATAGGATCTGCAAATACTTTCACACTGGACATTAGTCTGGTTGTATAGAAGGGTTGTAACCAATGGAGTCAATAATGGGAAAAAAGAAAGAAAATCAAACATGGAAAAGAACGATAGCATGTAGATTGCTTCAGTCTCCATTTAAATTCTGTTCTTTCTAGATTTTTCTCTGAATGTAGATATCTCCTTCCATCCTGAGACTTGTAGAGTCATCTTATAACTGTGCGTTGTTGAGAAGAGTCCAGTTTATCAAAGTTGGTCATCACACACACGATGTGTCTGTGATTGGGTACAAATTTTTCGTGATTCTGCCCTTCTTACTTAGCATAAGTTTGTATAAGCCTGTCCAGGTGAATGTGAAGACCGTCTCCTCCCCATTTCTAATAGCAAAATAGTATTCCATTACATTCATATACCACAACTTGTTTAGCCATTCCACAATTGATGTGCATCCCCTTAATTTCCAGTTTATTGCCACCACAAAGAGAGCTGCAACAAATATTTTTGTACATATGGATCTTCCTCCCACTTTTATAATCTCTTTGGGATACAAGCCCAGAAGTGATATTACTGGGTCAAAGGGCATGCAATTATTTATAGCCCTTTGGGCATAGTTCCAGATTGCTCTCCAGAATGGTTGTATCTTATTGATAGTGTTCTTTGTTTACATATCTAGTTTCATTGCTATCTCTAATGAGTCTTCAAGCTGCCATTTTGAGCAGTGCCTTCTATTGTCCTTATGACCTTCTAATGAGGAAGGAAACCCATGATATTAGTCCCTCATATCTCCCCTATTGCCCTTTAAAAGAGAGAAAAGTGACATCATAGCTAAGCTAGCAAGTACTATAATGACAATTGGGACCAGTGCCTGTGCTCCCTGATAACAATTTCAGTAGACATCATTACTTTCCCAAAGCACAGAGAAACATGCAGAAGACAACATCTAAATGGAAATATCTGAAAAGAGCATTGTTCACACATTTTAATAAAGAATTTGAAGCACATTACCAAACTAAAGAAATTCTTTTATCTAAGATACTTTAAAAAGGTTTCATATGTGATGTAACTGATACTAAAGTTAGAAAATGGATGCCTTTGGGAGAGAAGGCATTCTTTCTTGAATTGCCTATAAATATGCATTATTCAAAGATTCAAGCAATACCAACTGTGAAGATAAAGTGTCTATTGCTATGAAAACGAAAGCCTTCATTTTGAGCACTGGGCAGCAGGGAAAATACTTTTTAAATTGCCAAGGAATAGCTACTTATTAAACAAAGTCTGATTTTATTTTTAATTTTAAACATATGATAGTAAATCTTATTTTGATGGGAAAAGACTTTTTTAAAAGAAAAGTAAAACAGTTGTAGTGCAAAGGGGGAAAAGATCCTTTCTATAAGGAAACAATAAGAACCAAAGAAATAGGGAATAGTTTGCCTTGGGAATTGAAGTTAGATGTAAGTTGAACTAAATTAACTCAAAATCCCATTGATCTCTGTGATTCTGATACATCATTACTAGTAATTATAATTTAATGAACTATTATGGCCTAATATGCTATTGTAGTCACTTTCTACAAAAAAAGTAAGACAATCATATGAAAGTATCATCTCATCTAACAAAATGTAGCTACTACATTTTTTTGGTATTTATGGATCACCTCCGTCATTAAGCACTTAATAACATGAGCTTGATTCCCTTTCTTAGGGAGGAATTGGTTGCTAAAGTTAAATTATAGAAATGATTGAGGAATTTGAACACTGCATTTTAGTTTCATAAAGAGCAACTTTGGTGAGTGAGGATCATTTGAGGTCTTTTCAAATATCTTCAGCATTGCAAAAATACGATAGAGGGCTTGACTTCTTATCTCAAGAAGCCAGGAGTAGGAACAATGGTTGGGAAATGTACAATGAAAAATTGGAGTTGTGTGTAAGAAATTAAAATAGAAAGAAAGAGAAAGACAACTTCTTAACAATTATCCAAAATTGAGATATACTTTCTCGGAGGTAGTAGGCGTAGCCTTATTGAATGTCTTCATTAAGATTACAAATCATGATTTATTTTTGATATTATAGAATTCAGATATTGGTTAGACTTAATGTTCTCTATGTTATTGGAATTCATTGTTATTGGAAACTGGTTTTAGCTGCATGATCAAAGTGATATTTAAAAGCCTCAAGGACAAGATACAGTGGGATTTATATCTCAGTTTTAAAAAAAATAGAAGATGGACACACCATAGATGTATACTATTCTTGTAGCAAATAACTTTGTATTTTTTCTTCTTAATTACTTTCTGTATTAAAATGCATAGCTATTTTATTTCAACAATTTCAATCAAAGATGCCAAGTCCTTCTTTTACCTGGATTTTACAGATTTGTTTCACACACACACACACACACACACACACACACACACACACACACATTCTACACATTTTTATTCGCCAAGTACTGATATAATTGTTTTCTTTATTGAGGAATCTCTATATAAAAAAAAAACTCAATATAAACTCATGTTCACTAAAAAATTATAGGTCAGTTTTGATAGTTAAAGGTTTTGAACTAGTATAGTAATATTTGAATTTAAAAATAAAGCACAAGTAAAAGTTTGATTTAGTTTTTTCTTCTTTTTTTGATTTCTTAAGCAAAAATTATGAAATTAAATTATTAAAATTTTTCCAAGGAACAAGTACATTGATAACATTGTTTATAATATATGAAATTTCCCATACTGATTAATTAACAAGGGGACAACAATAAGAATGAATTAGTCGAAGATTGTCAGAGTGGAAAAGTCAACATATATCTGGTAGAAAGTTGAATGAATTGACTTTCAATGTTTTTTCCAAATCTAAGGGTTCTTTTTGTTTATTTGCTTGTTTGCTTTTATAATTCTATGATTCAATGACCACTTTATTATCCCTTTGGGAAAAGTCAATTTACAAAGCTGCCATGACTTTTACTGGCATTTGAATGCATTTTATTTAATCCTCTTTAACATCACCAACTTGGGTTTATTCTAAGGTGATTTAGGGGTAAAATATAACACTTGCTGAGAGACTAAGTTAAATTTAAACACAACCAAATCTTTGCTAAGTAGGAGAATGACTTCTATATGGAGGGGTTTTAGGAAAATCAAGAAAAATCTTCTCTGTTTCTTTATCTCTCTCATTCTATTTCTGTGTTTCTCTAATCTGTCTCCATCTATCACTGTGTCTGCTTCTCACTCTATTTCTCTCTGTTTCTCTTGGTCATTTAAAATAGGATGTTAGACATAATGCCAAGCATGGCTTCTAAGATAAATTATAAAATAATCCGACATGACCATTAGAGCTTCCTACATTCTTACTACCACCAAATTTTATAATCTTATTTCTTTTACCATTGTTTCAACATTTGGTCTTCAAATCAAATTGGCTTATTAGATGGTTTCAAGATGGAATATTCCATTCTACACCTCTGTATCTACCAAATGGCACACAAGATCTGTAATGTTCTTTATCTCAATTTCCAAAAATCCTTATATTCCTGATACTGCTCCCATTCTTTTGGATTGTTTACAATTTTAATTTTTCTATTATTTGGTATATATTGTATATTAGTTAATGTATATAATTAAATTTTTATATTATGTCTCGATCATACAATATATCAACTTGAGAAAAGAAATAGTATCAAGTATGTCTTTGTAGCCCAGGGAATAGCCTAGTTCAGTGATGTGTATATAGGAAACAATAAACATTTATTCAGTTGACTTGAATTTTAAAGTAACCAATATTTGCAAATGCCCTGGTGGTCATATATGCATTTATGTTTTAGTCTTGCTTTATGTGCATATCACCAGGAAATTCTTTGAAAACAGAGAGCAGAACATAAGACCCTATACACTGTGAAATCAGTGGAGTGAAAGAGAGGCAGATGGAGGAATCCTGGTAGAAGAAAAAAAAGAGCATGTGAAAGTTAACAAAATAAGTGGAAATAGAAAAATAAATGGCCAACTAGTGTAAACAACAATTGCTTACTTGGGAAGGCCATCACATGTTGCATTCAACACAACGGCTGAGCCGCAAGGATTTATGAATACTCTCCTGGTGAACATTTCTTAATATTGTTTCAAAAACTCCTAAAGCTAAAATCTATAATCAAATGAGGGGACTTGAATCTTTTTGGGGATTTGAGTTAAGAGGTAAGATCAGTCATTATGTGCTTGCTCAAGATGTGTTCCACATTTCAAAATATGCTCATTTTTCTGCCCCAGTTTTTATTTATTTTTAATATAAGCAGTCCTGTCATCAGAAAAGTTGAGCATCCTCACTACAAGCCATCTGACATATAAGGTAATTTACAGCAATGAAGAGATGCAGATGTTGAGAATCTGGACATCCTATAGAGCAGCAGTCCCCAACCTGTGGGTTGCGCCCCCTTTGGGGCTCGAATGATCCTTTCACAGGGGTCACCTAAGGCCATCAGAAAACACATATTACCAAAAGTGGTCTTAGGAATCCAAACACTGCTCCTCTATCTGTCTCCATTCAGGTCCACACACATGCACATATGCCCAGATATGCCCACATACAAGTATTAAAGGGTTGTAGCATTAGGAACGTTGAGAATCACTGCTATAGAGTAAGCATCTGAGAATCTTACTAGAGTGCACCACTAGCCACTCACAACAGAATATCCTTTGTAGTTGCCAAGGCCTTTACTATCTGCAGGGAAGAAAGTATTTCTAGGAAAAGCAAGCTCAGAGATTATAGTTATAGTTGCAGAAGCTTCAATAGAAACATATTCTTCTGAGCCAAGAGATCAAGGGGGGAAAGAGAAAAGAAGAGGAGAGGAGAGAAGAGAAGAGAATAGATGAGAAAAGAGAGAAATTAAGAAACAAAAATACTCATTTATAATTACAAGTGATTAAAAAATAAATCTTAATTATTTGTTGGTCTTGATCAATTTAAGAGCCAGTCAAAACAAGAAGGAAAGAATTTCACATTGGGAACAAAACCATTCAGAGATGAAGGATGAGCTGAGGAAGGATATTCCTTATTTGAATGAGGAAATGAGGGTGGAGTCAAGATGGCAACATAGAAACAGGAGAACTCCATGGCCCACCCCATAACCACCACACATACCTGTAAAATATGACTCTAAACAAATTTTAGAGCTCCAGAACTCATAAAATGACAGAGAAACAAAGCTCCCACTGAAGGCAGCCCTGCAGACACATGGAAAGGGCTCATCACAGTGCACTGTGTGGGAGCAGAGCCCAGTCTCATGCAGTTTTAGCCCCACATCTTCGAGGAGAAGCCCTGACTGGAGCTGTCAGGAGAACACATAATTGGCAGCTGTGGTGGTTTCCAGAACTACCAACCCATAAGAGCCAAGGAGAAAGGGAAAATATCAGTGAAACTTGGCTAAATTTGGGGAAGAGG
>CM053582.1:565387333-565399808 GCA_028627135.1 Pseudochirops cupreus | reverse complement strand
GGTGGCAAAGAATTGGAAATTAAGAGAACCCCCATCAGTTAGGGAATGGCCAAACAAGTTGTGGTATATGAATGTAATGGAATACAATTGTGCTATAAGAAATGAGAAGCTGACAGGCTTATCATATTTTCCTGGAGAGACTCATACAAACTGATCTTGAGTGAGTAGAGCAGAACCAAGAGAAATTTGTACACAATTACAGACACAACATATGTGTGATGACCAACTCTAATAGACTGGGATCTTCTCAACAATGCAAGGTTATAAGACAATTTGAAAAGACTCATGATGGAAGGAGATGTCCACATCCAGAGAAAGAACTACGGAGTCTAAATGCAGATTAAAGCAAGCTACCTGCTCTCTTTCTTTTTCTTGTTTGGTTTTGTTTCCTCTCTCCCATTGTTATTCCATCAGTTATAATCTTTCTTTATAACCTGACTAATGTCTAAAGTGAAAGTATTTGCAGTTCCTATACTTGATTGCATGCCACCATGGTGGGGTGGGGGAGGGAGAGGGAGAGGGAGAAAATGTGAAACTGAAGGGCTTGTGGAACTGAATCTTGTAAACAAAAAGCAAACAAACAAATTAATAAAGAAAGACAAATGCCAAAAAAAAAGAAAATGAGAAAATAATAGTAGCAACTAGAAATCATCACTTCAAAGCCTAAAAAGAACATTGATATGTTATCATACCTTCCAATCATAATTGTTCTATCAAGTCCATACCAATTTTTAGATGAAAAACTGAGGGTCAAAAAAGCAAATGTCCATTGGCCAGCACAGCATAGTTTGTAAATATCACAAATGTGATATGAGCCCAGGCTTTCCTGGCTCCAGACAGAGTATGCCAGACATTAGCTCATCCTACCTTTTTACTTTGGCTAAAACACAGAGATGCCTGCAGGTGAGGATGTAATCAGGATAGTTTGAGGCCAGGGAATATACATTTTCCTCTTTGAATTCGTTTAACAATAATTGTAATCTCCTGAGTTTAATTAAAGAGTATTTGGGATCTTTCAATCTGTGCTCTACCTTGTAGATACCATGATTCCCCTGCTATAGGAACTGCAATTATTTCAATTTTTAAGCTTATACAATCATCAGGTTGGCATCTCTTTCCTTAACTAACTTAGGAACGGTTATCATTCTATCCCTCTCTCTGCTTCTGTCACAGGCCATCAACATAGATTTTGCAATTTTAAAAGATTCCTATTTTGTTTTGTTTTTTAATGGTGAAAAATTCCATGGAAGAATGTTATATGATTCAGCCATCTTCATCTGTTCTTCACTCTTTTCACCACAAGAAGTTTGTTAGGGACAAGTGCTGTTTTATTTGGTTTTGTATAGTCAAAACAGATTCATCCATTCCAGTTTGATTTCTTCCTTTACAACAAGAGATGCCAGAAACCAGTATCTTCATCCTGCTCTCTAATCTTTCTCAGAGAATTCCAAAACAGCCTTTCCAGGAAGGATATCTTTGAATAATTATCTCAAAAATCACTGACCTACATCCAACAAGGACAGTTATATGGTACAGTGTTGGCCTTGGAATCAATGAAACTCTTCTTTATGAGTTCAGATTTGGCCTTGGACACTTATTAATTGTGGAATCCTTGGCAAATCCCTTAACTCCTATCGCCTCAGTTCCTTATCTGAAAAAAGAACAGGAGAAGGAAATGGCAAACCACTCTAGTATCATTGTCCAGAAAAACTCAAGTGCAATCACAAAGAGTTGGACACAACTGAAATGACTGAAAAATTAAATATCTAATAAATATTGCTATGACTGGTAATTGCATTGGTGTAACAGTAACATTTTAACTTTAGCTGAAAACAAAAGAATAGGCTTTTATGAATTGATGTAGGAATGTATGAATCAACTAAAGGCCATAGCAGAGGGAATCAGAATTTTACATAGCACCTAACTGCATGCCAGGCACCATGCTAAGGACTTTAAAAATTTTATCTCATTTAATTCTCATAACTACACTAGGTGGTAGGAGGTTTTATTATTTCCATTTGAATGTTGAGGAAACTGAGGCAACGAGCTTGGCTGACCTGCCCGGGATCACAAAACTAGAAAACATCTGAGACCAGATTTGAAGTTCAGTCTTCCTAATTGTAGTCTCAGTGCTCAATCCACTGCTCCACCAACTGCCTCACTGCTAAAATCTCATTGCTTAGCATGGTACTTAGTGTAGAGGATCAGGAAGGACAGCACCTATGGTCAGGACACCTGGGTTGATGTCCTTGTTCTGCCCCTTACTAGCAGTGTGACCCTGGAAAAGTTCAACATCTTTACTGCAGTTCAATTTCCTTAAATATATGTACATTCTGACATGAATATATAAAAAGTGGATTCTAAAAACTACAGATCAATCAGGTTGCTGCTCATCACAGGAAAATAATATGATGAGAAACATTAAAAATTATTTGTTAACCATTAGCAAGGGGCACAGTGACTATTAGGAGGCAGCATAATCAAGAAGAATTCATGGTGGATTAGCCTCATTTATTTTATTTACACAATTACTGAACTAGTGAATTGAGGTGATATTGTAAACTTATAATGCTTAAACAACAGCAAAGCATTTGTCAACCTCTCTTATACTTATGAATAAGATGGAAAATTAGATATCAATTATGATAAATTCACAGGTGATTGAAGGTATAGATTCCAAGAGTATTGATGGATGCATTTCAAACTTGATATTTGCCAATGATGTGACAAAGACTCTATTTGATATTTTCTTGTTCATCATTTTTAATCAATAATGTTCAAAGCATAAATCATATGTTTATGAAAACTGAAGGCAATACACATCACAGTGGGTGGGATAACTAATATTCTAACTTCAATAAAAATATTGAAAATTATTTTAAATACTTCAACAATTGATGAAGTATGATTAAGTGAAAGTTAATGGAGAATAATACATATTTCTATATTTAGGTTAAAACTTTAAGTCTATACATTCACCTAATTGGGGTTGTGGGAATGATGACAATTTAGATAGGAAAATGACTACTTTTAGTTGCAAGGAAATTGAATATGTAAACCACATAAAACAGGTAACACCACCCAGAAGTAAAATTGTGGCTTGTTTTAAAATAAATATAATATCCAGAAAGAATGCATCCTTTTCTGGTCTTGGTTCTTTACTCTCTATTCTTCTTTCTTTATAATTCTCAGCCTAGGTCACTTTGACACTATCACCTCTTCTTCTGATTTGTGGGTTCTTCTTGATGCCTTCATGTTAAGGAAAATACCAGGTCTGGTCATCTCCATTCATTTATTATTTGCCAGACTTCAATCCTAATTCTCTGGACTGCTTTCTCAACTATATCCCATTCTTTTCCATGGTGTTCTACTACATTTTTCATATTTGTCTCTTCCACTCAGATGTAAGATCTTTGAGAGCAGGCTTTATCTATTTTTTTTGTCTCATCAGTGTTCACAAAATACAGTACAGCAGAAACAATACACATATCAAATGCTACAAGTGTTTCTCTCCCTGATAGTCCCACTGAACTATCCAGTGTACTTCAAATATTAATTTCCAAATTGGGTGCCATACTTGTTGAGTAAGCTGAAAAGTTACATTTTGTACAGGAAATCAAAGTTATTAAAATGAAAAAGTAATTCAAAATTTTTGTAAAAATATTTATTATTTTCAGGAAAGGGGGAAACACACTAGAAGTTTTCAACCACATATAAAATATCCAGCATGGAAATATATCTATTTTAGTTGGATGTAATTTACCAGTGAAAACCAAGGATTGATAATGGAATTAATGATAAAAAATATTTCAACTTCATAGAAAGAAGACTTGAAAAAATAACTAGCATTGGAAAATGGAATGGGCTTCTTTGGGAGTCAATGAGTTTTCTGTTGAAGACAAGGTGAAAAATTATTTAATAAGGATAGTATATTCAGTGTTCATTAACTATTCAGATATTCCTAAGTAAGATTCCCTTTCAAGAAGTTTATAATACCCCAAAGTTATTTCTAATTTTAATAAACTATAGTACTTTATAATTGCAAGGGACTTTAAAATTCAATGCATCAGATTACAAATGGGAGTAAGACCAAGTACTTCAAGTATCAGTGGAATTAGGTGTTAGTCTTACAATTCCCCTTTGAATATTCTCTCCAGTACACAATGGGACTTTATATAAAGTTACTGTCTGACTCCAAATTGGTGGCCAGAAGCAGGTAGCAGTTAGAACAAATGAAAAGTGGGAAGATCTGCATCATACTCTGTCATACATGTTCTAAGAGAATAAAAAAGAAATATTGGCAATGCCTGTTTGATAGACATCCACTGTCTCAGAACATTTCTTCTTCATGAGGATAGTAACTTGTCACTGAATTATTGGTGGAACGCATATCACATAGCATGGGATGCTTATTCAGAAGGTTTACTCAATTTCCATGCGAAAGGTCTTTATAAGGGATAGAATTGTTCTGTATTTCTACTCCCTCACTTTGTGCATTTTTGTGATATATTTCAAATCAATCTCCACACAAGGGTTTCCTTTTATCCTTCATCATATTTTCATTTTGATGGTTTTGAGGTGACCCTCAGAATTTTTTTGACTTTTTTGTCATTTAAGTTTTGAATGTATTTTAGATTGTTCATCATCTATTTGTCATCTTTAGATACAAACAAAAAAAATGTTCACAACCTTTGAATACATGTCTAAGAAATATATCATACTTGTTTCAATTTTCTATAGATTGATACTGTTAGAATTTTATTCAATAATTTCTGTTCCAAACAATTTTTGCAGTCAATGTTTCTGATAAAGGCCTCATTTCTAAAATATAGAGAACTGAGTCAAATTATAAGAATGAAAGTCATTCCCCAATTGATAAATAGTCAAAGGATATGAACAGGCATTTTTCAAAAGTAGAAATTAAAGATATCTATAGTCATATGAAAAATGTTCTAAATCACTATGGACTAGAGAAATGCAAATCAAAACACCTCTGATGTACCACATCTCGATGGTCAGATTGGCTAAGATGACAAAATAGGATAATAATAAATGTTGGAGTATATGTGAGAAAATAGGAACACGAATGCTTTTGTTCGTGAATTTCTGAACTGATCCAACCATTCTGGAGAGCAATTTGGAACTATGCACAAAGGGCTATAAAATCGTGCACACCTTTTGACTTAGCAATACCATTTCTAGGGCTGTATCCAAAGAGATCAAACAAATGGGAAAAGGAACCACATGTAAAAAATATTTATAGCATATCTTTTTGTGGTGGCAAAGAATGGGAAATTGAGAGGATGTCCATCAATTGGGGAATGGCTGCACACGTTGTGGTATGTGAAAGTAATAGATTATTATTGTGTTATAAAAAATGAGGAGCAGACAGATATCAGCAAAAAAAGAAACATCCTGGAAAGACTTATATGAACTGATGCTGAGTGAAATGAGCAGAAACAGAAGAACATTGCACACAGTACCAGCAATACTGTGACATGACTAAATTTGACAGACTTGGCTCTTTTCAGCAATGCAAAGTTCTAAGGCAACACCAAAATTTTAATGATGGAAAACACTACCCACATCCAGAGAAAGAACCTTGATGTTTGAATGCAGATGGAAGCATACCGTTTGCTGTCCTCACATTTTGTTTTGTTTCTTCTTCCTCATGGTATCTCCTACCAGTTCAAATTCTTCTTTACAGAATGACTAATATGAAAATATATTTAATAGGGATGTATAAGTCAAGGATATATCAGATTGTATGCTTTCATGAGGAGTAGGGAGGGAAAAAAGGGAGTGAAATTTTAAAACTCAAAATCTTATGAAAATGAATGTTAAAAACGAAAAATGAATAAATTATTTTAAAAACTAATTCCTTTCCCAGTCTATATTTTGTGACAAAGGCTAAATGATTGTGGATATTTTTTTCAGTGTGTGTTTTTTTTTATTTGACAAAATATTTCAAATTATTAACAGTAGGCTCTTTTTTTTTTGGCTCAGTTTCAGTTGGAGGACTGCTTCTCTCCTTCATAATTTAAGCATATAACCAAACTCAGACACAGTACAACTTAGTCAGCTACAGCTTTCTCCATCATCCCTAGATATGGCTAATAAGGCACAGCAGCATGACTGTAAAATAAAAGCAGCTAGCTCTCCAGAGAACTGCTTCTGTGAACAGCTTTAAGGCTCTGATCACATAGTATAGCAAATTATCTATTTATCCTGCAGTAAACTAAGGCAAAACATTCACAGAAACCAAAGTACAGCATTCACAATGATATAAAAATAGCTTATCAGTAAAGTGGCCACATAGTTTTAAACAAAAGATATTCAATAAGTCCTTAACTCAATCATCCTTCAGGAGCATTCCTCCTTAAGGAACACAAAATACAAAGGTCAAAGTTTTTCTACCCCAGGTCACATTGTCTTAATCTCTCAGTCAAAAAGTCTTTTTTCATCTTTATTGGAGATTAGTTTCCAATCATCCTTAACTCAATTGTCCTTAAGGGTTACAAGGTACAAAGTACAAAGTTCTCCCAACCCTAGGCCACAGTAAATTGTTATCTTCTCAGTCAGCAGTAAGTACCCAAGGAGAGGTCTTTTCATTCAGGCTCAAGGCTGGCTCCCAGATTCCATGGTTCCTCTTCCATTTTCCAGCTCTTGCCTGAATCTACTCAACTATCACTTGGATTCACATGCAGGCAGCTCTCAGCTCCTCGTCCAGTTCCTTATCTAGTTCCTTGTCCAGCTCCTATTCCATACTGAAGTTCACAGTGTCTAGTCCATCTCAAGTCTTTTGCAGTTTTGGTTTCTGGGAAGACAAAGCTTAACAAAGCTAAAACAATATTCATGCACATTGCTGACACTATCATCAATTCAATATCTGCCTGTGAAATCAGCACAGACACTCAAAAAAGATCTGAGAACTCAACACAGACCCCCAACCAAGGTCTGAGAACTCAACACAGACCCACAAAAAAAGTATGAGAACATCAGTATAGTCCCAGGACCTCTGACACTCTCGTCCAGGACTTTTGTAAACAGACAAAAAGAAAATCCTCTTTAAGGGCTTCCAGTAAGTCCAAGGGTTTCTGTACAAAGTATCATAAACACAGGTCAACGTAGACAGAACAGACAAACAGAGTGCTGGACCCCACATTTTTCCCTTCTCAGCTCTGCTCAGTCCCAGCTGTCCTCAGGTTGTTAGCTGTCATTAGCTCCTCCCTGTTCCCCACCCCCTTAATATATCCTTCCTGTTGCTATCTTTTGCAAGTCCCTCCCACTGTGAAATTCACAGGGTATGTTTCTTAACAAAGACAATATAATCAGGGCAAGGCTCAAAGGCACTTGAACTGAAACGAGGTCTTAAATGATTAAATAACTGAAACAGGGAACTAAGTATTCACTAGCACCAGGAGAGGCCATAGAAGAAATACATTTATATATGATTATATCATTATTCATACAAAAGTACACTTAGTCTAAACCTGGGATTAGTGCTTTTTGGAGATAAATATAAATGGGTGCATTTTGCTACTTAACAAAATGAATCATGAAATAGAATTTTTTTTTAATCCAAATGGGAGGAGGGGAAGAAGGTGAAAAAAATCAATAAGATTTGCAGAGATTTATTTCAGCAATGCTCAGAGGACCAAAGCCTCTGCAGCTAGAATTCAGAGGAAGAAAAGGTGCAATGACAAATCTGTAACCACTCTACCACATAACTTCCAAACATAAGCTCTGTCTTCTGCTTAGCTTCGTGCTCCTGCAGCTCCAATGATCTGATTGGCCAGAACTGCACTGGGGTGTTGGAAAAGCCAATCAAATTGGATACGAAAGAAAGGATTAGGGAGTAGTAACCAGAGCAACCATTAGATGGCCAAAGATTTTTTTTTTTGAAGGGAGGGCACATTAAATTTTATTCCAAGTTTCTAAGACAATGGTTACATTTTTCTTTTGAGAAATGCAGACCATTATTTAGCAGTACATGTGAATCCAGAAACCAACTATGTCCATGGCTTTCAGTAGCCCAGGGCAATGACTATTAGTTTATACATAGTTAATATGCAATCTAGAAGGAGTGAAAAAAGGGAAAATGGGATTGTGTGGCTTGAGATACATGGTCCCTTATGGGTAGAAAGAATAGGAGATAATGAAGCGAAAGGGAGAAGGGTAGTTTTTTGTTTGTTTTTTACATTCCTTAAGTTGGGTGATGATTGGATAGGGAATAATCATGTGACTTCTCCAAAATGAAGTGAATTCCAAGTAGTTTAAACTTAACTGCACAAAATGGGTAAGAAGGAAAAAGGAGTCATCAATTCTACTTTAATGTAATGTATCCCCCACATACACCCTTTGATCTTGGGGTTGAAAAAGTTTTGTTTGCTTGTTTTTTTTAATTAGCAAATTTTCTAAAAGTCCCCTCTCTGCTCAAGAGATACATTATCCCCTTTCTCCAAGAAAAAATAATACATAATGTGTTCACCAGCTCCACAGCCCCATGTCAATTGGATTATTCAAACTTCCTGTTTCTTTTTGTAAGGTCTCTTACTCCTTGCCTCAGCAAAGACTCCAGATACAAGAGCAAAACCAACAAAAAAAGAACACTTGACAAGAAATTTCCTTTAAAACAAACAAATACAAAAGCCATTTAGACCTTTTTTTCCTAAACCTGGTCATTGGTCCCCAAGATAATGTTTTTCCTTCTTGTTTATTTGTCTGTGAAACTTGCCCATTCACAAGACTTTAGTCAGTAGAAATGAAAAAAGGGGGCAGAATCAAGATGGTGGCATAGAAGCAGCAAAAATCCACAGCTTTCCCAATAACCACCTCAAGTACCTATAAAATATGACTCCAAACTAATTTTAAAGCTCCACAACTCACAAAATGACAAAGTAACAAAGCTCCTTCTGAAGGCAGCCTGGAAGGCAGATGGGAATTGGTACATTGCAGCATGCTGGGAGCCCAGACAAGCACTGCATCAGCCTGCGGCTGGAGGCCTAGGGCCACCAGAACAAGCTGTGGCTGGAGCAAGAATCACTGGCAGCTGTGGTGTTTTCCCAAATTACCAACCCAAAAGAAACAAGGACTAAGTGAAAGGTCAGTGGAACTCAGATAAATTCAGGGGAGAGGGTCCGGCCAACTGCCTCAGGGCTAGAAGTGGCTGAAGTGGTAGCCCTTCAGCCACCTACAAGTGGCTGCTTTAGAAGCTCCTGGACTTTAGATTGCAGGGGGGCTAAGTGATCATTCAGAAGCTAAGTGCTCTTGCCTGGAGCTGCCTGGATCAAGATCCCGGTCTTGGGTGGTGGTCCTGAGGTACACTTTCAGTAAGCCCAAGACTAGTAGGGGCTGCAGAAATGGTAGTCTCCTAATAGTTCTGGCACCTGTGAAAACCCCAGGAATTTGGGACAGAGCTCTCCCCTCTGAAAGCAGAGTTCTACTGAACCTAAAAGTCAAGTAATTGGCTGGCAACATGAGTACACAAAGGAAGCAAAGTAAACCCAGCAATGCAACTTTAGATTACTTTTTTGGGGACAAAAAGGATCAAAGCATGGAATGGAGAAAGGCAACACAGTCAGAACTCCCACACCAAAAGCTTCCAAGAAAAATATAGACTGGTTACAAGCCATAAAGCAGATTAAGAAGGATTTTGAAAACCAAATGAGAGAAGTGGAGGAAAAATTGGGAAGACAAAGGAGAATGATGCAAGAAAACCATGAAAAGAGAGTCAACAACCTGACTGGAGAAAATCGCACCTTAAAAAATAGATTAACCCAAATGGCAAAAGAGGCCCAAAAAGCCAATGAGGAGAAGAATGCCTTAAAAAGTCAAATTTTCCAGATGAAAATAGAATCTCAAAAGCTTTCTGAAGAGGCTAATTCCTTCAGAATTAGAGTGGAGCAAATGGAAGCAAATGACTTTATGAGAAATCAAGATAATCTTAAACAGATCCAAACAAATGAAAAAATAGAAGGTGATGTGAAATGTCTCCTTGAAAAAACCACTGACCTGGAAAATAGATCCAGGAGAAATGATTTAGAAATGATTGGGCTATCTGATAGCCATAATCAAAAAAAGAACCTAGAAAGCATCCTTTAAGAAATTCCCAAGGAAAATTGCCCAGACATTTTAGAACCAGAGGGCAAAATAGAACTTGAAAGAATTCACCAATCCCCACTTGAAAAAGATCCCAAAAAGAAAACTCCTAGGAATGTTATAGCCAGGTTCCGGAGTTCCCAGATCAAGGAGCAAATATTACAAGCTGCCAAGAACAAACAAACTATTTGAATACTGTGGAAACAAAATCAGCATCTAGCAGCTTCCACATTAAGGGATTGAAGGGCCTGGAATATGATATTCCAGAGAAAAAGGGAGCTAGGATTAAAACCAAGAATCACCTACCCAGAAAAATTGAGTACAATGTTCAAGGGGAAAATATGGTCATTCAATGAGGTGGAGGACTTCCAAGCATTCTTGATGAAAAAACCAGAACTGAATAGAAAATTTGACATTCAAATACAAGAAGCATGAGAAGGTAAACATGGAAAAGAAATCATAAGGAACTTATCAAAGTTGAACTATTTACATGCCAACATGGAAAAAAAAACTATAATTGTATTTATGAAACTTTTCTCAGTATGAGGTTAGTTGAAGGGAATATAAATGTACATACTTGGTGATGACTTCTCACAACTATGTTGAACAAGAATGGCAAGGACTCCTACTTTTAAACCTTTATCTGATGTGTTGGCACAATGTATGATGTGACCATGCTACAGGTTTCAATTTCCAGACTAATGGCACTAAGGTCTACTCTGAACCCTGCCCAAATTGCTATTCCCATCTGTGTGCCTCTCAGCACTCTATTACTCTGCACCCCCAGTGGGGACTCACCTCCCTGACACTGGAGCTCCAAATGAGAGTCAAAAACTCCAATCTTTCTTTAATGGGAAGTCACAGCCCCTCATGGTCTTGTCTGCACAGCCACTCTGCTGGCCAGGGAGTCCTTGCCATTCTTCTTCAACATAGTTGGGAGAAGTCATCACCAAGTATATGAACCAATGTATTTTATGCTACTTTTTAACCATTTGATCCATTCTATCTTTTAAGTTGTTAGCTTTTGCATTGTATTTTTTGCCTTCTTTATTAACTACTGATTTTTTTAACCATGTTTTCATTGTCTCAGGACAAAATCAAGCTGGATGACACACTGGACAAAAAGATACCTTGGAAGATCACTTTTGATAATAAATAGTCATTCCTGAAAGCTTACTAAAATGGCTTATAACATCAAATTAAAATTAATTCAGTTCTCAAATCTTTAAGTAAAGGAATTATTTTAAGTGTAATCTACAGTTAATTTTTGTAATTCTATACAAACTGAGGAGGAGGAGGAGGGGGAGAGGAGGAAGAGGAGGAGCACAAGGAGGAGAACAAGGAGGAACATGAGAAGGATTCAAATCCAAGATAGTTTATGGACAGTGTGTTTTAGTGGGATATGTAGAAATAAACAGCCATGGCCTGATTTCTCTTGGATATTAATCAAATCCTCTGTGATGAATTTATGGAAAAACATGAAGAATAGTTCCAAGGGCTGCAAAGACACATTTGGGTCATGAGCTGTATCTCCAAAGAATTCTATCACTTTAATAAGGTTATAGCTACCAGAGGAACAAATGTGAGAAAGGTGATGTTTCCCATTAAAATGGGAGTTCCTTGAAGGCAGGAAATGTATTTTTCCCTTTTTAAAAATTCTCCACTACCTAACAGTGCTTTCATACAGTATCAGTGAAATAGTTGTTTTCTTAATAGCTTAATTCTGTTACTTTGGTTTTTAAAGAAACAAGGAAAGTGAAGAACAAATAGATGAAGCGATTTACCTGTGAGTGTGTGTATGTGCATGTCTGTATGTGTGCGTGTGTGTGTGTGTGTGTGTGTGTGTGTGTGTGTGTATGATTCCTTTGGCAGTCTGATGAATCCTATGAATTCCTTAAATTATTGTTTTAAAATATATAAAGGAAAATGAATGGAATTATGAAAGAACCTAATTATATTGGAATCTTTATAAACACATACATACATTTGTGTTAATTGTGTCCAGGCACTGTAGTAAATCCTGGATATATGGAAAAAGCAGAACATTATCCCTGTTCTGAGTAAGGTCATGTTCTAATGAATGAGATGATGGACACATGCTAATTGCCTATAAAATATATATACTTAAAGTGAATGGAATCTGGGAAAGAAAGATAAAATAAGTTAGGAAAGTAGCTTTATTAATTGTTATGTAGGGGGGCGGAGCCAAGATGGGGGCGTAGAAGCAGCAACATATCGCAGCTCTCACACAGCCACCCCAAAATACCCATAAAATAGGACTCTAAACCAATCCTGGAACTCCAAAACGCACACAAAGATACTTCCCACTAAAGTCAGCTCGGCTACGAGGAACCATATCAGCACTGCCAACCGA
>CM053582.1:565362486-565386833 GCA_028627135.1 Pseudochirops cupreus | reverse complement strand
TTCTTCTTTTCCTTTTAATTCCTCCTTTCCTCTATTGTATGTTAATTTAGGCAAAATGCAATCTCCTGTTTTAAGCCAGTAGTTTGTGTGCATATGTTTGTGTATATATGTACATATACATAAGCCCAAATAATATGTACAAACATATATAATACTTATAGAAATGCAAAAATTGCATATATCTTCAGAAAATAATGTAGGAGTTCCTTTTCCTGAGCTGCCTTTACTATCCTCTTTGACAGTATGACTTTAACTTACACTAATAAAGAATGCAACTATTGAATTATTTCATTAGTGTTTGTAGATGAATATGTGTTCAGCATCAGTGTGTTTGTATATGTATGCGCATCTGTGTGTATGCACACACAAATACACACTGACACATGATTGGGTAGCTTGTATTGGCAAGCTAAGAGATACTTAGCACTTAGTTTCAAGTTAAGTATTAAGACAAAGAACTTGTCAATCCCATAGTGGAAAGGGGCTGAACAGGGAGGAGTTAATGCCATATATAAGGAGAAGCCAAAGCTGAAAGAGGCCAGAACTTCTGGGAGCAAGCCGTGTGGAAGCTGAGGGACTAAGAAATGAAAAGAGAGAAGACTTTGAGAACAGAACTTGTGGTGGCAGAATTTCTTCTGAAAGCTGTTGATGACTTCTGAGGTCCAGCCAGAGCTACCAGCTGGAGCTGCTGAGAACTTATGAGGGCCAGGCAGAGCTACCAAGAACTTCTGAGGGCCAGCTGGAACTGCTGGGAATGAGAATTGAGAAGTGAGAAAAAAGGAGAACTGGGGGGAAGCATGACTGGTGCGCTGGTGCTTTGTCTGTCTGTTTTGATGTTACTTTGTCAGGTTTGTTGACAAAGGCCTCAGAATTATTGTTGGGTCTATGTTGATTTCACAGGCAGAAAGTGAATTGATGAGGATGCCAGCAATGTGGGTGAATATTATTGTGGTGTTGTTAAGCTTTGTCTTCCCAGGTAGAGAAACTGTGGGAAGGGGAACCATGGAAGCTGGGAGCTAGCACTATGTCAAGATGAAAAGACCTCTCCTTGGGTATTTAAGGAAAACTGAGAAAATCATGATTTACTATGGATGGAGCATTTTTGACCTTTTGTAATTTGATTGACTAAATGAATGTATCAAAAATCATGATTATATGAATTGAAAAGTTCCTGTACAAACAAAGCCAATGTAACCAAGATTAAGAGGAAAAGTGGGAACTTGGGAAAAAATTTTTACACCAGTGTCTCTGATAAAGGCCACATTTCTTTTTTTACATTTATTTTTTTTCACTTTTGTTTGTTTTTAGTTTACATCATTCATTTCCATGAGATTTTGATTTACAAATTTTGTCCCCTTGTTTCCCTTACCCACCACTCCAAAACAGCAATCCCACTGTATATGCCCTCCCCCAATCAGCTCTCTCCTATATCCTCCCCCATCAGCCCTCTGACTTTCCAGTAGGGCAAGATGGATCTCCCTACCTCAGTACCTGCATTTTTCCCTCCTCCCCCCCCCCCACTTTTTCTATTCTCTACTTTGTCCCTGTCCCGTTACAAAAGTGTGTGCTAGGAGCAGGTAGTTGGTGCAGTGGATAGAGCACTGGCCCTGGAGTCAGGAGGACCTGAGTTCAAATCTGGCCTCAGACACTTGACACACTTACTAACCATGTGACTTAGGGCATGTTTCTTAACCACAATTGCCCTCCAAAAAAAAGCAAAAAAAAAAAAGTGTGTGCTTCTAACAACCCTCCCCCTCAACCTGCCTGCCTCTCAATACTTTTTCCTCTCATCCCCTTCCCTCCTGCTCTCCTATAGGCCAAGACACCCAATGTATAGTGTAGGCCATTCCTTCCCTAAGCCAACTTCAATGAGAATAAGGTTGATCCATTCCCTTTTGTCTTTCTATTCTTCCCCTCTGTTGCAACAATTATCCCTTGCCTCTTTTAAATAAGACGATAAACCGCGTTCTGTCTCTCCCTCTCTCCTCTCATACTGTTCTTCTCCCACCTCTCAATTTCAACTTTTAAAATATTATCTGATCCTGTTCAATTGATCCTGTGCCCTCTGGGTATGTATATATATTCACACACTCACATGTGTATTCATATGCATTTATACCCTCCTATATAGACATATGTGTATGTATACATGCACATGCACATGCACACACACACACATACATATATATGTGTATATATGTATATATATGTATATATATGTATGTATACTTTTATATTCCCTTCAACTATCCTCATACTGAGAAAAGTTTCATAAGTTATAATTATCACTTTTCCATGTTGGCATGTAAATAGTTCAACTTTGATAAGTTCCTTATGAATTCTTCTCCATGTTTACATTCTCATGCTTCTTGTATTTGCATGTCATTTTTTTCTATTCAATTCTGGTTTTTTCATCAAGAATGCTTGTAAGTCCTCCACCTCATTGAATGATCATATTTTCCCCTGGAACATTATACTCAATTTTGTTGGGTAGGTGATTCTTAGTTTTACTCCTAGCTCCCTTGATCTCCAGAATATCATATTCCAGGCCATTTGATCCCTTAATGTAGAAGCTACTAGATCCTGGGTTATCCCGACTATGTTTCCATGGTATTCAAATTGTTTCTTCTTGGCAGCTTGTAATATTTTCTCCTTCATCTGGGAACTCTGGAACTTGGCTATGACGTTCCTAGGAGTTTTCTTTTTGGGATCTTTTTCAAGAGGTGATTGGTGAATTATTTCAAGTTCTATTTTGCCTTCTGGTTCTAAAATATGAAGACAATTTTCTTTGAGAATTTCTTGAAGAATGCTTTCTAGGTTCTTTTTTTTTTGATCATGGATTTCAGGTAGTCCAATAATTATTAAATTGTCTCTCCTTGATCTATTTTCCAGGTTGGTGGTTTTTTTCAAAGAGATATTTCACATTACCTTCTATTTTTTTCATATGTTTGGATCTGTTGAATCGTATCCTGATTCCTCATAAAGTCATTTGCTTTCATTTGCTCCACTCTAACTCTGAAGGAATTATTCTGTTCAGAAAGCTTTTGAGATTCTTTTTCCATCTGGCAAAGTCGACTTTTTAAGCCATTCTTCTCCTCATTGGCTTTTTGGGCCTCTTTTGCCATTTGAGTTCATCTATTTTTTAAGCTGTTATTTTCTTCAGTCAGGTTGTTGACTCCCTTTTCATGATTTTCTTGCATCATTCTCCTTTGTTCTCCCAATTTTTCCTCCACTTCTCTTATTTGGTTTTCAAAATCCTTCTTAAGCTGCTTTATGGCTTTTAACCAGGCTACATTTTCCTTGTAAGCTTTTGGTGTGGAAGTTTTAACTATATTGTCTTTTTCTCATTCCATACTTTGATCCTTTTTGTCCCCAAAAGAGTAATCTAAAGTTGCATTCCTGGGTTTGCTTTGCTTTGCTTGCCTACTCATGTTGGCAGTAAATTATGTGAGTTTTAGGTTCAGTAGAACTCTGTTTTCAGAAGGGAGAACTCTGTCCCATATTGCTGGCGTTTTTGCAGGTGCCAGACCTATTAGGAGGCCACAGTTTCTGCAGCCCTCACCAGCTTTGGCTCACTGAAAATACACCTTAGGTCCCCCATCCAGGACTACAATCCTGATCCAGGCAGCTGAAGGCAAGAGCACTTAGCCTCTTGATTGCTTGCCCCCCCCCCCTCCAAACTGCAGGGTGGGAACTTCTGAAGAAGCCATATGGAGGAGGCTGCAGGGCCACTAATTCAGCTGCTTCTAGCCCTGGGCCAGTCGGCCAGACACTCTCCCCCAAATTAATCTGAGTTCCAGTGACCTTTCACTTAGTCCTTGTTTCTTACGGGTTGGTAATTCTGGAAAATACCACAGGTGCTGGTGATTTGTGCTCCAGCTGTGGCTTATTCTCGTGGCCCTAGAGCTCCAGCCATGGGTTCATGTGGTGCTGGTCTGGGCTCCCAGCGCTCTTTGATGAAACCCTTCCCATCTGCCTGCCAGTCTCCCTTCAGCAGGAGCACTGTTATTCTGTCATTTTGTGAGTTTTGGACCTTTACAATTTGCTTAAAGCCATATTTTATAGGTATTTGAGGTGGTTATGTGGAGATCTGAGGAGTTTTACTGCTTCTACTCTGCCATCTTGACTCTGCCTCCCTAAAGGCCTCATTTCTAAAATATACAGGGAATTAAGTAAAATATATAAGAATACAAGTCATCTACCAATTGATAAATGGTCAAAGGATATGAACAGGCAATTGTCAGAGGTAGAAATTAAAGATATCTACAAGTACATGAAAAAATGCTCAAAATCACTATTGATTCAAGAAATTCAAATCAGAACAACATTGAGGTACGACATCTCACTAGTCAGATTGGCTAAGATGACAAAACAGGAAAATGACAAATGCTGCAGAGGATGTGGAAAAATTGGAGCACTAATGCATTGTTAGTAGAGCGGTGAACTGATATAACCATTCTGGAGAGCAATCTGGAACTAGGCCCAAAAGGCTATAAATAATTTCATACCCTTTGACCCAGTAATATAGCTTCTGGGGTTGTATCCCAAAGAGATCATAGAAGTAGGAGGAAGACCCATATGTACAAAAATATTTACTGCAGCTCACCTTGTAGTGACAAAATAACTGGAAATTAAGGGGATACCCATCAATTGGGGAATTTCTAAACAAGTTGTGGTATATGAATGTAATGGAATTCTATTGTGCTATAAGAAGTGCAGAGGAGATGGCCTTCATATTTACCTGGAGAGCCTTATACCAACTGATGCTAAGTGAGAAGAGCAGAACCAGGAAAAATTTGTACACAATCACAGACACATTGTACGTGTGAGGACCAACTTTGATAAACTGGACTCTTCTCAGCAATGCACTGTTATAAGACAACTCTACAAGTTTCAGGATAGAAGGCAATATCTAAATGCAGAGAAAAATCTAGAAAAAATGGAGTTTAAATGGAGACTGAAGCAACCTACATGCTATCATTTTTTTTCCATGTAAGGTTTTGTTTCTTCTTTCTCATTGTTCACTCCATTGGTAACAACCCTTCTGTACAACCAGACTAATGTCCAATGTGAAGGTATTTGCAAATCCTATACTTGATTGCATGCTGCCATGGGTGAGTGGGGGGTGTGGGAGGGGAGAAAATTTGAAACTCAAGGGACTGTGGAACTGAATTTTGTAAACTAAAAGTAAATAAACAAACCATTTTTAAAAAAGAAATAAAGAAGACTTTTTGATTGAAGAGATTAAGGCAATGTGACCTAGGGGTCAACTTTGTTATTGAATAAATGAATGTACTTTGTTTAAAAGTATATGACCACTTTGGTGAAAACTGTGTGGCCATTTTAGTGATAAATTGTTATGCCTTAACATGGTGAATGCTGTATTTTGCTTTTGTGTGAATGTTTTGCCTTAGTCTATTACCAAATTAATAGAGAGTTCACTGTACTGTGTAATCAGAACCTTGAAAGCTATTCACAGCAGCAGTCCTCTGGAAAGCTGTGTGTGCTTGGCTTTACAGTAACTGAGAGTGAAAATTACATGGCATTCATTGAAAAACCTACCAACTAAAAGTGCTACAAATGGATGGTCGAGATCATACTCTAGAAGAAAAATTAAATGATGTGTAATATGTAGCAAGTTTCTGATTAAACATGACACATTTTTAAAGTTTTCCTATCATCATCTCACAGAAAGTTGGTGTGCCTAGAAATCACCAGCAGTGTGAGTGTTTCTGAATGCCTATTTTGCTGTTATTCCAAGTTCCTTATTCTTAGATTTCCTTTACATCATCAGGTAATATTCAAATGTTCAAAGAGTGAATCTCACAGGTTTGTGGCATTGGACTATTAATATTTGTTCACTTAAATTAATCAAATACTTATTAAGCATTTTACAAGTGTAATGCACTGTGCTAATTGTTGGACAAAAAAAAAACAGAATAATCTCTGCCCTCAGAAATCCTACAGAGGGATACAATATGTATATAACCAAGAAGATAAAATATTTGTATATTGTAATACAAAATAATTTCAAGATGTAGAGTGCTAATAACTGTGAGTATCATAGCAATTACTTGTTTCCAATGGAAAAAATGCATTGCATTTAAATGTTTTTGCCCCCTGAAAAATATAAATAATTTCAAACTTGAAGTGCTAATGTAGTGATGCTGAAAGTCTTCAATGAAGAGGTGATACCTCCAGTGCATTTGAAGGTAATGGGATCCAATGCGGCAAAGGGGAATTTTAAGTACCTTCCAGGAATAGCAGAGCACTTTTGTAAATATGCAGAGGTGGGACACATATTATAGCTATGCATACTATGTCCTTAGAGCCTTTATAACCCCACACCTGCAGGTATCATTGTGAATCCTTAAGACAATTACACTAAGGATCATCTGTATTTTTCCTAATCATATTTAAAACATATATTTTAGATCATGTATACAATTCCTTATCAATATATTTTATCTGTGGCTTGGCTTTCAAGGAATAAGAAACTGGGACAGGAATTTGTTACTCTGTCTGAGAAATCTCTTCGGAGATTATAAAATGGTAGGAAGTTTCAGGATTTTAATGAGCTTTTGAAAATACAAAATTATGTATCCTATTTTTTACAAATAATGCAACTGAGGCACAGAGTTCAAGCAATAAGAATTTTGTACTTCCTACATATCAGGCACTCTGCTGGGCATAGGTGATTGAAAAACCAAGGTTCAGTCAAGACTCAGTCCCATTATCCTTGCATTATATTGAGACAATAAGCACATATAAAATATTTTTGGCTTAAATATAATGTTAATGAATACAAGTTGAAGAAAATTAGTTAAATTCGAAGTCTATTGGGAGTGAATAAATACAACTAATTATGGAGGTCAGAAATTGTTTCATGAAGATGATGGTTTTTGAATTGTTTCTTAAAAGAAGAAAGTAATTTTATGAGTCCAAATTAAGGACAGAGTATACTCCAGATATGGAGGATAACAGAAGTTCAAGGGAAATAAATTGCAGTGTAAGAAGAAAGTTAAAAAAAAAAAGACAATTTGATTGAATCAGAGTCAAAGAAGAGAAGCTAAGTTCAGTGCATCTGGAAAGATAGATTGGAACAAGCTTGCAAAAGGTTTTAGAATCTAGAGGAATTTATGTTTTCTTCTAAAAGCAACAAAGAACACCACTGGATTTAAAGAGGAAAGTAAGTTGCTTAGGGATGTATATATAAGTAAAATGTCTGGGGCAATAATGTAAGTAGGACTGGAGTGGGAATAGATGAAATTGGGGGACATTAGGAATGTAGCAATAATCTAGATTAGAAGTGATCAGTGGCTGAACCAAAGTAATGCCTGTGTAGCTGGAGAAAATATCAGATGTGAGAGATGTTGTAAAGTTAGAAGCAGCAACAACTGACAACTGATTTTCTATAAGAGGTAAGGGACAATGTACTCATTCTTCAGAAGTATGTTTTGGACCCAAATTCTCAGACTCAAATACAGTATTCTGAAAACTATCATAGAGGCATTGGCAGTCCTCTGTGTAGGATTGAATAGATAATGTGAATGCCCATCATCTTCATACCCTCTACACTTGCCCTAATTATTTTGGAATTAAAACTCAGGTGGTTACAATGGGCCAAGAAATGTCCTAGTATCAGTACCCACCGTAGACCCTTCTTCTGAAGTTTCCAAGTAAATTCACAATGAAATACCTAAAGCCTCTCTCTACTTTTTTTAATCAAACATTTACTGAGTGGAAGGTCCTTACTTGAAAAGTCAGGAATCACAACATTTTCCCCACCATGAGTTAAGCTAGGATTTGATACCTAACCAGATAATGAAATATAAAATTCCAGGTATTCAATGTCATTTACTAAATTTGGGGTTTAGAGTATGCTTATGCATCTTGAAATGTAGCAATCAAAAGAAAAGAAATGATAAACAAACAAAAAGGACCTGGCAATGCCAAACTTAGAAACAAGAAGGTAAGGAAGAAATAGGATTTTGTTTTAAAGGGTCTCCATCTATTTTGCTCTTCTTTCTCTAGAGATGTCTTGATATCTTCTTCCTCTGAGGAAATTCTTGGTATGATGGACAAAATGTCACGGATAATTACTCAAAGAAAGCAATTAAGAGGCTGCTGAAATTCTTGAGCCCCAAATCTGTTTTAGACATCTTAGAAAGCACATCTTTTCTTTAGAATGACACAGGCAAATTTTGTTCAAATCATATGTACATCTTGAGAACTCAAACAACATTCTTTGTTTTTATTTATTCATTTATTTCCTCATGGATGAAATCAGAGTCCTTAGGAATTTAATATAATAAGCCAAGGTCTTAATGATAACATTCTATTATGAAATATGAATGTATTTGTAAGTTATCGATGACATTTTGTACTTGCATGTGTTTACATAAAGAATGGCCTGCCATAATGAGGAGGAATTGTCTGTGTGGGCATCATTATCACCAAGAGTGGTTTTAGCATGTGTTATCAAGTGAATATATTTAACAACTAATGTTAAAAGCCAGGGTCCTTAGGGAAATATGAGCATTTGACAGACCTGAGAAGTTCCAATTTTTCATGTAATTCCTGTTTTGGGGGATATTTAATATTTTTAAATTACATATAAAAGCAGTTTTAACATTCTTCTTTTTTTAACATTTTGAACTCCAAATTCTCCCCCTCCCTCCCTTTCCCCTCATTGAGATGGCAAGAACTTTGATATATATGTGTGTGTGTGTGTGTGTGTGTGTGTGTGTGTATGCATATATACAATCATATAAAACATTTCTATATTATTCATGTTCTGAAAGAAAATACAGACACCCCACTGTGTGAAAAAAAAAAAACACAGGAAACATAAAGAGAACTTTTAAATGCTTTGTTATGCATTTAGACTTCATCAGTTTTTTTTTTT
This sequence comes from Pseudochirops cupreus, assembly GCA_028627135.1. Classification (NCBI taxonomy): domain Eukaryota; kingdom Metazoa; phylum Chordata; class Mammalia; order Diprotodontia; family Pseudocheiridae; genus Pseudochirops; species Pseudochirops cupreus. Next base: position 565,377,925 of record CM053582.1, on the reverse strand, counting down.
TTTGAAGTGAATAGTGTTTTTCATAATGAGACATTCAGAATTACCTGGGATCATTGTATTGCCAGGAATAACTAAGTCATCCACTGTTAATCATCATATAATATTGGTATTACTCTATACTCGTCTATTCTTTCTTTTTGTTTGTCTTTCCTTTCTCAAAATATTTTATTTATATTTTTTGCAATTGCATGTAAAACAATTTTAACATGGTTCATTTTTCTAAATTTTGACTTCAAATTCTCTGTCTCCCTCTCCTTGCCTCCTTTCCCCTCAGGTGGTGAGAAATTTGAGATAAGTTTCACATGTTCAATCATGCACAATGTATTTCAGCATTGGCCATTTTTTGAAACAAAAAACATAAATCCCGTGGAGGAGGATAGAGAAAGTAAAAAATTATGTGCTTATATATGCACTCAAACTTCAGGAGTTCTTTCTCTGGAGGTGGATAATTTTTTTTCATATTGAATCCTTTTGAATTATCTTGGATCATTTTATTTCTCAGAATACTAAGTCATACATAGTTCATCATTCTATAATATTAATAGTTGCTATGTACAATGTGATCCTTTTTCTTCTTCCTTCATTTTGCATCAGTTCAAGTAAGAATTTTTTCCAGTTTTTTTTTTCCTCCTGGAATCACCCTGCTCATCTTTTCTTGTAGTCCAGTATTATTCCATCATTATGATGTACCACAACTTGTTCATCCATTTCCCAATTGATGGACATTTCTTCAATTTTCATGTCTTTGCCATGACAAAAGCCTGCTATAAACATATTTGTACATATACGTCACTTTACTTTTTTATTTCTTTGGGATATAAACTTAGAAGTGGTATTGCTGGGTGAAGAGTATGCACAGTTTTATAACCCTTTCGACATAGTTCCAAAGTATTCTCCAGAACAGTTGAATAAGTTCACAACTATACCAATAGTGCTTCAGTGTCGCAATTTCTCCATATCCTCTTCAATGATTTTAATTTTTCCTTTTCTGCCATATTAGCCAATATGGTAGGAGTGAGATGGCATCCCAAAATTGTTTTAATTAGGATTTATGAAATAAATAATTATTAAAGCAATTTTCATATGACTATAGATTGCTTTGTTTTCTTCCTCTGAAAGCTTCCTCTGTTCCTATCCTTTGGCCAGTTATTTATTGAGGAGTAACTTACATTCTTATAAATACTCTATTTGAGAAATGAAGGCTTTATCATAGAAATTTGCTGTAAATATTTTAACAATTATAGCTACTGCTTTCCTCCATACTATTTACCCATGGGTTTATATTCTCTCTCTCTCTCTCTTTCTCTCTCTGTTGCTCTCTCTCGCTCTCTGTCTCTCGCTCTTTCTCTCTCTCTCACTCTTTCTCCCCTTTCATCCTTTCCCTCCTTAGAGGTGCTTTACTCCTATCTACCAAGTGCTGCATCGATCTACTCTCCCTTCTTTCAGTCTCCTTTTCATTCTCTCATCCCCTTCTTTTCTGACTTCCCTGTAAGGTAAGATAAATTTCTATGTGTAACTGAGTGTGCATGTTATTACTATTTGAAACAATTATGTTGAGAATAAGTTTCAAGCATTGCCTCCCTGTAAAACCAAGCATGAGCAGCTTTCTGGAAGTATGTTGCTGTGAACAGCTTTTCAAGTTTCTGATTATAGTATAGTGAATACTATTTTCAATAACAAATCAGAGCAAAACATTTCCTGTAAATCAAGGTACAGCATTCACAGTATTACAACTTATCACAGAAAATCAATATATAACATATGCCATGTCACAACTCAACAAGTTATCACTAAAATGGCCACATAGTTTTCACCAAATTGGTGACATAGTTTTCAACAAAGTACATTCATTTAGTCAATCACAAAATCCTTAATTCAATTACAAAGTACAAAAGTCAAAGTTTTCCAAGCTTAAGTCAAAATAAATCATAATCTTCTGAGTCAGTACACAGTATCCAAGTAAAGCCTTATTTCAGCTTGATTGGTGGCTGGCTCTCAGCTTCCATGGTTCCTCTTCACTAGTCCCAGCTCCAACTGTCATCTGGGTTCAACAGCAGGCAGCTCCCAGTTCCTTGTCCAACATCTTATTCTTCTTCCAATTCCCATTCCATATTGAAACTCACTGTGTCCAGTCCACCTCAGATTTTTCATAGTTCCTGTTTCTGGGAAGACAAAGCTTAACAGAACTATGATAATAATCATGCACATTGCCAGCACCATCATCAATTCACTATTGGCCCATGAAATCAACTCAGATCCACTAACAAGGTCTGAGAACTCAATACAGATCATCAACATAGAAATCAACACAGACTACAAACAAGGCCAAAGAGGTGAAGTCAGAACAAATCATCAGTAAAGTCCCAGGACCTCCAAAACCCTCCTCTAGGCCTTCTGTAAACACACAACAAGAAAATCCTCTTTCAAGACTTCCAGCCAGCAAGGTCCCAGGGCTTCTGTACAAAGCATCACAAACAAACATCAACACAGACAGAACAAACAGACCACCAGGATACCACAAGTTTTCTCCTTCTTGACTCTGCCACTGCAATAGTCCTCTTCCCAATTCTGATTTTCTCAGCTTGTGCTCTTTCTTATATAGGTATTAACTCCTTCCCTTCCTGTTGCAGGAATTCTTGAGTTTTAGAGTTCACAAGTTGTTGGGTTAACACATTCTGTTTTACACACTTAATACAAGGCTCAAAAGAAACTTGAACTAAAACAAGGTGTTAATTCAATTGCTGAACCAAGGTGTGAACTACTTCTGTGCTTGCCATTACACTCCCTCATCTTCCCTTCATTGTAGAAACTGTTTTTCACCTCTTTTATGTAAGATTATTTCCCCTATTCTACAACTTCCCCCCCATTTCCCAATGCATTCCTCTTTCCCATCACTTTTTTTTAAATTTTAGATATCTTTACATCATGTATAACATACTCACACTCATAGCCATCGTATATATTTACCCCTTCTAACTGCTTAGAGAATGATAAAGTTCTATGTAGTTACAAGTATTACCTTCACATGTTGGCATGTAGGCAGTTTAACATTACTGGATCCCTTATGATTTTTCTTTCTTGTATACATTTGCATGCTTTGAATGAGTCTTGTATTTGAAAGTCAATATTTCTATTTACCACTGGACTTTTTTATCAGGAATGCTTGAAAGTTCTCTATTTCACTGAATGTCTATTTTTTCCCCTTAGTATCATACTCAGTTTTTCTAGGTAGGTGATTCTCGTTTTTCGTCCTACTTCCTTTGCCCTCCAGAGTATCTTTTTCCACACCCTCCACTCTTTTAATGTAGAAACTGCTAAATCTTATCTAATGCTATCTGTGACTCCATCATGTTTGAATTGTTTCTTTTTCACCTGCATGCAATATTTTCTCCTTGATCTGAGAGTTCTGAAATTTGTCTATTGCATTCTTGAGAGTTTTCATTTTGAGATCTCCTTCTGGAGACTATTGGTGGAATCTTTTGATTTCTTATAGCACATCAGGGCAGTTTTCCTTGACAATTTCTTGAAAGATAATGGTTAGACCATTTTTTAATCATGGTTTTCAGGTAGTCTGATAATTTTTAAATTTTCTTTTCTGAATCTATCTTCCAGGCCAGTTGTTTTTCCAATAAGGTATTTCACATTTTCTTCTATTTTTTCCATTTATTTGATTATGCTTTATCATTTCTTGATGTCTCATGGATTACTTAGCTTCCATTTGCATAATTATTATTTTTAAGGTATGATTTTCAGCAATGAGATTCTATGTCTTCTTTCTTGCTTTTTTTTTGACAGGCAATTGGGGTTAAGGGATTTGCCCAAGATCACACAGCTAGTAAGTGTTAAGAGTCTGAGGCTAGATTTGAACTCAGTTCCTCCAGGGCAGCTGCTCTATTCACTGTGCCACCTAGCCACCGTCTTTGCTTTTTTTTTTTTTTTTTTTGAGGGCTATGTCTTCTTTCTTTCTTATTTGGTCAATTATATTTTTAAAAGATGTCTTTTCTTCATTGAATTTGTGTACATATTAAGTGTTCATCTATTTTCCATTTGGTAAATCTTGTTTTTCAGGAAGTTCTCTTCAGTTCATTTTGTGCCTTATTTACCATTTGGCCTCTTCTGGTTTTTAAGGCATTATTATTATTATTATTATTATTATTATTATTATGTTAGTATTATTTGTGCCTCACTTAGCAAGCTACTGACTCTTATTTTTCTAGATTTTCTTGTATAACTCTCAATTCTTTTCCAAATTTATCTCTACCTCTCTTATTTGATCTTTATAATTTATTTTAACCTTTTCTAGGAATTGTTTGTGGGTCTTGGACCAATTCACATTTTTCTTTGAGGCTTTGAATGTAGCAGTTTTGTCTTTGTTGTCTTCTGATTTTTCGTTTTGATCTTCCCTTTCACCACAGTAACTTTGTAATATCAGTTTTTTTTTTTCCTTGTTCCTGCAGTAGTTGGAGTTTCTATTGTTGTTGCCTATTCATATTCCAGTGCGTTTCTAGGTGTTTGACTTTAAATTTGCACTCTGCTTCTGGACTATAGAGGGCACTGTTATAGCTTCATATTGTTGTTGTTGTTTTTTTTTTTTGGTTTGCTTTGTGTGTGCATGTGCGTGTGTGTTTTTTGTCTGTTTGCTGTTTCCGGAACTAGCTATGGGAGTCTGTAAGTTTTTAGTTCCTCCAAAGTGGTTTGATATATAGAGAATTTAGTTTACTGTTTGCCTGCCTTCTTCTTTGGTCTGTGAGTGACAACAAGCACCCTTTTTCTCCCTGGAACTATGGCCAGATTCCACACTTCCTGGGTGGAAATCTCTGATAGATTAGTGCTCCTTCTCCCTCTGCGACTGCAATGTAAACTTAATTTCATTCTTTACTCCTCACTATCTCTCAGTCCCCATATTCAATATGTTCTCAAAATCTGGCAATTTACTTTTTTGCAACATCTTTCAAATATCCCCTTTTTTTCTCCTCTGACAGTGCCACCACTCTGGTACAAGTCTACATCAACTCATGCCTGGGCTACTATAATAGTCTGCTTGTGGATCTGCCAATATCAAGCCTCTCCTACGTCCAATCAATTCTCCATTCAGCCACTAAGGGGATTTTCCTAAAGCACATAACTTATCATACATCATCTCCCTACTCAATAAACACCAGTGATTCCCTATCACCCCCTGAATCAAATATGAAATCTTTTGATTGGTATTTCAATCCCTCCTACCTTTTCAGTCCTATTACACTTTATGCCCTGTCATAACATATTTTTTGATCCACTCCTTCTGGTCTCCTTTTCATTCCACAAACAACATATATGTTATCTTCTCTTTAGCAATTTTCTTTGACTAATCTCCCAAGCCTGCAATGATGTCTCTCCTCATCTCTGACTCATAGTTTCTGTTGCCATCTAAAATCTCATATTTCATAGGAAATCTTTTCTAACCCTTATTAATTCAAGCACTTTCCATCTCTTAGTTCTAAAATATCCTGTATTTAACTTGTTTTTACTTTTCTGCTTGCTTGTTGTCTCCTTCATTGACTATGATCTCCTTGAGATCAAGGGATATTTTTTATTTGTTTTTCTATATCCTCACTCTATAGCACATCACAAATAGGTACTTAATAAATGTTTATGACTAACTGAATAGCAACATTATTTTGTTTCAAAATGGCAAATGTATATGACAAATTGTCCTATGGTATCACTTGAAATCCTTTATCTCTAAAGCAGAAATCATCAAATTATGTGTGGGAAATCTTAAGGTTAGTGATTACTAAGTTTCAGGCACTGTTCTGTGTCCTTGGAATGTGAAGACAAAAATGGAAGCAGTTCTTGCCCTCAGAGAGAATGTATTCCTTCCTCATCTCCATCTGATGACTTCCTTGGCCTCCTTCAAGATGCAGCTAAAATCCCAACTGCTCCAAGAAACTTTATTTGGCCTCCCTTGAGTATTTCCAACTAATCCTATATCTATATTTTTATAAATTTCATTTTAAATTTGTGGAATAAATTAAACATCTCCAAAACAGTACAATAAAAAAATGATAAAGATGATTGTACATGAAACTACAATTCTATTATGCACAACTTACTATTCATTTCAAATGAACAACAAAATTATTACATAATTTCTTTTTGTTTCTGTTTTTTTTTTCCTTCCTTTCCCAACTCCTGCCTTAGAGATGGCTATCATTAGTCACAAATATGTATATATCAGTTTGATTATTCTACATGTATTTCAATTGATCAATTATTTCTCTGGATGCAGACTACATTTTTTTTTCACGTCTTTTATAGTTAATTTGAATATTTATAATAGACAAAATAACTTATTCACTCAAAGTCATTCTTAAAACAATATTATTATTGTATGCAATGTTCTCTTCATTATGCTCATTTTGTTCTTCATTATTTCATGCAAGTCCATCCATTTTTCTCTCTAAAATCAATGAGCTCATTTATTCTTATACCACAGTAGTATTCCATCACAAGCATGTATCACAACTTGTTCAGCCATTCCCCAATTAATGAGCATCCCTGTAATTTTCAGTTCTTTGCCATTACAAAGAGAGATGTTAGAAACATTTTAAAATTCTGTCTGTAATTATCTTTGGAAATAGAAAGGTAGTAGTATTGTTGTTTCAAGGGGTATAGGTTGTTTAATAAATCTTTGAGCATAATTTTAGATTGCTCTCCAAAGTGGTTGTGTCATTTCACCAACAATAAATTACTGTCAAAATTTTTCCACATTATTTCCAAAATTTGTCATTTTCCTCTTCTATTATTTTTTGCCAATCTTGTAGGGGTAAAATGATATCTGAAGGTTGTTTTAATCAGTATTTCTCTATTCAGTAATAATTTAGACCATATTTAAATAACTATAAATTGTTTTGATTACTTCATGAAAACCTGCCTGTTTATTTCATTTGACCATTCAATATTCCCAACTAATTCTGTCTCAATCTTTTTTATTCAGAGATGTTTTCATGTTGTCTCCCCCCTTTGACTGTAGGCTACTTGAGAGCAGGAACTCTCTGTTTTTGTCTCTCTGTCTCTTTCTGTCCCTGTGTCTATCTCTCTGTCTTTCTCCATCTCTCTGTTTCTGTGTCCATCTCTGTGTCAATGAGTTTCTGTCTCTCTGTTTCTCTATGTGTCTCTTTGTCTCTCTGTCTCTGTCTATTCTGTCTGTCTGTCTCTTTCTGTCTCTCTTGTTTTTTGTTTTGTGTGTGTGTGTGTGTGTGTGTGTGTGTGTGTGTTTGTGTTTGTGTGTGTGTCCCTATCACTTAGTATAGTAACACAGTGCCTAGGACATGGTAGGCACTTAAAAATGTTTACTGACTAACTCAATGACATTGTAATAGTCAAAGTAAGCAATTTCCTTCTCTGTGAATTATTAAACAAATTGTAACATGTCATATATGAATGATGGACGTCAGGTTGAAAGTGAAACCTGTCTTATTCAGGAAAGATTTAATGTAACTTTTGTCATGCTTGCAAGGTCAAAAAATACCAAAATATCAAAATGATATTTTATATGCAAAAAATATTAAATCAAAAAGTTTTCTGATTCTGTAAAATTATCATTTTTTAAACAAGCATCATCAACCAATTTATTTTAACTTATCATTTATGAAGTTAAGTAGTCCTTGGGGAACAAATGTACCATGATTAACATTTCTATATCTATGGCATTTACCTTATCACAGTAAGTAACATTATTTGCCTACTTTAAATGTTATAGAAAACCAAGATAAACAAATATTTTTGAAAGTCACTGTAGATCAGTCTGGATCTAATCAGGTAAAAATGGCCTTTACTTGTTTAGCTACTAACATGGTAGGTGAGCATTGCCATTCATATTAAAATGATTACCTTCTGGGCAATACTTTTTTTTTTTCTACAGCAAATATTGTTCAAGGACCACAGTTAAGAAATAAATATTCCGGACAATGAAAATGTTGCTATTCTCTCTCCTCCCAATCCTTCTCCTTCTCTATCTCCCTCTCCCACTCCCTCTCTCCCTGTCTGTCTCCCCTCTCTCAGTCTCCTCTCTGTCTCTTCTCTTTTATCTTCCTTCTCTCTGCCTTTTCCAGTTTTTCCTTCACCTGTAATTTATAGTTTAAGAAAGCTTCATGGAATGATGAAATAGCAACTGGTTCACCCAGTGTCACAGGGTTGGGATGTTTCAAAAGTGCAACTTCAAATCACGTCTTAATGTCTCCAAGGTCATATCCCTTTCCCTTATATCACACTCTCTAAATTTAAAATAGGGATCAATAAATATTAGTGATTCCAAAAAGTCTTCCTGATAGAAAGAGAAGTTGGATTCTATAATACAATACATGATTTTGTGGTGGACTCTCTCTTTGGTTGGCATAAGGGTCAAAACAATTATGCATATATTTCTCAAAGTCTATTTGAAGGACAATGCATGATATTGGATAGAGTGCTAACAACTGATTTAGAAGATGAATTCCTTTCAAAAGCTTAATAACTATATTTCCATGAACAAGTGACTTAATCTCGCTGAATCAGAAGCAATTTTCTAAGACTTACTTTCTCAGTTATAGGTTAGGTGATTTTCCCTGAGGTAGTGGAAAAGGTTTCATCTCCAACTCCCAAGGAAAGTTTAAACCTTTGAAATATTTATGTGAGTTTATGTCTTAGGGACTGAAACCAAAAGATTAGAAGAAACAACAACGACCATTCTACCCAAATCTCAAGGAATTTACAGTCTATTCTCTTAAGCCACAGGAAGAAACCCATTTTCTAGAATATAGAACTAAAAGGGCTATAAGTATCACCAATCTTAAATTAGATTTTAATAGAATAAAGTAGTGAATCTGCCAGACAAAACAGTCTTGGGGCTATTACTATATTGGTGTCTCATTGATCTTAACCACTTCTCTCCCCCCCCCCCCAAGTTTAAAGAGACCATGCTTCACATTTCCCTTTTGTGCTATCTTTCCCAGACTTTTGGGGCTTGAAGTAAGGAAGGCTTGAAATCAAAATCTTTCTCTGACAATTTCCAGTGATATTATCATGGAAAGATTTTTAAGCTCCCTGAATCTGTTTTTTTTTTAATCTGAAAAATTGAGATAATAATTCCATGCCTGTATGAAGGGCAGTTATACCATATTGTTATTGAGGAATTCAGATATGATAAAGTATTTGCAAATCAACAAAAGTATATATAAAGTATATGATAAAGTATTTGCAAATCAACACACATTTAACAATGGCCCATTATGTACCAAATATCTAGTAACATGTAGAGGATGCTAGGACAAAATTGGGGAAGTCCCTGTTCCCTGGTAGTTTATGTTTTGTAAGAGGAGACAATGTATACATTTTTAAAAAATCATATATTATACACACACATACATATATGTGTATATGCATGTGTATGTATGCACATGCACAATATGTCTGTATATATGTATATTATATATGAATATATTTATGTATATTATATATGTATGTGTGCATGTTTATATGTGATATGTTATATATGATGACATACATATACACATACATACATACGCATATTATATATATATACATATATATACACACACAAATACATATAAACATACACACATATATAACAAATACAAGGCAGTTTTAGAAGGAAGGAGACTAGCAGTTAGGACATCATTTAGTCATCATGTGACAGATCAAAGGAAAGCCAAGTTTTGAATGATGTAAAAATTTCTCTCTCTCTCTCTCTCTCTCCCTCTCTTTCTCTCCCCCCTTCTCTCTTTTTCTCTCTGTCTCTCTTTCTCTAAATCTATATATCTGTGTGTGTTTGTGCGTGTATGTGTGTATGTGTACAATGGAAAAGAGAATTCATTTTAAGCCACAAGGAAACTCAGTATAAATTGTGGAGATGGATGATGGAATGATTTTTACAAGGAACAATAAGCAATAATGCCAATTCATTTGAATGATAAAGTATGGAAAGGGGAGTTTGTGTGACTTGGCTGAAAGGTGGTATAGGGACCAGGTTAAAAAGAACCTTTAAAGATAAGCAGAGATTTATATTTTGTGCTAGAGGAAATAGGGAGGCATTGCGTTTACTGAGGGAGAGAATGACAATGTCAGAATTTTACTTAAGGAAAATCACTTTGGCGCCTGCATAAAGGATAGAGAGAGATGAGAAGAAAGGAGGCAGGGAAATTCATGATTAAATCACTGAAGTGATATAAGAGGGCATTAAAATACTCCAACTGTGAAGTAATGTGGGCATAACATGAGTTGGTTGACATGTAAATAGTATGTGTAAGGAGAAAAGGGCAGTCATAAGAAATGTTTTGGAGGTAGAATTAACAAAATTTGGCAACTGTTTGAATAAGCAAGTTAAAAGTACAGCAAAGAGTCCAGAAAAATGCCAACATTATAAACTGAGGAGAGTGGAACTATATCGGTACTCGTCTTTGTAGAAATATAATAGTTTGGAGGAATAAAATGTAATATCATTTGTTATTATTATGTTGTATCCATATAGGATCCTTAATTCAAGGACTTAGCCTGACTTGTGTGTTTTTTATATTTCTAGGAGCTAGCCTTATACATAATTTAAAAAAAAAACAGGAATCTAGGTGTGATTTTTCTTGGGTATGCAAACTCTCTCCATGGATTCTGAGACCCAACTCTCTTGCAAATAAGTCTTACAGAGATTTTTGGGAATGGGGAATTTATGTACTTCAACAGGATCACATAGTTTGCATGTGTGAAAGCATAACTTCAGCCCAGGTCTTCCTCTTTCCAAGTCTTATGCTCTATCCACTTTTCCTTGTGTCATTGAAAACAGTTATCATTTAATAAACACTTGATGAATCACATGAAACAACACAGATGTCATACTCACATTATTTTAATCATTGGAAAAGAAAAATTCAACTAATGTTCTATATCACAAAATTGATAATGGGAAGAAGTTGATTTCCATTTGTCCTCCATGCCACCCACCATAAAAAAAAATCCTACACATAACTTCCTTGTTGTTTGCCTTTGAGTTTCTTCTTTCCTACATGTGATTTTCAAAGTGCTCTGAGTTACCAGGTGTGTTATTGCAGTGAGGCTCTGGCTTCTTTTGTCTTCCTGGGTTACACAGCAGGGTAGAGCTCAACCTAAAGCTTTTACTCCTGGAAAGAAGCAGATGGTATGTTAGCAGAAAATAAAGCACTCTGGTGCACTACAATTGGATGTTTGTAATAGACTCTGAAAAGAAGAAAGATTCCATAGCTATTCTTTTTCCAGTTGAGGACAAACCATGGAAATGAATAAAGATATAAGGATTAAATGACTAAAATCAAAGAATCTTGGAGATGCAAGGGCCCTGAAGGCTCATCTCCTCTAATGTGTACCTGGACACAGTCTACTCTACAATAGATCTAAGAAGTTCTAGTCTAGCCTCTACTTGAAAAGCAGGAGGCTACTCCTTCCTGAAACAACCTATTCCATTTCCAATGTTCAAACCTGTGAAAATCCTTGGAATTAGGAGATGGAGAGCTGCCTTTGAGAAACAAGGTTAATGGCATTGCAGCACACACTGTGTGAAGACAAGAAAGGTACATAAAGACTTGAAACATAGGAGGGTTTGTAACAGCAAGCACCCTGGCATACTCAGTGTGGCTGCTAGCACAGGTTCTTAGATCTGCTTTTCAAAAGGAAAACAACTCGAAATGGGTTAACTATCTTACTTTAATCAACGAAACATATATCATTTACCTACTTCAGGGCCAAAAGTCAGCACCTTGAACTTCAGATGATACAAACAGAATACAAATAAAAGTTACAAGCAGACAAAGAAACACACCAGCAGACAGGGCTTCCAACCGTCTGACCATTACATCCATACCTATTCAGTTACCAGAGAAGGAAGCATCAACATCTGGGTTTTCAAAGCCAGGGGGCTCAATGGCTTCCCAGAGTCTCGTCTGGCCAAATCACACAACTCTTCCCAAAGTAAGCCCCAAAGCAAAACCTCACATCGAGGTATATATATAGCCTTCTCCTGGATCATAAATGTCACAGCCCTCTTGGTCCACTGCCCAATCACAAAGTAATAAGGCATGGGCATTCCTGAAGAGCAAGCCTCTCACTACAGGCTCCATGTGATCACATTTAGCCTATTAGGGGTCAGAGTATACTTTCAAATCAGGAAGGTTCTCAGAGTCAATTAAGTCTATCAAAGGGCACAGGGGCAGTGAAGATCTTCAGATTCCCATAACAGGGTCCAACTTATGGAGGAATTTGAAACCTAAACAGTACATTTACATTTGATTTTCAGAGTAACAGAGAGGATGTGGAGTTTATTAAAAAGGTAAAAGGATTGTGATTAGATTTTCATTTTACAAGGATCAGTTTGGAGGTACACTATATAGTGGTGGGAAAGTGTGGAAGGGTAAAGTGTTGTGTGACTTGTGAGGAAGATAATGAGTTGAGCTTCAATATATTGAGCTTAAAATGTCTGTGAGACAGCGAGGTGAATCAGTGATAAAGCACTGGAACTGGAGTCAGGAAGAACTAAGTTCAAATTTATTCTTAGATATTTGCTAGCTATGTGACTCTAGGCAAGTCATTTAACCTTTGTTTGCTTTGGTTTCCCAATCTTTGTGTTTTTTGTTTGTTTGTTTGTTTTTGGAGCAGGGAAAGCAGGGAAATTGGGGTTAAGTTACTTGCCCAAGGTCAGAAGGCTAGTAAGTATTAAGTGTCTGAGGCCGAAATTGAACTCAGGTCGTCCAGACTCAAGGGCCAGTGCTCTATTCACTGTGCCACCTGGCCGCCACTCCTCCCAGTTTCCTCATCTTCAAAATGTGGATAACAATAGCATCCACCTCTCAGTGAGGATCAGATGACGTAATAATTGTTAATCATTAGCACAGTACCTGGCAGCTAGTAATTGCTATATAAATATTGATTATTATTGCTGTTATTGAGATTAATATTATTTAGTTTGAGTTGTCTAATAAGGAGTTGGAGATGTGAGTCTGGAGGGTGGGAGAAAGTTTGGGGTCAGTCAAATATAAATGAGTGTCATCTCTACAGAGATTACTATGGAAACCATGAGAGTAAGTGAGATCGTTAAATGAAATAATATAAAGGAGTCACAAGAACAAGGTCTTGGGAGCCCTCCCCCCCCCCCAATCATTGTACGTAGAAATGATGTGGATGAAGATCTACAAAAGGAGCAGAGAAGGAGCAGGTTGATAATTATTAGGAGAATTAGGAGAGAACAGTGTCACAAAAACCTAGAAACCTAGAAAAAAGTTTTATTTTATTTTTATTTTATTTTTATTTTTACTTTACGACATTCATTTCCACAAGATTTTGAGTTGAAAATTTTCTCCCTGTCTTTCCCCTACCCAACACCCCAAAACAGGGATCCCACTGAATATCCCCTCCCCCAATCTGCTTTCTCCTATATCCTCCCCCATACCCCCTCTAACTTTCCAGTAGGGCAAGATGGATGTCCATAAACTAGTGCCTGTATATCTTATTTCCCAGATGCATGTAAAAATAAAAAAAATAATAATGATAATGATAAAAATATTTTTTAAACATTTGATTTTAAAACTTTGAATTCTGTAACGTGTAATTATAAAAAAAAACATTTTCATAGTGGATATATTGTGAAAGACTGACTATATCTCCATCCATCCTATTCCACTCCCCACTTATTCTTTTTTCTGCTTTGACCTTGTCCCTTTGCAAAAGTATGTGCTTCTAAGTACTCTCCCTCCCCACAATCTGCCTTCCCGTCTATCATCCCCTTTCTTATCCCCTTCCCCCTTACTTTGCTGTACAGTAAGGTACCCAACTGAGTGTGTATGATATTCCCTCCTTAAGCAAAATTCAGTTACAGTAAGGTTGACGCATTTCCTTTTACCTTCCTCTTCTTTCCCTCCATTGTTACAGTGTTCTCTTTCCTCTTTTTAAATTGAGATAATTTATCCTATGCTGTCTCTCCCTATCTCCTCTCATTATGTTGCTCTCTCACCTCTTAAATTTACTTTTATATATTATCCCTTCCTATTTAACTGATCCTGTGCCCTCTGTCTATGTATACACTTACACACACATATATATATGCTCGTATATGTGTTAATAAATACATATACTGTCCTATATAAACACACACACACGCACATATATACACACATACATATAAACATATACACACACAATCACATATATCCCCTTCAACTATCCTCATACTGAGAAAAGTTTCATAAATTACAATGATCATTTGTTTTACATTTAAGAATGTAAAGGTTTCAACTTTCATAAATTCCTTATGATTTCTTTTCCCTCTTTACATCCTCCTGCTTCTCTTGCTTCTTGTGTTTGAACATCAAACTTCCTATTCAACTTTGTGTTTTTTATCAAATATGCTTGAAAGTCCTCTATTTCATTGAATGACCATATTTTCCCCTGAGACAATATACTCAGTTTCATTGGGTAGGTGATTCTTGGTTTTAATCTTAGCTCCTTTGAGCCCCATAATGTCATATTCCAAGCCCTTTCATCCCTTAATGTAGAAGGTACTAGATCTTGTATTATCTTGATTGTGTTTCCACAGTATTCAAATGGTTTCTTCTTGGCTGCTAATAATATTTTCTCCTTGACCTGGGAAGTCTAGAATTGGGTTATAATATTCCTAGGAGTTTTCTTTTTGGCATCTTTCTCAAGAGGTGATCAGTGAATTCTTTCAATTTCTATTTTGCCCTCTGGTTCTAGAACATCAGAGCAATTTTCCTTGAGAATTTCTTGAAGAATGATTTCTAGGTCTTTTTGTGATCACAGTTTTCAGGTACTACAGTAATTTTTAAATTGTCTCTCCTGGATCAATTTTCCAGGTCAGTGGTTTTTCCAATGAGATATTTCACATTGCCTTCCATTTTTTTCATTTGTTTGGATCTGTTTATTAGCACCTTGATTTCTCATAGTCATTAGATTCCATTTTCTCCAACGTAATTCTGAAGCAATTAATCTCTTCAATCAGCTTTTGAATTTCCTTTTCCATCTGGCAATTCAGTTTTTTAACACATTCTTCTCCTCACTGGCTTTTTGGGTCTCTTTTGAGATTTGAGTTAGTCTCTTATTTAAGGCAGTCATTCTCAACCTTCCTAATGCCATGACCCTTTAATACAGTTTCTCATGTTGTGGTGACCCCTGTAATGCCATGCACCAGCAGATTCCCAAAGGAATGCTACTGTGAACAGCTTTTAGAGTTCAGATTACAAAATAGAGTGAACACTCTGTTTATTCCATTACAAATCAAGACAAACATTCAAAACATTATAATATTCACAACATTACATCTTATCACAGAAAATGGCCACACAGTTTTCACTACAGTGGCCACTATATTCAGAACAAGGCTTATCACAGAAAATGGCCACACAGTTTTCACTACAGTGGCCACAAT
>CM053582.1:565339577-565361986 GCA_028627135.1 Pseudochirops cupreus | reverse complement strand
GGAGTTCCCAGAGCAAGGAGAAAATATTACAAGCTGCCAAGAAGAAGTAATTTGAATACTGTGGAAACACAACCAGGAAAATGCAGGATCTAGCAGCTGCTACATTAAGAGATCAAAGGGCCTGGAATACAATATTCCAGAGATCTAGGGAGCTAGGATTAAAACCAAGAATCACCTACCAAGCTAAATTGAGTATAACATTCCAGGGGAAAACATGGTCATTCAATGAGGTCGAAGACTTTCAAGGATTCTCGAGAAAAAAAAAAACCAGAACTGAATAGAAAATTTGACATTCAGACATAAGGAGCATGAGAAGGCCTTGGAGGATCTCAAGAAAAAATAATAACCCCAGAAGCTGAGGGAAGATTTCTTCCCCTACTTAAAGGAGGAGGTGGAGAAGTCACAAACAGCAGGGAAACTGCTACCAAAGTGAAAATAGTAGGAATGGCACCTCTGTATTGGCCAGCAGGTTGTACTTTTTGTCTAAAGAGTAAGATGGATTTTTTTTTTCCTCCAGACCCAAGACAGGGCATTTGGACATCTTAGATAAAGTGTGAGAATTGGAGATCACCCCACCCTGGGGTTACTGTCTGCAAGATGTGGAATTTTTTTTGCAGGGGGCGGGGGGAAGGCAAAGCAATTGAGGTTGGGTGACTTGCTCAAGGTCACACAGCTAGTTAGCTGTCAAGTGTCTGACTGGATTTGGGCTCAGGTTCTTTTGACTCTGGAGCCAGTGCTCTATTCACTATGCCACCTAGCTGCCCGTACACGTGGAACTTTCACCTGCAACCAATATATGCATTTTATTTTCTCTTTTTGTATACCTGTTACATTGCTCGGATAGAATATAAGATCTTTGAGGGCAGGATCTGCTTGGTTTTGTCTTTGTATCCTCAATACCTAACATAATATTCAGCACATGATAGGCCCTTAATAAATATTTGTTGATTGATTATATTTATTTTTAAAAATTATGATACTAAAAATTAATTATTTAGCTATTCTCAGAAACTCAAAAATTCAAACTAATTGCAAAAGAATAATACTTTTCATTTTATTTTTTGTCTTTTTTGCTCTTTTTTTCACAACCTGAGTAATATGGAAAAATGTTTTGCATGACTGCACATGTATTACCTATATGAAAATTCTTACTATATCATGGAGGGGAAAGTGAAAAAAGGAGAGAATTGGGAATACATTTTAAAGGAATATTACAATTATTTTTAAATTCAAGTGAAAAATTAAAATATTGTAAAATAAAAATTAGAAATATGTAGATAAGAACTGTCCAAAATCAGGTGTGGGTGTCTAATGCATGCTGATGGACATAGTCCACCATTTATAACAACTCTGGAAGTATCAAAGAATTATTGTTTTACTACTTGTTGCTGTTGTCATTCTCATTTCTCTTCCCAATTTTTCCTCCACTTCTCTTACTTGATTTTCAAAATCCTTCTTGAACTCTTTGATGGCCTGTAACCAATTCATATTTTTCTTGGAAGCATTTGATGCAGGAGCTCTTCCTCCCATTCCATACTTTGATCCTTTTTTCCCCAAAAAGCATTCTATTGTGTGTGCTTCCTCTGCTTGCCCAGTTAATTATTTGACTTTTGAGCTCTTTGCTGAGGTAGAACTGTGATTCCAGAGAGGAGAGTTTTGTCCCACATTGCTGGGGTTTTCACAATTGTTGTCAGAACTCTGAGGAGGGCACTCTCTCTACAAATATCACACTGGCAAACTCACATTACTCATGCCAGGACCACCTCCCAAGAAAGTCACACAGATCCAAGCTGGTCATACTCTCTGATTGTTTGCTTGGTCCCCATACTATGTGTAGGTCAGGAGCTCCTGAGACACTCCTGTGGCAGGGGCTTCAGCCACCATGCCTCTGCAACCTCTCACCCTGGGGACAGGGGCAGACTGAGCCCTTCCTTTCCAACAGGGTTCTTGACTGACCTTTTGTTTTCTTTTTGGTGTTTATGGGTTGAAAAGTCTGGAAACTGCAACAGCTGCTGCTGGTTCACTCTCCTGAAGTCAGCTCTTTTGGCTGCTGCCTCTCTGGAGCAAAAACTCGCAGCTCACTTGGGATTGTGCTCAGCTCCCATTGTACTGTGCTGTGCCCTTCCTGTCAACCTGCCAGGCTTCTTTCAGGGGGAGATTTGTTTCTCTCTGTTACCTTGTGTGTTTTTTAGCTCTAAAAGTTGTTTAGAGTCATATTTTATAGGTATTTGAGGTGTTTGTGGGTAAAGGTCATGGAATTACCTGCTTCTACTCCATCTTCTTGGCTTCACCTGCACACAGCCAGCTAATTTTACAGGGAAAGCACAATGAGAATAGGGGTTAATGGTGAAAGATCTTTTGAAGGAAGTGAAAATTTCCTTGTGTCTTCAAGGAAGCCAAGAAATGGAGGTGAAGAGAGAACACTTCAGGCAAGGCTTTTAAAGACACATGGAGGTGTTTATAGTTGATTAGACAGGAAATAAGGACCCACTGGAGTTTATTGAGTGTGAAGTTGGGGTGATTTTCAAACTTGTCCTAGTATAGTATCATTTTAGTTGCCTAATTTGGGATAGAAACAGATGGAGAGAATGATAGGGAAACTAGTGAGCAGGCTATTATAATAACCTAGGCATAAGTTGATTTTCATCTTTATCATAGTAAAAACAATACTAGAATCTTGAGAGACATGGGATGATCTTAGTTTGAATAATATGTTTCATTTATTTATTATTTATAACTGTCGGGCCTTAAATTATCCATTTCACTTCTCTGTGCTTCCGTTTCCTCCTCTGTGAAATGAAATTCATGGATTAGATGCTTTCTATGTCTCTCAGCTTAACTAATCTGCTCTGTATTAAACAGAGAATTCACCCCAAGATCAATAACTAAAGGCTAGTATTGAGAAGATAGTGATAATAATAAATAATAATATAATTATGTAACTAAATGTTTAATTTGGAATTTTTGAGATGACCATTTTACTTATAAAAACTTAAACAATACATCGAAAAGAACAATTATGAATAATGCATTAAATTATCCTCAGTGCTCACAATGTATTTTTCTTGTTGTTGTACTTATACTGTTGTCATTGTTGTTATTGAAAATGGTTAATAGAAAAATAATGTTGGCAAACATTGACTTAAAGCAATGAGAAGAGAAATGTCCATATTCCTTTCTACTTCTTTAAAAAGAGCAAGCTATTTTACTGTTATAGCCCTGTTTGCTTTGGATGGAGGTGGTTGGACTAGTTGATGACTAAGGTTCCAACCAGGTCTCAGTCTTATGTCTTAATATACCAAAATACATCAAGCTAAGGGAGGAAAGAATGTTAAAAACTGTCACAACATGATCAAAATTTAATGATCTGATATCTATAAAACTTTAAGATTTAGAAACAGCTTCAAATAACATCATTTGGACCTTTTCATGAAGCAGTATAAGCATGCTCAATTACGCAAATGTGTATGTGCTATCATCTGCATGAATAATCCCTCTAAAAATGCAAAACGCAGCCAAACTCTGCCTACCTATGTTGTGGGACTCCCATCCAAACTTCCCTAGAGGACCCTGTCTCTGTTTCACACATGAAGACATCAAGGTTCAGACAAATTTAGAGATTACGTGTGATAACAATGCAAAGGTATCTAAAAGGAAAGATAGAAACTAAGATTTCTTGACTCCTGCCACTCTACCAATTTGCCTCTGTTTGTCAACAGAATCCAATTATTCAGAGAAGTCAAGGAAGAAGAGGATTGGAAAGAAGTCCATGTGGATTAACGTTTAGGAGTTCCATAATTTCCTATGAGATATTATGTCGGAGAAGTAGTTGGATTGAAAGTCAAATCTGAGGAAAGAACAGGTGGTATGTAGGTGAAGGCATAGGGTATAAACACCCTATCTCTTTATCCCATTGTTATGAAAATATATGGGAGAAGAAAATTGGAAAGGTAACTGAATAAGATAGTAGGGTCATAGGAAAAGTTTTGCTTTGCAATTTTCTTATTTGTGGGTAGATTTCAGTGTTGAGTAAGTCAGAACATGATTAAGTAGATATAAATGAACTAGAAGAGAGGAAACCAGTGTAAATGAATGAAAAGGAGTACTTGCTTGTTCAAGGTACTCAGGGATTAGAGAGGATGTGGGAGTAAGGCATAAAGAGAGTGTAAACCTTTGTAATGAATCCTTCATCTTCTATGACATAGGTTGCTAGATGGAGATGATCTAGGGATTGGATTTACCAGGTTGTGAAGTCTATCACACTTTCATTACTTCTTCAGGTAATGAAACTTTGTTGATTTTGATGTGAATTTCCCATTTCTTTTTGGGTACTATATCCATCTATGAAGCGGGAGAGAGGGGAAGTTTGGCACCATGTTCCTCAGAGGTAGTTTTAAGAAAGCTTTCAGTGAATATTAACATTCTGTATAAATCTGAAGCATAATTCATGAAAATTTCTAAAATTCTAGGTGCTTGAAAGGAGTTGTTTTATAGTTTGTCTTTTCATGTCTACCAAGTACACTGCTTCCAACATAGTAGGTACTTAATTACATGTTTGCTAGTCATTTTTATTGATTAAACAAAGTGAATTGAATGTATTTTCTCTGCTATTCTTAGATGTCTTTTGAACTTGAGAATAATAAGACCTAGATTTGATCCTTTCTAAAGCTTTATACCTTGAAAAGTCAATTAACTGTATTCCTTAAGTTGTCAGTGACTCCTTTTAAAAGTATTTTGTGGTTATTTGAGTCTATTTTGCATTTACTTATCTGTGTATGTTTAATCCCCCTAGGACAATATCAGTTTGTTATGGGCAGGGGATGTTTTTCATTTTATATCTTTTATTTTTTTTTTTTATCTCCAGAGCCTACATATCCTAGGTGCATAATGCATGCTTATCAATTTTATTCATGTTATCCTCTTAGAATCTCAGTGTCCTGATCTATAAAATCAGGGTTACTAATAGATATATTATGTACCTCACAAATCTCTTATAACCAAAATTCTAAAGAAAACACTTAGTTTCAGAAAGATGGGGATTGGCTTTTAGACAGCTTCCTTTTGGTTATGCGATTGCAAGTCCCTAAGAGTGAAAGAGAAGTCTACTTAATAGAAGCAAGAATCATAGAAAGACTCCATACCAAGAACATGCCTCCATTTATGGAGATTGAATATTTAACCATTTTTCTCCACACTCTTGCTATTCCTCAATACTGGTTTAGTAGCTGAGAATTTGTTTCCCCCACACTGCAATTGTTGCCTTAGTCGCACCAATAGACAATTTTAGTTTGTTATTTCCATTTCACTTCTAATGCTTTCTCCTGTGGCCCATTTCACATTGCTTAGCAACAATTAATCTGACAAATGTAACCTATAGTGATTTGTGTTAGGAAGAAGCAGAGAAACTATTAGGAGGGTATAAAAATGTTGTATTAAGGCTGCTAGTGTTAGACTTATAAAATGTCTCAAAATGGACCTTGAAATTCTACAGTTTCCTTTATAGAAGAAAAAATAGGATTGAATAAGGTTTTAGAAGGAATGGCTCTGTCTATTCCTAGAATAAGATTTTTGTTTTTATTTTAAGGTTTTAGAAATTAAAATTTGATAGACCCAAATAAATGTTAGGATAAAAACACAAATTAAATACATTAGCATCCTGTTTAATCATAAAGACTTTCCCTTTTTTGTCCCTCTATTTTATTCTCAATGATTCATGACATCAAGAAGCCTAACCTATTGAATCTTACTCCTCTTCCCTGCAGTCCATTACCATCCCTTTTTCCCCTCTCTTACCTTTGTCTTTTACTCTTCCATGTCTAACAATGATATAACCTATCATCAACTCAAACTACATGGTTTGGAATACCTTGCCACCAGATAATATTTATTTTTGGAGCCTCAGAACATTAGAGTTGAAGCTCTCGTACTGATGATCTCTTCCAGACCATAACATTCAACGTTTTTGTTAAGTGATCATACAGTTTGCTTTTGAAGATCTCCAATTAGAGGGAAGTCACTACCTCTCATGGTAATTCAAATTAGAAGAACTATATTTTTTTAGGATAAAATTTTCCCTACAATATCACAGCTAAAATCTTTGTTATAACTTCTACCCACTTACTTAATTCCATTCATCTGGGTTAAATAGAAGAATTTGAATCCTTCTTACAAAGTTCTTCAAATTCTTAAAGTCAACTAAGATAATATTCTACTATTTTTTTCTGCAGTTTACACATGATACATTTTCACTAATGTGTGAACAGGCAGGTGAGATTCTACTGAGGCAGCTTGAGATAGAGGAAATTATATTGGGGTTAGAAGTCCTGGGTTCTGTTCTTGTCAGTAAGGTTCTTCTACTCACTTCCCATCTCCTGTCCTCAGTTTTGTCAAACATGAAATCAAAAGTTATTACACTACATGCTCTAAAACATTCCCTTCAGTTCCACTTTCTATGATTCTGGACAAAGGTGAAACTTGCTAAAGCAGATGGGATAGAGAAGGAAAGAACACAGAAAAGATGGAGAAGTTAAAAGTGTAGTTTTTAGTACTTTGTGTGTGTGTCAAATGAGAATACACAGTGTGCAATTTATCACACAACTAAGATAGTTCTAAGAAAGTAATATACTCCATGAAAGTGGTCAGGCAAAGCATTTCTAAAAGGTTTTTTTTTAATTAAACCTGTTTATGTACAAGGTACAGAATCAGGCACTGAAGATATAGATCCAAAATAGAAACAAATAAAAAGAGCACCATCCTGGAATGCAACAACATACACAGCAAGTACAAAGAAGAAAATACAGGCAAAAGGAATGCTAAGTATTCTGGGTCAAGGAATACTAAGAAATTGAATGATCAGAAAAAGGCCCCATCTTTCTATAATCCTTGCTGAAATAAGATATTATGATAAAAATGGTTTGTGAAATACAGCACCATTTTCCTAAATAATAAGCTATTCTAATCCTCAACTACTGACTTACAATATAGAAGGCACCTCTACCTGATATATTTATCATTTCGGGAAATAGAGATTAAAGAATAACTCTGTCCAGACATAGCATAATACTCAATGCTTCACAAAAAGTTAAAAAAAAAAAGGCATTATTTCCTTTTTCCCTCACATATATCACAATCATTGATCAATTCAAAAGGTCAAAAGTACTAATACAATTTAGCAAATATACACCCTTACAATATAACTACCACTCATGATTTATTCTATTATAATTCTGTCCCTTGAATTGAACACATTTACATTTATGGAAACTGTAATACAGGAATTATTCTCGGAAAAATACATTCTTTGAAAATATGTCAAATAAACTTAGCAGTAATGAGGCCCCCAGGTATTTATATGAGTAGGAAATGTTCAATATCCCATTTTTTCCCTCTTAAATCCATAAGTAAACATCAGCAGCTCTCATTATTGCAAGCATAATTATACATTTATTATTCCCAAATATATATTACTTAACTTCTAATAAAAAAATAAATTTTATTTAACTTCTAATTTTTAACTAATCTAGATTAAAATTGACCAACACAAATGAAAAATTTTGTTTTTCTACCATTGCAACAGTAAAATGCTCTACTGTGGTGAGAAGAGTTCCTCTCCTAGTGTTAGAAAGAACAGGATTTAAATCCAGCCTCAAACACAGATGAGATACATGAAACTGGGTAAATCACTAATTATTGTAAAACTGAGTTTTCTGATCTAGAAAATGAGAGATAACAGTCAGTGATTTATACGGTAATTTGATGTTCAAAATCCATGGTACTTCGATTTTACAGATGTAAGTCACAGGGGGTACATAATGTTAGAGATGGAAGTGGCCTTAAAGATTATCTAATTGAAACTTTACTTTTCCATATGGGAAATCAAGTCCCAAACAGGAAAAAAAAATTACTTGCCATAGAAGATGCTGGTGGTAATGAGTTCCTCTCAGATATCAAGAACAGTCCTATAATCATCAGTATTTTGCCCATTCTGCTATATAACCCGTTGACTCTTTTTTTATGTCTTTCTCTTTCTTTTGACTTGCTCTGAATTCCAATCTACTCTACTAAATTTTTTGTGATGTTCCCTCATTGATATACAGGAACTTCTCACTGAGCCTTCCTCTCTCTTTTTTTAAGACTAAGTGAAGCTAGCATACCCTTGTCCCTCTTGTAGCTCCAAATCAATCATGTGTCTCTTAAAATACCATCATTTCTCTCTCATATTTCACAAACAAGAAGAGTTTTTCTACCTTCCTTACTGGGGATTTCTAGAATATAATTTTAATCATGTAAACACTGTTTGCTTTGAAAGGAAAAATTCATTCAAAGAGTCATGTAGAAAATTCTCAACAATTAAAAGGATCTGGGTGCCAACTGATCCAAGAGTTCCCTTTAACAATGTCAATCAGAAACACTCCCATGTCTTCCATTCCCATACTACTCATCTTCTTGGCACTCTCCTAATATTACAAAGAATCTAAACAGTAACATCCAGCCAAATACCTGGCTGTGAACACTCTTTGTTCAAAATATCTAAGTGTCTAGCTTAATAAAATTAAGTATTCATATTACTTTGCATATGAATTCTACATGATATCTTTACCTTACATATTCAGAATTCCCTTAGTCATACTCCATCATTCAAATGAGTTCCATTTTTTCTTCAATTTCCTGTTTCTGCATTTCAATAAGATCTGCATTGTAGTTTTTTATTGTGAAAGAAGAGAAAGCCCAGGTATATCATACTTGTCAGGCTCATTCATTACTATATGAGCACATTAAAAAAAAAAAATTTCTCAATTATATATTCCTGTCTGAATCCCCTAGAGTAAGATATAAGAAGATGAGAAAGGGGAAACACTGCTAGGTTTTGGCAGGTTTAGAACAACAGAGGGTTTTATATTGAATACTGGAAAGAAAGGAAGCCCCTTGAGATTGCTCAGTAGGGTGTAACCTGACCCAACCTGGCTTTAGAAAAATCATTTTGTTGGTTCAATGGATGATGAGCTAAAGTGAAGAGAATTTTGTGGTAGGGATATTAATCATTATGCCATTTCAATTGTACAGGTATGAGGAAATTATTGTTTGCATGCTTAAGTTGTTGCATTATCATAACTGAAAAACAGTATCTTTGAAAGAGGTTGTAAAGAAGAAATTGACAGATTTTGATAACAAAGTAGAAATGGAAGAAGGTGAGAGAGAGTGAGTAGCTGTGGCTGATATCTAGAATGTAAGCCTGGGGAACACTATGATAGTAATAAGTTAGGAAGGGTAGACGTGATGATGCAAAAAGATGAGTTCGGTTTTGGACATTTTGAGTTTAAGATATCTACAGGAAAACTAGTTCAAGAAGTCTTATAGCAAGTTGGAGTTGTGAGACTACAAGTCTTACATGCATACATACATACATACATACACATGTGGTGTGTGTGTGTGTGTGTGTGTGTGTGTGTGTGTGTGTGTGTGAGTGGGTAACAACAATCAATTTAATCCATAGGAGCTGATGAGATTGCCATATAAAACAGTATGGAGGTAAAAATTTAGAATACCCTATATAGAGTCCTATGGCATATCCACAAAAACCTAGAGATAAGAGAATGTCAAGGAGAAGATAGTTATGAACCATGTTAAAAGCTGCAGAGAGTTCAAGAGGGAAGAGAATTAAGAAAAAAAATTATTGGATTTGGTAATTACGAAATCATTGGTAAATGATGAGGTCAGAAGTCACATTGAAGTGATCTGAGGAGTGACAGAAGAAGTAACAAACAAATCTCTTGTAAATTGTCTTCTCATGAGGTTCAGCCACAAAATGGAAGGGAGATATAAGATTATTAAGAGGATAGAAGAACCAAATGAAAGGTTTTGAGGACAAGAGAGACACAGACATGTTTGTAGGACACAGAGAAGCAGGTAGCAGCTAGGGAGAAAGTGGAGATAAGTCATAGAGAGTGTGTGATAAAGGACCATTTTTGGAAGACATAGTATGGAATATAATCACTTGTGCTAACAGTGTGGTTTGTGTTGGCAAAGGGAAGTGCTGTCTCTTCAAGTGAGACAGGTGAAATAGGAGATAGTGGCAGAAGACGTCTGAGTAATATGAGATAAGAGGGGAGAAGAGAGAGTTGTTAGCAAATAATCTCAACTTTTAAGTAGAATAGCAAGGAAATTTCTCAGCTGTGAGGGAAGGGGAAAAAGAAGTATGAGGACAGATGCAGCAGTTTGGAAGAGTGATGACAGGAATACTAAGTTAATGATGGAAACTTTCTACATTAAAATACATGTTTTCTGTCACTGATACTATGATTTTTTCATATAATTTAAAATACTTTCAAAGATAACTCAATCAACAACATACAATCATTCTTTATGTTTTCTCTTGTAAAACTTCATGTTTCAGCTGGACTGCTGGACTTGATGGGGTATAACTTTTCCTAGGACTTCAAATTCAGGGCAGAATGACCTCCAAGAATTAGGCCAGGCAAATTTCTCCCACTCCTATCCTAATGATACATTGCTGTCTACAGTATTTAACCAAATGATGGCCTATCTGGAAGAAGGCCAAATGGCTGGTGATCCCACACACCACTGGGCAAAATGCCCAAATGTCAAAAGTGCAAATGCACAGGCTTTTTATTATGATTATATAATGGTATGTGAGCCAAAAGCACAAATACACTAATAAGGATATACTGAAAATGAAGTATCGTCAAGGCAAATACTTGAGACAGAAATAGAACATGACCTTTTTGATGGAAAGTGTATGAACAGAAAATAGGACATGGACCTATCTGTGATTTCATCAATATGAGATCTCTATACTGCAGGTTACAATCAATTCACATTTCATCCCTCATGGTTCAATGACTTTTTGCAGGCAGCTTTTTGTAGTAGATAAAACACTACATTTGGAGTAGAGAAGAACTAGGTTTATATTCTGAGCCACTTAATTTCAGTTCCCTACAGTTCCCTCATTATAGAATGGGGATATTAATGATATCCAGTTCACGCTGATTGTGAGAATCAACTGAGTCTTACAGATATTGTGCTTCACTTGTAGAAATCCTGAAATGTGAGTTATTATTCATATAATAACACTAATAATCATATAATGTTTTAAAGTTTGGGTAGAATTTCACATACATAATCTCCTTGATCTTCCCATTAACCTTTGGAGCTAGTTACTATGCCTATAATCCCTGCTTTACAGATGATGAAACTAAGACTTAGATTTTAGTGACATATCCAAAGTGAAATTGCTTTTAAAATGTGGGAAGAAAGATTTGAATTTACCTCTTCATGATTCCAAGTACAGGGTCTTATTGAATTTAAAGAACTTGAGATCACTTAGTGTTTAATATCTATCATTATATCCTCAACACTAGTACAGTACTTAGCATTCAATTACTAGGTGCTTAAAAATAAATGCTTGATAATTTGAATTAAATTGAATTCTTGTGGATGTCTTCCTATAAATCCTCCATAAAGGGTGGGTTGAAAAACAAAACATTGGCAATGTTTGCCTTCATCTTCCAAAACTCTATCAATACACATTCCAAAACCAGTCTGACCATCTGTTAGCCTTTGCTTTTGCTAAATTACTAACCCATTTCATTTAATAATTGTATACTTCTGGCATGGTATAATTTGTTTCAAGTCTTGCATTAAAATCCTCAAATATATCTCCATGGCCCCTTCCCACTCCAGTTTAAATATTGATCCTCAACACTAAAACACTACCTGACATAGTAAGTCCCTATTAAATGAATGTTGATTTCAGTAAATTGTGTAACTATGAAGATGTTTATTTGGGAAATAATTGCTAAAAGTCTGTTTTTTCCCTATATTTTGTTAATTGGTAGAAGAAATTTGTAGCAGGCCTCTTTTGAAGAGATAATAATGTAGACATACAATTAATAGCTGCTAATTATATATACTATATCTTTGGATTTAAGTTTTATTTTAGTCTCTTTTGTGCACTTTGTTGTTATGTTCCCTTCTTTCAAATATCTTGAACATTACCACTTCAGGGTTTTCATAATTTTAATTGGCTAAAAAGGCTTTCTTGCCAATGTAAATGGTTTGACTTACTAAGTCATCTAATTTTTTTCAATTGTTTAAAAACTTAGATCTCTAGTTCCTTATGGAGCATATCAGAGTCTGAGATCTCAAGAGTCTAAGAAACCAAATAAACATTTCCACTTCTGCTAATTATTAATAGCTTATTAAAGCAATAGTGCCATATTGGTACCATGGCTTGTTCAGTTTGGAATCTTTCTGGCTTCATTTACAATAGTTTTCATAATGAGATTGCTTAATTGCATTCTCATGCCTTATTTTGTGAAGAATCCCTTTTGCAGAGAAACTTCTAGGGGTGGAGTCAAAATTTCAGAGTATAGAAAGTATTCATGGAAGCTCACCCAACCTTCACCTACAAACAATTTTAAAATAATGCTTCAAATTGAATTCTGGAGTGGCAGAGCCAACAAAAGGTCAGATTTAGACATTCTTCCAGTCAAGTGGAAGACATTCTTCCAGTGTAGAATATAAGGAAGGAAGATCTGTGACATAGCAAAGACGCTGTACCAAAGTCCAAGTGGATGAAACTCCAATGTTGGGAAAAGGTGATATAGTGAGAGAAGCAGTAGCAGTTTCGGATAGTCACAAGTCAAGACAGTAAGAGGCCCATGAAAGCATCAAAAAAGACATTATAGCATACATGTGTGAGAGTTCTGGATCAAGGATTAGATGTTGTTTGTCTTGTCCATTCTCTATTTGTGCTTCTGGGTCATATTTCAAGGGTAGAGAGGAATATGTTTAGTCGAATGTGAGGGGAAATTCTAAGGGGTACTATCACTTTTGAGCCCAATGGAACCCTTAGTAATAGTATGCTTTCCAAGGTAGGAAGGTTCCTTCCTGGATAAGAACTAGAGTACATTCTAAGAAATAAGTGATCACATCTCTTAGCAGATCATACCACCTGAGAAGCACCAACAACTCCTAAAACCATTATAAAAAGAAGTGTGAAAAAGTTTGAAAATGTATTAAGTGCCCCTCCTTCACAATGGAAACAGAGACCAATATTAATATAAAATTTGAAATTAAGAAATAGGGTAGGGGCAGAACCAAGTTTGTGCAATGAAAGCAGGAACTCACCTGAGCTTATCCATGAATTCCTTCACTTACCTTTAAAAAAGTGAATTTGAATGTTTTTTTTTTTTAGAGTGGCAGAATCCATTGGAATACAGAGCATAGCAGATTTCTACCCCAAAAAAGTGTGGAAAAATTGACTGGTAGGATTTGTTGCACCATTCAGGTAAGCCCAGAGTGCAGAGAATGTGGGCTGCACCACTAGAGACCTGACATTGGCAGAGCCATAGAGAACCCAGGTGAACTGACTCTCCCACCAAAAGGGCAATTTCCAGACCTCTCACCAGAGGATGTGGGTCTGGGAGAGCTGGATACGAGACAAATATAAGGCCTGTGGCAGTGGCAACAACTACTTCTGGAGCTATTAATGCACAGTATGGATATTTAAAAATGACCTATCTGAATTTCCAGAAACCAAGATAGCAGTGTAAATCTTAGGTGGTTGCATTGCCCCCCTTTTATTACTTTGAAAAACACAGAAAATATCTCCCCAGGGAAAAATCCTGAAATAGTGGAACCAGCTGGAGGCCTGGGAGACCTGGAGTAAAGGTATGACTGTGGCTGTGCTGAGGATAAAGTGCAGGATTAGAGGTGTCCCCACAAACCCCATATGAGCTGACCAGCAGGAGATTTTGAACCCCAGGAGGTTTGAGCCAGCAAGAACTAACACCAGAACCCCAGCTGTGCCTTTGCACAACCAGAGGAATTGGCAGACAACAGTACAGCCCAGGCAACTACCAGCTAAGGCTGCCTGAGCTCTAGCCCAAGGGTACAGAAGCATGATCTTGAAGTGACTAGATTAACCCTCCCCACAGCTCAAGCTGGGACCTTCAGTTTAACCCACAGGAAACACAAAGTCCTGACCTTGGCCTCAGTCTAGGCACTTAGAGGCCACAGTTCACAAAGCCAATAACCAAGCCCCTAACTCCCAGCAAAAGAAGTGTGAGTCACAGGTCTCTGTACACCAGAAGTAGATATCCACTTTAAAAATCAACAAATAGACAAAAAGAATATGAACTGGTCTCAAACCCAAAAATCATTCTTTAAAGTGCTCAAGAAGGAATTTTAAAGGCAAATTGGAGAGGCAGAAGATAAATTGATCAATTATTTGGAAAATACAATTGGCAAAATGGGGGAAAATTCACATAAATTATTATAAAAGTTTTCTAAATTTAGAAGCAACAAAACAGTAGGGTCATAGAGAGTGGGGAGAGGACAAGGGATAACTCTTTAGAGGGAAGGATGAGGGAAGAGGTAAAAAGGGTATAGAAAGTGTTTAAATTTACGGGAATGGAAGGATAGTGGAGGGAGCCTTGGAGTGAGGTGGGCATGTCGTAGGATGGCAAGGTAACGGGTCTAAAATAAAATTTTAGAAAACAAAAGAAAAAGATAAAAATCAAGTAATTTGCTGGGAAGATAAGCAAGCAGCAGAAAAAACTCCAATTATATAAACTTGCCTTGTTGAAAAGGAAGATTAAAAAAAGGAAGCACAAAGAATACCATTGTAAAAAGACAACAAGGTCAAATCTCTTGTATCCAAAGCCTCCAGGAAAAATATGAATTTATCTCAGGGTATGGAAAAGCTCAAAAATGATTTTGAATATAAAGGAAGAGAAGCAGAGGAAAAACTGGGAAAAGAAATAGGAGTGATGCAAGAAAATTATGAAAAATGAGTCAACAGCTTGCTAAAGGAGAACCAGAATTACCGAAGAAAATAGCACCTTAAAAATAAACTAACTCAAATTGCAAAAGAGATCCAAAAATTCAGTGAGGAAAAGAATGCCTTAAAAAGCTGAACTGGTCAAATGAATAAGGATGTTCAAAAGCTTACTGAAGAACATAATTCCTTATATATTACAATGCAGTTAAGGAAAGTTAATAAGTTTATGAAAATTCAAGAAATTATAAAACAAAGGTAAAAGAATAAAAAATATATAACACAATGTGAAATATCTCATTGGAAGAATAATTTACTTGAAAAATAGATCCAGGAGAAATAGTTTAAAAATTCTTGTACTACCTGAAAGCCATGGTAAAAAAAAAAAAAAAGCATAGACATTATCTTACAAGAAATTATCAAGGAAGATAACAAAACTGAATGTCCCCCTCTCAGAACTTGATAAATCTAACCTCAAAATAAACAAGAAATTAGGTTAGGAGGTGAATAGATTTTTAGAGAAGGTAGATGTGATAGACATCTAGAGAAAACTGAATGAGGATAAAAAGGAATATATCTTATCAGTGGTACATGGCGAAACAAAGCAAACACATTTGAAAAGGGATGAGGTCAAAGGGGAAAAAGAATAAAAGGTGGGGAAGGATAGGATGGAGGGAAATATAGTCATTCTTTCACAATATGACTACTATGGAAAGATTTTGCATTACTACACATGTATAGCCTATATTGAAATGCATGATTTCTCAGTGAGGGTAGGTGAGGAGCAGAGAAGGGAGAGAATCTAGAACTCAAGGTTTTAAAGACAATTGTTTAAAAAATGTTTTTACATGCAACTGGGAAATAATATATACAGGCAATGGGGTATAGAAATCCATCTTGCCCTACAAGAAAGCTAGGGGTGATTATGGGAAATATAAGAGAAGGAAGATTGGGGGAGGGGTATTCAGTATGCTTGCCATCTTGGGGTGAGGGTAGGGGAGAGATGGGAAGAAAATCTGTAACTCAAGATCTTTTAGCAATGAATGTTGAAAACTAAAATTAAAATGTAAAAAAATACCTAAGAAATTATAATCTTGCAAAAATAATAAAATGGAAGAAAAATAATCGATAATGACTAATTCTTAAGGAAGCTGTATTGATTTTGATTATTTTTCCCTTTTAAATGTTTATTAACCATTATTTTAATAATATTTAAAAATGCAATTTGTTTCATGGAGCCCACATTAAGAACTAAGACCCCTTCACTATCAGAGAAATAAAGCTGTATTTTGAATAAGATGAAAAACTGTAATTCATTGAAGTAAGAAAGTGAATTAGATGAAAGCTGCTTCAACCCACTGTTCTAACTAAGGTGAATTTCTAACCACTGTACAGTCCACATAGCACAGCAGCCCTTCTGAGTCCCAGAATCTCCAATGATGACTCTCTGAATTCCAGGATTTGTATCTCCCTCTACTACCCAATTGGATTTACTATGAGAAAGTAAATTAAGGCTAAAAGGGAAATGTTTTGCATTATTCCACATATAATTGATATCACATTTTTGGCCTTCACAAGGAGAGGGAAGTAGAGAATTCAAAACTCAAAATCACAGAAGAATGAATGTCACAAATAAACAGTTTTTTTTTTTAAATAAAGAAAGGAAATATGAAGCATCCCCCCAAAATAAATTGTCTTATTTTTTGTTGTTGTTGTTGTTTTTCTGTCCCCTTTTTGCCATAGTTGTATCTCCTGAAGTTTATCTCAGGAACACATGCTTGATTACCACAGCTCTCACAAATATCATATGTTAATGTATTACCAGGGCCAAAATTAAATCAAATAAAAAATTTTTTGTATACTGAATACTACCAAAAAACCTCTCCAAATGTATGTGTGTATGTATATACATACATACATACATATCTATATCTATCTATCTATCTATCTATCTATATACATATATATAATATACACATATATATGTATATTTATATAATTAATGTACATAGCATATAAATGGAAAACAAACAAAAAAAGATTAGGTACCTTTCAGGGTCAAAAGGTAAATTCTGAACTAAGGAGGAAATGAATGCAAAAGGCAAAGTAGATTTCTTTTTCATGCAATTTAAAATCTCTTTGCAAGAACAAAATTAATGTAACTTTGAAAAGTTCAGTGGTTTACTCGGGGGGGGGAATATTGCATCAAAATTTCTGATGATATTATGGTTAATAAAATATATCTATCTTTCTAGATACAGATGTATAACAAAGATACATAAGGGGAGTAAAGCATTACCCAATAGATAAAATATACAAAAAATAAAAACCAACTATTCTCAAACGAAAAATTTTAATCTTCTAACAATCATATTTAAAAAATGCACTTTATCACTAGCAATAAAAGAAATACAATCCATAATAGTTCTCAAGTTTTATCACATACTTAACAATTTTACAAAATTGCAAAAGATGGAAATAATCTATTTTCTATGGATTGTGGAAAGATAGCCATAATTACGCCATTTTGTGAGGGAAGAGTCGTGAATTAATGCAACTACACTGTGTGGCACAGACATTCAAATTCTCAGCTTATAACACAAAGAGGCCAATAAAAAAGAGCCAATGTACACCAAAAAATTTATGAAGATTTTCGCAAAGAAGTAGAATTCATATAGATTTATGAAGATTGGGAAATGTATGATACTTCTTTGTAATATTACACTGCTATAAAAAATGACAAATACAATAAAGCCAGAGAAGTTTGGAAAAAGATTTTTGAAATGATGTAAAGGGAAGAAAGTAAAACCAAGAACTAGGCACACAATAATTGCTATAAGATTAATGGAAAGTCAACAACAAAATAACTGAACTCTGTGGCTATGTAATTATGATGGCCAATTCTGATCTTAAACAAGTGGCATAACAAAGGAACTATGGTGCATTATAGAATTTAAGTGTGTGACTCACTAAATCAAAGGAACAATTATTCAGTGTATTGGTTAGTTTAGTTGAACCTATTTGCCCATTTCTTATTTATTTTTATAAGTGCTGGCTGCCTGAGAAGTGGTCAGAAGGAGAGTTACATTGGCAAATGGAGATGATATAAAAGTTATTAAATATCTATCTGTCCATCTATCTATCTATCTATCTATCTATCTATCTATCTATCTATCTACTATCTATTTATCGATGTGTGTATATGTATATGCATATGTATACACAGATATACATATATGTTTATATATTAATTATATTAAGTTTATATATTAATTATTTTAAGTTCAAAGACCCCAGTTTTGGGGATAAGAACTCACTATTTGACGAAAACTGCTGGGAAATTGGAATATAGTATGGCAGAAACTGGACATAGATCATCATCTAATGCCGTATACCAAAGTCAAGTCTAAATGCGTGCATGATCTAGGTAAAAAGGCTGATATTGTAAATAATCTGGGGAAACAAGGAATAGTTTACCTCTCAGATTTATGGAGTAGGGAACACTTTATGATCAAAGAAGAGTTGGAGAGCATTATAAAATGCAAAAATGGATAATCTTGATTACATTAAATTGAAAAGTTTCTATACAAACAAAGCCAATGTAACCAAGATTAAGGGGGAAATGAAAAATTTGGAATGAATATTTACAACCAGTATCTCTGATAAAGACCTCGTTTCTAAAATATAGAGGCAATTTAGTAAATTCTATAAGAATACAAGTCATTCCCCAATTGATAAATGGTCAAAGGATATGAATAGGTGATTTTGAGAGGCAGAAATTAAAGATATCTTTAAGGATATGGAAAAATGCTCTAAATCAGTATTGAGTTAGAAATGCAAATCAAAACAACTCATCAGTCAGATTGGCTAAGATGACAAAACAGGAAAATGACAAATGCAGGAGAGGACGTGGAAAAATTGGAAAACTAGCACATTGTTGGTGGAGCTGTGAACTGATACAACCAGTCTGGAACTATGCCCAAAGGGCTGTAAATAATTGCATACCCTTTGACCCAGTAATACCACTTCTGGGGTTGTATCCCAAAGAGATCATAGAACTGGGAAAAGGACCCATATGTACAAAAATACTTATTGCAGCTCTCTTTGTAGTGGCAAAAAACTGGAAATTTAGGGGATGTCCATCAATTGGGGAATGGCTAAACATGTTGTGTTAAATGAATGTAATAGAATAATATTGTGCAATAAGAAGTGGGGAGGAGATCGACTTCATACGTACCTGGAGAGGCTTATACAAACTGATGCTAAGTGAGAAGATCAGAACCATGAAAAATTTGTACACAATCACAGACACATCATATGTGTGACAACCAACCTTGATAAACTGGGCGCTTCTCAGCAATGCACAGCTATAAGACAACTTTACAAGTCTCAGGATGGAAGGTGATATCTACATTCAGAGAAAGATCTAGAAACAACGGAGTTTAAATGGAGACTGAAGCAATCTACATGCTGCTTACAACCCTTCTATACAACCAGACTGTTGTACAGTGTGAAAGTATTCGCATTCCCTATACCTGATTGCACACCTCAATGGGGGAGTGAGGAGAAGGGAGGGCAGAAAATTTGAAACTCAAGGGAATGTGGAACTGAATCTTGTAAACTAAAAGTAAATAAACAAGTCAATGGAGAAAAAAAAAAAGACCCAGGTTCAAATTCCTACTCAAACATTTACTACCTATACAACTTTGCAAAAGTAATTAAGGTTCTCAGTGCTTCCAAAGAATTCGCTAAGCCTATACACCGCAAAACACAGTCAAAACTCTATTATCAAAGGGAATATCCTCATTAAATTTGCTAGACCAATGGGAAAAAAAATCGTGACCACAGAAATATTCAACAACATGTCATTTCTGGGGGGGGGGGAGGGAGGCGGGGAGAAGAAATGGAGAGATAAAGCAGGAAATTTTCAGGGGTAGTATCTGGATGTCTCCACAAATTCTCTCACCTCTGATTCCATCAAAAAAGTTTTTATTTGTACACTACCTTGGAATCAATTCTACTTGAAAGCCTATTTCATCTGAATCCCATCATATTTCAGATCCAAGGCAATTTGATTTGACTGTCCAGCTTTAGATGGTTTGATCAGAAAAGATCAAAAGGAAATTCAAGAAGACAAAATTATTCACATTCTATGATCTTTTGTGAAACAATGGAATTAAAATGAATTATAATTTTTCCATATATCCTGAATAACACAGTTTTGGAAATGTTATCTCTTTCCTAAACAAAACATTTGAATTTGAAAAATGTATGCCGTCAATAGTTTATAGGTATTTGAGGTGATTATTTGGGGAGCCAAGAGTTCCTCTGCTTCTAAGCCACCATCTTGACTCTGCCCTGAACATTCTATTTATTCAATAAGAAATCAGATCAAAACATTCACAGAAAATCAAGATACAGCATTAACAATATTACAACTTATCACAGAAAATCAAAATGCAGCAGTCACAACAACTTATCACTAAAATGGCTGCATGGTTTTCACCACAGTGGTCACATAGTTTTGAACTAAATATAATCATTTAGTCAATCATTCACTTAATAACTCATTCCATTCCAATCACTCCATCATACTTAAGGGTCACAAAATACCAAAGTCAAAATTCTCCACTCATGGGGCACCCTAAGTAACAAATCAGTCACTGTTCAGTCATCATTCACTATTCAATCATCAGAATATGCACAGACCATCCACCTTGCAGTCACAAGTAAATCACAATCTTCTCAGTCACTACACAGTATCCAAGTAAAATCTTCTTTCAGCTTGACTTGGGGTAGGCTCTCAGATTCCCTGGATCCCCTTCCATGGTCTCAGCTACTACCTGGATTCATAAAACTGTCACCTGGGTTCAAAGACAAACAGCTCCCACTTCCTTTTCCAGCTCTCTGTGCAGTTCTTGTTCCATGCTGAAGCTCAGTGTTCAGTCCACCTTAAATACTTCACAGTCTCTATTCCTGGAAAGTCAAGGCATAACAAAGCCACAAACTGAGAAAGTGTCAACCCTACAGTCATGCTTCCTCTGGCAGCTCTGGCTGGCCCTTGGAAATCTTTGGCAGCTCCTCACAAGCTCCTCAGCAGCTCCATATGGCCTTCAGAAGAAGCTCTGTCACCACAAGTTCCTAGGAAATTCTCATGTCAGCAACAGGTGTTTCCTGTTCAGCCCCTTCTTGTTACATCAGCAACAGGAGTTCATACCTTCTATTTCTTTACCAGAGGCTTAATTGAATACTAGGTGGTAAGTACCTCTTAGCTTAGCATCTTCAAATTTCATTACTATTACAACAAGCTATTCGTGGAACTCAGTACATGTTACATTAGATTGCAAATCCCTTGAAGGAAGAGACTATCTTTTGTCTCTTTTTATATTACCAATATTTTTCACAATGCTTGGCACACAGTAGACATTCAGTGTTTATTGATTGACTGATATTCCATGCCATATCATTGCATGAATTGTCTTCTCTCCCCCAGACTCAATTCTTGTCATCCCTTGATTTCCTTAAGGTTCAGCTGAGGTGTTACATCTCATGGGAAGTCATTCTGAAACTCTCTAATTCTTAGCACTTTCAAACTTCCCTCATCAAATTTTCATGTATCTACTTACCTACTGACTTGTTTGTGTAATCCATTATTATATATTATATCCAATAGAATCCAATAGAAAGTGAGAAGTTCCTTTCTATGTTTCCAGTCTCCTTACACTTTACTTGGCAGCACATATTCCTTGATACAGTGAACTTGTTGCTCTTCTTTAACAAGATATTCCATTTCTCAGCTCAGAGCGCTTTCATTGACTGTTTCTCATGCCTTGAACACTCTCATTCCTCATCTCTATCTACTGACTTCTTTGGCTTCCTTTAAGTCTCAAATACCACGCCCCCACCTTCTACAGGAAGTATTTTCAACCCCTCTTAATTCTAGGCCTTCTCCTCCTTTAATTATATCCTATTTATCCTGTAAGTAGCTTGTTATTATATTTGTTTGCTGTCTCCTTCACTAGACTTTGAGGTCCTTGAAAACAGGGACTGTCTTTTGCTTCTTTTTATACCACTAGTACTTAATGCAGTATCTTGCACATAGTAGGTACTTAATACATATATAGACTGACTGTCTGCTATCACATTAATGACGAATTCTAGAATTTTCCCAGGAAAGGTCAAGTTCCTCTCCTTGCCCCCCTCTCCATATATGTGTATTGTCTTTTCACTATTTGATTTTGAAACATTTGTATAATTTTCCACCCAATAACTAAAATAAAACCAACATAAAATGAATATTTAATAGGCACCAATTTTGTACTTGGAGCAAAAATGCAATAATGACTATAGACTACAGAGATAATATTTAGACAAATATCTACTACTTACTGCAATTTCATTACTAATGTATAGTTAATATACTAATGCAACAGATTAAAGATAAAAATATGATATTTCCCTTTAGAAAAATACAAGGTCAGGGGCAGAGCCAAGATGGCAGCGTAGCAGCAGCAACATATTGCAGCTCTCACATAGCCACCCCAAAATACCCATAAAATATGACTCTAAACTAATCCTAGAACACCAAAACGCAGAGAAATGTACCTTC
>CM053582.1:565313397-565339077 GCA_028627135.1 Pseudochirops cupreus | reverse complement strand
GCCCCTGGGGCACAGCCGCAGCCTCAGGCCAGGCTGGTTTCGGTTTGCAATGCTGATATAGTTCCTCCTAGCCGAGCTGACTTTAGCGGGAAGTATCTTTGTGTGCGTTTTGGAGTTCCAGGATTGGTTTAGAGTCCTATTTTATGGGTATTTTGGGGTGGCTATGTGAGAGCTGCAATATGTTGCTGCTGCTACGCTGCCATCTTGGCTCTGCCCCGTATTATATCCCCTCCTTAAGCCAAATCCAATGAAAGCAAGGTTCACTCATTCTCTCTCACCACTCCCTCCTCTTCCCCTACATTGCAAAAGCTCTTTCTTGCCTCTTTTGTGTGAGATGATTTACTACATTCTACCAATCCCTTTGTTTTCCTCCCAGGACATTACTCTCAACAATTAATTTTAATTTTATTTTTAGTGCATTCCTTCATAATCATCTCTCTCTCTCTCTCTCTTTCTCTCTCTCTCGCTCTCGCTCTCGCTCTCGCTCTCCAGTTAGACAGATAGATATAAATGCACACATATATAAGTAGATATATGTATGTGTATGTGTGTATATATGCAAGCATGTAGGGATATATGAATGTATATATTCCCTCCACCTACCCTCACACTCAGAAAAGTCTCATGTGTTACATATATGATCTTTCCATGTAGGAATGTAACAGTTTAACTTTAATAAGTCCCTTATGATTTCTCTTTCTTGTTAACCTTCTCATATGTCTCTTGAGTCTTGTATTTGAAAGTTGAATTTTTCATTCAGCTCTGATCTTTTCATCAAGACTGCTTAAAAGTTCTCTATTTCATTGAATATCCTTTTTTTCTCTTGAAGGATTATATTCAGTTTTTCTGGGTAAGTGATTCTTGGTTTTAATCCTACCTCCTTTGACCTCTAGAATATCATATTCTAAGCCCTCTGGTCCCTTAATGTAGAAGCTGTTAAATCTTGTGTTACCCTGATTTTGTTTCCACAATACTTGGTTAGTTTCTTCCTGGCTGCTTATAATATTTTCTCCTTGACCAGGAAACTCCGGAATTTGGTGACAATATTTCTAGGAGACAAATGCCAGCAACTCCCTGCCCTCCACATGCCTCAGTATGGCCAGGAAAATGGGCAGACTCTGAGAACCACCTGGTGCTTCAGTATAGCTTTGGGCAAGCAGACAACCTCCATCAGCTAGACCTCCACTTGTTTCATCATACTCCCAGGCAAACAGGTAGACACCAACTCTATGTGAGTCTAAACAAACAGGCTGCTGTCAGTGGTCATATCACTACATGTTTTCCTGTAGGTCTGGATGGGCAAACAGGCAGCAGACAATGCAGGAACACCCCAGCTGCCTCAGCACACATCACACACCACCACTACACACCACCTGGCTCAGCCCCAGGTAAGCTGCCAAAACCTTATAGCCCCAGTGCAGCACCAGACACAAAGGTCCCTTGTGGGCCTTCAGGCACATTAGGCTGTTACAAGTAAACAGTCAGGCAGCTCCAGAAGAAGAGCTCAAATTTCAAATAAAGGGGGGGAAAAGCAGAAAAAAGAATGAAAACAACAACAAAACAATCTGAGAATAGAAATCCATTATGGTGATAGGTAAGATCATGACACAGACTCTGAAGAGAAAACAGTGGCAAAGCACCTATTAGAAATACCTGAAAAAAAAGTGCGCTCCAGCCCAGAACGTGGTATTGATCAGAGTTCTTACACAATTCAAAGAGGTTATGTTCTTTACAGTGCTGTCGTTATTACATAAACTATTGTCCCTTACCTACACATTTGATTTTGTATCAATTCATCTAAGCCTTTCCATGTCTTTTGGAAATAATCTTTTTCCTGATTTCCTATAACACAATACTGATCTATCATTTTCCTATACCACAACTTAGTGAAACCTAAATTATTGAATAACTTGTCAGTTTCCATTCTTTTGTCTTACTTCCTTCAACAATTAGGTCAGCTGCATAAGATGTTGCCAAATTGTCCAGCTATTAACTTTAATTCAGTTAAACTAATTTAATATTAATAGTGGTCACTTCATATTTATTTATCTGGGTAATTCTTATATTGTTACTCCAGATGAATGAAATCTCATTGTCAACTGTGTCTTGAATATATGAGACGCTGAAATATGATTTCAATCTTTTTTATGGGGAAAACAGGAAAAAAAAACAGCCCATTTTGAGAATAAGGCATACAAAAATTAGCACTGCTATGGGAGGGACGTCTCTTGGGTTTCTCATCTTGGATCTATGACTAGTTAGCTTTGTCCCCTTGGGTAAGGCCTTAGCCTAGCCTGTTTCACTACCTTAACATGAGAAGGAACGGTTAGATTGGATAGTCTTCAATTTTTTTTTCCCAGTTATAAAACACTACTTTAAAAATTCTGGATGTTCAAATTTCATGGGGCAGACTTCTTGGTATGATAAATCAATTAGAAAGGAGAAAAGTACAGTGTGGATGTAAGAAAGGGAGAAAAAGAGAAAGGACCTAGCTAAGACTGGTAGAATAGAGCTACTAAACTAAAGCTGGGGAGGTGGGGGGGTGGGGATTGAGTATGAGTTGATGAGGGATTCCCATTAAGTCTTGGTGATAGACTGGTATGAAAGAGCAAGTGGTTGCAGCAGAGATTCCCTGAAATGTGGTAAGAAGAAAGAGAAGAGAAGAAAATATATTACTGGCCATTTCAGTTTTATAGCCAAAAAGAGCCCTATAGGTCATTTAGTCTAATTTCATCCCTAAATGACATCCAGGGATATATAGTAAGTTAAAGGTAGGGCTGGGTTTAAAACTGGAGTCTCCTAACTACTAACCAGACTCTCTGGACCAAATGGAGGCCAGGATTGAAGAAGTATTTCACTGTACAACATCCCTCAGTGTACAGATTTCTAAGGAGTGACTCTTACCTATTGTATCATTCTAGTATCTCTTTTCAGGAAATGGGGCTTTTCCCTAAGCTATTAATAGTTTAGTAGATTCTCTCTTCTCCCTATCTATAAGAAAACAGCATAAGGCAAAAGCCCAGCTCTCCTAATTTCCCCTCTCACATATATTTTGCCAGACTATATTGCATCTTAATTGGTGATTCAATTGGGATGTAAAACTTTCCATAATCACATAGTTACACCCAACTTTTCAGGCTTATTTCCCTT
The DNA here is from genome assembly GCA_028627135.1 of Pseudochirops cupreus. Lineage (NCBI taxonomy): Eukaryota > Metazoa > Chordata > Mammalia > Diprotodontia > Pseudocheiridae > Pseudochirops > Pseudochirops cupreus. The sequence goes on along the minus strand of CM053582.1, from coordinate 565,335,927 downwards.
CACGTTGAATGTTTCTGTCATTTTTCACCTACTTATTATTTCATGAACTTGTCATTTTTTTGTTCCCATCTCCCCTCCATTTTTGAGAAGGTTGTCTCCCCTGCCTGGGAAGTAGTCTTTCCCATTCCCACACTTAGAAATGCTGTTTGGTTTCAAGTTTCATCTCTCATAGCTCTCTGAAAGGAAGCCTTTGATGATCCCTTCTTCTTGTTCCAGTTAGGATGCTTTACATTTAATTTCTTTAATGTGGTCTTTCCCTTGTTGAATATAAACTTTTTGATGACAACCAGTTTACTTCAGATGGCAGCTTATATTTTTGTTTTGTTTTGTTTTGTTGTGTTGTGTTGTATGCATATGTGTTAGTTTTCTATTTTCTTTTCACTGAATCACCAATTTTAACCAAAATGGCTATTCCAAGACATAAAGTCCCCAATATAACTTACTGGTTTTATTTGAAGACATTCATTGAGAATGAAACTCCTCTCAACTACTTTCCACTTTTGGGCATATAGTTTTAACTGCTTAAGAAGTTCCTCCTTATATCAAGCCTTACCATAGCTCTTTGCAACTTTCACTCTTTGATCATAATACTACCTTCAGGATTCAACAAAACAAATTGAATCTCTCTTCCACCTCATAGCCCTGAAATTTCTATCATAACTCTGGTGCCTTTTGCATTCTCTTTGCTACTACTCATGTTCTTTTATCCAGTCTAACCATTGTCATTCTCTCTCTTCCTTCCTTTCCATGGTTATCATCATCATGGAACAGAAACTCTCTGGCTTATTCATTCCAGGATCATAAGTTTAGATATGGAGGGGATAGTAGAGGTCATATAATCCAATATCCACATTCTACATACATGTAAGGAAAATAAAGATCCAGGAGATTTACTGATTTGCCCAAAGTCACACACATTATAAATAAAAAAGGTAGTAACCCAACCCAAGTCCTTGAACACCAAATTCAGTTCTTTTAATACTGCATGAGCCAGCACAATGATTTTGTTTCTGGACTGAATTAATGCTAACTAGACCATGACAATAAGCCAGAAAAGAACACATAGTTCTAATCACATACGGCAATCTATCTAAAGAATATTTATGGACAAATTTTCTTTCATAAATACTCTATTTGGTTTACTTATAAATAATGCAATGATTGGCTAGCCAGCCCCGAAAATATGAATAGCTGATATATGAAGCAATGAATCTTACTAGAATACAAATTTGTTCCAAAATTTGATACATTTAATAAGTCCTGAGTCTCATCAAAAAAGGCTTTAGCTACGTCATAATCTAAAAGAAGATATTAAATTATCATGAATATAAAATCCACAAAGAAATATATCTTCTTAGAGGATAATTTAGGTAATATATTCAACCTGAGGGAGGGGAATACTTCATACTTACCTAGCAAACAGTTTTATTGTTTCCTTTTCATTATCAAATTAAACTCGATATATCCCAAGCAAAATCCTTATTGGCTTCAAACAGGAATGGGAATCTTTGATACTGCAGCTTTTTCTGGAGTGGAGACAAAGGAGAAAACAATTGGATTATCACTTTGTGATCAGCATTAACCTTGACACGTCAAACCCTTAAAACTGAGTTAGAGGAATTGCCCCAGTCCTCCAAGGTCATTGGTTCACATCTCCCTTTCTAAAAGGGAACTGTATGAGTCAACCCATTCAATATCCAGAATCACCATCATTCTTCTTCCTCAAGGTGTCATGAACTGGAAACAGACACACTAATGACACATATTAAATTAGACACTAATAAGCTGTACCCTTATCTCTTTAGATACAACTGTAGGAGTCTATTTCAGTACAGCCTTTTGCAGTCACTGATGACATGCTGGTTTCAATTTCAAAGTATACTTTGCCATTAAATATTTCTCTGCTTTGATATGGCTGATCTTGATTGGTAAAGGAAGGTGGTTAGCTCTTGCATTGATGTACGCTAATGAACTTACCTATACATGTACAATAATAAACTTAACTAGAATCCTGGTCTAACCCATAAGGCTTTTCATAAATGCCAAACTACAAGGTAAAGAGAGTGATTTATTTCTATGTAAGGGCATAATCGATTCATTTTTGTAGAAATGTAATCTAGTGTCATTTGACTTGAAAGGATTGTATTCTACAATTGCCAAATAACAACCTTAGATATTGAGTGGGGGGTGGCTAGGTGGTACAATGAATAGATCACTGGCCCTGGAGTTAGGAGGACCTGAGTTCCAATCTGGCCTCAGACACTTAACATTTACTAGCTGTGTGACCTTAGGCAAGTCACAACACCAACTGCCCTGCCTTACCTCCTCCAAAATAAAGAAAGAAAGAATGATAGAAAAATTTTCTAAGCACCAGTCTTTGGTACTTCTACTGCAGCATGCATATGTGCAAGACAGGGTTAGAAAGGATAGACAGATCAAAGTATCATAGACTCAGAATTGGATGGTACCTTAAAAGGCTCCCTATCCATCCATCCATCCATCTATCTATCTATCTATCTATCTATCTATCTATGTTTTATGTGTGTACGCATACATGTATTTGCATGTGTAAACTTAGCCTGAGAGAGGTTCAGTGACATATCTAAGTTCACAAAGTTTGGAATCTGCATGTGACAGTATTTGAGCTTGATTTCTCCTGATTATAAGCTTAGCATTTCATTCACTATGTTACCTAGGTGATGGATGGAAAGGGGGAAAGAGGGAGAGAGAGACAGAGAGACAGAGAGAGAGATATGGAAACCCTCCCTAACAATACATATCAGCACCCCTTTATCCATTTATAGTCTTGTGGATTTATTTGAGAAAATAAGAGATTAAGTAAATTGCTGAGAATCTCACAGTCAATATGTATGAGGCAAAACTTGAAACCAGACTTTCAGGACTCTGTGATTCTGAGGTCAATTCTTAATTATTAAAATATATGAATAATGTTGTACCTCTCACTCTGAAAAATTACAAATGTATGATTTGCTGAACTACTTCCATTTTAGCTGCACCACTTTAATTTTACCTTTACTGCCTCTGTTCTATACTCCTTTAATTTTCAATTATTTACATTTTGAAGAAAAAAATGAATGCAAATTAAAAAATTAATGAACTGCACCTAGAATAAATGTTTGCTAAATACTTCTCAAACACTTGCCTCACATGGAGGGTGGTATAAGGGTTCAAAGGAAGTGGAGGGCACAATTCTTGTATCTTGTAATACAGGTTTAGATTCAATTCACATTGATAGGGAATCAAAGATGACATTATACACATAATGAAGAATTCCAATATTACATGAGAAAGAAGGAAAGGCACATCTCAAGACAGACATCAATGTTTTGAGTCTTCATATGACTGGTTGTTATTGCTTCTTTGGGAAAGATAAAGAAACGTCCCCTTGTCCCCAGTATTTTATCCTGATGCCACTGAAATCATGTCTTTAGAACCAAATTATGGGACTTTATATACAACAATTATTTACTAAATGGATACTATGAGAGGCATCATGGTGAATATGAATTCGAGTTCTTTCTCCAAAATATCCTGGCTGAATGATACTGGGCAAGGCCACTAACCTTTCAGTGCCCCAGGCATATTTTTAAGACAAAAACCAACAACAACAAAAAACAGTGGCAGAGAATGTGCTGTTCTCCCTTTGGCACAGTAATTTCTTCATAAGAAGTTCCCTTGACTGATACCATCACAGGTCCCACTTTAAAAAAAGCTAAAAATATTTTATTTTATGGGAGTAGCTAGCCCTGACATAAAACTTGAACATTTTCAAAGCATTATATAAACACACATACAACTGAGATGTAGGCATGTCCACATATACACATATGTGTATATGCATATTTGCATATGCATGCTCATGCATATATGCATATGTATCCTGCTGTTCTTATTGGCTCCTCATAACAATACTCTCCTTTTCATCCTATCATTGATGTTGTCAAGTTGTAGATTTAAAAAATGCAACCTTAAGAAGGTTCACTGAATTGCCAAATGCCATAGTTAATGAATATCAGAGAAAATATTCCAGTCCAGGAAATCCTGCCTCCAAGGTGAACATGCTCCTTCCTTATCATATTTAAGGCAGTTGGGATACATACATACAAACTCTACGTATTGACATATGTGCATGGATGTACAGATATGTATGCATGAACATACACATTCATGATGCTTATATGCATACATATGAAGTTTCTGCCCAGCAGGAGTGTCTTTTGTATTGATTCATTCATTTATTCATTTTTTTAAACCTCTCACATACGACATAAACACAGTCAATAAGCAGAGGCTGGCCTTGAATCAAAGGTTTCCTTGCTCCAAGTCCGGCATTCTCCAGCAAGATGCTTCTTTAGAACTCAATCAAGGAAAAAGAGGTTGGGAAATTGCACTTTGCTCCATATAATCCCAAGCTACTCATTGTCACCAAAGCTCATCGTTTTTGCCAATTTACTCCCATTCATGATACAAGTCTGCAAATCTTAGAAAAGCCAGAACTGAAGAATCAGGGTGTGGTGATGCAGGGGACAGTGGAAAGGCACTGGGTAGGTATATATTGCCCTTACTATTCTGCCAGTGATGACATAAAGGTGAAAAGTGGCTCAAAATATGATTAATGTCTGTCAGGAAAAGGAAGTAAAATGGTCATGTAACATAAGCCAAGGGTAACAGATGGACAGCTTGAGGGCTGGCTGGGAAGCTATGAAATACTGATACAAACAAAAACAAGAAGCAAAGCCTGAGTTTCTGTGTATCCTTGATAGAGGATTTGGAGAAATGTGTGTAGAACTATACACAATAGTGGGGACTGGCTCATAATCTTTATTGTTTGTTTGTTTTTTTCCAACTTTATGAAATAGGCATTTTTTTTTTATTTCAGCATACATAAAATCTATTCCAAGTCCTGTCTGAGGGCGTTACTTTTATCTATCTACTTTCCTCACTGCCCTCCTACCTTGCATTATATTACTTTGCCAATAATGACACTTTTAAAGTGTATTTGTCACATTAGTAATTCGTAATAAATTTTATTAAGTTAAATATTTGTCCTTTTTAGCACCCATAACACCTGGTCGGCTCTTCTGGTCTGGGATGTGGCCCACTGGACAGCAGCTGGGCAGCAGGGAGCACCCAGCACCCCAGGAAGAGAAGTGGGCCTGTGGAGGAGCCCAGCTTGGCCTACACCCAACGGTTCTTCCATGACACCAGTTTGGCCCGTGGGCAGGGGTGCTATTGGACCTAGCAGACCCCTGGGGCCTAGGCTATGCTTTCCCCTCGCTGCCAGTCTTCCTCCCTGATCCTTTGTCCACTTTGGTGGTAGCCTGCTGGAAGAGCCTGGCTGTCCAAGGCAAGGGACTGGTGGACTGGAAATTGACTGCTTGATTCTTGTCACCAAGCTTAAGTATGTGGACATGATGAAGAACCTGGGGCTCTTGGTATTTCCCTGTGTGAATGGGAGGTATATTCCAGCCTTCATCACATCCACCCTGGCCTAGTGCTGGGGACACAGGGCAGCTTCTCCTGTCCTCCTGGGTCTGCAGACCAGCTCAGGTCTGGCCTGGCTCACAGTGGCAGGCCTGGCAATTGTGCTGAGCCTCTACTGGTCACTGTGTACAGACTCACCACCACTGACCTGGCAGCCTTCTTGGGTACAAGTACATAAGGGTGATTGGCGGAGTTGTGAGCAGCATGCTTTTTGGGAGGACTGGCTACTGTCTGGTGCTTCACTGCTGTCGTATAGCCATCTTCATCTTCATGATCCCATCCCTTCCATTAAAAAGCCTGTCTGCAGTGGCAGCCAAAGGTATCCTGGTCCGACCTGACCGTGGCCATCGAGGTTGGCCAGCCTCTCCTCATGTGCCTGCTCACCTTTCACCCGGTGGGGGGGGCGGGCAGGAGGGCTGCTCAGGCCCAGAGTGGGGGGTTGGAGAGGACCAGTCCACTGACCTCTGCAGACAGAGAAGCAGGGTCCCATGGTGGGGACCTGAGGCAGGGGGTGGGGTGTCTGTCTTTCTGGACTGAATTGCCAGGGCCCCCCCTTTCCCTCTCCCCACAAAGTCCCTGGCCCTTTGAGTAGAATTTGCCCCTCTTTCTCCATAAATATTCACCACCTCCTTGCCTATTGTGCTTGAGCACAATTCCCAAATCCCCTGCCCCAGGAAAGAGCCCACCCCACTGCCTCATCTCTTCTTCCTCCCCCAATCCCCATCCTTTAAGGTGCTTAGAGATCCTTAACTCACAACATGCTCCAAGATGGGGCTGCCACCTAAGGGTGTCTGTTACAAGGAGACCTAAACTCCCTGGGGTGATGCTGAGTGGAAAAAAAATGAGGTATTCATAAGTACTTGTTGAACATACAATGATTGATTCCCTCCGTAAATTGACTCCTTTATGCAGTGACCTTTCAGTGAACCCTCTACTTCCTTCCCAGAGGCTATGAGTTCCCTAGGAGAGCATTGTCAATCCCTAATCAGAAACGTAAAATTAAATTCCAGCAAAGTAGATATGAAAGGAGGCATTGGGTTTGAGGGGAGAGAGTTGGTCTGGAAGAGTGGCAATCAAGGTCCACCATGGACACCACTAGCTGTGTGACCCTGGACCTGTTGTCTGAGGACTGAAGTAATAGTTTAAGACTGGGGTAGGGAACCTGTGGCTTCCAGGACCTACCTAGAGGGCCACCAGTTCCCCACCCCTGCTCTAAGATTTTGAAGTCTCCCCAAATCCTGGTACCTGTTATATAATGATCCAGGACCCTCTGCTTCTTCCTTTAGAGCCTGGCTCAAGGATTTCCTCTTTTCTTGAGCTGTTGCCCTCATACTAGGGAACTTCAACATGCATATTGACATTTTGTGAAGCACTCTAACCTCCCAGACCTCAATTTACCCATTTCCCATGATATACTCCAGTCACCTCCAGCACACACAGAGATCGTATACACTTAATTTTGACATCAATGAAAAATGTACAATTTCTAGGTTTTTGAACTTTAAATATCCTCATCTGATCATAATCTGTTGTTTTTCCACCTTTTTTTGCTTTGCATGATGCCTTGGAGCCTGACCTGAAATTCCTCTGGAGCACATAGGTCTTTCAGACATAGAACTTCTATCCTTGACTGTTCTTAGGTACTCTGAGACAACGTTTATAGCTGTCATCCTCTCCTTTCATTCCTGTTTTCTAGTACTAGAACAATGATCAAATCAACATAATGGTTCCCTTCCCTCACTCTCTATACGTCATCCTCATCCTGCTCTCTCCAGCATATAAGACATGAAGACTATTAGTTGAGGCAGGAAATGCAGGGTTTAATTGACTTACTGATTTGTCAGATGGAAATTCCCAGGCAGTTGTAGTTGTGTGTCTAGAGCTTCTAGTCTTGGATCCTATAGGGGAGAATGGATTTCTCATAGTGGGACAAGACATTCGAGTAAAGGGAAGGCCTTTTCCCCTTTTCCTTTGCCCATAGAGCTTGTTGTAACTCCGTCCCATTCAAATGGAAGATCCTTTAGGGCAGAGGCCATCATTCTCATTGCTTGTATTTGTCTTCCCAATGCTTTGTACAGTGTTTGTTCATAGCATTCACTTGATAAGTGGTTTTGCTGTTTGTTTGGGTTTCGTTTTGTTTTGTTTTTTTGCTTTCTTCCTAGTAATTGTCATGTGGGAATTGAACGTGAGTTCCCTGACATCAGAGTCAAAAGTCTTTCCATCATAACATATGAGCCTTCATTTCTGTAGGCACAACCATTTGAAAATGAACAGTCGCTCAAGAAAATTCCAGTAACAACTTACCAAATAACTCTGCAATCCCCCTAGGATGTGCATTTGTCAACTCAGATACCATGCCCGCGAGCTCACAGAGTCAGCCAGGCCTGGTTTTGGACTGAAATCCACAAGTACACAAACAGCAGGAAGGAGTTTGAGACTAAGGCACATTTGCCAGAGATCAGGCCTGCCCACTGTGTATACGCCGGTGTCTGCCAGTCACTGAGCCACAGACTTGGGGATGTTTATCCCTCCTTAATTGAGAACCACTCATGATGAGGAGACAGCAAACACCCAGAGAGCTCCAGCCATTACTATCTCTAGACTTGAGATGCATCTCATGTAAATAAAGCCTCCTATTGCCCTTTTAAAATAAACAAGCAGGACACAGAGGCCTGCCCATAATCACTAAATTACAAAGAACAGATGTGAAACATTAGCGAATAAATGTGCTTGCTGGCACAGGCAGAAAGCAATGAAACAGCACGCACTGTACCAACCAGATTGGCTTTTAAATGACTCATACATTGGAATTCCCTATGATGGCACCAAAAAAATAAAACGGTTCACTTGACTAGGGCTGCTACATTTTAGTTACCTTGAATTAATGGCTAATTGTGTCATTTTCAGTTCTTCTGAGCTTTTCAACAGGAAGTTGAAATGTTTGGGTTCAGAACAAGATTAACATAAAAATAATCAGTGTGAACTTGGGGCAGGCGGGCAGCATGTTGTTTTTTTTAGTATTTTTTCTCACTTGAATTTCATAATCTTATCCCAGAGTCACAGGTTGGGAGGGACTTCAATAACCATCTAATCTAATCCATAAATGAAAGCGATCTGCACTATAGATAACCAACCCCCCTCCCCGCAAAAAAGTCACCCAGCCTCTACTCAAAGACGTCCAAAATAAGGGACATTCCCCTCTCTAGGCATTTCGTCGAACTTTCTCACAGCAAGTTTTTTCCATGACATATCAGTCCAAATTTTTTTTTCCCTATTTTCAACTTCTACCCATTACTGCTGATAGGCATACCCTTTGGAGTTAAACAGGTCAAGTATATTACTTTTCCAAATGGCATCCCTTCAAAATCTTGAAAACAATTTTATGCCCATGATCCCAACCCCAAAACCATTCTTCCCCCATGTTATAATCTTGAGTATGTCAACTTTAATGTTCATCACTTTGTAATTTACTCATAATTCTTCTATCTTTTATTCTTCCTCCAAATGTTCTCTTTTACTTTAAGAAAAGAATTGGCTACCAAAGCTGTGAAACTGACCTGGTACAGTAATTAAAAAAAAAAAAGTTCAGAAACTCACCTTTTCCTCTGCGTTGATGACAGGTCAGCAGTTTTCTATACTATATATACTTTTCAGTTATTCATGTCTTTCTTGCTGTGTTTAATATAAAATCCACTTGTCTGACTCATACTGCAATAACTTCTTATTATTTTCCATCATCTCACACCACTAAAATGGGACCTCTCCCAAATTAAGGCATCACTTCTTGAAATTATAGAAAGGCCAAGACAAATTGCATTGAGGTGAAATCATTATGTACATTTGTACTTAGGTCGCTGTCAGATATGGAAGGTCAGAAGTTTGAACACACAGGAGTTGAGGAAAAAAGTGGGAAGAATCTCAATATGAACATCCCTCAGTGTTGCTCAGTATTTCCTCTCATATTATGGCATCTCTGGGGTACCTGTGTGTCAGAAAACTAATTAAGCATTAGAAAGAGACAACTAATGGCCAGATTAAAAGGATGATAAATTAAGCTGAAAAATTTAGAACCTCAGCAGGGGCTGAGAGGATATTACAACAATATACAGAAAGCACCTTTGAGTCCCATGAGGAAAGGGATTGTTTTGTCTTTGATAGCCAACCTTTAAAACAATTCTTGACACTTGGGAAGCTCTAAAAAATACCTATAAATTTAATTAAACTGATGAATTTGAGGAAGGAAGAACAATCCCGGCACACCAGTTATGATAATGTACTTAATAGTTTTGTTCCCTACCCAGAGCATTAGCAGTTCTATCTGTGAAACCACATATGAAATGATCTCAAAGCTCTTCATTATTCTGAATACCTTCTTGATACTCTCAGTTCACTGCTGTGAGCTGCTCAGTGTCCAGCACTAAGCATGTTTGGAGATGTGAATAAGAAATGACGAGACTATGTGGGTAGTTCAAGGAAGAACCATGAACTCCATGGAATGATTCTTTGGACAACGTTTTTAAAGATCAAGCAGACAAAAATTCAAGTACTCTTATCAATAGCTTAGTCTCTCATATCCTGGAATATTCTTATCATTATCATAGTCTGTCATATCCTGCAAGTAGCACAGATAAGGCTTTGTTATCTAGGCACCAAAAAGTCTTAGGAAAAGTCAGTTAACTCCTATCAAATGCATTCACATAACAAAGGATGCTCTCCAGAGCAGGCTTCAAAGCTGGGGGGCCAAAGACACTGTCATCAAGGACATCTACATAGGAACTGACCCCCAAGAATCAACTATTTTGGACTACGACAGTTCACTAATGCCTTTCCTAAAATAATTTGTCCAAAAGTAAACACAGTACTCTAGAATTGGTCTTACTAAGACTTACTCATATCACAAAGAAAACTCATTTGCAGCATGGAGAGAAGGACATTAAAATGATGGATTCATCCCAAATTAGTTCACCTTAGGATAGAGCTATTCCTTACTAAAATTCAGATTTTGGCATTAATACCTTCTTAGTACCCTTCTATTATCTGTGGTATCTTTACTCAATGACCCTACCACCCCCTCTTAAGACTTAATGGCTCATGTTCTGGGAAGAGACTGACACATTTCAGAAACAGTTCTTGACTTGCATTGCATTGAATCGTCTTTAATGGAACTATATTTGGAACTATGGAATGTTCCACTATATAATGGAACTATGCCTCTCTGCTGTTCATAACTTTTCTTATTTTTTTCCAAGTCACTCTGTCTTGATGTATAAGATAAAAGAGCTGCCCAAGATGATCTTTAAGGGCTTCTCCAGTACCTATAATCTTGTGTTTGTTTCTTTGCAAAAATTTAATGACTCAGATGCACCTTGAAGTTGAAAGTCCTCGAACTGTTGTACTGCAACATTGTACTCTGCTCGAAAAGGTGATGTGTGTGATATCGGAAGAAAATGTCAGGGGACACTTCTGTGGTTTTGTGGGCAGGGAGATGGGAAAACCTGCAAAAATGCCAATTTGCCAATCTGTCTCTTGACAGTGGATGAGATTTGTCCTTTACATCATGGGACTCATAGCTATCAAGCTGGACTGCACCAGCCCGACATTTTATATTTGAAGAAACTAAAGCCTAAGAAGGTAACTGATTCAAAGCCACTTAAGTATTGGGTCAAAGATAAGATCTGAACCTCAGACTGACTCTTGGAACCACTACTTTCAGAATCATATTGATATCACCAGAAGGGATAACAGAAAAATAGAGGTAGCTAGGTAGTTCAGTGGATAGAGTGCTAAGCTTGGAGTAAGGAAGACCTGAATTCAAATCCAAACTCAGTCATTTACTACTTGTACAACCCTAGGCAAGTCCATTAACTTCTGCTTGCCTAAGTTTCCTTAATTCTAAAATGAAAATCAGTAAGATCATACTTATAAAGTGCTTGGCACAGTGACTGTCACATGGTGCTGCATGAATTCTTCTTCCTCCAGATGCCACCTATTTCAGGAGTTCTTAACAAGCACTTTGGGAATCCTTAAGTGCAAAGATTTGAAGAAAGACATATCAACTGTGATGATTAAAATTATTTTTTCACTAATCTGTAAGTAAATTTAGCATTTCCTTCAATAATTTAATATAATAATAATTTAAAAGCATCATTCTGAGATAAGGTCCATAAATTTCACCAGAATGCTAAAGGAGTCCATGACATAAGAGAAGATTAAGAATCCCTGACAATCCCATTTCATAGTTTCATGGAAAAGGAAAGAGAGGCCTAGGAAGATAAAGAACCTTAGCCAAAGTCCTACCATGTCCAAGTGAGATTTGAACCCAGGTTTTCTGACCCCAGGGTCAGAGCTTTGCTTTGTTTTGTTTTGTTTTTCCATTGTATCACATTGCCCCTCTCCTTTGTCACCTTTCCTCACTTAAACTAAGCTAATCCAAAGAAACCAAACAGAGAAAATGTTACTCTTCCTAACATCCATCGATCAATTTTGACAGCAGCCCACAGGAAAACAGTACCTTCACTCATAATAGTGATCCTAATGTTTAGGATTTCAGCCTATAGACATGTATTCTCTGAGCCAATGCTTTTTAGTATTCCTTAAAACACACTCTACTGTCTACTCTGCCTAGGGGAGATTTTGCCTGGAGAGGAAAAAAAATAAGCTATAGACTATATAAAGAACTAGCCCAGTGTTTGTCTCTTTCCTATATTTTTGCATTGACACCAAATGTCAACATTGATTTTTAAGGAATTAAATACCCAAAGTCAGGTGGTGGTTGGGGAACGATTTTCCATACATTTTCAGACAAGTCTCATCCTGAGATATACAATGTGATTATAACATGCAGCAGCCATGAGATCATTCTCCATTAGAAACAAAACTTGATTGAGTCTTATGGGAGCCATGTTTATAATCCTAATGGCCCAACTGTGCTCTTGCCTGGAGGAAGAAGAATGGACTGGAGATGACCTCTCAAGGTCCCTTCTAGCTTTTGGATTCTGCTTGTTATCAAATCCATTGGGATGCATTTGAAATGCCAAGTTTATCAATACTTTTCACATGAAAAATGACTCTTTTCATGAGCAATCACAAATGGTTTACGTACTTCTTTCACGTTTTTTTTTTCCTTCACAAAAGAATAAAGGATTATTTGTCTTAGGGTATTTCTCTATGATTTTCTTTGTTCAAAGGGGGTGGTAGTGTTTGTTAGTGTTCCTGTTGCTTTTTGTTGTCTTAAATATAGAAACAAATGGCTGTTAATCATTTTTAACTCCTCATGTGTCTGCATCAATTCCCAGACTAAAGTCAGGATGTCAATCAATCTTAATGGATGAAGTTCTTTTACTCATGGCACCTTTTAAGCTATTCTATTTCATATTTCATTTTAAATTACAGAACCTTCCTAATTAATAAAAATAATAATTCTTAAAAGATAACACTAACACAAAAACACTATAATCATGAGTATCTTTTTTAAAAATGTAAAAGAATGCACTTAAATGATGTTCATTATAACAAAATGCCAGCAAGTCAGAGTTGGAAAGGACCTCAATGACCATCTTGACCAATCCATACTTATGAAGAATCACTTTTATGATTTATATAGTTTTTCCTGAAGATCTGCAACAAGGACCAAACACTTGAATTACAAAGCAGTTCACCTCAGTGTATAATAAGTTGTTAGGAAGCTGTCCCTTGTAACAACATTTTGTTTTCTTCTCTTTGTAACTTCCATTTATTGCTTTAAGTTCTGCTATAAGGAGTCAAGCAAATTAGGTTTTTCCCTCATTATTTGTATAACAGTTCTTCACATATTTCTGTTGAGACAGATAGGAAATTAGTATACCTGAAGGGAAGGGGCAGCAGATTAAGATTTGAAAAAATGCATTTCTGATTATGTAGCAGAGCTATAGGATTTTACCAGGCTCATTTAGATTTCTTCTAACACCAATTCTTTTCCTGTTATAGTGGGGCATTTAGTATGGTCCTACCTGAAAGGTATTATTTGTTCTCATTTATTTCGCAAATGGATATTCAGTGCCTGATATGTATAGAATATGTACTCTGCTGTGGGAGATACATCAGAGTCTCTGCTAGCCCTCCTACTGAGGTTTCTAATTTGTATTTCCTTCCGAATGATAATGATTGAATAATAATTGAAGTCCTGGAAACACGATCATGTGGTAGAGGGATTAGATTTCTGTATCTTATTTCAAAAATTGTAACCAGAAGCAGTTTGTAAAACTTGAAGCAAAATTGGTTTTAACAATGTTAACTCATAGTAATAACTAGCATTTACATGGACCTTTAAATTTTATGAAACACTTTATATATATCACCTCACTGGATTCTAACAAAAAACCCATGAGGTGGATACTGTTATTAACATGCTGTATGAGGAGATTATAAGTCAAATGCCCTGCTCAGTGTCACACAGCTAGTGATATCTGAGGTAAGATTCCCAAAAGGTCTTCTGGACTTCAAATCTAGCAGTTTCCTCTATCACCTATACATTTCCCAGGAATTCAAGCTCTCTACCTCATGACAGAGATAACCGACCCAGAGGAGAATATATTTTGTTTCATTGAAACTTAACAAGCAGTTTCCTCCCTCTTTCCTTCCTTCCTTCCTTCCTTCCTTCCTTCCTTCCTTCCTTCCTTCCTTCCTTCCTTCCCTCCTTCTTTCCTTCCTTCCTTTCTTCCTTCCTTCCTTCCTTCCTTGTTTCCTTCCTTCCTTCCTCCTTTCCTTCCTTCCCTCTCTCCCTCCTTTTTTCTCTCCCTCCTTCCTTTCCTTTATCCTTTTCTTCCTCCTTTCTTCCCTCCCTCTCTTGCTTCTTTCCTTCCCTCATTCCCTCCTTCTTTTCTTCCTTCCCTCCCTCTCTCCCTCCTATCTTCCTATTTTACTTCTTCCTTTCCTTCCTTTTCTCCCTTCCTATCTTCCTTATTTCTCTTATCCCTTCCTCTTTCCCTCCTATCTTCCTTTCCTCCCTCATTCCTTCCTTCTTTCCCTCCATTTCTCTCTCTCTCTCTCTCTCTCTCTCTCTCTTCTTCCTTTTCTCACTCCTTCCTTTTTCCCTTTTTTTTCCCCTCAAGTGGTAAGATGTGGGAGAAAAATAAATTGTCCATAATTTTAAATAAGTGTAAGTAAATATAAAACTTGAGGAAACTAAGATTATAATGTACACACACAGAGGTTTTAAAAGGCAAATATCATATGCAAAATATAAAAATTAATATGATGCTATAAAGTACACTACTATTAGTGAAGAAATGTTTGCCTTCAATACATTATAGCTGATATCATTTTTTAACAAGAGAGAATATTGAAATGTTTTATTTGCATGTATTTCTTGCTTTTAATAAACCTTAGAATGTAGCTCCCTTTGTAGGAATGTTCAAACAGTATGCATTTATGTTGCAAACAATAGGTTGAATAAATATTTCACCTTCTTTAATGTATCAACTGTGACAAATAGTGCTTATTAGACATCACTTTTGAGGTCTAAATTCTGTGACATCAGACCCATTCTAGGGAGCTCAAGAGCCTCCACAAAATAATTTAGATAATGAACTGTGCAGAAGAGCAAAGTTGGACTGGATTTTGATCACTTGCTTACTTCATGAAAGAAAATTGTTGTTATTATACATATGAACAAATGTTTTACTCAGTAGACAGTATACTTTAGTCATGTTAGATTTTAGGAATACAATCACAAAGGTAATTGTCTATGTTCTGTGCTCTAGAGATGATTACAATTTAGCAGGGAAGGCATTGTTTAAAATAAAAAATACTGCTCTAATTACTGGAAAATGACCATCTTGCTCTTTTTTGTTTATAGCCACGTCAGAGTTGAAGGTAGATGGATATGAATTTTAGGTTGGTTAATGAGTGTCAAACATGGAAAATCTAATTTGGGATTTTAAAAAGTTATATGCATAGAGACAGAAAAAACACCAGTTAGAATTCATAGAGTGCCCTAAGGTTTGCCAAGGATTTTCCATATGTTAAGTCATTTGATTTTTCCAATAAATCTTTGAGATAGGTTCTACTATTATCTCTACATTACAGGTGAGGAAATTGAAGCTAACAAATTAAGTTACTCCTCCAGGCACACTGCTAATAAGTGTCTGAAACTAGATTCAAACTCATTTCTACTTTGCTCCAAACCATCTTCTATTGTCACATTGTATATTAGTAGATTTCAATGTATAACCAACAAAAGGCTTCACTAGAGAAATTTCATAATATAAATTAACATATGTATGACCACAAAAGTAAGTAATTTTGTTACATAGAAGGAGTAAGGTATCCATAATGGAGATGTCAGGTGTTCCATTACTATCCAAACACTACTAATACATCTGTAGGAAAGTTGTAAGCAGGCTGGGTAGAGATCCATTCCCTTCCAGTACCTCAAAGTTTCATGAACATTTGCAAGGCTGTCATTGGCAAAAGATGACATGACACTTTTGTGGTATGTGCTGTTGTAAGTAGATCCCCATTGGTGACATGTATTGGTTCACTGATTACTACCACATGGGCACTAGTTGAGGACAGCAGAAACCAGATAACATCATGTGGTTAGTTGTTTTTTTCCTCTAGTAAGATGAATTCATGATTTGAATTCATAGTACATGAAATGCTCTATGATTTTCCCTTCTCTATAATGGTAACACTGAATACACATAATAACACCAATATTGAATGCCTACTCTATCCACTGTGCCATCTAACTGCCCAATAGGTTTCTAGGAGAAACCATAAAATAAAGCAATTACATTAGATGCTGTCTAGGCTCACACATTTCATTTTGGAAAAATTTCTAAAGGTTACCTGATCTAATGTCCTCCTTTTGCAGAAGAGGAACCTGAGATTCAGAGGGCTTAAGTGATGTGTGTATAGGGTTATACACATATTAAGTAATAAAGCCATAATTTGAACTAAACCTCCTTAATTCCCAATGGAGAATTGTTCGATTGTATTAATCACCTGTGAGGTTGTTTTGTAGGCATTTCATGACTCAGTGATTCTCAGAGTAGGATGCCAAATTAAAATAAGATCTTGTGAGCCATGATTCATTGAATAAAACTTTTAAATGAACAATCCTCTTAACTAAGACATGAACCATTGAAACATTTGAAAGAACCATGTATTTCCTGGCGTTGCCTTCTGTCATACACATGCCTTTTGCCAAGGCTTGGACAATTGATACTGTGGAAAATAAAGTTATTCTACTGTGGGTTTCCTTGGTATTGCAAATGCCAAATTTCCCTCAATAATTCATTAAATACCAAGCTAAGAGAGACCTTAGGGATCATTGCTCCCCATCCCCTACTTTTAGAGATAAGGAAACTGAGGCCTCAGCTCAATAAGTCATATTGAATATTATTATTTACTTCTTTCCCACTTTATTCCTGATGGAGGGGAGGGAGATATAAAGGACAGAGATGGAAGGACATTGTTTTTGAGCCAAGCATCCCTGAATACCCACTGAACACTCATGGGGGGCTTGCCCTGGAATAGCAAAAAGTCCACTATATATTAGTATATAGGAAACCCAATGCCCAACAATATAATCAAATCCTTGGAATCAGGGGGTATTTTATCATGCACTTTCTTGATAATAATGGGTAAAGATGAAGACTTTTCCAGTCTCTATTAAATCCAGTTGATAATTACCAAGGATGAGTTTTCTTAATGCTTTGCTTCACATTATTCTCCTCATAGAGGCAATCTATTTCTTCATTGCATATTTATAGGCTGTGTTGATCCTATAGAGGTTATGTGAATTAGACAAATGACCCCTTTTGATATTGAGCTCCATGTCAATGATAATTCTGAGGTTGCTATGAGAGGTGTTAAGCAGTAACACAATTTGATTTTCCTCTGACAAAGACCATCGAACTAGCCACAGCTTACCAAATGAATGTGCTTGGAAGGTGCCAGATCTCATTAAGACAGAATAAGGAATAGGCTGCATGGAAGCAATCTTTAAATAGATTTTAAAGACCATGTGTCTTGTGATGCAAATACTTCTTTGAACAATTAGTTCAGCAAAACTTTGACATGTGCTCTGTGTTCTTTTTCTTGGTTGCACCTGTTTATATTTCAGGAAAACCAAATGGCTCTTTAGAATTCTAAACTGTAACACTGTAAACTAGGCCATTGTGTTGTGGATTTCTCAAAGGTCTAAACAGAATAACAGCAAATCAACTCAGTGAGTATAACGACAAAAGGGGGAATTATTTTATGAAGGAAGAGCAAGTTACACTAAAAAATCACAGATATTCTAAATGGGGAAATAGGTTTTCCCCTTTATTTCTTTGAATCTTCCAAATTCTATTTTTTTTCCTTAAAAAAGCACAGTACTCCAATGTTTTCATCTCCTGCAACATTTTCCCCCCAATCAGACTCTGAAATAAGTAGTGTGGATAGGAGAAAGCTATTTTACAGCAGAGAAGAAGGGACTTGGCTTGACCACCTAGTAGCACAACTTAAAAATTGTGTAAGCCAGAGGAAGTTATTTCCCTGCTCTCATTTGATGATGATGATGAATGTTTTCTCTATTTTTGGCCTTTGTTTTAAGAGGTAATTATCAGCCTTATCTTTATAAATTCTCTCCTAATTTATGAGAGGCAGTTGCTATGGCCTAATGGATAAAGAAATGGCATAGGACGATATCCTAGAGCAGTGGTTCTCAACTTTCCTAAAGCCACGACCCTTTAATACTCATATGTGGGTGTATCTGCATGTGGGCAGATCCGCCTAGAGATGGATAGAGGAGTGGTGTGTCCGTTCCTAAGACCATCAGAAATATGTGTTTTCCAATGGTCTTAGGCGACCCCTGTGACTCCTGTGAAAGGGTCGTTCAACCCCCCAAAGGGGTTGTGACCCACAGGTTGAGAACCACTGTCCTAGAGATTTTCTAAAGAAAGAATTGTCTTTTGCCTCTTTTTGTATCCCTAGTGCGTAGTTCAATGCCTGGCACACAGTAGGCATTTAAAAAATGTTTCTTGATGAATAAATCCAAATTCTTCTTCTAAAAAGTACTGTCTGTGTGGACCTAGGCCAGTTAAGAGCTCTCAGTGACCCTGTAATTCACAAATTATCTATCCATCTATCTATCTAGCCAATCTATCCATTTATATTTATCTTTTCCTTCCTTTATTCCATCTGTCTATATCTATCTATGTATCTTTCTTTCTTTCTTTCTTTCTATCTAAATAGATCTACCTATTCATCTATCTATATTTAACTTTCAAGAAACATTTTAAATTACATTATAGATAAGTAGATTATTAAAAACCAGCAGATCCATAGAGAGTAGCTACTTTTACATGAGAAATTGAAAGTTAGAAAGAACATTACAACTGAGATTTGGTGTTTGAGATTTAAATAGCAAAATTTCCTATTGATACCTTCCTTGGTATATTTAAAAGATTTCTAAATTATGATTTTTCTATTAAAACGAAACTTTTTAAACAGTTAAAGAAAACATAACAGTGTCTAACAAGGTCAGAAGCCCTGAATTAAAATCGGGTTTCTGATATTTCTCAATAACATAAATAAATCAACAGTGTGATCCTAACCAATTCCTTTAGCTTCTTAAAATTTTTTTCTTCATTTGTAAAATTGTAAGAAAAACAACATTAACGTCCTGGGGTTGCTGCAGGGATAAAATGAGACAATATTTGTAAAAAGGCTTTGTAGAACTTAAAGGAGCATAGCAATAATTGCCATTGACATCCATTTTAAAAGGAAACAAAGAAAGAATAAAAATGAAAGTCTAAATCAATAGGTACAGTTAGGTACTACTACGCTCAGTCTGTTTAATCCAATCTGTGGCTTTATTCTAAATTAGATGATGGGGGGACCTGTGGTGGCGCTATCTGCTAGCCACTTGGAGATCCTGTTCCGCATAGGAGGGATGGTAACTCAGGAATTAATTCCCCAAACGTGGCGCTTCTTGGCCACCCTGTGCAGCCTGGTTGTCCTGACCAGTGCTTGGAGCAGATTTTCCTTTCCTCCTCTTTCAGATGAAATGGTCAACTATTTCAACAAGTTCAACACTACATGGCAGGCTGGGCACAGCTTCCATAATGTGGACATGAGCTACGTAAAGAAACTCTGTGGTAGCTTCATGGATGGAGCCAAGCTACTGCCTCAGAGAATGGTTTTGGCTGATGGCATGGAGCTACCAGAAAACTCTGATGCCCAGTCCTTGATTTAATGTGCAATAAAATGGGCTGTAACCTCTTTAAAATGAGTTGCTATAGATCTCTGCACAAATGTCCATTGATAGTAGTTCTAATAGGTTATCACTGTCGTAATGTTTGTCTCATATGGGAAACCCTAAATCAGATGGGCCAGAGAGGGTGTTCTAGATTGTGTTAGGTGTCTACCACATGCTGCCTTGGTTATATGTGATCTAGGAACCCAGAATTCTTTCATCAATGCCACAGTATGTCTGAGTTGCCCCAAGATTTGTTTGTTACCTTGTCATTTGCTTCACTTCTAATCCATTACCTGGTAGCATTCTGAGAATGAGTAGCCATCTAGCTACTTCTGTGTCTCTTATCCATACACTTAGAATGTAAAGAAAACAAGGAAAACTGATGAATTAAGGTGAGCAATGAAACCACAAGTCCCTGTCCCCAGCAGCTTTCTAAAGAACTTTTGTGCTGCCTCTACAATATGTGTCCATTGTCTTTCTTTCTCTGTGTGGTGTTTAGATTGTAAGCCTTTCTTGGCAAGTTTTTGAAAATCTACACATATGGCTGAAGCACTGTAGAAGCGATAGTGCCTAACACCTGCTGCTGAATTTCTTTAACATCACAGTCCAACAGAATGGAAGAAGTATGTCATTTAAGGCTGCCCACTGGTGGTGAAGCCATTGCCCCTGTGCCTTTCTTTCTCACAGTTAAGTTGAATTAAGGGCACCTATAAAATAAATTTTTTCAAATGACCATCTTTATATAGGCAAAGGTATTAATGAAGCTCAAGAAGATGGTTTCATTTCCTGAAAACTCTGAAGCAGTTCTTTAAATTTGTATCTTGAGGCGTCTTAAAAGAGGTTTCTTAAAGCATTGGAACATTGGATGAGAAAACAAAGACTAATCAGTTGAAACATTGCCCATAACTTTGCAAGAATGATATGAACATTAAATTTTTAGTAGATTCTATCAAGTGGTACTAGTTTGTTTGTTTGTTTGTTTGTTTGTTTTTTAATACAGTTCTTAACGTGTATATGAAACTGAAGGAACATTTCCATCAGGGGAGCTGGCATTTTTTTAATAGCTGAAGGTGTCAGACCATACCAAAGGTGTTCTGCTTTATCTGATCTGGTTGCTGAGTAGCCATTACAGAAGGCATAAGCTGCTCAGGTGCCTCTACAAGTACTGCACTGTGCTGTAGCATCACGTGAGGAAATAATCCACAGGGCCTGGCAAACAAACGGGAAGAGAATTCAGAGAAGAAAAACTGAGAACCCAAAGAGTTTTGCTGTTGAAATAAAATTTAGTCATCAAAATCGCCTGTGGAAAGGTTCCCTGAAGGTTACGGCTTGTCAACCTTTGCCTGGGGTGTTTGTGCAGAATTTGTATTTCATAAATACCTGCCTATAGCCATGGTCAAAAAATGAATAAGTAAATAAATAAAATAATAAATTAGATTATGAATAATGTGTGTGTATGTGTGTATAAACGTATAACCTTTGCCAACAAGAATTTTTAAGATATATGAAAACTTTCTTTCACTGAAGCTTTAATTTCAAAAAGGAGAGAATGTGGTCTATACAAGCCTTTTTAAAAAAGAAATTCCAGGATTTTTTCCCTTTGTATCCCTGATCATCAATCTGAAATACTGGAGTGTCTGTCTTTATGTTATCCCACAGAAAGAAAAAAAAGATAACTATTCTTGTTTAATATTTCCTTCATGATTCATACATAAACATCCCAGAAGTGTAAAGAGATTTTTTTATGGGATAATTATAATTCATTCTCACCTTGATTGATTTGTTCAACATTTCACTATTTCACTATTTTTTTTTATCTTGGCTTTCCAAAAATACCGAAGTTGTTCAAAGTATTATAGTTAATTTCACTAATTACACAGTTATAGTTATTAGCAAAAAATATTACTAGCCAGTAATTTTCCTTCTTTTTGTAATGCCCTCCTTCTAGAAATTCCCCTCATAGCAATTAATTCAATAAAGGAAAATGGTGGGTGTGAGTATTTTATGTGTAGCAAAATAGGGAAAACTCAATTTCTAATCCTCAGTACTTATTGAACCGTACAATGTTTCTTACCTCTTGATTCATTCAGATAGTTTTCCTCCATATAAGCCAATGCTACTCATTATTTTAAGAAGAGAAAAAAAGGGGGGGGGGCAATATCAAAAAAATTGGACCACTAAAGAGTCCTTGTACTTGCTTTCTCAGCTTTCATAACTGGGGTCGCTATTTATGGAGGATGATGCTTCTTGGCTTCTATTTAAGGTTATCTTTTTTGTCCTTGTTTTCTAAAATAGTGATTTCTCTGAAGGGGCAGAAGTGTTTTGTCTGGCTTTTGACTTATGGCATCTGAATCATGTACTGTGTTATAGCTTGGCAGAGAATTCCCCATTTTTCCCCCACTTTGTTCACTAGAGGAAGAAGTTGTCAACCATTATTGCATGACTTTCCTTCAAAACACTAGATTCTACACATTTCTGTTCAATTTAACAAATGAGTTTAGCTTACTGAATCGGTTAAGTGCTGTATATGAAACTGATGTCTACGAGCAGTAAATTCATACTTTAGTGCAGACCTCAAATTTCACTCCGGCTTTTTTTTTTAATTTTATTTTAGTTTGCATCATTCATTTCCACAAGATTTTGAGTTACATATTTTCTCCCCATCTTTCCCCTACCCACCACCCCAAAACAGCCATCACAGTGTATCCCCCCTCCCCCAGTCTATTCTCTCCTATGTCTTCCCCCCTCACCCCTCTGACTTTTCAGTGGGGCAGGATGGATCTCCCAACCACAGT
>CM053582.1:565286281-565312897 GCA_028627135.1 Pseudochirops cupreus | reverse complement strand
CTTTTCCCCCTGAACTAGATAAATGATATTTGATTGATTAAAGTAAGATTGTTAACCCATTTTTAATTGCTTTCCTTTTGAAAAGCAGATCTAAGAACCTGTGCTAGTAGCCGCCCTAGGTATGCTAGGGTGCTTGCTGATATACTCCTCTTCTCCACTCACTCACTTCTCATCTCATTGCCATCTTGTTTCCTTCCTTATCACCCAATTGTAACTACTCTTTCCAAAGTTAACAAAGGTCACATAATTCCCAAATCTGATTTTTTCCCTTCAGGTTCCTATTTAGCAACCTATCTGGGCATTTCACACTATAGTTAATCATGTTTTCTTAGATACTCTCTCCTTTTAAGTTTGCTTTTTTTTTTTTCACTAGTTGCTTCTGGTTCATTTTATATCTGTCCCAACTGTAACCTAATTTTCTGACTCTTCATCTTTATCACATTCCCCTAAATATTGTTATTCCTGAGGTTCTCCCCTAGGTCTTTTTCTCCCTTTATAATCTATCTTGGTAACCTAAACAGTGAGCATAATATTTTACATTTTATACATATATATATATATGCACATATACACATATATACATGTATCTTTATGTGTCTTTCTATCTCTAAAATTCTGTATTATCAGTAATCTATTTTATTTCTCAAACTGTATATTCAAAAGACATTTAAAATTCACTTTGACCAAAATTTGTAAAATAATAATACCAATCTTCTCCCTAAACTCTCCTTTCACCATTTTTTTTCTCAATTACTGTCACATTTACCACCATCCTGCTCATATCCCTGCATCATTACCTCAACATTCTTCTCAATTCTTCATTCTCTCTCATCCCACTTACCAACACTTGCTGAACCTTGATGCTTCTATCTTGACAACATCTCTCACATCTAACATCTCTCCATTCAGACAGCTACCAGCTCAGTTTAGATCATGATGATCTTTAGCAAGATTATTTCAAAAGCCTTCTGATAATTTTCTGTGCCTCAAGCATCAACACTTGAGTTCATCTTACACTAAAATACCAAAATAACTTCCCTTAAATCCAATTCTGACCACATGACTCTTGAGTTCAGCCAATTTTAGAAGCTTCCTATTGCCTTTTGGTGAGTGACATGGGAATGCACCAGAAAGAGATAAAAATATATTGTTCTTTAGTTGATATGTATATATAATATAATCTGTTAAATATATACTAATATATTTATCAATCTATCAATTAATAATTAATATTAGTTGATTCAATTTAATTATATTTGTATATTTATCAATATATATTGATATGAAGCAAAATTAATCTAAAAACTTCACTTATTAAATAATCGTTATAAGGATATATTCATGTGTGTGCAAATAGGTTAAACATATACATTCTATAGCTCGATATGAATATAGATAGAGATATCTAAAGATATCCCTGCCAATATAGATATATAGACAGTTGGATATGGATATGTACTTATGTGTGGCTTTTTATATTCTCTACAGTCTTCCCCCAAATTTATTCTTTCACTTATTGCACCTCCTGCACTCTGTGATGTAGCCAACTTAGTCTTCTTTCTCTGTCTTACCATGAGACCTAAGTTACCCAAATTGGTGACTTTAGAGTGGCCATCCTCCATGTTAGGAAGGAACACCTTCCTCACTACCATCCACTAGTTTTGCTCTTTTCATTTAAGAGACAGATCAAGCAACATGTTCTGCATGAAGCCTATCCTGAGTCATCCCCAACTAATTTGTATGAAATTTTGTGTATTTTCTTTTTTATTACTGTTGTATTTATGCTGTATATAATTTTACATTTATTTATTATTGCCCCCAGTCTCTCAGATTGTAAATGGATTTAGCAGATGGATTGTTTTATACTTAATATTTATACCCCACATCACCAAACACAATCCTTTCTTTCCTCACTAAGGGCAATGCCTTGCTTACAATCTTTAACTCCTCTCCAAATGCTGCCCTTGTATTAGGGACTTCAACATGCATACTGATATTTACTCAAATACCCAAATCACTAATTTCTTCAATTTATACATGACCTATTTTTCCACCCCACCTCAGCCATACACAACAATGGTCACAAATCAATCACAGATAATCCAATTCAAAGTCCATGAGCTCTGAAATGCCCTAAGCTCATCACGGTCTATTGTCATCCCATCTCTTCCTCTGCCTTGCTATTCCAAACCATACTCTTTTTCATATTGTGACCTCCAGTTGCTCAAAAGTTCAGGTTTCTTCTTTGCAACATTCCTGCACTAAGTACACTCTACTTTCCCCACTTTGGTGAAAGAATTGAACATGTCACTTGATACTCTATGATACTTCAATCCCTTGCCATTTTATTTTATCACTGATTTTCCATTGCCAAACCTTAGCTTTGGATGACTTTCACCATCCGCTGTATTCACTCATAACATATGCCACTAAACAAAGGTGTAGAATATCATTCAATTATGCTCCTTGGGTCCACTACAAATTTATTCTATATTGCTTCAAGGCAATACTTTTATACATCCCAATTAACTTGCAATCTCACTCTCCACAGTGGATCTTCTAAAACTTTTATCACCTTCTCAAACTTTCTTGGCTCTTTTCCCCTCTCCTCCCAGCCTCAACTGTGAAGCTTGCCTCATGTTTTACTGGAAAAAATGAGATCATTCATTGAGTTTCCTGTTCCTTCCTTATCTAATAATCTCTGATTCTTATCTGACAATCCAAATCTGAGAACCTGAAAACACTTTGCCTTCTCTCCTCCTTCACCCATTACACGTTCAAAAGTGGTCTTTCTCCTTTTCAAAGCAAATTCCTCTACATGTACAATGGATTGTATTTCATCCCATCTTTTCCAGAATATCTCCCGCCCCCCATCATTCCCACTCTCTCACTTCTCTTCAATTTCACCCTATTTACTGCTAACTTCCCTGCTGCCTATACCATACCTTATAAAAGCCATTGCTGCCATCATCCTATATTATTTCTCTCCTTTGTTGCCAAACTCATTGGTAAGGCTGTCTAAAATAGTACCTCTACTTCCTTTCCTCTCTTTTGTTGACTCTCTATGATGTGGCTCCCATACTCACCATTCAATGGAAAAGGCTGTCTCCAAGATTACTAAAAGTCACTCCATTGTCAACACTAACAGCCTCCCTCCCCCACCATTTCAAAACATTTATGATTTGTGTATTTTTAATTGTGGCAGCTAGAGGCACAGGAGAGAGCCAGCCCTGGAGTCAATATGATCTGAATTTGAATCAGGTTTCAGGGTGTGATCCTGGGCTAGTCACTTAATGTTGTTTGCCTTGGTTTCCTCATCTGCAAAATGAGCTAGAAAAATAGGAAACCACTCTAGCAAGTGTGTGAAGAAAATGACAAATGGGGTCAGAAGCATCAGACATGACTGAAATGACTGAACAGCAACACCAATTTTTGTTTTAAGACTTTTCTTTTTAAATTGACTTTCAAATATTCTCCTCGCCTCTCATTCCTCTCCCACACACTAAGAAGGAAAGCAAAATAATAACACTTATTTGTGTAAAATCACGCAAAATATTTTATTTCATATTAGCCATATTATAAAAAAGCAAAAAATAAATAAATAATAAAGTGACAAAATTATCCTTCAATTTACATGTGTGTATGTGGGTACATTGCATATATGTATATATGTGTGAATATTATTTTTTGTCTTAAATTCTCTCAAATTCTCTTGGACTTCACTTATCCCCAGATGTGAATTCCAAACTAGCACCATCTCAAGGGACATTGACACAGAAGCCAAGTTCATACTAAATGTGGTCCCCATTTTGGGGTGGCTGGCTCTGGAGCTGGGATTAGGACTGTGTTTGAAAGTCTCATCATTGATTATGCCAGGAACTTGAAGCAGCAGATCTTTTCCTATGCCATCCTGGGCTTTGCATTTTCTGAGTCCATGGGTCTCTTTTGCCTGTAAGTAGCCTTCCTCATTCTCTTTTCTGTGTGATGGAACCATTTCTACCCCCTACATTTCTTAATGTTCCTCCTCATCCTCCTGGACTTTCCATGTCTCTTCCCATCTGTGTATACCTCCACTTCCATCTTACCAGGTTGCCCCGTGGAAAGCCATGGGCTCAGGGTTTGACAGACAGAAGACAAATAAATACTGTAGTAATAATAAAAAATGAAGTAGCCATCAGACAGGTCAGGTCAAGAACCAGACTGAGCAATATGACAGAGTACTAAATAGATTAATCCTGGCAAAGCCTGCATAGAGGTCAAGAGTGATGACTATTAAGAAAAAGTCATCAGATTTGGCAATTAAGAAATAATGGTTAACACTGAAAGAGTAGTCTCAGTTAAATGATAAGAATGGAAGATAAACTGCAGAGACTTAAGAGAGTCTGGAAACGTATCCATTGTAGATCACCTTCTCAAGGAATTGAGCCATGAAAGGGAGGAAAAATATGGATTGATAGTTAAGATGGATGGATTAAATGAAGATGAATGGAATATAAGACAGCAAAAAGGGAGATAGTGTATTTACAAGTACATAGTGTATCAATGACACAGGGGCTACTGAAAAAGTGAAAATAGTCTCTGTCCTACAGAGATAATTCTTTTAAAAAAATATGCTTCCTGGATAATGTTGTGAAGGTTTTGAGATATACTGGACCCTGTGAACTTTAGTGTGTAGCACAGACTGCCTGGAGGACTGGACAAGGACCTGGGAGCTGTCTGCATCTGAATCGAGGTGACTGGTGGATTCAGATAGGAGCTGGGACCATGGAAGGGGATCCAGGGAATCTGAGAAACCACCCTGAGTCAAGATGAAGAAAAGGCTTCTCTTTGCACATTGAATGCTGTGATGAAATTGAAGTTTACTAGAGACCTAGGGGTGGAGAGTTTGTGTAATTTTCTAATGATTGTACTTAGTGATTAATGAAACTTAGTAATTGTGAATCTGAATAAGTGACTGATTAAGTTAACTGGTGGAGGGTTTGTGTATTTTCTAAGGATTGTATTTAATGATTAGCAATACTTAGTAACTGATCGCTAGATAAGTGACTGATTAAGTTAATCTATTAGACCCATGAGTAGAAGACTGACTTGTATTCTGAAATGATTGAATGACTAAGTAAGGAGACAAACCTCCTTAGGGATACCAGATGATTTTTTTTTTGTTCTTTGTTCTAAATACTGTGACCACTTTGGTGAAAACTATGTGGCCATTTTAATGATAAGCTGCTGTGAACACTATATTGTGATTTTCTGTGATAAGATGTAATGTTGTGAATACTATATTGTGATTTGTTATGAATGTTTTTGTTTGATTTGTTCTTGAATAAATAGAGTGTTCACCATACTGTGTAATCAGAACCTTAAAAGGTGTTCATAGTAGCATTCTTTTGGGAAACTGCTCATGCATGGTATTACAATGGTAATGGAATTTGAACCTCATAAAGGGATGGATTTGTTGATGTGATAAGAGAGGGGAGAACTGGGAGGAGCTAGTGCCAGAAATAGGGAAGGAGGCCCAAGCAGAGAGGTGAGAAGACCTTCTGGGAGCCAGCCTCTGGAGGCTGCTGCTACTGCTAGAGAGAGAGAAATGAGAACTGAGGACTGAACTGGGAGCAAGCATGAGCATCATGCTTGCATTTGATCTATCTGTTTTGATGCCACTTTGTCAGGTTAGTCTACTGATGGAGGATGCTGCTGTTGTTGCAGAAGTCCTGGGACCTTGTTGTTGGTTCAGAAGCCCTGAAAGAGGATTTTCTTGTTGTATGTTTAGAGAAACCCCGGAGGAGGGTCTTGTTGATGTTTTCAGGGGTCCTGGCACCGTACTGTTGATTTGTGCTAATTCCTTATATCTTGTTAGTGGCTCTAGGTTGATTTCACAGGCAGAGAGTGAATTGATGATGATGCCAGCATAGTGGATCTATGTTGTGTCTTTGTTAAACCTTGTCTTCCCAGGAACAGAAACTGCTGAGAACTTGCCCTGGGTCAAGATGAAGAAAAGACCTCTTCTTGGATACTGAATGCTTTGAAGATATTATAACCTAGTTGTGACCTAGAAGTGGATGACCTTTGTGTTTTGTGACTCACCAAATGAATATACTTTGGTTATGATTGGAAACTAATCTCCAATGGAGACTACACAGGGGTAGAGTAATTTGACTTTTGTACTTTGTGACTGAACTGAGGACTTAATACTTTGTGACTGACTAAATGAATGTAGTATCCAGGGGTAAAGTACTTTGACTTTTGGACTTTGTGATTGAACTGAGAACTTACTAAATGATTGAGTTACTCTGTATTTTGATTTTCTCTTTTCTGTGAATGTTTTACCTTAATCTGTTACTGAATATATGGAGAGTTACTATGCTGCTAACCATATCCTGGAAGTTGCTTTTGCTTGGTGTTACAATGACTTGACCAGGGTCACACAGGTAATACTTCTCTACATCTATGCTCTTCCCTCCCAAGTCTCCAGGCAGGAAATGAGCTCCTTCAAGGCAGGGACTGCTTAGTATATGTTGTTGCTGTTTCTGTGTATCTCTAGTCCCTAGAAAGGTACCTGGAACAGTAAATACACAAGAAATGCATACAAAATTCATTTGGTTGGATTCAAATGAATGTTAATTTTATAGCCAAATTTTATTCTTAATATTTATAGTTCCCTGGGGAGAATTTTTTTGAACTTGATGAAAACAGAGAATTTACATTATACCTTCAATAAATTTGATCAAACAGAAGATGCTTCAGGTCCCTCATTCTGGAGACATTGTGAGATTTATAACTATCATCACTTTTAGTAAGAAATGATCACATTTGAGTTCAATCAGACATATGAAAAGGAAGTATGAGGTCTTAACTAGGTTACATTTTCTTTTTCAATAGAGTCATTTGTTCTGCTGCTGTTACTTACACTGAAAAAATAACCATGTATGATTTTTGCTAACTCTAGCCTTTTGCCTTTCCTTTTCGTCACTTCTATAGTCTCCATTTTGAGCTCTCTAGTATTGTGATTACTGTACATAGGAGAACTGATTGAGGGAGTATAACGTAAAACTTTTTATAATACAACAGTTTTGCCATGTGTTATTTTCTTCTTCTTCCATTCCATTTTGTCTGACTCCTCACAAATTCTTATCAATGATTTCAAATCAGATGGGTTGTTGCTAGCATTGCGGTGATGAAATACTAATGGGTTTGCAAATCTTCAGAAAAATTATCTTTCTTCCCACTATTGTTTCTTTAAAAATCATAAAGGAAACAAAACTAACTGGTCAGGTAACTTGGTACCCCTACTTTCTTTTTTTTTATTTTTTTTTTGTCTTTTATTTGAACAGTAGTTCATTTTTTTGGTTACACTTTCAGGAAAGGAAAGTTCCATTGGGTGAAATCTTTGGAATGATGAGTTGAGCAAAGAGGATTCTCTGCCTTCTCCATGGGTTGCTCAAAAAGTGAATATCAAGAGAGAAAAAGATTTAAAATGTTTCTCTTTCTCCCTGACCCAAGTCAAGTAGGCAATGGGAAACAACAGCTGGAAAGGTTGGACTGTCACTGGGCACCAGAAAGAAAAAATTATAGGCACCTTTAAATACCACATTCTTTGGTAACAAATATAATCCAACATTTACAAGGATGGAAGCTGCAAGGAAATACAGGAACATCTATACTGTTCAACACAAAGTTTAAGTCATACTGTGAGGCCTCTTTTTTTGAATATTGAGATTTATAATTTCAATGAGAGAAAAGAAATATGAAGCCAATAGCCTCTCTTTAGAAACAGCATGGTCAACTCTAGAATAGAGAAAATGTGTATGTAAACCTGTAAAATCAATATTAAGACCTGTCTCATAATGTCTTGGTAATCCTGGGTCCTTCACTTAACTTCTCAGAACGCTAGGCAATTTTCTAAGACTATAAGTTGAAAGGAAGATATTAACTTGAAGTGGTACAGACGCTGTTTTTCCACCTGGAAGCTCCCTATATCATTAAAACTATAGGTCCAGTCCCTATCCCTATCCTATTGTGTTTTTAACATGGGGGGAAGGGGGGTAATGAGAAAAATGCAATGATCCATATCCTTGAGCTACTGTTCTATTATCAAACAGCTGATAGGGAAAAGATAATTTTTATCCTCTTATGATTTTGCATAACATATATTTGAGACCCATCTATTATATTTGGAGTGGTGTACACGCACATACACACACTCGTAGGTGTGTCTGTATATATATCTTATTTATAAATAGAATTAAGTTATGTAGGTTATACATAATGATAAATTGTGCAACTTTAAGAAATAAC
Organism: Pseudochirops cupreus; assembly: GCA_028627135.1. Classification (NCBI taxonomy): domain Eukaryota; kingdom Metazoa; phylum Chordata; class Mammalia; order Diprotodontia; family Pseudocheiridae; genus Pseudochirops; species Pseudochirops cupreus. The sequence continues at coordinate 565,304,602 of CM053582.1, read as the reverse complement.
TCAATTGAATTAGATTAAGAATTTTAAGTAACTGCAGATACAAGGGATATATCTAGCCCTTTTATTAGTCTTCCAGTTCCTTCCTTCCTTCCTTCTTTCCTTCCTTTCTTCCTTTCCTCCTTTCTTTCTTCCTTCTTTCATTCCTTCCTCCTTTCCTTTCTTTTCCTTCTTTCTTTCCTTGTTTTTCCTTCCTTCCTTCCTTCTTCCCTAGTAAATGTTTATTTTCTTTGTGCCAGTAAAAGCATTAAAATTGGAATATATTTCATTCCTTGATTTGTTTTTAATTTGTTTTGCAAATTGCCAGAAAGTATGTGTATATAAAAGACTAATTTCATCTTCACTTCAGGGTTCTTCAAGTGTTAGTTGGTTAATGTTAATTTCCCAATTGATAACATAACTATGCAGGCTGTGTAGTGTCCAGGATTTAAAAAAAATTAATTAATGTGTTAGCATCTTCATATTCCAATATGAATTTTGGAGACAGGTCATATTTTCTTTTCCATTCACCAGGAAATTCAGTATAAAGTCTTCAAAGATGCAATATTTCCTTGGACCATGTACTTTTGAAAAGAGAAGGAAATCCAGCTGGTATTTGCTGCATACTCTCTGAGTGAATGGCAGAATCACAAGATGTGCTCCAGACATCTTGAGAATCAAATAACTGGATATCCTTGTCCCGCTGCCACTAATTAGTCTGTACTCCCTCATATCGTGATACAAGTATGATTTAGTGGAATAAGGAAAATAGTTGGTATATGTCTAGAGCAGATCAGATAAATGATCTGAAGGCATCTGTGACATCAATAGACAAAAGGAAGATTATAAAACAATTCTCCAACTTGTTGCTGGGGCAGAGGACTTCAGGTAAGACTCATCAGTTCAAGGGTTATCTATAAGCACACTGGGGCAGAATTCCGTTGTATCTGTACACTTCAGGAATTTAATATAGGAACTAACTGTTCTTTGATCAATCCCCAAAGTGAGAAATCACTAACATAATTATAAGGTGTTATATATTTAATTAAGAAATATGGTCACAACCCGCATCAATACTATAAAAGGATACCACTATGAAGTTGCACCACATTTTATGAAATAATTCAAGAGACAATTTCTCATTAAACAAGCAAATATTTGGCATGCATCTATAGGGCTTAAAAAATGTAAAAGTTCTCCAGGGAGTACAAACTTGGGACTTTGGGGTTGTTGGATTTTTTTTTCTGTTTGTTTGGTTGGGTTTTTTTTTTTTTTTGGTTGTTGAGAAGACCCTGGTAGAAGAGGGAAAAAGAATTGAATTTCTCTCTCTCTATCCTAGCCCCTAGTGGTCATGGCATCTGGAAAGAACAGAGACAGAGACCAAGGGAGGGAGGGAGAGAGAGAGAGAGAGAGAGCCACATAGACAGAGAGAAAGAGATGAAGAAAGGAAGGAAGAAAAAAGAGAAAACTTATTCATCAGTAACAGAGTCATTTGAAAGGAAAATCTAAATGAGGTTATTTAGTTGCTGGGAGAAACCTTTTTCCCATCTCTAGCCTGAGAGTTTGCAGACTCCAAGGTTAGGTTTCAAGGAAGAAAAACGAGAAAGGCCTCTACCAATACTCAGCTAAGTATCATTGCTAATTCTGGGGGAGCAGAGGAGGATCCCAAGTGAATATTAACTCTAACCCTGAAACTGAAGGGATGGAGATGACAGCTGCCAACTGAGGACCAAACCTGCCCCTTTCTATGAAATCTGATGGCATTAATGTTGTTTCTGTTAGCAAGATTTATAATGTCAGCAATACCTTTGACTCCTTCCTCTCTAAATACCCAATAATTCTAAAATCAATTCCTTCCTTCTGCCACTTAATGAAATCTTAAGATCATAGGATCATAGATCTGTGGAGACCATCAGTCCCAACTCTCTCATTTTACAACTGAGGAAAGTAAGTATCTTACTGAAAGTAACACAAGTAATGTTTATTGAATGAACTTGAACTCATAGCTTCCTGATGTTAAGCCTATTGCCTTATTCCTTATATTATATGGCTCCTTGTTATTCTGGTTCCTGCCCTTATCCCTTCGGACACAAATTTTATTATATTTCTTGTCTTTTGTTTATCCCTTTTCTAATTTCATTGTTAGTCACATAATTTTACTAATGTGATATTCTGATGAAGTCATTTCTCCACTCCAGAACATCCACTGGCATCCCATTGCCTACCAAATCAAATATAATTTCCTTATCCAGGAAGTCCAGGGTTTTTGTGATCTCTCTTCCATCTTCCTATCCAACATAATCTCATACCAGTCCATATCACATTTGCTACATTACAGACAAACTGAATTACTCACCACCCTCCTTTCACTTCCAGCCATTTCCCCTCTTTATGAGTTGGCCAACTCTACCTCTAACACCTTTCACAGATTTTCTCACCATTTCTTCCTACAGAAGTTCTTCCTTTCTTTCAAGGCTTATCTAAGATGTCATCTCTCTCTGCAACTTTCGCAGCTTCCAGCCCCCTCTTCCCAGGAGAAAATGATATCTCCTTTCTAAAATACCAGCAGTGTTTCACTTAGCCTGTTTTACAACCATCTTACTCTTGTAAAAGTCTCTATCACTGGTCCATTTAGCCAAATACTCTACATGAGATTAGGGTCTAGAAGATCATATTTGTCTTTGTTTCCTAGTATAATTCCTAATGTCTTGCATATTGTAAGTACTTAATGAGTACTTTAATTAGTACCTGCCAAATAGGTGGCAGAGTGAACAGTGTGCTGGATCTGGAGTGAGGAAATTTGCTTTTTTTGTTGTTGTTCAGTTATTTCAATCATGTCGAATGCATTCAACCCAATTTGGGCTTTTCTTGGCAAAAATAGTGGAGTGGCTTGCCATTTCTTTCTCTAGTTCATTTTACAGATGAGGAAACTGAGGAAACTGGGTTAGTGACTAAAGTCACACAGTTAGCAAGTCTGAGGTCAGATTTGAACTCATCTTACTGATTCCAGGCTTAGAATTCTATATGCTTCTCCGTCTAGCTGCCCTCTTGAGTACAAGTATTGCCTTAGACAATTAACAACTGTTTGACTCTGAAGAAATCTCTTAATTTTGCTTGCCTTGGTTTCTCCAAACATAAAATTGCATAAATAGTATCACCTAGTTTAGAGGGTTGTTGTTATCATCAAAGGAGACAATATTTACCAAGTTCTTAGCACAGTGACTGGTATGCAGTAAATGTTATATAAATACTCTTCTCCTCCTCCTTCCTCTTAATTAGCTTTTATTGTACTGCAGTGAATTGAGTCCTGTGGCATTTTGTCAGTAGGTGTTTTTGTTTTTGCTCAGGTTGGCACAGAGCTGGGATTCACACTCATTCGTTACAATTCTTTAGCCAGCTTTGGATCTAGCCAACAGTAGTATTATCTCCCAGTCAATATGTTCCCATTTTATCCTCAAGTATCTTAGAGGAGACTTGATAAATGCTCAGAGGAAATACGCATTATAGAAGGCAACTAAAGGATCACATACCAATCTGGGAAAGATACCAAAAGTAACAGAGCCTCCTCTATTCATTATAGAGAGGAGAAGACTGAAACAAAAAGAAGTTAAATGAATTATCCAGGATCATATAAATTCTAAGGGGCACTGCCTGTATTCTATCCCATGATCACCAGGATTCCTGACTCCAAATCCAGTATTCTCCATAGCATCTATTGTATCAGTGTCAGTCCTTGGCTGCACTTAGTCATTCTAACAACAACATCATTTTATGAATGCATAAATACATAACATGTGCATGCAAACATATATCAATAGTGTTTTAAGATATGATACCATAATTGTAATACATAAAAATAAAACAATTCAAACTGTCACCTGAAAAATAAAAAGTTATTTACAAATCCTTCCCCATAATAATAAAAGCCTGTCACTTATTTTATGTGGCAACCCTAGCTTCTTTTATGTTTAAATAGATAATCCAATTAGAGCACTTTGTGTGTAGAAGGCTACTCTGTTGGATTTCCAAGGGAACTCAGAAGTTATCTAATCTGGCAGTGAATCAAATGAACAGCAATAAATAAATGGAATCATAGCAGTACATGGTCACAGAGGTGGGATGTTGAAAATCCAGCTCAGGAAAGAGGACGTTCATCTCGACCTTCACAATGTCTTTCTCTAATGTTCCAACCAACCATTCATGAAAAGCTTTTGCAACTAAATAAGCTTTCATTAATGATACATCATGATTGCTCATGACTCTCTCCTATGACAGTCTACCTTGTCTATTGAACCACTGGGACTAACGTCAATTGACATTGATTCTAATCTTCACCCAGACCTGTACACCTTTGTCATCTTGGACAAGTAATTTGACCTCTCTGAGTGTCAGGTTCCTAATCTAAAAGAAATTGGGATAACATTTAAACTCTTTGGACATGTTGTGGGGAAAGTACTTTGCAAACCTTGAAAAGTCCTTTGAAATTTCAGCTATGATTTCCTTTGACTCACATCCATATGCTGTCCATACTCTGAGCCAACTACTTCCTTTGAACATATTTCACAGAGAATTAGGGGGAAAGCAGGTAGAGAGTAAGACCATTTCCATTTCCTATTTTCTTCACTCAGAATATATCTAGAAGTGGAAGAACATTCCACTATCACCTTAGCCCTTTTATTTCTGTTGACATCCCTCCTTTCCTTTACAGCCCTATTCAAATTTGTCTCTTACAGGAAGTTTTAACATCTCCTTCTTAAAATTACTTAAGAACTATTTTAATTATTTATTTGTATAAATGCTAAATCATGTTCTTTCACTAGAATATAAGTTCCTTGAAAACAGTTAATTTTTTAAAGACAGACCATAGCATAGTATTTACCACATAGTAGCAGATAAAAAATGGTGATAAATTGAATTGAAAGTTATTTCTTCTTCCTATCATTTGTCACCATCCTTTGCCTCAACCTGTTCTTTGAAATTATCTCACTCCTATTTGTAAGGTTCAGTTATCTAATTAAACCATATCTTTGACTCCAAACTGCTTATTTTTATATCCTCAGAACTAGTACAGTAACTTGTCTCATAGAGTCCCTAAATTGATAGTAATTTAATGAAATTATGAAATGGATGCAGGCATGCCCAATTCTTTGGATGCCCCCAGGAAAGACAACAGTTGGCAGTGGGAAATGGGGCTGCAATCATACTTTAATTAAACCCAGGGGGTATGAAGGCAAGATGCCCATAATGTCAGACAATTAGTGAAAAGTGGGGAAAGATGCAGAAGCAGATGGTGGCATGGGAACTGGAGACTGGGTGGTAAAGGCAGGCAGCTTGGGGAGGAAGTTATGGAAGCATATATACAAAGTATATAACTCATGTAACCAATGATTAGTGTTGGCACCTCTAGGCAGTATGGACTCAATGGAGATTGAGGAAGACTTGGGGGCCAGGAATTTGAGGTCAAATTTTATAGGGGTTTTGTGGGGAAAACAGAAAAACTCTTATCTGGGCCACCTTGGGGCTATTAGTTCATTAACATATATGCAAATCATCTCAAAGTTATGAGTAAAACTTCAGATTTCCCTCTCAAAGTCATCAATACCTTTTTGATGTTCTGCTCAAACTATGGAGGTCTGCAATTTGTCTGGATTCCATATGTCATAGGACCTAAAATTCCCGGCAGTATCACTGATATGGTTTTCCCTTCTTCAGTACATGACACTAGGATGCAAATTTTGATTCATACAGGATAATTTGTAAATCATGCTTCTTTGATCTTGAGGGTGGTTTGAATGTGACTTCCGAGTTCCCCTGTACAATTTTGATTCCTAATGTTGTCTCATTATACTGTTTACTTATAAACTTATTATACTGGGTAGAAGTAAGTCAGGGGAGTGGTCAGGGGGACAAGAACAATATCCAAATTTAGCACAGTCCCATTCTCACAGTTTAAAACAAACACCTTCATAGTTCTTCAATGAGAATGACCTTTATAAAAATGGAGCATGGCTTTAGACAGGGGATAGATCTTGGAATTTATCTCTAGTTCAAGCCTCTCTTTTATCATTGAGCACAATGAGGCTTACCAGGTTTCAGTGACTTGCCCATGTTCACCCAGGTAATAGGTAATAAGCAGCAGGGCCACATTTAAACCCATATCCTTGGACTCCAAATTCAACATTCTGCACTGCAGCCTTGCACCACCAGATAAGTGGCTATCTATCCATCCTTTTCTTTAACATAACTAGTGATGGGAAACTCATTATCTCTGAGTCAGTCTGTTCCCCTTTTACTATATTTGACCTATAACAAAGCGCTTATTCAATACTTGTTGATTAAGTTAAATAGTTCTAATTGTTAGAGGGCTTTTCCTTACACAATATAGCTTAAATGAATCTCTTTCCAATTTCTATCCACATCTCCCAGCTCTGCCTTCTAGGATCAAATTGAAAAGTCTAATCTTTCCTCCAAAAGAACACCTTTGAAATAATTATTAGGTCCCCTCAGCCCCAAAACTTTCTCTTCCCGAGGCAGCACATTCACAATCCCTTCACTCAATCCTCACAGGACCTAAAATTGACCCCTTTTAGAACTTTGTTGAATTTCCTCTGAATATTCCCTATTTGATGAAAGACCTTCCTGAAATGTGCCATTCAGAATTAAATGCAATATATGACAAGCCTGACCTGGGCAGAGGCTAGTAAGTCTAGCACCTTCCCCGCCTCTTAACATCAGCATTCATATGGACTCATGCTCCTCCATGGGCTAGTCTCATAAGTAATAGCAGTTTCTCCCTGAGATCGGTGCCTCTAAATTTAGGGCCATCAGTTCAAGAGTTTTGTTCTTATTTCCTCACTCCTGACAATCATAATCAGATTTAGATGGGACCTGAGCAGACCTCTAGTCCAATAGGCAATTAATCAAGAATCTTCCCTAAAAAATACACAATTGGCCCTCCAGAATTCACAGGAACATTTTTAGAAAGGAAGAACCTCCCACCTACTGGGACAATGCATTCTTCTTTTGTCTAATTTTAATTATTAGGAAGACTTTTTTAGTGTCACACATTCCCACTCCTGATGTAGTTTTTTGTGTATCTCTGGCATTTAGTTATCTGTGGCTGTGTGATGAGTTGCTAATACAATGCAAGTTGCCTGAGTGCAGAATTATTCCTTTTCAGTTGGGGCCCTTGTACAGTACCAGGCATAAAACATGTGCATCATAAAATTGTGGCTTGCTTGATGATCTTGGTCCTGCTTTGTCCTAATGGTAAGAGGGGATATTATGGTGTCTTGATTTTCTCCTACAAAAGTTAATGGAAGATCAGTAACTGTGTGGAAACTCCCTTATCTTATTTTACTAAGCCAATGGCCTTCAGGGTCCTCCCTTTGTACTGATGTGGGGGTATTTCCAGTAAGCACCACACCTGTTTCCTTGCCAGAAGCATAATAAGCACCTTCCTTTACACACTCTATTTCTGAGTTCTTTTAGTGAGAATGGGTTTGTCACCTTAAGGGGCATGTCACCTGGATCTTCCTAAGGGCCCCCAGGGAAGCAGTGGACAGCTGAAGCTTGTCCAGGCTAACTCCCTGACCTACCTTGGAAGTCCCGTAATCTCCACAAACATGTTTCTTACATTGTGATTTAATGCCATTTATCCCAATATTCTACCTCAGCCCACAAAAGAAGACAGAAGGATGGCATTATTGGCTTTATGCAGGGTGTCCTTGATCAGACCTCCACAGGGGCATTGTGGTCAGATCTGAGTAATTTCATTTGATCCTCATAGCCCTGTGAGGTACTATTGTTATTAACATTTCACAGATAAGTCTAAGAGAGGTTAAGTGACTTGTCCAGAGTCAAAGAACTATTATGTTTTTGAGGCCAGATTCAAAGTTTGATATTCCTGTGAAAATCAAGTTGAAATCTAACACTCTCTGCACTGTGCCACACAGCTGCCTCAAATGAGATAAGATATGCCAAATGCTTTGCCAATCTTAAAGGGCTACAGAAATGCTGGGTTTTGTTAAAATCTTTCATCTTTATCTTTCTGATTGTTTCTTTGTTTTGTTTTGGTTTTGTTGCTAAAGTAGCACACCTAAGAAATTAGAGTATTTCTAGAGGAGGCTGGCCAAGGTCATCCAGTGACTGAATACAATGTCCTATGAAAAATCTCTTCAAGATTTGAATGGATTTAAATATATTTTTTCATATCTATATTCATTTTTTCCATGTCTATATTCCAGACCTAAATGGGACCTTACTCCTCCCCTCCATTAGAACATAAGTTCTTTAAAGGCAGGACACATTTCTACTTCCTCAGAACTTAGCACAGGACTTGGAACTATTGAATTCAGTCACTGAATCAACTAACATTGAATAAGGGCCTATCATATATTAGTCACCATGGTAAACACTAAGGGTTCAAAGGAAGGCAAAAGAGAGTCCCTGCCCTCAAGAAGCTTACATTCTATTGAGTTAGTACTTAATCAATGCTCACTGATTTATTTTTTTCCTTGAAAAGGAAGGATAAACAATAAGAATTGATGGATAAGAATATATTTCCATGGAACACAGTAGTTGTAATCAAGATATTTGCAAGCTGGTGGAGGAGGGAATAATTAGGCTTGTGCTGTTTGTCCCAGAGGATTAGCAAAGAAGGCAATTGGGGAGTTGAATCTAACCAACAACCTAGAGGCAAGGGACCATTTTGTTTTTTTCCAGGCCTAGCAGAAACAAAGGTGCGAAAAAGATGTTTGTTCATCTGAAATGAGTTAAATTGAGGTGTTGATTTAGGTCTCTCACACAATTAAAACTACTAATTGAATGCCTTAATGTCCCTAATGAGGGGAAATTTCTAATAATCAAAGGGTAAACTGGAGGGAAACAAACCAACAGACATAATTTCTCCTGGGAAAGTCTCTTTTGGAAAGCCCAGAGAAAAAGCAGTGGATGAAGAGGAAATAAGGACCTGAGAGACTTTACTGATCACTTAGAAGGGCTGACTAAGGTCTAGACTGGCTAAATGTCTTGAAGTAAGGAAGAAATACTCAAACTTCTTTCCCTTTCCTATCATACAACTAGTTTGCTCAATAGTGCAATTTTCTCACTGAGCCACAGGAAGGTAGGAAGTAGTTTAAGCCTACTAATTTAATGCATGAGAAATCTGAGACCCAGGATGGTTAAGTCATTTGCCCAAGGGCATGGTCAGCAGAAATCAGAAACTAAACTAGAAGGGAGGGCCTCTGTTACCAAATCCAGGACCCTTCTGACTAGATTGTAGTCCACCAGCCCTCCCATGAAGGCAAAATATATCTCCCCTCCTGCAGAGAAATGCAACCTTAACTTCCCAACCCTTCAGAGAATGTATTAGCCTCTCTCAGAGCTGAATGGGTTGGTAGTAAAGAAAATAGTGAAGAAGGAGGAAATATTTAGCACCTAAAATAAATAAATCACATTTTGTTATTATTTTTGTTGTAGTACTAGGAGTTGGTGACGTCCACATTCTCATCCCTTACCAATGACATCCCTGGGGGGAAAAATAACTAGAAGAAAAACCTTTGATGAGAGAAGTCAGACATTTGGTGGGAGCAATAAAAGAGGGTAGAAAAGTGAAAGCCGTGGAAATACATTTGGTGACTTTTTGACCTGAGTGTCTTGAAGAGTGGGATATTTTATGATTCTGACCACTGCGCCCAGGAGCACTTGGCCTGGACTCTCTGGGGACCAGCATGACATCACTACAAGCAGAATCATTCATTTCCCAGGCTATGACCCTCGAACTTCAGGGACAGATTAGCAAATGTAGGAAACAGAAACAAAAACAAAACAGATCAAATCTGATTTCTACTTATTTTGTATGTGTATATTGTATGCATATCAGTTCATTAGCACAAAAATTAGAAGTAAATTCCTATACAAACACATTTTCTGGAGAGGTGATTGAAATAAATCTGTTGTCCAAAAATCATAGTTGATTTTAACTCATTGAGGTCCAATCAAGACATATAGACCCATTTTGAAAGAGGGGTGTGTGTGTGTGTGTGTGTGTGTGTGTGTGTGTGTGTGTGTGTGTGTGTGTGTGTGTGTGTGTCTTATTAATATTTGCCATCTGCCAGGATGCTCAAACATGTGTGTCTGAAGATTGAAAAATTATTTTTTGAAGGAGCATTCCAAAGAGCAGTGTTAGTAACATGCAAGTGACACTTTTTTCCCTAAATAAATGAATGTGATGGAATCCTAATACAGCTGCCTCTAGCCCCAATATTCTAACTTTATTATAGTCCTGGCCCTACTAAACAGCACGCCTACTGTACCTACCTAGCCCCTCCCCCCCCATGTCTTAACTTCTTCACATATGCCTCACTGCTCACTGGAACAACAGATGTGTCCCTGAACTCTGAGTTCCCACAGAAACAGTAGGTGTGTCCATGTGATGGGAACCTAGCTATTGCCTCTACCTCATGACTGCCCCCAGACCCATTACCACAGAAACAGGTGTGTTCTTGTATTCAATCAGAATAACATCATCCTTCTAGCCTAGAGGTTCTCAACCTGTGGGTTGCAACCCCTTTGGAGATCAAACAACCTTTCACACAGGGGTCACCTAAGACCATCGGAAAACACATATTTCCAATGGTCTTAGGAACTGAGACACTGCTCCTCTATCCATCTCCAGGTGGGTCCGCCCACATGCAGATATGCCCACATACAAATATTAAAGGGTCACAGCATTAGGAAGGTTGAGAACCACTGATCTAGCCCAAGACAGGACCACAATACCTAACTTTCCATCTTGACCAGACAGAACCACAATAGCTAACTAATTGGAAGGACAACATGAACAGAAAATGTAACCACTGAACTATAGATGGAATCCCTCCTCCATTACCTAATCCCTTAACAAACTCCTTCTGCCTCTGTATTATTAATGATATTCCTCTATACTATGCAAATTTCTATTATGCAATTGTATCTTTACCTTATAAAAATTCATTTTGCTTTCTCTAAAGTTTCTGGTTTCTCTTAGAACTTAGCCCACTTCATAAAAGGTAACAATCACAATAAATGCCTGTACTTGAATTAGAGATGATCTGGCTCTGATTTTTTTTGAGACGGTTCCATCACATCATGACACCGCAACAGTTTTTAGGTGGGCAAAGCCCCAACCTCAACATCTTTTGGCCTCCCTGGGTCTAAACTGCAACATATGGGCATTGAATTGAAGTATTTTTTTTTCTTACAGCTTTGAAAATGATAATAGATTTCCATTATATGTATTGGTAATGGAATTTGGAGATGCCCCTGTATTGGCTTGGTTTTTGGCTTGAGTGTTAAAACCCAGAGCTTGTGAATCCCACTTGTGGGATGGACTTGTTGATGTGAAGAGAGAGGGCTGAACTGGGAGGAGCCGAGAATTGGGAGAGAGGCCCAAGGCTAGAGAAGGCCAGGACTTCCCAGCCTCATGGAGCCTGAGTTGCTGAAAGACTGCTGAGAGCCCATTGGGGCTGCCCAGGACTTTTGAGAACTGCCACTCAGAACTGCCAAGAACTGAGGAGGCATGGCTGTGATGCTGGTATTTTGTCTGTCTGTTTTGATGTTGTTTTGCCAGATTCACCTGATGGTGAAGGACAGTGCTGCTGTTGTAGAGGTCCTGGAACCTGGCTGTTGGTTCAGAAGCCCTGAAAGAGAATTTTCTTTTGGTACCTGCACAGAAATCCTGGAAGAGAGCCTTGCTGATGTTTTCAGAGGTTCTGGGACTATTCTACAGGCAGAGAGTGACTTGATGAGGACACTGGCTATGGCTTTTTGAGCCTTGTTTCCCCAGGAACTGAGATTGCTGAGGGCTTGCCTGGAGTGAAGATGAAAGAAGGCATTTCCTTGGGTATTCAATTATGAGATACAATTATGTTGTAACTTAAGGGTCGATAGCCTTTTGTATTCTCCTGCCCCTTTTTGAGATTCAGGGGTGGGAAGCCTTTGAGTTGTGTGTGTGTGTGTGTGTGTGTGTGTGTGTGTATGGCAGAGAAAGGATTTGTGCTCTGTGATTGACCAAATGAATGTACTTTGTTTATGGTTGGAGACTAATTTCCATTTGAGAAGAGACTTTTGACTGACTAAATGAATGTACTGTCTAGGGGGGGAGTAGTACCTGGATTGAATTGAGAACTTGCTAAAGGAACAAGTTACACTGCATTTTAGCTTTCTCTGTTCTGTGAATGTTTGCTGAATAAATGGGGTTTACTATGCTGGTAATCCGAACCTTGGAAGTTGCCTTTGCTTGGCATTACATTATGCGGTATAAGTGACATTGTTGTATTTGGCTAAAAATGTCTTAAGCCTAACGAAAGGAAAAAAAGAGTATCATTACACTTTATGGCTGCCCATGGATATATTCTTCCTTGTTAAATTTTCTGCTAGATAAACAAGATGGGAATTCAATAATGAATTTCAAGTCAGTGAATTTGGGATTCCCAGATCTGGTGTTAAAGTTCCATTGTTTGACTAGTCATTGATATGGAAATAGTTGAGAGTAAATCAGATCAATCAAGTAACAAATGCCCAGGGGTTTATTATGATTAAGCATCTGCTATTTCCCAAGGGAGTCATCATGACAGAGTTACTGAGGAGTTAAGAGGACCTAGGTTCAAATCCTTCCTCTGCCACACACTCAATGCCAAGTTGTTATTTTTATTAATAACATTTGCCAAGTAATCATAAAAAGCATCTTTCTACAATTTTCCTTTCTTGAGATTATAATAACAAAACAAAACAAAGGACTTACCCACCCAACCAATCAGTGACACCTGGAGAAGAATTGTAAAAATTATAAGAAATTGTAAGAATATGATTATTGAACCTTTCATCCAAGCTCCATGTAAAATATGATGCAATGTGTATTGTGACGGCAGGTCACATTATGAGGCTGCAAGCACACCGTCTGCTTAGCTCTAAAGTATTTCAAAAGGGTCTATAGATTATAAAGAATGGTGGCATTTTAAACAGTAATGAATGACTTTTGACCTTGTAAAAAAAGAAATTTCCACATGTAATTGACCCATGATCTATTTTTTTCTATGAGGTAATCTTTTACTCTTTGGAGACAAAACCAGGGCTTTAAGGAGAAATTCATGAATGGGAATGTCTCAATAATACAAAGGACTTTTAACTATAGCCTAGGACTACAGTCTTTCTTTTATCTCTGCCCCCTATTTTGAGTTTTTTAGTCTTTTAGTTTGAGTTTGTGTTGGAAATTTTAAATCATCAATGAATCACAGACTTTCCAGCTTCAGAGAGGTGTCAGGAGGCAATCTAATCAAACTGGTAGAGAAGCAGAAACCTGTCTACATCTAAGGTACCCAGTGACCAATGCATCTTCACCTAGAGACCATTGAGTGGCAGAATGAGTCACCCTTGGAAGCACCCTACTTGTCTATGGCTCCAAATGGAAGACAGTTATGTTTGGGTTTGTTTTCCCTTGATAGCAAACCCAAATTTTTCTCCTTGTGATTTCTGCTTCCTAGCCCTACCCCAGATTACTTTTTTCAAACTGAAAAAAGTAAGTTTAATCCTTGTTCCATGTGACACTTTTTGAAATACTTAATGGCAATTGGCTTCCCTTCCCCCAAATCTTGGCTTCTCTGATTTGTCAACCATTACTTTTGACATTTTTGCAAAGACAGAGGAGATAAAAGCAGAAACAGTCTCTGCCCTCAAGAAAATGACATTCTGATGGGAAGAGAAATATCTCCACTCCCTGCAAATGACGCTGATAAAGTCTGATCTCTGCCTTTCACCATCATTGTGAACCTCTTCTATTCAGGAAAACCCCTTCCTAAAATGTAGTATTTAGTTATTTTTATTCTTTTCAGGGAATGTGGCCCTCCAAGAAGGGGCCATTATTTGCCTTTTCTAAGCTCATACAGATCAGGCACAGCAGTACTGCAATTTGAGCACAGAACTTCTATAGTTAATATCTGTGGACTTCCCAGTAGATCCTTCTCCACTATATCACTAGGAAAAGTGAATACATATGTGTGTGTGTGGCAGCTTTTTTTTTCAGTAAATCCCATTCATGTGGCAAAACATACCACAAATATGGCCACTTCTCAGATTATCACTCTACCAGTTGAGAAAAATATCTGGACTTACTATCCGTCCCAGTTATAGATGCGCAAATCATTTGCAAGTTATGAATAATACAATGACTGGAACCTTATTTTTCAGATTTGAGGTAGATAATATCTTCTTTTTTGCTTCAGATGTTCTAAAAATATGAGTCCCTGGAGAGAGGACATATTATGTCCAAAGCTACCCAATGTCTAATGCAGTATGTTTTAGAGGAATGAGTATTCAATTTAGAGACAAGAGAAATCTGGTTTTCCATTCTACTTCTGAGATGTACTCTGGATAATGCCGGACAGGTTATTAAACCACTCCAAGTGTCAATTTTATCATTTGCGAAACAGAAAACCTACGTGTGTAACCCAAAGAACAAAGTTGTTGTGAAGAAAAGAACTTTGTAAACTTAAAGCCCTTGGGAAATGTGAATACATAGTGATACTCACTGAGACACATCCATGGCTAGAATCCCACCCTTTTACAAGAGTGTTCCATGTATCTGTAATAAATAACAGTAATGAAGTAGTTCACTAAGGTGGCTAACTACAGCAGAACCAGTGGCACTGAGAGTGCTCTTAGTCAGATGAGTACATGCTTTAGAACCACTCTGTGTGTTTGGTTCTTTATAATAATAACTATTTACCTAGCATTTCAATATTTACTAAGTGCTTTGCTCACTACTCCCTGCTGCACTTAGGAAGGGTATTTTAGGGATGAGAAAGCTGAATCACATAAAGGCAAAGTGCCATGGCCAGGATCAGGCAGCTCTTCAGAATCAGGACTTGCTTCTCACCCAGGGGGCCTTAACTCCAAGTCATCTTAATTAGATGTTGTATCTGATCTACAGGTATCAGGTGTCACTCTCTTGCCTTTGGGTGACCAGTAATTTTGATTGCTGGAGTTGATCTAGACAGTGGGCAATTCCCTGTTTTGGACATTCCATAGCTATATGTTCCTTAGGAAGCCATTTACCTTGTTTCAGGCTCAATTTCCTATAAAATGCTTACTGGACAGTTTGGTGGCACAGTGGACAGAGTACTGGGGCTGGAGTCAGGACGTCTCATCTGAGTTCAGATGTGGCTGCAGACACATACTAGTGGTGTAATATTAGGCAGATCACTTAACCCTGTTTGCCTCAGCTTCCTCATCTGTAAAAGGAGCTGGAGATGGCAATGACAAACCACTCCAGGATCTTTGCCAAGAAAACACCAAAATGAGTCCTGGAGAGTTGGAAACGACTGAAAGGACTGAACATCAACCACAACAAATAGCAACAACATGTGGCCTGTCACCTACAGCACCAGCTACTGCTCAGGGCAACAGTAAAGCATTAATGAGATCGCGTATGCAAAATGCTTTGGAATCTTTGAAGGACTCCGTCAACATAAACTGCGACGCTGAAGTTTGTTGTTTTCACTAACATCTCATAATCCTCCTTGATATGCAAGATAAAATGATGTATGTGTGCATGTGTGCGCGCATGTGTGTGTGCATGTGTGTATGTGTGTGCATGTGTGCATGTGCGTGCGCGCATGCGTGTGTGCATGTGTGTTCATGTGTGTGCATGCGTGTGTGTATGCGTGTGCATGTGTGTGCCCATGTCTGTGCATGCGTATGTGCATGTGTGTGCATGTGTGCGTGCGTGTGTGCATGTGCATGCATGTGTGTGTATGTGCATGCGTGTATGCATGTGTGTCCGTGTGTGTGCATGTATGTGCATGTGTGTGTGCACGTGTGTGTGTGTGATCTCTCCTGCAATGATGATAATTATTCTCGCCCTCCTCCTCTTCCTCTCCATTATCATTATAGCATTATTATCATTGCTATTATTATTACTGCCAAAGTATGTTTCCTCTCAAGTGCACATCTGATAGGGATTGGTGGATTCCTCTGGCTTCTACGGTAAAATATGAACTCCTTTGTTCAGGCTTCAAAGTCCTTAAAACTTGGCTCTGACCTATTGTCCCAAGCCTTATTAAATGCATTCTGATGCACTTACACTGGGATCTAGCTAAAGTGTCCTATCTGCTCATCAGAGGTCACCATCCATCTTCTTCCTCTGGGCTTTTGCCTTAACTGTCCTCCATACTCCATGTACAACCTCCTCATCTTCACCTCAGAGAATTAATATTTTCTTCAAATGGCAGTTCCAGCACAATGGACTATATGGAGTTGTTTTTTTCCTGATCTCATAATTGGTTGCCCCCTCCCAAACTCACTTGTACCTATGGCAGGGAATTAATAAATGTTTGTTGAGTCTTCTTTGATATTTAATATTCCAAAGGCTTTTGTGCAAGGGATAAAATATTTTCTAATTAAATTAAAGTGTCAGGATGCAGGTTTATATTCTGTAGTCCCACTGAAATCATCTTTGTGACAACTCCGGGGATGATATTTCCTCCTACTGCCACATGATCTTAGTTTCTTCTTCTAGATCACTAGAAGTTTACAAACTATGTAGCTGGAGACTGTGAGTATTTTGCATGGTCAGATCATTATTAAAATGCTGTATTTTTCATGCATCAATAGTATATCTGGTCAATCATGAGCATTTTTATCTGCAGTAATCCTTTGGATCCAGGACAAGTTACTCATTGGTTTCTCAAGAACTGTGGGGTTTGTGTTTCTTGTACAGTGATTTTCACCCACTAATTTATAAACAAGAGTGAATTTTTGGTATGTAATTCTGAATGACAGAGAGTCTATTTCTAAGCATTTGCTTGATGCTATTTTGTTTCATTCTACAAAGACACATCACACAATTTTTACTGTACCTGCACGTAACTGCTAATAGTCAATGAATTCCAGTTCTTTAAAGAAGACCTTTCTAAATGTTTCTCACAGTGCTGACCTCATCCCTAATGGTAACTATAAATCCCTCAGTTTCTGTAAATGACAATGACCATGATGAGAAAGATGATTCTTTCATTTTATGCATAAGAAACCTGAAGCTCAGAGATGTTTTTTTCAATATCATGTAGCTACTATTCAATTTCCAAGGAAACCTTGAAATCTAGGTTTTCCTGTCTCCATTTCATGCTTCCACACTATCTGAAAAGCTACAAACATTTCAGCTATAAATTCTACCATGTTATTCCGTTCTAATGACATTAAAATGTATATTTTCCTTGACATCACCTGAGGTTGTTACTTTGTAACATACTAATTTCCATATTATTTCTTTGACAATGACCTCCTTCCTCGCGCCACTCCATACACCAAAGGCAATGCAATTCCAAACTTTAGTATCCCCATAATTATCAAAATTCTGAAGTCTCTTCTTTACAGAAAGTAGTGTTCATGCTAATATTCTGGAAGCAACAGAGCAACAGGGATGCAAACATAGCCAGATTGGTGGGAAAAGGAAAACCTGAGATGAACTCTTCCCAAACTATGAGAACAGATGGGCAGGAGCTGGAGTACTGCTAAAGTACAGAAATATTCTTCAGCAAACAAATAACCAATATTGTACAGGCATTTATAAATTATATTCTGCATCATAATATAATGCCTTTTGCACAATATAATGTGGTTCTATAAAAAAGATATGTTTTTTAAGTCACAGGAATTATTTTTGAGTTCTGTGTGAACCTGGGTAACATATTTTCTTTTTTCCTGTGGGACTCAGCTTCTTCACCTGTTAAGTAGTTGATATAGATTAGATAAATTCTAAGGTCCTTTACCCTGTCAAATGTAAAATCATAAGGTAAATGTGAATTGCTACTCACTACGTTAACTACCCTTCTGGTGACAACAACAATTGTTCCCCAAGTCTCTACAGAAGTCTTCCTTTTTAATTTGAATTTATTCCCTTTTGTGATTTGGAGTATGTGAGCATGAGAAAAACTAAAATTCATTGATAATGAATTATGGATTCTCTACTAATATATTACATTACTATAACAATGAAAACATAAGTTCTTTAAGAATTGGTCATTTAGGGGCAGAGCCAAGATGGCAGCATAGCAGCAGCAACATATCGCAGCTCTCACATAGCCACCCCAAAATACCCATAAAACAGGACTCTAAAGCAATCCTAGGACTCCAAAATGCACACAAAGATACTTCCCACTAAAGTTAGCTCGGCTATGAGGAACCATAACAGAACTGAGAACCAAAACCAGCCTGGCCTGAAGCCGTGGCTGTGCCCCGGGGGCAGCTGGATGGGAGGAGTGGAGGAGCCTCTCAGGTGAGCGGATTAGCAGGAGCTGCAAGTGGGGATTG
>CM053582.1:565272077-565285781 GCA_028627135.1 Pseudochirops cupreus | reverse complement strand
AATAATAGCATATTTATTTTCTGATAGCAATACAAAGCATCTACACTAAATGGTGAGAAGATCATTGTCAATGGGAAGGCCCATTTGGTGATACTTTCTTTTTTTGGGGGGGGGATAGCACGCTACAATTTTTAACTCCTCTGAATTCCAATAATATTATGTTTAACATTTCATTGTTCTTTTTAAACTTGGCTAAATTTATGGGTTTTAGGTTCTTCCTCTGTTCTATCACTGTAGCCCTAAACTTTGGCTTTGAGAATTCTCAGTGGAATAAATATGGCATAGTTGTCAGCTCCTACCACGAAAACAAAAGAAAATAAAACAAAACTTTGAGCCTTATCATACTTTGTTTCTTTTACTCATGGAGCTATCTGAATAAAATTAACGCCTCATTAAATTGGAATGGGATATGGTCAAGAAGGCATTGCAGTTTCTAAACATTGCCTACTTAGGCATATAGTGGATATCACCTGTCTATAGGAGGAATCACACCAATGGCTTTGCGGAACCTAGCTATAGTATAGTCTGTTCATTGAATGAACAGAAACCAATTATGAAAATTCCAGATATATGTATTTATTTGAGGGGAAAACTGGGAGATAATGAACATCTGCCCCTAAATGGCAGCTAAATCCCACCTTAATGATGCCAAAACTTTTGTTCAAATGTTTGATTTTGTGTTAGTCAGCTTTACCTCTCTAGGCCTGGGTACTCAATTCCCCCCAGGCAAAAGTACTAAGTGCTTTAAAATATAGTCTCATTTGATCATCATAAGAACTCTATGAAATAATTGTAATTATTACTATCATTTTACAATTGAGGCAACTGAAGTAAATACTAGTAAAAAGGATTGTCCAGAGCCACACGACAAGTAGGTGGCTATGACCAAATTTGAACTCAGGTCTTCCTAACTCCAGGCCCAGAGCTTTATCCACTGCGCTATCTAGTTTCCTCTATAAAGTCTCACAAGGTGTTGATCTCTGAGATACTATCTATTCAGGATGCTTTAATGTATTCAAATTTTAAAAAAATATATTTTGAAAGATTAAGACATCAAGTCATTATTAGTCATTCTCATAATTTAGTGTGAATAATATAAATAACTTGTTTGATTGTTCAATTTTGATTCCAGGAACCAGCTGGAAGAAGCATTTCATTATGTGTTGGCACGAGATACTTGAGAGAGAGGATGACAATTCAGTTGGCTTTTGAGCAGGGTAAAAAGAGAAAGGGAAGAAAAATGCTAAAAGAAGAGTTGAGAAAATACATTTTATCCAACTATTTTACCAACATTTACAAAAGAGAAAGGAAACATCTGATTGTCTCCAAACTACTGCAGAACTGATCACCTGAGTTTCAAAATCTGTCTGGTTTTATTGTTTTTGTCATTCTGATATTCATTTCAATTGGCTATAAAAACTTAAAGTCCACAAAGATCACAAACACACACACACACACACACACACACACACACACACACACACACACACACACACACACACATGAGTGCAGTCACTTAACCCAGTTTGTCTCAGTTTCCTCATCTGTAAAATGATCTGGAGGAAGAAATGCAAACTACTACAGTATCTCTGCCAAGGAAACCCCAAATGGGGTCAAGGAGAGTCAGACATGACTTTAACAACTCAACGCTCAGTGCAACTACTATGCATGCAAGGACTTTTTCTTTTATTCAAAATGGATGTTCATATGAGCAGGTAAAATTTGGTTATGATTAGCATAAGTTTTTGTTTGTTTGTTTTTTTAATGTGACATTTCATTTAATTTGGCCCAAAATCACAGATCACCATGAGGTCAAAACATGGAGGAAACATTCTTTAATTTGATCATAACTAGCAAAGGAAGGAAGGAAGGAAGGAAGGAAGAAAGGAGGGAGGAATAGACAGAGGGAGGAAGGAAAACAAAGAAAGAGAAAGAAAGAAACAGATGAATAAATAAATAAATAGGCAGAAGTTACTAAAAATATATTGTTATCAGAAGGAGACCCATTTAGAAGAGTTTGGTGTCAGTGTGCTAGATCATATATGACACCCCAGAAAGGCTGGAGGGTGTTGTCGGACTATAGGGTCAATTTGAAGTGAGTTTGATGCTTCAATGCGCCAACAATTGTGATGCCATCAATGTGAGTATGCTCTCCAATGTATACAGGGGATAATGCTTCAACATGTTTGTGTTCTGTATGACTCATGGCCTCTCAAGTTCATCTTACAAAATCAACACAAGATACTGAGGCCTTCCCCATAGTCGTATCTTTTTCCTTTGTTGAATTCCTATATCCCCCAAGTAGGATGTTCCTTAAGCATACTAAACACATGAAAAATAGAATTTACTTAGGCTCCTCTGAACCAACCCTCCAACTTCCCAATATTCTTTTTTTGTTGAGAAGTCCAATATCTGTCTAATGACTCAGGCTCATCCTTATATCTTCATTATCACCAGAAATCCATAGGCTTAAAGAACTATTGGTTTGACCTCCACAACATCTCTAACAACCAACCCCTTCTCTCTGATCATACCGCAATTGGTATCTTTCATTTTCAGGCCTTATTCACCTAATTCACCTCAGATGATTCCAAATGCACTCTAACTCATCCCCATGTCCTAAGTTTATCTCTTGTCCAATCTATTCTCCATACCGTTTGCAAACTGATATTCCTGAACTGCAGATCTGACCACATTGCTTTTCTCATGAAGTGTGTCCCTCTAGCTTTTGTAATGATATAGAAATTTCTTTCTATTTTTAAAATTGTTCTTTTACACTATGATGTCAGATGATATTTCCATAATGAGAGATCCCATTCATACCCTCTACATGAGAACCAAAGGGACTTGTCATTTTCCATATAAAACAGTATATGTCGTTCCCACCAATTTTAGATAGCTTACAGCCCATTTATCACACGTTCTTCATCCTTCCCATTACCTCTTGGACATCTTGATTTCATTCACAAGTCATATCCTGCCATTGTTTTCACAGGACTTTCTCAACTCTGATAAGTGCTAATATTCTCATAAGGAATCAAATCTAATTTTTTGTATATATTTTGCTTTTCCTTGCCTGTGTTTCTCTCTGTCAAGGGAATGTAAGCTTTTAAATGGATGATTCTCTCTCTCTCTGTCTCTCTCTCTCTGTCTCTCTCTCTCTCTCTGTCTCTCTCTCTCTGTCTCTCTCTCTCTGTCTCTGTCTCTTTCTGTCTCTGTCTCTCTCTGTCTCTCTTTCTCTCTCTCTGTCTCTCTCTCTCTCTGTCTCTGTTTCTCTGTCTCTGTCTCTCTCTGTCTCTATCTATCTATCTGTCTGTCTCTCTTTGTCTTTCTCTGTCTCTGTCTCTGTCTCTGTCTCTCTCTCATAATAAATTCAAGGCACTAAATTAGAGACAATTTGGTAGTACAGATAAAGAACTTATCCGGGAGTCAGGAAGACCTTAGTTCAAATCTGACTTAAGAAATTTTGCAGTTCCATGACCCTGGGCAAGTCATTTAATCTGCCTGCCTCAGTTTCCTGAGCTATAAAAGGAGATTAACAATGGTATTGAGCTCTCAGGTTTGTGGTAAGAACAAGATAGGGTAATGTTTATAAAATAGTTATCACAATGTTTGGCACATAGTAGGTGCTTAATAAATGTCTGCCCCACCCTTAATTAGTGCTTACTGGTTGATTTGGTTCTTTGATGCTATTGTCATCTCTGCTAGAGATGACAGTTGTTATTCTAGTAGATGCAAGTGCAGTCCTATTTTGTTATTCAGTCATTTCAATCATGTTCAATTCTTCATGACCCTATTTATGGGGTTTTCTTGGCAAAGACACTGGAGTGATTTGCCATTTCCTAGTCCAGCTCATTTCACAGATGAGGAAATTGAGGCAAAATAATTTGCTTTGGGTCACACAACTAGTTAATATCTGAGGCCAGATTTGGCCTAAGAAAGATGAATCTTCCTGACTCCAAGCCTGAAGCTCTATCCATTGTGCTCAAGTTTATTCTATAGGAAAACCAAAAAAGGTGTGGTTAGCTGAGTCTTCATTAAGAGAAGCATAATAACAAGAGCCAGATAAGTTGTCCTCTGCCCTTTTCAAACTACATTTGACTATGTCTAGGTCTTGCAGCACCCCTCAGCAAGAGTACTGATAAACTGATCAGCACTCAGAAGAAGTTAACTGGGATGTTAAAGGATTTCATGACCATGCCATAGTAAACTAAAAATGAATTGATGGGCTTTAGATTGTTTAGACTTAAGAAGAGGAGATGTA
The DNA here is from genome assembly GCA_028627135.1 of Pseudochirops cupreus. Lineage (NCBI taxonomy): Eukaryota > Metazoa > Chordata > Mammalia > Diprotodontia > Pseudocheiridae > Pseudochirops > Pseudochirops cupreus. The sequence continues at coordinate 565,281,517 of CM053582.1, read as the reverse complement.
GGAAAACAGTAGTTTTTTTTTTTCAAGTATTTGAAGGACTTTTAGGTGTAAGATGGGTTAAACTAGAACTTCTTGCATGCCAACGACATAATTAGAAAAAAAAAAGAGTAGGTTTACATCCATATAAAGGAAAAACCAAATTCTTCTGAACTGTGTTTTAGAGGATGACATGTTGTACTTGTGGTTACAAACCTGAGTATTAACATCAACAGTCTAGTTGTATGACCCTGGGCAAGTAATTTCATCTTTATGATTCTCAGTTTCACCATACTTCAACGGGAATAACACATCATATGTAACTATCTAGTTCACAGGGTAACTTTTCTAACCTTAAATCCTTTCTCCAATTTTAAGGTCATTAACTTGAAATTATCAAATTTTAAGGTCATTAACTTGAAATTATCAAAATTAGAATGAGTTCCCTGGGCATGCAATATTTGCCCTTTCATAGGAGATTTTCAAACAAAGATTAGATATGATTTTGTGACATTTCTTAGATGGATTCCTGTTTTGGTAGACATTGAAATAGTTGGTCTCTTAGGAGAGAATAGATTGGGGGAGGGGGGGGATACACCAGGATGGCTGTTTTGGGGCGGTGGGTAGGGGAAAGATGGGGAGAATATATGTAACTCAGATCTCATGGAAATGAATGATGCAAACTAAAATAAAATTAAAAAAAAATATTGAACCCCCACCCCCCAAAAAAAGAAATAGTTGGTCTCTGCGGACATTTCCAACTCTGAGATTCTCTGAATGAATAAAATCTAACTTCTCTTGATAAAGAAGCATACATTTATGTGACTTAATACCTGAATTTCCCAAGGACCTTTTAGGTCTTAAAAGGAAAAATTCTATTATTTTCTATTTTCTCACAATTAGAAGCATATAGAGAATAGTTTATGTATTTCAAAAGAACTACATAGAGTTTAAAGGACAATATTGGCATTTGTTTGTCATATAGGCCCAGAGTTTAAAAAAAAAAACTTTAAAATTCATGCTTTTGCCATATCCATCAGTGCTGCCATTAATCAAAACTCAAAGACTTCAGTATATATAGAGAGAGCTTGAAACTTAAGATTTGGGAAAAAAAGAGAAAGGGAAAGAGCTATATTCATTTGACATTAAGTTTAACATCACAAATAACCAGCTCAAAATTAAGTGTCCTATTTATTAAGCACATAGATATTTTTAATGCCATATTAACATCTAATTATGACATTGGAACCACATTTTCATAGTATTGTTTTAACTATAATGCAGCATATATAATCTGATATAATGTAATATTGTGACACATACCAGAAGAAAACATCATTATGGTTTGCCATGGAAAAAAAAAAATCAAATGAATCCTTAAACTTCTGATCGAGAATTAGCTTCTAATAAAACTAAAATGCAATTGATAGTATACCTGAAAAGTACAAAAGGCATTCAGTGCAGCCAATTACACATATTATTTGCACTACACGTATTTCATGATTGACTGGGCTATCTTATTCAATACATAGAGTAGGTTTTCTTTACTTGAAGTTGGGTATTTTGGGGACTAAATAAACTATAATTTTGCGATAAAAAGCCATCCAGATACAGCAAATATTCTGTATCATGTTATTTAATAATTGAGGATTTAATTTAAATTAATTTGTGAGACTAAAATGACCAAATTAAAACTATGCTATTTTCTCTTTTAATTATTGAGAAAAAAATGTACATCTAGGAATGTGAAATGTTTCTAATGTCTGTGTTCCCATTCATGCAAGATTAATTTTTAACATAAGGATATTAAGGAGAACAAGAAATGCATGAGAAGATCTAATTAAATACAGTCTATCAAATGCCATTCAATACACAATTCTGCTATATGGGGATAAAATGAAAACATGTGGTAAAAAGGTTGCAAATAAAAAAAAAGTGTGGCAGTAAATTGTGTGGGAAAGATTTTTATCAGCCCTGATTATAGTTGTGATAAGTTCTGCTCCATATATACTTATGACTGAAGCCTTTGTATCAACACCGTAAAATTATGTAGCTTCTCATCATTACCACAGTTTTAGGAAAAGGCTGTAAGTAACAAAATCAATTACTCAATATGTTTGGAGAAATGGGAAGGACAGTCAAGCATTTACTAAGTGCCTACTATGTGCCAGGCATTGAACTAATTGTTTTACCAATAATCACATGATCTTTGAGAGTTAGGGACCTTTATCATTTCCATTTTACAGTCAAGGAAACTGAAACAATCAGTTTAAATGACTCAGTCAGGGTTATACCTTGGACAAGTAAATAGTTGTGGCCAAATTCAGACTCAAGTATTCCTGACTCTAGAACCAGCATTCTGTCCAATGAATCACTTATCTCTAGGAACTGGGCATATCAAGACAAATTTATTCAAACCAAATCAATTAACTTTTATAAGCGTGAAGTAGCTGGAAAAAAAGACCAGGGGATATGCCACAGCCAGTTGAACCTGACTCATGAGGGCCAAATTCCACTATGAACTTTTACATCTCAGGAAATGAGCAAATGCTATAAATCAGGATTTCACTGGGTTTTTTCATTAGTTGTATAGACATAATTGTGATGGGAAAATATTAATGATGGAAATTTGTGTGTGTGTGTGTGGGGGGGGTGTGTGGGTGTGGGTGTGGGTGTGGGTGGGTTTGTGTATTTTGGCAAACAGTTGTTAAAGATTTACTAGCAAAGCACTGGAAAACACAAATGACCAATATATTTGAATTCCCGGAAACAGTTCTTATTGTACTGGGTGCACAGAAAGAAAGCATAAAAGGCATTAACCCAAGAAAGAATAGGTGTTTAGAGAAATACTTTACTGGATATTTAAAAGGCTTTCCATGATTTGCTATTGCCAATACAATAGCCTTTTCACATCTCTTTAACTCTTGATGTTATTGTTGCCCATATGACAAAAATTCTCTGATTTCTCCTGCCTCTCTGGCCAATCTTTCTCCCTCTCTTTTTTTGGTTTCTCTCTTATTTCATCAATTAAATTTATAAACTAATCAGTCAATGAGCACTTCCTATGTTCTAATCGCTGCATTAAGTGCTAGAGATATAAAGAAATACAAAACAATACAAAACGAGTTACAGAAATGATGAATAGGGAATAATCAAGAAACAGAAGGCAGCACAATTAAGAGGGATCAAGATTTCCTGTAAAAGGAGATTTCTTTTTGGCTATGACTTGAGGGAGGCTAAGAAGTACAGATGAGGAAAGATGGTTTTCAAGTCATGGAGAACAGGCTTTGAAAATGTGTGGAGATAGGAGATGGAATGTCCTGTTTAAGGAACAACAAGGAGGCTGTGAGAGTGACAGATAAAATATTAGAAGCCTGGAAAGTTAGAGGGGGTAGTTGATAATGATAGATTTTGAAAAACAAAGTATATAATATTTGATACAGGAGATGATAAGGAGTCACTTGATCAATAAACATTTGGGGATGTATTATATTCACTTTGCTATGTCCTGGGGATATGAAAACAAAAGAAAAGTGAAAGAATCCTCTCTCTCTCTCTTTTTTTTTTTTTAAAGGGCATGTGTCCTGGGTGGAGACAACATGGTGGAGTAAAAGCAGGGACTTGCTTAAGCTCACACCCAACCAACTCCAATACCTGTAAAAAATAACTCTAGACAAATTTTAGTGCTACAGAATCCACAAAATGAAAGAGTGAAACAATATCTCACTGAAGTCAGTCTGGCAGGCCGACAGGAAGGGTTTCTCTCATCCAGCTAGGAGTGGAGCACAGTTACACGTGAACCCTGCCTGGCAAATACTAGCAGCACAGACTGGCCAGAACAGACCTCAGGGAATTGAATCTCTGGCAGCTGTGGCAGTTTCCAGACTTCTCAACCCATAAATGGCAAAAAGCAAGTAAAATATCAGTGGGGAACCTCTGTTGGAACTAGGTGAAAGAAGAGCCCAGTCAGGCCCCTGCCCCCAGAGTGGCAGATGTGGTAGCTGCCTAGGCTGCAACTACTGGTGAGGAAGCTGCTTCCAGAGCTACAGGCCAACAGAGGGTGGTGGAACCAAGTGGGTGACCACAGGGCAATTGCAGGAATCTCTTTGCTGGTGCTGAGGCAGAATTCTCTTGCTTTGCCCTACTTGGTTCTGCATTATATTATTGGGTGGTGGTCCTAGGGTGAGGAGTGTTGGCATGGTGGAGCTTGTTGAGGTTGTAGATAAGCAATCTTCCTCAAAGTTCTGAGATAGGTGCCTAGAAGAAGCTCTGATAACAGCTGCAGAAAACCCCAGAAATTTGTGACACAACACTCTCCACTCTGGAAGCAGAGTTCTACTATGGCAAAGAGCTCAAAAGTCAAGTAATTGCCTAGCAAGATGAGCAGAGGAAGAGAAATCAGAGTATAGAATAATTATTTGGTGACAAAGATGATCAAAACATAGAACCAGAAGAAGACAACAAACTCAAAACTTCTGTATCAAAAAACTCCAAGAAAGATATGATCTAGTCACAGATCATGGAGGAAATCAAGAAGTATTGTAAAAATCAAGAAAGAGAAGTAGAAGGAAAAAAATGGAAGAGAAATGAGAGCAAAGTAAACAAAATCATGAAAAATGAGTCAACAGCTTGCTAAAGGTGACTCAAAAAATACTGAAGAAAATGACATTAAAAATAGATTAACTCAAATGGCAAAAGAGGCCCAAAAAGTCAATAAGGAGAAGAATGCCTTAAAAAGCTGAATTGCCCAGGTGGAAAAGAAACTTCAAAAGCTCACTGAAGAAAATAATTCTTTCAGAATTAGATTGGAGCAAAAAAAAAGCTAATGATACTATAAGAAATCAAGATATTATAAAACAGATTGAAAAGAATCAATGAAAAACTGCAATGCAATGTGAAATATCTCTTTGGCAAAAACACTGTCCTGGAAAACAAATTTAGGAGAGATCATTTAAAAATTGTTGGGCTAACTAAAAGCCACGATCCAAAAAAGAGCCTAGACATCATCTTTCAAGAATTTCTCAAGGAAAATTGCACTGATATTCTAGAATCCAAGGGTAAAATAAAAATTGAAAGAATTCACCAAAAGCCTCTTGAAAAAATCCCCAAAAGAAAACTCTTAGGAATATCATAGAAAATTCCAGAGTTCCCAGGAAAAAGAGAAAATATTATAAGCAGCCAGAAAGAAACACAATCAGGATAACATAAGATCTAGCAGTTCCTACATTAAGGGACTGAAGGGCTTGAAATATGATATTCAGGAGATCAAAGGACCTAGAAGTAAAATCAAGAATCACCTACTCAGCAAAATTAGAAGTGAGAGAGGAATATATTGGCAGAAGGAGAAAGGGAGAGATAGGCTAGGGTAAAATATGTCACATAAAAGAGGGAAGAGACAGGTGTCATAATGGAGAGGAAGAGAAGGGAGGTGAAAGGGAATGAGTCAAGCTTTCTCTCATTCATCTTGGCTTAAGGAAGGAATAACATACACACTCAGTTGGTTATCTTACCCTATAGAAAAGTAGGGAGGAAGGGGATAAGTGGGGGGATGATAGAAGGGATGGCTGATTGGGGGAGAAGGTATTCAGAAGCAAACACTTTTGAAAAGGAACAGGGTCAAAGTAGAAAATATAATGAATAGGGGGTAAAATATGATGGAGGAAAATATAGTCTTTCACAACATGACTACTATGGAAATGTTTTGCATAGCTACACATATGTAACATATATTGAATTGCTTGTCTTTCCAATAGTGGTGGTTGAGGAGAGAAGAACGGAGAGAATCTGGAACTCAAAGTTAAAAAAATGTTAAAAATGTGCTTTTTACATGCAACTGGTAAATAAGATATACAGGCATTGCGGTAGAAATCTATCTTACCCTACAAGAACATAAGGGGGAAGGGAGTAAGGAGAGGGATGGAAACAGTGATATATGAGAGAGAGCAGACTGGGGGAAGGTATAAGCAGTATGCTTGCAATCTTGGGGGGATAGGAGAGACATGGGGAGAAATTTGCAACTCAAAATCTTGTGGAAATAAATATTGAAAATTATAAATGAATGAATATCAAAAAATTTAAAATAAAATAAAAACAATAAAAAGTACACTTGAACGGGAAAATTCTACATATGCATTTTATGTTTCCAATGAATATTTGTCCCATGGAGTTGGGAGAAAGAAGACAAACATCTCACATAAGACATGGCACTTGAGTTGAATCTTGAAGGATAATAGGGTTGAAAGATAAAGATGTGGTGTACGTGTGGGCCTTCAGGAGAGCTAAAGTGAATATGTGGAAATAGGAGATATAGCATCATCTGGGCAAACAAAAAGTTCAGCATGACTAAACAACAGAACAATGTGCTGAGAGACTATACAAGGAGAAAAGGTATAGGTTGTTAGGAACATTAAATACCAGAGGATTTTATATTTAATGAGAGAAACAACAGGAAACCATTTCACTTTATTAGTAAGGGGTGGGGTACGTATTGTGTACAAATGTTTGTTGGTGTTGTCCTTCATTCTCAAAAAGCAACAGAATGGCATCACTATGCTAAAGTCAAGTTTCAATGTGTCCGACTGTGACTCATCAGACCAATCTAAGCTCAGAATGCTCTATCACAGTTCTGGTACAGACAGTCTGTGTGAACATTTGGGGTGCATTCTCTAAGTTTGTGCATCCCATGTTTCCTTTGAGCTGTTTCAATTCTCCTTTGCTCACAGAGCACAGCACCTTCTCTGATGCGGGAGAGCCATGCTGAGCAATACTATGCCATTGTCTCTCATGTCACACAATCAATTCCAAAGATCTTCAGAGAGAGCTTGAGAGTGTCCTTGTATTACTTCTTCTGACCACCACATGAATGCTTGCCCTGTGTGAGTTCTCCACAAAACATTCTTTTTGGCAAGCATGCATTTTTCATACAAACAATGTGGCCTGCCTATTAGAGTTTTACTTTCTGAAGCAGAGTTGTAATGCTTGGCTTTTTAGTCCAAGTAAGGACCTCAGTGGCTGGTACCTTATTCTATGAGGTGATCTTCAGAATCTTCCAAAGAAAATTCATATGGAAGCAATTCATTTTCCTGGCATGGCACTGGTAGACTGCTCAGGTTTCACAGACATACAACAATGAGGTTGGCACAATGGCTCTGTAGACATTTAGTTTGGTAGTCAGTCTAATACCTCTTCTATTCCATATTTTCCTTCACAGTCTCCCAAACACTAAGCTAGCTATGGCAATGTATGTATGTATGTATGTATGTATGTATGTATGTATGTATGTAGGAATAGTAAGAGATTATTTTTAGTGAAGGGAGAGGATTAACATTATTTGATCTATATTTCATGTAAAATCACATTGGTGCTTCAGAAATAGAAGGATTGGAATAGGGAGATATTTAGTGTGTAATAATCAAGGGAATATTAATCCAGTAATCCAGGTAAAAGATAATAAGGCTCAAACTCAGACAGTTGTGATAAGCAGAAAGAAAGGGACATATAGAAAAGATGTGATGACAATGATAAGTTTTGCCAATTGGTTATATAAAAAGGGTGTGAGTGAAGGAGCCAAGAATGACACCAAAATTGTGAATTGTGAAGAAATAACGTCAGGCTTCCCTTAATTTTCTCCCTTCCTGCATGTAGTGAGCTAATCTATTCACTGACTTTCAAGTCTCATCATTATATGGGCATACTTTTCATTTCTGGATTCAATGTTCACTCAGCCTCCATATGTACAGCTCAAATACTTGCTGGATTCATTTACCTAGCTGTCTTATAGGAATGTCCAATTAAGAAATCTAAAATTTAACTTGCTTCTGCTTGCTCAACACTTTTCCCTTTGAACTGATCAATCCCTATGGGTTCAATTACCCATCAATACACTTCTAACTCTTAAAAGTAAAATATAGTTCTCAGTTCTCTCTTGGGCTATGACTCAATATTACTCACTGACCATTATCTATTTCAATTGGATCCTTCACTGAATTTTTTTTTTAAAATTATTATATATTTTATATATTTTTTAAAGTTTTGAGTTCTGAAGTGTCCCCATCCCTCTCAGTCTTCCTCTGTAGTAGTTTCATATTAAATATGTTGCAAAAAAGCAAGAAAAATAAAGAGAAGCAATTATACTTTGATCTACATTCAGATGATATAAGGTTTAACTCCGAAGGTGGATAACATGGGGGCAGAATCAAGATGGTAGCAAAAGTCCACATCTCTCCTCAAAACCACCTCAAATACCTATAAAATATGACTCTAAACAAATTTTAAAACTCCAGAACTCACAAAATGACAGAGTAAGTCATCTCCTGCTGAAGGCAGCCTGGCAGGCAGATGGAAAGGGGTTCATCACAGCGTGCTGGGAGCTCACACTAGTATGCATGAATGTGTGGCTGGAGCCCTAGGGCCACCAGAACAAGCCACAGCTGGAGTGTGAACCACCAGCACCTGTGGTGTTTTCCAGAATTACCTACCCATAAAAAACAAGGACTAAGTGAAAGGTCAGTGGAACTCAGATAAATTCAGTGGAGAGAGTCTGGCCAACTGCCCCAGGGCTAGAAGTGGCTGAAGCTGTGGCACTGCAGCCACCTCCATGTGGCTGCTTCAGAAGCTCCCAGACTGCAGACTTCAGGGGGGGCAAGTAATCATTCAGAGGCTAAGTGTTCTTGCCTTGAGCTGCTGGATCAAGAACATGGTCTTGGGGGGTAGTCCTGAGATGCATTTTCAGTGAGCCAAAGCTGGTGGGGTCTACAGAAACAGTGACCTCCTAATAGTTCTGGCAGCTGTGAAAACCCCAGTGATTTGGGACAGAACTCTCCCCTCTGAAAGCAGAGTTCTACTGAATCTAAAAGTCAAGTAATTGACTGGCAACATGAGCAGGCAAAGGAAGCAAAGCAAACCCAGAAATAGAACTTTAGATTCCTTTTTTGAGGACAAAAAGGATCAAAGCGTGGAATGGGAGGAAGACAATAGAGTCAGAATTCACACACCAAAAGCTTCCAAGAAAAATGTAGACTGGTTACAAGTCATAGAGTAGCTTAAGAAGGATTTTGAAAACCAAATAAGAGAAGTGGAGGAAAAATTGGGAGGAGAAATGAGAATGATGCAAGAAAATCATGAAAAGAGAGTTAACAACCTGACTGAAGAAAATAATGCCTTAAAAAATAGATTAACTCAAATAGCAAAAGAGACCCAAAAGCCAATGAGGAGAAAAATGTTTTAAAAAGTCAAATTTGCCAGATGGAAAAAGAATCTCAAAAGCTTTCTGAAGAGAATAATTCCTTCAGAATTAGAATGGAGCAAATGGAAGCAAATAACTTTATGAGAAATCAAGATACTATTAAACAGATCCAAACAAATGAAAAAATAGAAGGCAATGTGAAATATCTCCTTGAAAAAACAATTGACCTGGAAAATAGATCGAGGAGAGACAATTTTAAAATTATTGGACTACCTGAAAG
>CM053582.1:565244074-565262869 GCA_028627135.1 Pseudochirops cupreus | reverse complement strand
AAAGAAGGAGTCTAGGGGTTGGGAGCTGTTCTTACTTTGCTTCTTATGCTTATTCTTACTCATAGTTCTTCAGACCGTGATTTTTTTTAAAATCCCTCTGGGGCTCTGTTTCCAGAAGGGAAAGCTCTGTCCCAAATCGCTGGGGTCCTCCCGGCTGCCGTAGCTCTCAGGAAGATGCTGGGAGTCTTCCTAAATACTTCCAGCAGACTGGATAATAAAGACTCCAAGAAGGAGGCCCAAGATGGCGATCCGGATCCAGGCCGCTCAACACAAGAGCACTGGCCTGAGAACAATTGCTAAGTCCCCCTGCTGTCTGCAGGCCGCGGGCGGGAAGTACAAAGCAGAGGCGGGTGCAAAATCTCTGCCTTTCACTTTTCCTCTCTGGAGGCCCTTCACTGGACTGCTTATCTCCCCCTTTCGCAATTCCCACTCGCAGCTGCTGCTAAGCCACTTACCTGAGAGGCTCCTCCACTCCTCCCGTCTAGTCAGCCCCGGGGCACAGCCTCGGCTTCAGTGCAGGCTGGTTTCGGTTCGCAGTGCTGATATAGTTCCTCGTAGCTGAGCTGACTTTAGTGAGAAGTATCTTTGTGTGTGTTTTGCAGTTCTGGGATTGCTTTAGAGTCCTGTTTTATGTGTATTTTGGGGTGGCTATGTGAGAGTTGCGATATGTTGCTGCTGCTATGCCGCCATCTTCAGGCAAGTATTCTTAATGCTGAATGTGAAGGGAAGCTGTTTTACGTCTTCCCATTCTGGACTCTCTGTCACCAAGGGTACAACAGCACCCAGGGTTTGTTTAATTGGCCATTTCATTCAGGACAAATTCGCATCCTTTCTGGATGCTGGTTTGCACACAGCCACAGTGATAAAGCTTCCAATCCTAATTACTAAATCACATTCTCAGACTAGCCAGATGTGAAGTGTTCACAAAATGAGCCTCGGCAGTGTTATCTGCACTGGCTTCAGATCCCATTGTAAACTCACAAAGCGGTTTAGAGACAGTGTGGCTATGGCAATTCAGACCTGTCACCAGAGGCTTCCTTGGCCCTTCTTGCATTCTGTGATCCCTGATAATGCCAGAACATTTGGAAAAAATTCTCAAATAGAGGTTTTGTCTTTCCATATGAGTGGTTTTCAATTTCCATTTGCTTTCTTTGTATGTTGGCGTGGGATTATATGGAAAGGGGTAAGGAAGTTTGAGATCTCTGCAAAAAGCAAGTCAGATAAGCTTTTGTATACAGTAATTATATCAGTTTTTATTCTTAACATTTTTTAAAGCACACTGCCATTTTAATAAATTTATTCTGCAAGATTCACATTTGGAGTTTTAATAAGAAGTCATCACTTATATCAAGAGACTATTGTTCTTAGTGGACTAATTCATATGACATAGATTAGCGGTGAAGTTTAACAATTTAAAAAAAAATCTTTTTCCCATTGTGCAATGTCAACTTGAGATGAAGTAAAATGTAACCACTAGTGAGCAGGAATTCTTTATTTTATTTTATTTTTGACTTTTTTCTTTTGAACAAATGATTGAAAGTTTTTAACAGGAATGCAAACTGATGTCCTTTAAATTTATAAGTTCTTAGCTCATTATTAGGGTTTCTTTGGGTTTTTTCAATATATGAGAAAAATATTCACATATTTTGGTATTCAGTTAATTTCCCTTTGATGTATCACAGTAGGATTAAGCCCCAGTTCAGGGCTTCCGGCTTTGTTCCTGACAGGACACTAGGACTGTCTCAGTCAGTTATACCAGAGCATGTGGAGAAGATAATTACTATGTATCTGACAACTGGAACTCATATGGTGTTAAACTCTGAACTTTCCCAGTCATATGTTGAAATTCCTCATTTTAAGGTTCAATGAATTATGACACAGTGAGGGACAGGGCCTCTTTCTACAACAGTAAGGATATAAGATCTGGACAAATAACTTTACTGCATACCATAATGTTCCAGTTCTCCTCAATATCAATAAATTGACAAGAAATTGAGAAGTAAATTCATCTGAGGACACAAGTTAGAGAGGCTTAAAGGATGGAAGTCTAAATATACAGTATGGGTAAGAAGGGACCTGAGGGACAAAGTCAATCAGCCCACATGCTATCTACCTAAAATCTTGATGTCTTACCTGCAATGGAATTGAGGTGAATCCATTGTTCCAGTGAGTGGAATAATATCATGGTATCCTAAAGGATTGAGTTCAGATTCCCAAGGCATTGACTTGACCAGGGAATAGCTTGAGGACAAGACTTCTCTGTAAATTGTTCTCCAGTCACTAATGATTTATTTATACATCAGCTGGTTCAGTTGTTTCTCAGTCATCATTCTCTGAAGTATTTAATACTAGGCAATTATTGACAAATGTTCATGACATTAATAGAATGGGATTAGTTATATCCTTAATTTTTGCTCCTCACTTGGATGCTGTGACACTGCAGTATCTCAGTTTGCGTGTCTCTGGCTAATACTTCCCCACTTGATCCTCTTTCTTTTTTCTTCCATTAGATATGTTTTCACAAGGGAATTTTTTTTGCCTTTCTCCTCTCTCCTTATATCCCTTTCACTATTCATTGTCTTATTTGCTCATAACTGTTGTTGTTAATAGAACTGTCATTATATGCTTATCAGATTACATGTGGTTTATGATGCTCATTTTGAGGCTCACTTTTTATTTTTTGTGGCCACTTTCATTCATGCATGCATTCATTTCTTTGTTTATTCATTTATTTATTTGTTTGCTTATTTATTTAGTTATACATTTATTTATTTATTGTAATTGTTTTTAGGAAGGAGATTATTAGTTGGTAAAAGTCTAGTTGTGGTTAACTATCATAGTGAAGGACTAAAAGGTCTTAAATGTCTGAGGATTGTTTGAAGGGGATGACATGGAAGATGTATTAGATGTGTTTTATTTGTCCCCAGAGGAAAGAGCTAGAATCTTTATGTGGAAACAATAGCATCAGAATGTGACTTTCTAAAGGGAAAATATCCCTAAAAATGTGATGTATAAAAGAGTGAACTTTACTGCCTCAGGACATAGAGGGTATTTATTCTCTCTCAGTCCTCAAGTGGTGTGAAGGAACAATTATTGAAGAAACTACAGAGACAATATGCGGCCCCACATGAGTTGGACCAGATGACCTTTGAGGATCTTTCCAAAACTGAGATTTCTATTTCCCCATTTGAGTGATGAAGTTCAGAAACATTGACTCTCTGCAGGTCATCTAGCTAGTAAGTGATTACTCTGAAGCTCTAAGAAGATTCCATATATAATGTTCTTACCAACACTATAACACTTCTTATGTTTGTCCTTTGTTTTCAAAGAGGACCATGGCATCAGGGAAATGATGACATGATTTTCAGTTGACTTTGATTTGAGTGAGGGAGGACTGTGCAAGGTCACCAGCCTCACTTTCTCCTCCAGAACCATCTAGATCCAATGATCAGATATTTATCAGAATGACTGGAGATGATTCATGAGACTATCATTTTTCCGAGACCCTAGAATGACTGTTTTTATTTTTACACAGAATTTCAAAGTTGGACAGAAGGCCATTCATTTTAACCAATAATCATGCATGTTTCTTCTCTTCAATATATGTTACATGTTCATTGTGACTTTATGAATACATATAATGATGACTTACTATTTTCCAAAGCAGTCTTAGAGGACATTTTATATAGATAAATTAAATTGTTTTTTTCTTCTTCTTTATATCCTGGAATTGACCTGATATCCACCTAACAAGAAAAAAAATAAAAACAAGCAAAAAAAATTTGCCCTTCTATTTAATTATGAATTTAACTGCTTTTGCTTCTGTACCTCACATCTAGAGGGGTTAAGTTGTACTTTTTAGGTGTATCTCTGGGTTACTTGTTTATTCATTTATCCTTAAAGTCTCTAGGTCTAGCTAAGGAGTGAAATATCAATGCTTCTTATGAATACTACCTTGAATCTTACAAAGGGATATTTTCAAGGTTAAGTACCTGTTTATTTCTTTTTTCTTTTTTTTTTTTCTTTTCCTTTTTTGGTTCATCACCATGCAGTTTTCTTTCTTTTTTTAATGCTATTCTTCTGATTTGGACCCTATATGAAAATTGGTCTCTGTGTTCTTAAGAATGACAAGAATGTAACAGGATCCTAGTCTGACTCAAATCATCTATTGTTTAGAATAGTGCAATGGAAAGAATATTGACGGTGGAGCCAGAGGACCTGAGTTTTGATCTCACCTTTGCCAGCTTTTAAACTGCATTGTCATAGGTTATTCACTCAGCCACCCTTGGCTTCAGTTTTCTCTTTGGTAAAATGAGAGATGGTGTTAGATACACTATCAGGTCCTTCTCATCTTTCAAACTATGATCTTATGATTGCAAAATGGAAAAAGTTTACTGGACTTAGTCCAGGGCTTCATTTTTGATTAAGCCGATGGTCCTGGAGCTGGGAACCTTTTCCAAAGTATCTTAGAATTATTGGTTAGTTTAAGAATAATGGTGTATATATTGTACAGTGCTTTTGATTTACGAAACACTTCATATATTTATCTCACTTGATATTCACAATGACCCAAGGATGTAGGTGTTATTATTATCTTCATTTTTCATATGAGGAAACAAGATGAGACAAGTTAAGTGAGTTTCCTATGGTAGCACACTTTGTAAACATCTGAGGAAGGATCTGAATTCAATTCTATGTACAGTGATCTAGCCAGTATAATGCACTTTCACTTTCTAGAGACTTTAGAGTGCCTAGTTTGGTTTATGCCACAGAATTTCATGGTTGGAAGACTTCAGAGGTCATCTAGTCTTCCCTATAATTGAGTCCTCTCTGTAACACTCATGACAAATGGTCAATAAGCCTTCCATGAGTAAAAGTGCCCCCTCTAATAATGGGAGGCATATTGCCTTTCAAGGCAATCCATTTGGCAAGAACGTCTAAAACTGCATCTTTATTATTTATATTCTTTCTATAGCTTACTATTTAACTATGAAAATATCAATTTTTACTCCACGATTCAGTTCTAGGACTGTCATAAAATAATAATCTTGAAATGGGTACGTATTTTTATACTTAATTTCTTATGATTATTGCATTTAATAGTTGATTTAATGTCTTGAACTACCTGTATATGTGTGAAGAAATAGTTATTCATGCTTGTACATGTGTATGTATGTATACATACATATATGTGTGAATATGCATATGTGCTCACATATATATGTATCACTCACATGCATATATATGTATATATCTATATCTATATCTAGCTATTGCTATGTATGTACCTGTCTTGCTTTGTTGTACTTATAGGTATATTTAGTGCATGTAACTAACTAATGTTACTTTTAGAGATGTTTCTTATTCCCCTCCGTGTTATTAAATAACAGAAGCTGAGAGTTGGAAAATTTCTAAGGATGAGGGCAATCCCCCTTTCACCCCACCTAAAAGCAGCACATTGTTCTTTTGGACAGCTTTTATTGATGGGCTGGTAACTTGGCCTTTCTCTAACTCTTACCCTTTTTTCCACCTTTTCCCCTCTGGGGCTCAACAGAAATCCTCCAATCACTCTTCCATGTGATGGCCTTTTAGATAGTTGAAGACAGTTATTACGTCCTTCATCCTGAGTCTTCTCTCCATGTTAAAGATGTCCTGTTCTATGAACTGATGTGCAGATAACATTGACTAAAGGACCTTCACAATCCTTTCAGCCCTCCTCAAAACACTCTCTAGCCCAATAGTGATCATCAATTGGAAGATAAAACTAAAATCAGCATTTATTAGGATAAAGTTGGCACAAATATATTCAGAACATGAAACCAGGCACTGGGTACACCAACAGCATGCCAGACATAATTAGGGGAGGATTTCACAAGAGTTAGACAAGTCTGTGTCCTAGAATAGAAAGGGCATGCACTCTGGAATCAAGAGAGTGATTTTCAATGCTGACTCATCTACTTACTCTCTGTGGAAATGTGGGGAAGTTATATAATTTTTTGGATCTTTATTTTCTCATCTCTACCAAGGAATTCTCACTAGTAAATTAAAAATTGATTTGTTAAGTCTGTGAATTAGTCTAGTCACTGGAATAGTGCTGGAGGCAAACCTGGTGTGCAAATGGAACATTCTTCAGGGGGGATAAGAGAGAGAATATGAGGTAGTAAAGATTTAGAGGAGAAAGATAGTCATGGGAAGCAGGGCAATCCCTGCCACTGGTGGAAGCTCAAGTTAGTGTATCACGTGAGATCTGCCTTCATAAACTATATTAGTACGAAAAACTAATTGTGTCAAAAATATGGTGAGCACATGGGAGCAAAGAACCACGAGGATGCTTTCCTGGTGTCAGGAAGATCTGAGTTTAAATTGAACCTAGTTACCTACTTGCTGTGTAACTTTGGACAAGGCACTGCTGTTTGCATCAGTTTCTCCAATGGTAAAATCAGTATAATAGCAGAACCAATCTGCTCTCCTCCAGGTTATTGTGAGGCTCAAATAAAATAATGTTTGTAGAAGCACTTAGCAGAGTGCCCAACATCTAGTAGATGCCATATAAATGTTAACTCTCTGCCCCCAATAGTCATAAGGAGATCATATCCCCTATAAACTCTAGTCAAGTAAGTGTAATGAAAAGAATAGTGATTGAAGTGGTGCGGGATTCTCCTAAGTTGTCAATCAAGATTTGTTTGTTTGTTTTTTTCCATTATTAACATCATCATTCTCAATATTAACTTTGGTTAGAATTTTAATATTAGGCACTTAGCTTCTCTTCCAAAGATTCTGTGGCCATTCCCGAGGGAAGCAGATCGAAAAGTGATTGAGGAAACTGCAAACATAATAGAAATCAGAGATATTCTTATACTGAGCATCCTCTTTTCTCCTTTCTCATTCTTTTCCCTATTCCTCTTGCCCTTGCTTTCTCATTGATTTCTAACTTCATTGTTGGACTTTCACGAAAATGGCATTCCCCCTAGGAATTAGTCATGAGTTACCCAAAGTGACAGTGACTGCCATCACTGACAAATCTCTTATTATATACGATTTTTTTTAGGAGAAGGAAGTAATATTGGGGGTTGGAGGGCGGCAAAGAATAATGACATCTTCTCATATATCAAGGAGTTCAGAAAGTGATTACACTTTATGAGGAGAATCTGTTTTCCATTTGTTCCTAGCCTGCCTCTAGTTTCATTCCTCTCAGAAGATGAACTGTCCTTAGCTGCCAGTGGCCTAACTGGATTTTCCAGATTACATTAGATTCCATTACTTACATTACGTACTTAGGTTGGGTATTGTGAAAGCTTTTGTATTTCCTGCTACTTTTCCCAAAGGGATACATTTTTCAAGTAATTGACAGAGGGAGACCTGGGGGGAAAAAGAAAAAAAAGTGTTCTTTAAACAAGTTTGGGGTTTAGGTTTCTTTTTTGTATACTTTCTCAAAGTGGGAAAATTTCTACTCCAAATTGTTGGTATCTTTTAGTATTCTCTTTCCTTTCAAAATGGAGATGCTATTAGTTAATATGCATCTTACATCCCGATGGAAAGCGGCAAACTTCCTTTTAGGGCAGTAAGAAAAAAATGTGAAGGAAGAGCAAGTTTCTTATGAAAAGTTGCTTTTGAATTTCCTTCCCTGAAAAAGAAAAATTACCTAAGATTTATCGGCAATAGAATTAAGCACATCAGAAAAACTTAACAGCTCGAGGATTGTGTCTAAGAGACTTTGGAAGTTCTGAAAGTAACCTTCTGAGCTATAAAAAAGTTATTCTTCCTTGTGACATGTAGAACATTTTAAGTAAAAATTTCATTTGTCTTTGTGTCACCTTTTGGATTGAGATTTTGGTTTTATTCCCACAACAATCACATCTTCATTTCATTTAGCACATATAGGTTATGTGTGCATATGTAAATGTTAAGTATATGCATACATGTAACTACATATAGGCTTATGGACATGTAAATATGTTTATATTGCTACAAAATTAATAAAATAAGCATATATATATTATAAAACATAAAGACAAATGTATTTCTGCGCAATCATATACATATCTCCGTTTGTATATGGACACGTGTCCCTATGTGTGTGTGTGTATGTATGCACACAGAATATACATATACATAATAACCCTGTTTGGCTTCTGGCCTTCTTTTTAGATGGTAGTTTTGGCCATTACTTGTCAATGGTTTTTCTGCAGCTCTTCCACAGTTATGGCATTTACCTAAATAACCATTGAATCAATTAGTAAACATTTATTGAGAACCTGTTTGTGCCAGACATTATGTTAAGTGCTGGGGATACAAAAAGAGGTAAAATATAGGCCCTTTTGTCAGTGAGCTTACAATCTAATGATGGAGATGACACACAAATGAGCATGTGCAAAGAAAACTATATATTGAATAAATAAGAGAAATTAACAGATGAAAGACACTAGAATTAAGGGGTTGGAAAAAGGGTTTGTGTGAAAGATACAACTTTCATTGAGACTTAAAGGAAGGTTAGGAAAGCAGTAAGTTAGTGGAATTGAAGAGGAAGAGTGCTCTAGACATGGGCTAAAACTGAGAGAGTGGAATGTCTTGTTCCTGGATCAGTCTGGAAGTAAGTGTCAGCTGGATTGGGGAGTAAGCTGTAAGAAGATCAGAAGAGCAGAGGTAGACTAAGTTACCAAGGGCTTTGGATGTCAAGTAGAGAACATTTTGGTTTTTTATCATGCAGGTAATAGGGAACCACTATCTTTTATTTAATTGGGGGAGGAGGGTTGAAATCATTGGACCTGTACTTTAGGAAAATCATTTTGGGGGGCTGAAGGAACGGAGACAGATCTGAGGCAGGTATTACAGCCTCGTAGCACTGTCAAAATAGAGAAAGGCAGGGGTGGATATTTGAGAGATGTTGTAATGGTGAAATCCCAGTATTCGTTTTCTTCCATTTTTTATAACTCCAACTCAGATCCATTTACAATAGAAGACATCTTGCATAAGAACCTCAATTCAAAATAATTGACAAATAATATTCAATATGTGACCAGGCATTTTTGTCTAAGGAATAATAAAATAATTCATGAAATACTTCAATCAGATATTACAACCATTATTAAAAATATAAAGGGAGACACAGTTTAGAAAATAACTCTAAGGTTAGATCAGTTTTGAGGATACAATCTTTTTTTAATATGTAAATGTTAGAGAGGCAGTACATAATATTAAAGAAAAGATCAGTTTTGTTGGTGGGCAATCTTGATTTGAAGTTCTGCCTTGGACCGGTAGAGTTGGGTGTTCACAGGAAGGTGAAGAAGCTCTTAGTGTTCCAAGCCACTTTTTGGATAAGTTCCAGAGGAATTGTAAATCACCATCAGTGGAGTGGAGACAAGAGGAAGGGGTTCCAGAGTTTGAGTACCCCACCAGTGAAATTGCATCTTAAATATGCAAACACACCTCTTAAACACATTTACATGTGTACATGCAGCAGACACACATGCAGAATGTGTAAATATACATATATGTACACTCATACTTATGTATGCCCATTTGAATTTGTGTTTATATATGTTATAAATGTATATATGTGTGCACATGTTTGTGATGACATCATCCAGGGAATTCTTATGTATAAGTGTGAATTGGATTTAAGTGAGGCACAGCTACACACAGTTGTCAGCCTCACTCTCTCTTCCAGAGTCATCAAAGTTGAGTGGCAGGACAAAAATCAAGAAAACTGACAGTGACCAAAGAGACAGTGAATGTTCTTAGCATCTTTGATGTCTGGCCAACTCTAAGTGCTCCATGATGCCTACTTTAGCCACCTTCATGGGTGTTGAAGCAAATCGTTCTCATCTGCCCATTCCAGCAGGGGAAGACTTCACATGCTTGTGGTAGAAATCCCCCTAACTTTCCAACTAGTTAGAGGCCTATCAGTTACCCCCAACCTGATATAGCCTGCCAGCTGAGAAGCTTTTACTGGGGTGAGTCTACTGCACGCGCTACAACTTTTTGAAATCATTGGTGAGAAATGAAATGAAATAATTGGTAGGGTGAAGGTGGATGCCAAAGTTGAATGAGCAGACCTGAAAAAGACTTGGTAAGACCTCATACCACAGCAGCTATTCCTGTTTTAATATCCCATATGCCCCACCCATACATACATACATATATGTATATATGTATATATATATGTGTGTGTGTGTATGTGTGTGTGTATACATATACATATACATATATATATATATATATATATTTATATATATTTATATATACACATATACACACACTCACAATACTATATATCCATAACTTTTAATACGGTATATATTACACGATAACCAGTGACACATGGGTAGTTGTAAGCATGGACGATAAGTTCATTTTAGGAAGGCAAAAACAATTTTATTAAGGTCTGTTTGATTACTGATCAAAGCCATCTAAATTATATTCACAGGACATGTATTAAGCATGTGCTAAGTAAATAAGTGTTATTTTAAGCACTTGAAATATACCAAGAGCTATTGAAGAATTATTTTCTGAAATTAGGGACTTCTAGTCTACTTGACACCTATTTTCCCCATACATTTATAAGGTCAAAGTTTACATGTGTTTATAGTACATGATACAAAGAAATTTCAAGACAGAACTAGTGACAGTCCCTGGCATCAGGAAAGTTCACGTGTAAACAGTAGCACCTAAGTTGTGCTTTCAAGGATTCTGGGGATTTTATGAAGCCAAAACCTAGAATCAGTAATATCTGACTTCAAATCTCAGCTCACACCTGTAGTGGCAGTATAATCCTGGTCAAATCTTTAAACCTCCACCTGTCTCAGTTACTTCTATTATAAAATGGGTATGAAAATATTGCCTACCTCACAAGGTTGTTGAGAGACTCAACTACTCAATGAAGTAAAATCTGTAAAGTACTTAGCCCAGTGTCTGGCACATAGTAGGTGCTTAATAAATGATTACTAAAAATCAGAATTATCAAGAAATGAGGCAAATATTTGGACAGAAGTGTCTTGTTAAGTCAAAGAACTGTTTAGTTCAGTGAAAAGACTGAAGAATGTACGTTTGTATCCTACCTCTTTCACTTTCAACTTATGAGACTATGGGCAAATCACTTAAAATTTCTGGTTCATGGTGTTGTCATTTGGAAAATAAAGGAATTGGATTTGGTGATCTATAACATCACTTCCAACTGGAAATTTATGGTCCTATGAATTAATAGGTTATTTGAATGAAAGACTTGAAAAGATCGAATCTCTGATGCTTACTTCTCTGTGTGATCTTGGGCAAGTGATAATACCATGGGTCTTAATTTCTTTATCTCTAAAATGATGTAAAATGATCGACTGGGTTGTGCTAGTTGATGTTTGAGATCTCTTTTAGGTCTAATTCTGTGATACAATAATCCTATTATTCACATTGATGATGTTGACATCACCAGAGAAGACTATCCTGTATTGAATCATCAACTTAATTACTTCCTTTCCTTAAAGTATTGTGTAGTTCCATATTGACTGCATTCAATTCCAATAATGCTATTGTTACTGACTTTTGTTAGCTTATTTATCTCTTTTAAAATTGGTGACATAGTGATGAACTTTGGGGTTTAGCCTTGGTGCTTCTCCAGTGAATAAAATCCATTGCTAATTTTAGATTCATGGGACAGACATTGGGATCACATCACACAATCAGTCTGAGCATAGGAACATGATCTCAAAGATACTGATTACCACTTACGTTACAAATTTAGTGCCTAACAGTGCAATCTGTGATTTAGATTTTCTTAAAATGGAGTCTTTGAAAATGAGTGGGGTTTATCATCAGAATCCTTAGATTTACTTAAGATCCAATACAAACATCACTTTTTACATGAGACTGTATGAATCCTGCTGATCTGTTCAGGGGCGATTGCCTTCTCTTCCTCCTATAGCCATATATTCTGTACATGCCTCTCTATATGTACATATTACCTTGACTTGCTAGGCTCTAAGCTCCTTGAGGGCAGGACCCATTGTTCGTCCTTTTTCTTTGTTTTTTTTTTTTCCTAGCATTTAGTACAAAGAGCTTTGTTTGGTTCATTATATAAGTAAAATAAATTATGAAAATTTCTATGTTATTTTGAATCTCAAATTTCCAAGTTGGTAATTATTTGTGGATCATTTTTTTGAGCAAAATGTCTCATTCTGCAATGTTTCCATCCCATGTGAATCAAATCTCAATGATCAGAATTTGTTCACTCTGATGAACTTTTCTTAATCCTTCTTCCTAGCCCCAATGGGTAGTTTTATTCCTTCCTTAAATTATCATGAACGTGCTTAGCTGTTTATATAGTTTTCTTCCTTCTAGTTGGAGACATGCTTCTTGGGGACAGTGGAATTTTTTCCTTTGTGTATATTTATATGTACTTACTGTTACTCCCAGTTGAACATATGTTCTTTAAGAGAAAGGATTGTTTCTTTTTTTGCATTGGTAACCCTTATGTCTACCACTGCACCTGCAGCTGGTAGGCACTTAGCAGATGTTTAGTGAATGGATGAATAAATATTGGATTATTTTAGATAGTTAAATTGTAGGAGGTTGTTTTTTAAAGCTCTAATCTGGATATTGTTCCTACAGAAAAGTCAATTCATATAGAGTATGTTGCATGAGTGAGCAATTTATAACAAAGTTATATGGCATTGGAGATTATAATTCATATTTATATGCTTAATGGTGTAGTAAAGATAGTTACAATATATGTTTGGTCCATTATGACTCAGTTTTGCCAGAAAAAAAAATTTACAGTTGGAAAATGTCTACCTTTTTGCTGCTTGGGAAATCAGAGGAGCCTTTTTCTTCCCTGTTCTGCTCTGGAAATATCTCAGATTGTTTCATCAGGATTCCATATATTTTTAAGGGTATTCTTCACCATAAGTGTTAGTAACTTAGATATACTTATTCCCCTGAATGAATTTGCTGCTCTCCCTTCTTTAAGTACTTTGATATTAAGATTTCTTTCAGAATTTTTATGTAAAAATTCTGTAAAGTTGAGAAGGGTTCCCATTTTCCCTTTTCCTACATGCTGGTTTAAAGAGGATTGAAATGAACCCTTTGCCAATTAAAAAAAAAATAAACTGTCCTCTGTGTGTATATATGCATGTGTGTATACATAAATATAATATACACTCATATAAACACTCATTCTTCTCCCACCTCCCCTTTTCATAGTCTTACTGCTGCCCAATTTAATCCAGGCAGTTCACCAAGGATACAGCAGAAAGGATTATACTGATGGAAAACCAAGGTGTTGTGCCTCAGATCTGAGAATGTAAACAGGGTTTTCTGCCTCATTAGACAAACATTGTAGAAACTGAATGCAACAAAAGAAGCAATTGATGCTAAACTTTTGGATATATTCCTCATTTTCTCCTTCATTTAAAGTTTAGGCACTCCACTGGAGCAGAGGAGGCTAGACTCATTCCATCCATATGCCTCCTAATCCCTTATACAAGTATACATCTACACATGGGATCCATGCATCCAATTCCCCATATAGGCCATGAGAAGTGCTGTCTATGTTTTGTAGTTCAAATGTGAATTTGATTATTGTAGGACTTTGAATGGAAAGATGAGAAGGGAAAAGTCTACCATTCAATATCAATAACTTTGCTACTATTTCTTTTCTTTTTTTCTTCATATTTTTTGTCTGATGTAGAGTATATAGGTATTAAAGTATTACTAACATCTGTATTATAGTAATTATAGTATAGTATTATGTAATAATGCATAAGATATTACTAACATTTGTATCTAATATTATTTAACTAGCACAGTCATGAAAATGAACTTAAATGTCCCTTGTGGCAAACATTGTGGTATTTTTTGAGGATTTAAAAAGGCATAAGTGAAACAATCTATGTCCTCAAGGAGCTTATATTCTCCTAGGAAAAATGACATATACACATATAGTTATGTGCAAAATACAGACAAAATAAAACTAAGTTAATATATTTTGGGGGAAAGCATTGATAGTTGGGGAGTTCAGGAAGGAATCTCTATGGAAGTTTTGACATTGAAGTTGTGTCATGAAGAATTATAGAATGTTAGTGATCTTCTCTAAGATGTGGAAGGGAGAAAAAAAGATGCATTCCACAAATTCAGAGCAGTTTATACAACAATATGGAGATGGGAGCCAGGGAGCCAGGTAGAGACTGGTTTTGGTGAATTATAGAGTATATAATGGAGAGTAATGTATGATAAGGCAAGAAAGGTAAGTTGGATCCAAGTTGTGAATTGATTTAAATGCCAGAGTTTTTATTTGATCCTAGAAATAATGAGCCACTAAAATGGAATGAACAGAAGAATCACATATTAACATGTCTGCTTTAAGAAAATCATTTTGGAAGCCACATATAAGTTAGAGTACAGAGCATACAGAAATGTGGTGCAAGGCATGAAAGAAAAGACTGGGAATTAGGAATATCTGAATTAAAATTGAACCTAAAATAACTACTAATTCTGGATGTGTGGCCATGTATTAATCTCAGTTTCAATATCCATAAAATGGGGATAAATGGCATCTATCTCCCAGGGTTTTTGTAAGGATAAATTTATTTATTCTTGGTAAGATACTTTGTAAACATTCAAGCACTACATTTTGTAGTTTTGTTATTAATATTATTACTACCCATTTGTAGGATATTGCAGTACACTAGGTGAGAATTGTGAGGAATTCATGCCTTCACACCAGGATAGCGTCCATCTGAATTGAGGAAAGGAACAAATGTGATTCATTGGGATGAGGTAGATTGATGTGGCCTTCAAGTCTCTGAGTTTTCAAAGCTACATGACAGGGTGGATTATGTCTCCATAAAGGAGCCAATTGTGATCAGAGTGTGTTTCTTGCTTTCAAATAACTGTGAGAAAAATACAGTCCTAAAAATTTTGGCAGCAAACCATTGCTAGATGTTGAACAGTACAAAACCAAGACAAGAATTCATGGCAAATCAAAGTAGTGTCCTACTTTCTGTCAAATAAATACATACAGACCTGAGTAAGGATATCTCAAATAAATATGTACAGACTCTTCCTCTCCATCTAGTGTATTTTAAAGATCAAAGGAGTATGCATTTTTAATTTCTCACTAGGTAATACAAGTTTGGGCAAGGATATCAGGTGACAGAATACTTGCTTCTATCACATTGTGAAGGTGGAGTTGAAGACCAGCTCTAAATAATGGCAGAGAACATATTTCTAATGTTTTAAAATATTGTCATGATAATACTAAAACACTCTCTCAGTTGATTCACATAGATATGCCACATAGGTTTGACTGCACACTGAGCCTTATTTATCAAGTATGGAGAATTCAACGATGTCATAAACCTATCAGTTCCACAAATTTTGTAGTTCCTACTAAAACAAACTTTCCTATTTTAAAAATTGGGATACAGATATGTTACATATGGAAAAGAATCAAATATGTATTTCTTTAAAAAGTCTTCACGTTGTAAATTGTAAGCTAAGAAAGAGAGATCATGAGCAGAAGTCTTGAGACATGGTACCATTTATAACTCAGCAGAAATGCCTCATATTGTTAAAGTTACCGTGATATATGAAGTTTTGAAATAACTATTTCTCTAAGTGTCTCATTTCTTCCAACTATCCACATCTTTAGTAGTAATCATGGTACTGTACTGGAGATGTTTCTCTGGATCTGGAGTTGGAGGGAGTGAAATTAAATAGATCTTTTTGTGACTTGCTACCAGAATGACCATGGACGAATTCATTCCCTTCTCTGGGTCTCACATTCCTCATCTGAAAGATGAGAGGGGTGAACTAAAATATCTCAAAGATCCTTTTCAACTATGAAATATAATCCTATGATTCCACAATCTTTTCAGTCCAACCTTTTATTTGAAAAGGATGAAGTATTGTAGTGACCATTCTACTTTCCTCTTTTTAAATCCAAAAAGAAAAAAAAATTCCAACTGAGATAAATATAGACACATTAGTAGAAATAGTGGTTTTATAGAGGGTATGTTTTTGCTTTTGATTGTTCTTCATTACAATATATAAAATCATTTGGGACACAGTGAATGTTTCTTTTTTTTTTCCATTTAGAGTTGATCACCTCCACTTTTAAAATGTGAAGGAAGCATGGATCCTTTGCCCATAAAAGATGCTTAACATTTTAAAAATAAATTATCTTGACATTTTGTTCTTCAAAATGAAGTATAATATGATCTTTTCAAGCTCAATAAAATATTTTTGTTAGCTTGATAAGAACAGCACTGAATAAACTAACTTAGACAGGATTGTCGTTTTTTTTGTATCATAATGGGAAATGATGTTCTCCAATTATTTAGATGTCTATTTCTGTGAAAATTGTTTTGTAATTGTGTTCATATAATCCATGGGTTTGTCTTGGTATGTAGATTCCCAGGTATTTCATATTGTCTGTAGTTATTTCATCACTGTTGATAGTGTATCAACATTTCCATATATGATACTAGTATTTAAAAATAATTAACCAATTATTGTTTTTATTCTCATAAAAATAGCTCCTTGTTTTATTTGTAAGTTCAATATTTTTTCTTTAAATTTTATTAGTCTCTCCTTGGAGTTTTAGGGTTTTCATTTTGTTTTTAATAGGGTTTTAAAATATTTATTCTTTCTCTAGATTTTTTTAGTTGCATGCCCAAGTCATTGATCTGCTACTCTTTTTCTCTTTTATTGATGTATATTTTTGAGATATAATTTCCCTCTAAATACTGCTTTGGCCTCATCTCACAATCTTTGTTGTCATTCTCTTTAATGAAATTATTGTTTCTGTGATTTGTTCTTTGATTCACTCATCCCTTAGGATTACATTATTTAGTTTCCAATTAGTTTTTATTCTGTGCCTCCACAACCTTTTATTAAATGCAATTTCATTACATTATGGTCTGAAAAGGGAGCATTTATTATTTCTGCTTTTGCTAATGGTCTTTTTATGCCCTTTTAAATGGTCAGTTTTTATGGAGGTGCCAAGTACAACCGAGAAAAACAATGACTCCTCCCTATTCCAATTCAGTTTTCTCCCTAGGTGTAACATAACTAAGTTTTCTGAGATTCTATTCTTCTCCTTGGCTTCTTTCTTACTTATTTTTATTGTTATATTTATCTGGCTCTGATAGGGGAAGGTTGAGGTCCCCACTAGTATAGTTTTAATATATATTTCCTCTTTCAATTCATTTAATTTTTCCTTTAAGAATTTAAATGCTATGCCATTTGGTGCATACGTTTGTGATTGTTATTACTTCATTGTCTATGATTCCTTTTAGCAAGATGCAGTTTCCCTGCTTATTATTTTTAATTGGGACTATTTAGCTTTTTCTGAGATCATATTTATTACTCTGTCTTTTTTTTTTTGCTTACATTGAAGCATAATAGATTTTACTTGACATTTATTCTGAATCTACATATGTCTCTCTGTTTAAAGTATGTTGCTTGTAAGAAACATATTTTTGTATCCTTGTTTCTAATCCATACTGTTCTCTGCTTCTTTTTTTTTTTTTGGGAGGGAGTGAGTTCATTGCATTCATTCATATTCCTAGTTATGATTACTAATTGTACATTTCCATCCATTTTATTTTTCCCTTTTTATACTCTCTTTTTTATCCCATCTTACTTCTGAAGTTTGTTTTACTTCTGACCATTGTCTTCTTTTATCTGCCAGTCTTTTTTTATCCCCCTCCCTTTTTGTATTCCTTTCAATTACTACTTCCCCAGTAAGATTTTTAGTACAAATTACTTATATTTTTGTGTATTTATTCCCTTTCAAGCCAATTTATATAGGTGAAAGAGATTTGAATGTTTCCTATCCTCCCATTTTCTACCCAAACATAAAAGATCTTCATTGCACATTTCTTTTATGTGAGACAATTTCCCCCTTTCTCCTTCTTGATTCTCCCCTTCTCTCAGGATATTCCTCTTTATTTTATATGCATTTTTAACATCATCTGAATATAATCAACTCCCTCCTGCACCATCTTTTTTTTGTAGAATTCTTCCTACTGCTCTAATAATGATAAAGTTCTTAGAAGATCCATGTATCATCTTCTCATATTGAAAAGTATATAGTTTAGCCTTGAATCCCTTATGATGTATCATTCATATCTACTTTTTAAAGTTCCCCTCCATTCTTGTATTTGAAAGTTAAATGTTCTATTCACCTTTGATCTTTTCACCAATAATGATCAAAAGTCTTCTGTTTCATTAAATATCCATTCTTTTCCTTGATGAATTATACTCAGTTTTGTTGGGTAGGTTATTCTTAGCTGTAATGCTCACTCTTTTGCCTTCAGGAATATTATATTCCAAATCCTCTGCTCCTTTAAAATGCTAGCTAAGAAATCTAGTTTGATCTTGACTGTAACTCCACAGTATTTGAATGGTTTCTTATTTGCCACTTGAAATATTTTCTCTTTGACCTGGAAACCCTTGAATTTGGTGATAATATGCCTGGGAGTTTTCATTTTGGGGATCTCTTTCAGCTGGAAATTGGTGGATTCTTTCCATTTCTTTTTACTCTACAATTCTCAGATATCAAGACATTTTTCCTTGATTATTTCTTGAAATAATCTAGGTTGTCTTTGATCATAACTTTGATGTAGTCCAATAATTCTCAACTTATCTCTCCTTGATCAATTTTCTAGGTCAGTTGTTTTTTCTTTTCCAATTAGAGATTCCACATTTTCTTTTTCATTCATTCTTTTGACTTTTTAAAAATTCTTTTTTTTTATTAAATTCTTTATTAAATTTTTTTGAGTTACATCTTTTCTCCCCGTCTTT
>CM053582.1:565223517-565243574 GCA_028627135.1 Pseudochirops cupreus | reverse complement strand
AGGCCTCTACAAGGTCTAGAATTAAGATCTTCTGAAACTCTGAAATTTATTCAATGCACTAAAATTGGAATAAGTAGCACTGCACCCATATACCTGATGTCTGAATTATGATGTCATGATACACAAAAAGTTCAACTTGATTTTCCAGTCATTTTTCTCAATAGTTATGGTATAGCTCTGAGAAGTCTAGATTTAAAATCACATGACCTGGGTTCAAATTCTTTCTCTCCTACTTCCTGCAAACTTCAGTGATCTGGGGGAAATTATTCAATCACGCTGAGTCTTTTTAAGAATAAAATGATAAGGGCAGTTAGATGGTGCAGTGAATAGAGCACAGGCCCTAGAGTCAGGAGGACCTGAGTTCAAATCCGACCACAGATACTTGACACACTTACTAGATGTGTTACCTTGGCCAAGTTACTTAACCCCAAATGCTTACCTTTCCCTCTTTAAAAAAAAAAAGTCTAAAATGATAGCATTGAACTAAAAGGTTGTGTATTTTTCTTTCCAATCTAAAGCTATGATTCCATGACTCTTCTTTTTTTAAATTTCTTGGTATTACAGCTGAAGAAATATATGTATTTTTACGTGTAAATAAAGGTTAAAAAGCTCAAACTAAGAAAATTATTGTTTGTTTTATTTTTAATTTAGTACAAAGAAGCCCCGTTTTTTAAAAAGGAGTGCATGGTTGACAACACATTTTTTTAAATTTGTAAATAGATTGATAATTGCTTATAATCTATTTGTATCATGATTGTTTCTGTTGTTGAGTCCTTTCCAGTTGCATCCAACTCTTCAAGATCCCATTTGAGGTTTTCTTGGTAAAGCTACTGGAGTGGGGTTTTTTAAAATAATAAAGCGCAAATATATCTAGATATAATTTAAAAGTTTCCCTTGACCTAAAACATATTCACAACACCAAAATTCCCCTTACTCCTCCCCCTGGACTCCTTTGACCTTTCTCCCTGCTTGGGAGAGTCACTGAAATTTGAATCCAAGTGCTTCAGTAGAAAATTCTAGTTTTGATTTCTAATTCCTTTATTTACCTTTTTCATTGTGGGTTTCTAACAATTTAATAAAGTTTTCTTTTTCTCACAGTCCAAGATCAGTAAAATAAGCATTATTAGTCAAAAGAACTCTGACCCTGGGAGGAAATATGTGATTTATTTGTCCAGGATCACTGAGTTGTAAGTGATGAAGTTGTGTTCAAATTCATCAGCTTGCTCCAAGTTAAACATTCTTGCCATTAAACCAGTTTTGTCCCTCATTCCAACACTATGATGACATGTGGTCACTATTTCAGAAGCAGTGTTGTATGGTAGAACCTGCAAAGAAGGTTCTACCTTCTCTACAAAGATTTTTGTTTGCTTTTTGCTCACTGAAGGCTAATCATCACAGAAGCATTGTGGTAATGCCCATCTTCACATTACTGTGCTGTTCAGACTGCTCTGTCCACTTCATTCATCCCATATAAAACTGCATTTCTTAGTCACAGCTGATTAAGGTGATACACTGAATATGTAAATGTACAATAGTTCAGGAATAAGGCTCCTTCTACAAAATGAAACAAATCTGGGAGACACATATACCTTTCTTTTCTCTTTTGTATTACTTGGTTGATCTGCTATGATATGGATGCCCGGATCAATCTATGCAGAAGAGATACATACCCTAAGAATGGGCTAGTGCATATCAATATCTAAGATGGGCTCAACTTTAAAAATTCACAAGCAAATTTCATGCTACAGATGCAGTACATCCAGGCAAGATGGTCCTTCTGTGTATAATACATGATTTGAATGAATGTGGACACTTTAAATGTAAGGAATAGATTTCTCCATTTTCTTACTGACTACTTACATTAAACAGGGAGAAAAATCTAGACCCTATCAATTCAGTCCTAAGCATGATGAGGAAGCAAAGGAACAAGGATGCTGGTGCTAATTAGCAAGATTTACTAAGTCATCACCCTGATGAGATTGTGATTTATTCTTTGTAACTGTGTGCAAATTAAAGTGTGAACTCTGTGGGTAGAAGTTGTCACAGAATCTTAGTTCAAAGAGACCCCAGGGGCCAGGAAGTCCAACCAAGATCCAAACAAGATGTCCTTCCATATTCTCAATGAGATTTCGGACCTGTCCTTGAAGACCTCCAAGGACGAGTAATTGGCTACCTTAAAAGGCAACTTATCCCCCTGCTGCATAGCACTCATTGTAGGAAAAATGTGTCAAGCAGAGACTAATTATTTATAATATTCCCCTAAACTCTAAAATTATAGAGTATATTTTAGTCTAAAATACACCAGAGATTAGTACAATAGTCTAAGAGAAATGACTAGAATTCTATAACTGAGCCATTATCAAGCAGCCCTGAGAGAATCTCAGGGTCATTAAATGACAATACAGTTTTTAAAATATAATACAGACTGCCATATTTCTACTGTTAATCTGGGCCCCAGTTCAGTGCAGGTAGCAAGCTTCTACATGAGCCCTTTTCTTATGCACTGATTGTTTTCCCCACTTCCATGTTAGGAAAATGAATTTGTGTATATTTGTCTGCATGTACATTGTTTCTTCCCAATAGAATATAAGATCCCTGAGGGAGGGATTGCTTTCATTTTCATCTTCGCAGCCCTACAGCCTACTTTTGTGTCACGTACACAGTAGGCATTTAATAAGCACTTTCTGAATGGTTTCCATTCATGTGTCTCAACTCAATTCCATTTTTTATTTAAAAAAGGAAATAGCAAATTCATGCTAGAGAAATCAGCTTAGAATTTCATTAATAACATGTTACTATCTGAGTTAAAGAAGAATCAAGATCTACTAAAACATTGCTACACTTTTAGCAGTGGCATTCTCATAAAATAATTTGTAAATCCTTGGCCCTGGGATTTGGGGAATTTTAAGATCAAGGAAAACATTTATTGGGTAAATCATCAGTGGAGATTTGTGGATGGAAATAGACAAGAATCCCACAAAAGAAGTGGTCATGAATAGGTTGGGCTCTGGACAGAACACAGGCATCCAGGAGATTATAGAGCTATTGTAGGATTGATCCATTGATTGAAATGAAAAACAGTCAATTATGACTTCATTGATTCCCAGAACTTATTTACTTTCTAAGATTCCCCCTTTTTGTGCACACCCACACCCACTGACACACACACAGACACCCACCCTCACCCACCCCCTCCCCCCCACACACACCTCAAAGACTTTCAAGCGTTAGTAAACCAGTATCCTCCAACTTCCACTCTAGATTCAGGGTCAACTTGCATGAAATTTTTCTTATCTCCTTGCCATGGAAACACATTGACACAGAATGCTGCTAATTTCAGTTCATTCTGCCCACTTTATTAATATCCAAGGCTACCATTTCTGTACAAATAGAATTAAGCTATTTTCTATTGAAACCACAAGTCAGAGGAAGCTCTTGGTGCTGACATGTGCAAGGCCAGTTTTGGCGGTCATTGATGACTAAGGAGATCATAGGAATGTCACTGACCCTAGTCATGGAGTGATGCGGTTCCTAAGATACAGACATATGCTTCATGGGTTGCTATAGGCAGTGATGAGTATTTTTTACAAATTATAGAGAAGTAATATTGAGGAAGAAACCAGTTATTCTTTTGGCCACAGATATTTAGAGCTACAGAGTCTAGATCCAAACACTTGTCAGTATACTAATATTATCTTTCTACTCTGTAAAACTTCTAAAACAAGTGGTGCCTTTGTAACATTCTTACCTCAAGCTCCTCCCACCATAACAAACTAGGGAACATCTATAATGCAGCTGGCCACCATGATGAAAGGCCTAAAAATGATGCAATCATTAGAGCAGTTCTAGGTGTTCAGGTGAAGAAGAAAGGGATCTAGGGCCACATGTTAGCTGCCCACATCTATCTGGTATTGTTATATGGAAAAGAGATTGATATGATCATGTCTTTGTATGAAAGACACAGAGATGAATTTAATCTTCAAGGTGAGTCATTTTAATCTTCTTATTTTACAAATAAGGAAACTAAGGACTAAAGAATAGGTAGCAAGGGACAGAGACAGGAACTGAACCTCGTGAGTCCTTTTAGAGACAGCCAGGCACACAGTGGACAGACCACAGAAAATCACGACTTCAAAGTCAGCCTTAGACACTTGGGAGCTGAATGACCTTGGGCAATCACTTTATTTTTTAGCCTTAGTGCCTTCAACTGGAAAATGGAGATGATAATGGAACATATTTGTAAAGGACTTAGCACAGTGCCTGCCATATGGTGTGTATTTAATATGAATTGTTCCCCTCCCTTACACCACTACACACACACACACACACACACACACGCACACTCACACACACATACATACTCATGCACACAGACACATGTGTGCACACACACACACTTCCATATGCAACATTCTTCCCACTGGACTATGCTAATCATTCTTACACAATTCCAGGTCAGAAATAAGAACAAATAGTAGGAGTTACAGAAAACCCAGTTTGGGCAAGACTGTGGTCAGGGAGTCCATGGCAATTGGCCCTGCCTTGAGATTCCTTCACTGTGGGTCTTCAACTACCACTGTTTGGTTTCCTTATAGGGCATTTGGGTTCAGTTGTGAACTGAAAGGTAGGTAGATTCAATCATAGTGAGTACTGAGGCTCCAGGTAAGAAGATCTGAGTTCTAATTTGATATCAGAGACTTACTAGCTGGGTGACCCTAGGCAAGTCACTTCCGATCTCCCACCATCAATTACTTAATCTTCAAAATGAGTATATTAATTGCATCTACATCAAAGAGCTTTTGTAAAGATTAGGTAAAATTACATAGATTGATTATTTTGTACATTTTATTAAACCTTTGAAGTGCTCTCAAATCTTGATATATTGTGAGTCTCTTAGCCTATGTTCAAACCAAACAAACAAAAGGAAAAAAAAAAAGCTAAACCAAAGAACTCAGTAAATTTCAATATGCTATAGCTTTCAAAGTATTATTGTTTAGGTCCATCTTAGTTCCAGTTGCATTCTCCAAAGATCACTATAAAAGCACTGGTTCACAAATGCCTGTGTCCTTACACACACACACACACACATACACACACACACACACACACACGCACGCACGCACACACACACGCACACACATGCACACATGTGTCTATATACATATATTGTATGTGTACATGTATATGCACATGTGTGTATTTAGCAACTACCTTTGGAACTGTAGGAAAAAAGGAGAGGTTACTGTAAACTATATATGTCCATGTAACAGAACTTGAATTAGAATTGTTAGCAGGCTTTCCAATGTTAGTTTCTTTAAAATTTTTATTAGCAGCTTATTTTCAATAATTGTTTGAATACCTTGCCCACCATTATCTGAAGTTAATCCTGGGCTTCAGACAAAATTTGTTTTTGTACAACCTGTGTTAAAATGGATGACGGTAATTCAACAGACAGAGTATATATACATGCACTGTGACCTCCATCGTTTGGAAATAAATGGATCATGATTAGAGGACACAGAAAGGTGTCAAGATGCAAAATAAAGATGTTAATGAGACTGCAGCAAAATTAAACTTTTTATCATTTCATTAGCATCACTATTGACATTTTAGACCCTAATAAGACTTCAAATTCAATATTTTTGGAGCGAGGGGAAAGGAAAGAAAAGGGGTAGGTGGAGTGAAGTCCCCTCAGCTTAGGGCACCAGATGGCCTGAAAGATGGCCTAGCCCCCAGTCAGCTCAGAGGGAGCAGAGAAGTGTTAAAGAGATAATTATCACCTCCTGAAGACCCACTATCAGAATACCCACTTGTCCGGGAGGTTCAGAATCTGGGAAAATGGCCTAGCATAGCCTCCAGGTGGTAAGAACAAAAACAAGCAAACACTGAGAGAAATCAGGCTGCCAATAGTTCAGCTGGTGTCAAAGCACTTAATTTGTATGTAAGACACTTGTCTCTTTTAGCCTTTGTCATAGCCCTTGGAGTATTTCAGAGTTTGCAATCAGACAGCAGAGCATAATTTATGTGCTTTTCATCTGCATAAACTTCCCAAAAGTCCCCTGTTTCTACAGTAGCCAAATTGGAGCAATGGAAAATTTGGGGGGGTTTGGTGTCAGGAAACCTATATTCACACCCAACTTCCATACACTTGTTAACTATGTCACCAGAGGGAAATCACTTGTCACCAACTAATTGTGTGACTTTTGACTTTTTCAAGTCACTTAAGCCCTGTAGATTTTGCCTTTCTCATTTTTAAGTGAGTTGGATTTGGTGCTCTCCAATGTCCAGTTACTGCTGAAAGGGGCCTTCAAGGTCATTTATTCTAATTACATTATTTCAAAAACAAAGAAACTGAAAAGCAGAGAAATGATAGTGGCTTCTCCAGAGCAACATAACTACTAAGTTTCTTTTTTTCTCAATACAGCAACATATAGTTATTATATATAATAATTATACATTATATTAATATAATAGTAGAGTGCATTATCCAAAAATTGTGTATTAGATATATCAACATATTATTTATTATTTTTTTTCTTTACCCTCAACAAAATACCCTCCACGTAGATGGGGCTCTGAAAATACCCTTTGATTCTTTTGCAGTATTGTCCAACTCCTAATAATGAAATGAATGTTTTTGTCCCACTGGGACACGCGCCAGTGAGGTAAGCAGAGGAAATAAGGAAAGCTGTCAGGGAGAAAGAAACAAAACCAAGATGGCCAGAATTGAGAATCTGAGTATACAAAAAAAGTCTGACGGGTACCAGTTTGACCAGAGGACATATAATCATAGATGAGAACTGCAAGGGTCCTTAGAGATCATAATCACCTCATTTTACAAATGATGAAATGACTTGCCCAAAGTCACACAGGTATACTACTAAATTTCTGAGTCATGATTTGAACTCAGGTCTTCCTGATCCTAAGACCAATTGTTATCTTCCACAACATGCTGACCTGAAGGCTCCTCCCCTCTCCATCTGTTTCAGTCCTTCTGCTCCTTTAAAGCATGCCTCGGGGATGTTTTTTTTTTGTTCTTTCAAATGATGGGGAGGTGTTCTTCCTAATTCAAAAACATTCTTATAGGGAAAGTGATCTTTCTTTCCTTAAATACCTACTAGAATTTTCACTGGATTCTTCTTTGACTCAGTTCTCCCTCACTGACATCACTGTTATTTAAGCGCTTTTCTATTTGTCTGAACAGTTTGTAAATTCTCTGAGCGCATGGCCAGTAGAAATTGTCATATTCACTAAACCTAGAGCAATTTCTTGAATGGAGGACAGCCTTAAAAATCCCATGCATATTTTCTTTTTTAGATAATATTGAACTGAAACTCTCTTGGACAAAAAACCTACGGAAACAATTTTCTTTAAGGACAAATCAAACCACGTCCCCCCCCCCCCCCCAGGTCAATAAACTCCTGCGTTCCCCTATTCCCTCAAAAATGAACTTCTTTTAACATTCAAAGACATTCTGAATCTGAAGCCAAGTTCTTTTCCAATCTACAGTCTATTGCCAGTCCCCTTCATACTTTCTTGCTGTGCCTCACACAGGAACAATATTATGCTTCTCTACACCTTCCCACTGGCTGTCTAACATACCTTGAATAGTCTTTCTCTTCATTTCTACTTCAAAAGCCTTTTCTTCAAAGCTCAGTTCAAATGCCCCCTTGTACATAAAACCTTTCCATATCCCCCAGTTGCTAATGCATCCCTCCCCAAAAAATTACCTTGTATTTATTTTGTATATCATTTTATGTTAATATCTTACTTGTTTTGCTATGTTTTCAAGATAGAATGTAAACTCCTCTAGGGCAGAGTTTTTCTCTTTTATGTTCACATCTTCTGTGCCCAGGACAGTGCCTGGAAAATAACAAACATTTAATAAGTATCCATTGCTTGGTTGACTTATTGATTGGAAGCTTGTTCCTGTTTTGCACGATCTTGAACTCTTCCTAATCTGCTTCCTTTTCAAACTGCATAGAAATATGCACCCGTGCTCATTCTGAGAGTGTATGGGATGCAGAGCCACCTAAGGCACAAATGAGTCAATGGGAGAATTTGTGACCTCAATTTAAGAGCTGAACAGCTGAGAATCACTGTCGGGGAAATCCACGGCAAGTGATGAATCAACCTTGCAGTGATCAGTTCAGTCCTTTGGGGCTGAGAAGGCACTGGATTTCAACATAATACAGAGAGATGTTTTGAGGTACAAATAGTCACAAAATCTCTGCCTCTCCGAGTTGGAAGGGACT
Organism: Pseudochirops cupreus; assembly: GCA_028627135.1. Lineage (NCBI taxonomy): Eukaryota > Metazoa > Chordata > Mammalia > Diprotodontia > Pseudocheiridae > Pseudochirops > Pseudochirops cupreus. The sequence continues at coordinate 565,235,319 of CM053582.1, read as the reverse complement.
TTAAGGACTATGTAAGCCAGTGGTTCTTAACCTTCCTAATGTTGCGACTCTTTAATACTCATATGTGGGCATATCTGCATGTGGGAGGACCTGCCTGGAGATGGATAGAGCAGCAGTGTCCCGGCTGCTAAAGCCATAGGAAATCTGTGTTTTCCAGTAGTCTTAGGCGACCCCTGTGACCCCTGTGAAAGGGTCATTCAACCCCCAAAAGGGTCACAACCCAGAGGTTGAGGGCCACTGATAGACAAACTCAAATATTGAAAAAAATAATAATAATTCCTCCACATAGAATATCTCCTAAGTAGTCATTCAAGTATTGCTTAAACATCTCTGAGAAAGAATCCATTGCATGCAGGGGTAGTCCCTCACATTTTTGAATAGTTTGAATTATTAAGAAGTATTTGTTAACATTAAGCTTAAATGAACTTCTTTACAACCTCATTCCCATTAATCCATGTTCTACCTTCCAGAATCCAGCAGAATAACCTTCCCTCCATGTGAAAGTCCTCAAAATACTGGGAAGTTCCTACCTTGTCTCTCCTAATTCTTCTCTTCTATAGAACATGCATCTACACATTTCTTCAAAAACTTCTCATATGGCCTGAAATGGAGGCCCTTAACAATCTCATCCATTCAAACACAAGATACATTTATGTAGTTTATCAGCCTAAGATTGAAGAAAATAAAAGCAAATTGAAAAATGCCTGGGATCTTCATGCCTTATACTTTGATATTCTGATGCTCTAATCCAGTGATAGGGTTGCATTCTGACTTTAAAAAATGCGGGTACATACGTGTGTGTGCGTGTATGAGAAACAGAGACAGAGAGACAGAGAAAGAGACACAGAGAGGAACATTCCACCCACTTGGGTTTTGCTGGATAAATTGTGATGCTTGAATCAATTTGAATAGTATTATATTCTAAGGAAAGACTGATGGGAGAAATTCAGAGAAACCCAGGAAAAAAATTAACATGGACTTGATAATGAGTGAATAAATTACAACTAATTAAATACCACGCATGATGATTTAAATAATCTAAATTGAAACTATGAGATGAGGTAAAGACACTGGGATTAAAATCAGTGGGCAATCCTGATTCCCAAAAACTAAAGATGCTCAAACATAATGTTCTGCTTTTGCTATCAAGTTGGTAGCTTTTAAATGTAGAAAGTTATTTATTTGATCGGAAATACTTGCTTTGTTGTTCAGATTTGCTAAACCTTTTCTGTCCTGTATTTTGGTTCCAAGGGCCATTTTGGTGGAAAGTGTGTGTGTGTGTGTGTGTGTGTGTGTGTGTGTGTGTGTGTGCATACATATATACATATACATACACACAAGTGTGTGTGAAAGTTATGAAAGTAAAAGGCATCAATGACATTTTAGAAAAGGGAAAACAAAGAGAATGACAGAAGGTAGTAGGTTACAGAGGACTGAGGAATGGATTTGTAGTCAAGGAGGATATATTTCAAGTCTAGTTCATTTTAAGGAATAGAGAGACAGCTGGATGATGGCATTAGATAGTTTAGTTATAGATAGAGAGATAGATAGATACATACATACATACATACGTATACATATATACATATATATGTATATATATACATATATATGTGTGTATATATATATATATATATATATATATATATATATATATATATACATATATATGCATATCCATTAGATTGTAAACTCCTTTGGGGCAAGGACTATCTTTTGCCTCTTTTTGTATTCCTAGCACTTAATAAAGTGTTTGGAACATAGTAGGAGCTTAAGAAATATATGTGTATGACAGAGAGTTTTCCAAAGATAATTTCATTCAATTTTAATAAATTCAAGGGAATGCAAGGAATAAGAAGACCATAAATACTCTCCCAAGTCTCATATATGAGAGGGATTGGCTATAACCAAATGCTTCAATCCTTGGAGTAAATGAAGTGCATTGTATCTCGATATGTTATCTCTCATTTGAAAAAAAAATTAATAAGCCCTCCTGCACAGGTACTATGGTAGTTCCTGGGGATGCACGAGTTAATAAGTGCATGAACCTCACTCTTTAAGAGGTTTTCAAAATAAGGGGGAGGAGAGAGACACAAGTGCCCAAATAATGGTTATTCAAGAATACAATGAGAATGGTTAGTGTTAGTGAGAGATCTAGGAAAAGCTACATGATGGCTCTGAATTCGGGTATCTTCCTTTCAAGAATAGCAAAGTAATGCTGTGGATAGAGTGCCAGGCCTAGAATCAGGAAGACTCATCCCTCTGAGTTCAAATCTTGCCTCAGATACTTATGAGCTGTATCACCTTGAGAAAGTCATTTAACCCTGTTTGCCTATGTTCTTCTGTAACATGAGCAGGAGAAAGAAATGGCAAATTACTCCAGAATCTTTGCCAAGAAAACTCCAAATGGGATCACAAAAACTTGGACTTGACTTAAAACATTGAACAAGAACAAAATATTCCTTTCAGTGGATGAGACACGAGAAAAGTTATTTTGAAAGGGACAAGACCTTGGAGGAAGGTAAGGATTTTCGCTGGGTAGATATTGAGGTATAGTCATTTATCCTAAATAAGAATATCTTCTTGAGGCAAAGTAGTAGAGATGAGAAGGGGCAGAAAAACAAGGCAGGATACTGGAGAGTAATACATTTTTCATGTTTATGTTTTCTTGCCAAAATAAGAGAAACTTATTTGAAAAATGCCTTGGCCTTGGTTTCAGTTGACTCAATAATTGAATGAGTCTAGGATCTCACTAATGAGGCTACTCGTTACATCAAGGCAAATCATAATTCATTAATCTCTTCTCATTTTCCCCATATATTTCATTATATGTTCCAAAGATGATATATTAGATGAGCTGGGGTTTTATGTCTGAAACCTGTTACTTTCTGTGGGTACAAGTGAAAATTTCAATTTGTTCATTTGATCACTTTTGCCTGGGTATTATGGGCCTGGGTATTCTCCATTTTCTTGATTAGCAGTCCTAAATGGTATCTTCTTTCCCTGGAACCATACTGTAGCACACTAACAGCCACCATTCATCTTTCCTCTCTGCTGGTGGTTACCCATCATGTTGGCTCAACAAAAACTGTGCCATTCCAAGATGCCTGACCAAATAGTATCTCTTAGAGAAAATGGTCACTCAAAAGACAGACTTTTTTTTTCTGGAGAACAGACCAACAATATGCAGAAAAGCTGCAGAAATGAAAAATGTCTCAGTCCAAACCACAATATATACTTAGATGGTTAGACCATCCATTCAGTCCATTAGTGTATGCCATCAAATAAAGAAATATTTTAAATGAGGCTTAGAATTAAAGATCTTGAAGGAAAGTGGCTGAGCTCTCATTCGGAAATCACCTGGTACTTTTACAACTAATTATTTAAATAAAAATCTGGAGTTTAAAAACAACCCAAAGTTGTTAGTTTTTCTAGTAAAAAAAAATCAAAACCAAAAGAAAACAACACAAAAACCTCCAACCGATTTACTAAGAATGTTTTCTTTTTTCCTTCCCTGCTTCAGGCTCCACATGTTATTTTGTCTCTAGAGAGAATGAGGCTTTTAAATGTTTCTTTTGCATATTTTAACTAGATGCTGGAACTGGCAATACATGTATTACCAAAAGGAAAACTTTCTTTCTCTGGCTTTTACACCAATATATATGTTTTAAAACTTTAAATAAATTATAAATGTAAGTTGTCTGAGCGGCATGTTGAAGAGTGTGACAGACTTTTTGTCAGGAGAACCTGGAGCTGGATCCCTTCTTCACATATTTAATATTTATTTAACCATGGGAAATCAGTGAAACTTCCTAAGTCTCATGTTTGCATCAGTGAAACTTCTTAAGTCTCTATAAAATGGGAAAAAAAAATTATAAGGTTGTTTTTTTTTCCTCACAAGATTGGCATAACTTTCAAAAAACTGATATAGAAGGAAAATAAAAACTTTGCAAACATTAAAAAATTATGCAATGTGGATTTGAAGCAGACACTGTCCTCAAGGAGCTAGCATTCTAATGCAGGAGGCAAATACACACACACACATGCACGCACGCACGCACCCCAAATACAAATTATATATAATTGCAGCTCTCATTCAGGTGCTACAGTGGTTGATAGAGGGCTGGACTGAAGTCAGGAAGACCTGAGGGTAATTCCAGCTTCACACAGCTGTGTGAACCTGGGCAAGTCATTTAACCTGTTTGACTCAGTTTCCCCATCTATAAAATGGGGATAGTGAGAGTACCTGTCCTGGTTTGTTGTGAGAATGAAATGAGATAATAATTGAAAAGTGCTTAGCACAGTTCCTGACACACAGAAAGTACTATGTGCATGTTAGCTGTTATGTTATATGCTTTAAAATTAAAAGGCACACTAAGTTGTGATTCATGGACCAGCATTATCAAGCAAAAAGAGAAATATTTCCATAGATGGAAGAATGCTTTCCTTCCCTTTCTGATTGAACACTGATGAATCCTTTCAGACAAATGCCCTTTGCCTACATAAAGAAAAGAAATCACTAATTTAAACAATAATTTCCTAAAATTTGTGACTTGACTTTTCCGTGTCAACTCTGATAAATGGATATAAAAGGTTATGATACCCCACTCTGTCCCTAGTTATCTAAGACATATTATGGAATTATCTGCAACTGATCTCAGAAGACTTGATTGTAATATACTTTCAGTAATAAATTTCATTTTAGGAAGAAGGAAAGATCACCAAAGCAAAATATAGTAACTGACTACAAATTCCAAACTGCTAGGAATACAAATGGATAATGATCATAGGAATCACTTAACCAGGCCTTGGCATCCATCATCATAGCTTATCCTTGTGATAAATTCACGATATGGCTAGAGAAGATGGCACTGTCTCCATTTTGTGGCTAACTAAGCAGGATCTCAGGGCCTGCTCCCATAATTCTAGCTACAACAGTTTGACTAAAATCAGAGATTAAATTACCACTGAGGAAGTTCTTGATTATGGCAGTGTAGTGTGACAATAACTAGCACTTTCAGGTTTGCAAAGAGCCTAATAAATGTTATCTCATTCTAGGCTCCTGGCAATGCTGGGAGATAGATGTTGTTATTGTTGTCTTCATTTCACAAATGTTAAAACTGAGGCAGGCAGTAGTTATGGGAATTTCTGACAGTCAAACGGCCAGGAAATATATGAGGCCAAATCTCACTTTGGGTCTTTCTAGCTCCACACTTTATAACTGAAGCATCTAGGTTCCACTAACCAATGTAGGAGAAAGAGATCAGGTCTAGAAGACAAAGACTTGGCTTACAGCCCTGCCTCTGATATATACTATATATCCTTTGTTAAAAGAAGCAGTTACTAAGTTAAGATACTGTCAGGAGACAGAAACTATACCATTTTGTAGAAGATTCTTTTTGTGTTGTTTTAATGAATAACAGACCATAATCTTGCTATTCACAGTCTTTTGTCAATGACTGGTAAAAGATACTTTGAAAGTAGAGCATCATGGGATTGCTGTTATAGAGGTGTTTTTTGTTGCTTCTCCTAGTACTGTAGATGACTTAAGAGATTCATGAGGGGAGAAACTGTCTTTTGACTTTTTTGTGCTTAATATAGTGTCTGGGAACATGATAGGCACTTTAACAAATGCTTATTCACTGACTATGTTGAATCTTAAAGAAATTATCTCCAGTTTTCTTCTTTTTTCATCATGATTTCCTATTAGTAAAGAATAATTCGGATCATAACATTCCCAAAACATAAATGGTGACTTTTTAATACAATATATAAGAATTTTACTAAACTAATAATTATAGAACATGATGAATGCTTTTTAAAAGGATGACAACAAAAGATATAATATTTCCTTTGAGAAGTAGCAGGAAATCACTGCAATTAATTGAATACAACGGTGATATGGCCAACCCTATACTTTAGGAGGATTGTTTTGGCAGCTTAGTGGAAAACAGGTGGGAGGGAGGAGACACTTTAGGCAAAGAGACACATTAGGAGACTATGCCAATAGTCTAGGTCAAGGGTAGGGAACCTGTGGCCTTGAGGCCTCATTTGACCCTGGAGGTCCTCAAGTGTGGCCCTTTGACTGAATTGAAACTTCATAGAGCAAATCCCCTTAATAAAAGGATAGGTGGGTGAATAGAGAAAAAGGAAAATGTCAAAGGGGCATTAGACTATGACTTTTTGTTGCTGTTTGGTTTTTTTTTTAGATGTATCTGACTCTGTGATGTCACTTGAGGTTTTCTTGGCAGAGATAATGGAGGTTTGCCATTTCTTTCTCCAGTTCATTTTAAGGATGAAGAAACCGAGGCAAATGGCTAAGGTCACCCAGCCGGTAAGTGTCTGAGGCCACATTTGAACACAGGTCTCTTTGACTCCAGGCCCTATACTGCACCACCTAGCTGCCCTAGGCAGCTAGGTCATGTAATTTCATCTGTGATGCCCCAGATGAAGTGACTCCCTCTTCCAATGCAGGTTGTCATTTTCTCTGCAAATTAATGTCTTAGAGAATTTTACAGAGTACTGAGTTCAGTGATCCACCCACAGTCAAAGATTCATTGTGTCAAAGGCAGTATCTGAATCCAATATTTCTGCCTTAGTGGCTGGCTCTCTAACCACTAATCTGCTATACCAAGTTTCCACTTGTGGCAGTAGAAAGATAAGGCTCAAGAATTGGTTGAATCTGTGAGGTGAGAGCGAATATCAATTTGATGTTAATACAGAAGCCATGAAACCAGATGACTAAAATGACTACTACCAATACAGGGTAGCAGTCCTCAACAGTAAAAACGAAGCTGAGGAGAGATCTAAGTTTTAGGGGAAATGTAATGTAGGGAGTCCTGCAATGCAGATCAAAGCCACATTCTGTGGGGCACCTTCCAATGCACCCAAAATGAAAAGGAAAAAGAAGGGTTCTTTAGTTCCAATCACTGCCCCACAGCCCAGAGCTTACCCTCTGAACAACGTGTGCCATTCCAATTATATTAGCTAAGAGTTGGTGGCTTGTGCTCCTCTAAGGATCCTGTGGAGTTAGTGTTGCAGGAGTTCACACATAACTCCTCCCCTTTCCCAGGGAATGAAACCTGACTTAGAATGGGGGAAGCAAGGGGTTGGACATTGGAAGAAAGGGGAAGATGGGAAGAATGTGTAAACAAAGAATTTTTCTGAAAAAAAAATATAAGGGTTCAATCAGAAAGGGAAAGAAATTATTCTTCCAAATATGGCAAACGTATTTCTCATTTTGTTTTGCCAGAATACCAAAGGAGTCCAAGATAGAAAAAAAACCTCTGGTCTAGGTAATGCCTAAAATGATTTCCGACTCTCCTGGTCTAATCTATTACTAAATTTCAAAGCAAAACAGAAACAAAGAGAAAATAGGAGCAAAGGAAATATTCCACAGTTATTTGGCTCCATTTCTACTTTGACAAAAATTGCAGATTTTCAGAGCTGGACTGATGGTGAGTCTTGTTCCACACTCCTTAGCTCAGGTCCTTAGAGACTTCCACTCTTTGAAAGGGTTGAAACAAGAGGCAGACAAGCCATTCCCAGTTATTCATCTTTCAGCTTCATCAGCTTGTATTTGAACAAACCAACCAGTAACAAAAGATTCTAAAATCTTCTTGAAATATTCTCTTCAAATGGGCAATAGTTGAGAGCTCAATCTATTCCATTTCTAGAGGCAAAGCATGGCATAGGAGGATGGCACTGGATATTGGCAAAATGGAGGTACTTCAACCACCCTTAAGGAAAAAAAACTGCAAATTTGTTTCACTTCTTTTCTATGTAAAGGAGCTAAAAACCACTAGTGATAAAAAATGAAAGCAATTCAGAGGGAATGTTCACATTCTGATTGCATTCTTTCGTTCTTGAACAAATAAAGAACAGAACATCACATTTTTTTTACCTGCCAAATGCTTACGTTATAACCACTTCCCCCAGTAGGATTCTTCTCTCCTGTGCCATCATTTCCTTAGATTGTTACTAAACTAAGTGCTGTCATTTCTCTGACTCACTATGGTAATGAAGTATCCTGTCACTCTGTGTCCTTTTTCAAGCCTGATTCCACATTTATAAAGCCTCCAGAGGGCCTCTGCTTTTGTGAAGCCAAAAAAAAAAAATCCCTCAAGGTTGGTTTCATGCCCCTTATGTTAAAACTATTATGGGGCATTAGATGACAAATCTTCTTTAGCATAATGAACTTACAGGGCCTCACTTAAATTGTTTTGTTACTTCTCCTGACAATCAAGTGCCAACTCTGTTCATTATATCATTAGCAGAACTAAAGAATCAGGAAATGGGATAGGGGGACAGATGAGTAAACTTGATAGAATGGTACACGGAAACAGCGTGGAGAGGATGTAGTAGGAAGAACTGGGTTCATTCCAATCCTAGTTCTGTGTCATCAGTCATTATCAATAATTCTTAGATCCAGAGGAGACTTTAGAAGCCAATCTCACCCAACCTCTTCAATTTTTGGGTGAGCCAGCTGAGGACCAAAGGGTTGATCTCTTGACTGAAGGTACACACAAGCAGTGAGAAGCAGAGATTAGTTTTCAGGGGCAGCTAGCTAAGTTCTACAGTGCATTGAGCAATGAGTTTAGAGTCAGGAAGACCTGAGTTCAAACTAGCCCTTTGACCCTTGGGAAGCTATTTGATCTTTAACCTTGAGGCCTCAGTTTCCTCAAATATTAAATGGGGATATTAATAGTACCTACTTCCCAGGATTGTTGGGAGGATGAAATAAGAAAAATTTAATACAGAGCCTGGCACATAGTGGGAAGCTTGGTGACACAGTGGATAGAGTGAAAGAACTGGAGTCAGGAAGACTCTTCTTTCTGAGTTCAAATCCAGTCTCACATACCTCCTAGCTGTGTGACTCTGGCTAAGTCATCTAACCCTGTTTGCCTTAGTTTCCTTATGTGTAAAATGATCTAGAGAGGGAAATGGCAAACTATTCCAGTATCATTGCCAAGACAACGTCAAATAGAGTCAGAAAGTGTTGGGCATGACTGAAATGACTGACGAACAACTGGCACATAGTATTTGCTTTATAAATTTCTATACTCAACTCTTATCACGAGTAAGCATTTCACCTTAGTCTCATTTTTTTATCTGTAAAATGGGCAGCATTAATGACTTTCCTCAGAACAGTTCTGTGAGTTAGAACAAGGTTATTCAAAACAAAGTGCTTATAAATGACAAAGCACGGTACAAATGCAAGCTTTTAATATTTCCTGTTTTGCCATTTATGTTATTAGCAACCAATTTGACAATCTTTTGGCTTCTATTCCTACTAGGTGCTGTATGGAACTCTGGCATTATGGGGGAAAGTTGAATCAGTTCCTTCCTTCAAGAAACTTTCCTCCTACTCAGAGGATTGATCACATTCAGACATAAACAAACATGAGGTAGTTTGAGGAAGGAGAGAGTGCTTAGTAGGTGGACAGAGGGTTAGTCAGAAAAGGCTTCATATACTCAGGGGCCCTTCAGATAAATCTCAGAAGAAAAAAAAAACAACCAAGGCTTCTGAAAGATACAAATAATTATTTCTTATCAGATGGGTGCTTGCTGTTAGATTGAATAAAACATATTTCCCCTCAAGTGTTTCTGACTTTTCAAAGGATCTAGCTAATTGAATCTATCACCCTCATTCTATAGGAATGTGAGACTGACTCTCTCATCTGGATGGTTTTGTAAGTCTCTTGATCACCCAGAACTATGCCAGCATGTCAGGCATTTCACACCTGGCACTTTGCTGATTTCACAGACTCAGTGTGGTCCAGTCTCATTTTGGGACATTCATAGAGATTTTATTTTCCTTCTTGCCGGGATTATTTTCTCCTTCCTGACAACCTCACTGATTTCATCCAAATAAATTGTCCTAATTGCAGCTAAGGGGCTTGGGATACTGCATCACTTAATGCCCAGTCCTGGCAATTAGTTCAGCCTAACAATAGTTAGACTTAGATGAAGCCTGCAAAATGGAAACAGGTTTACCAAGCCTTTTCATAGGTACAAGAGACCATCAGAAATCTATCAAATCCATCATCGTCCAAAATAAATAAATAAATAAATCATGTGTTCTCTCCCTCTCCTTTTCAACCTTAGCAGCAATCTCAGGAAATCCTGAATGAGGTCACATGGATCCTTCAAGAAGGGTAGAAAAAAGATAGATTGATGGAAGTGTTTTGGAAGGGAGCGAGTTGAGCTCTACCTGAAAGAAAGAATAGATGGCTATGATGTAGGTAGATATGTTGTTAATACCTACTCCCTGGTTAAATGCATGTTACTATTTTTAGACAATATAGGGTTGAAGAAAATAGTTAGGCTTGAAATAAGGTAGATGGATGACCTATGACCACAGATTTAGCAAGTGGAAATCTAGTCCAAGGCTTTAATTTTATAGATAAGGAAACTCAGGTCCACAGAAGTAGAGATATCCAAGGACCACACAACAAGTTCTATATACAGTATCTATATGATTTGTGGAAAATTAAATTACATTGATCATCAGAAAGACAACATATATACACATGTACCTATGTGCACTTATTTTAATATCTACATGTATAATACACACTATGTACATCTAGTTGTGTATCTCATACACAAGTGTATGTAAATAAATTACAGTTGTAATCTACATGTCTATATGTGAATATGTGATCAGATATGCATGTGTGCCCATATATGTATATTTATAAACTATAGTGCTATCTATCTATAAATATATGTATAGAGAGATTGAAGCTCTTGAAGAGATTGAATGTAATTACGTATACTTATATGCATACACACACATATGTGTGTGTGTGTCTGTGTATGTATCTGTGTATATTCAAGTGTGTATTGCCAAAGGAGATATCCATTATAAATAGTGATTTCATCAATGTAAGTCACTCCCAGAGGAGGAAATTTCCTCTGATGGCACATAAAGATAACTTCTCTACAACTCCTATTCTTAGAAAGTCCACTGAAGCACAGAGAGCTTAAGTCACTTCTTCAGAGTCACATCGTGTATATGATTTAGAGGCAGGACCTGAATTCTGGTCTCCCTGGCTCCAAAGTCATGTCTTCCTAATACATAATATAGCTTCCTCAGACTTTCTCCCTCTCATTCTCTCTGTCTCTGTCTCTCTCTCTCTGTGTCTCTGTCTGTCTGTCTCTGTCTGTCTCTGTATGTCTGTCTCTGTCTCTGTCTCTCCCTGTCTCTGTGTCTCTGTGTCTCTGTTTCTCTCTCTCTCTCTCCCCCTCTCTGTCTCTGTATTTCTCTCTCTCTCTCTCTCTCTCTCTCTCTCTCTCTCTCTCTCCCCGTCTCTCTCTTGATCTCCCATCACCCCTCTCCCCTTTCTCTGCATCTCCCCTCTCTCCCATAATCTCCTCTTTGCTCATTCCCCAATATGTTTCAAGGGAGCTAGCCCAAGTCCTGGGCAATAGGTTTTGCCTGGTCTATGAATAATTTTAACTATAATCTAAAAGTAATGCTGACAATGAGTCAATGATGAATACTAGTCACAATGTTAGTGAATCAACCTCTTTTATATTAATTGAACAGAAAAGTAATTTCAACAACAAATTAATGTATGATTCAAAACTATTGAAATAGGAATTGAGCACATTTAGTTTATGTCTAGCTCTATTTTGGTCCATGTCATTGTACCCCACGCTATTATATCATGGTTTCCATATAAGTTAGTGTGAGCCAGGATGAATTTGAGTTTTGTGTGCTCATGGAATTTTCTAAGATTCTAAGTTCCATATGGGTTGCTGGCTCTATCCATTGGTAGAATATTTACAGGAGGA
>CM053582.1:565203839-565223017 GCA_028627135.1 Pseudochirops cupreus | reverse complement strand
GACATACACACAGCATGCAACTCTGGCAAAGTCACCGACCTTCCTTAAGCACTCAGACAATTCTGGATAACTGCAAATTACAGAGGAAGTGCTGTTTTCTATTGGTAGAGGGAACTTCTTCAGGGGACATTTCCTACTCTGATGAGCTAATAATGTTTACAAATGTGTGTATACATATATGTGTGTGTGTGTGTGTGTGTGTGTGTGTGTGTGTGTGTGACATAAGTGATTTGGGGGTGGGGATGTGTGTTTTATTTTTAAGGAATGCAGTGTCTCCTGATAGAGTGCCTGGATTCAAATTCAACCTCTAATTCTGATGAGTCATGTCACCCTGCCCAAGTAGTTTTTACTTCTTTTCACATTGGCTAACTCCCTGGGACTTACCTGTAGTTCCAGATTTATGGTGATATGCAGTAGTGGAGAGATTTACCACACCAGGATTTTCTAAGTTTGGGTTTCAAGTTTTTCAAAGCATCTAGAAGTAGGCGTAATTCCGAGCAAAAGGTCAGAATCATGTCTAATGTATTAGAATGCAAATCTCAGGATCATCTAATTACAGCTAGAAATGAGGTCAGCAGCAATCTAGTACAAATCCCAGATCTTGCCCTTGAGAAAACTGAAGACCAACAGTGTTGTATGATTTACCATAGGTCACAAAGGTCACAAGTATCAGATACTGTATCAGATGTCAAGGACTTTGAATTAGAGTCTAGTTGTGTTGCTTCCTACGTAAGTGAATTTGGACAAGTCACTGACATGATCTGGATCTCAAATGTGAGTGTGTGTGTGTGTGTGTGTGTGTGTGTGTGTGTATGTGTATGGTACAGGTCATACAAATAGTGTCAGAGGCAGCATCTGAACTCCAGTCTTCTAACTCCAAGGTCAGTTCTTTTTTCTACTTTACCCTATTGTGGATCTGACTACAAATGAACTCGATCAGTTCTGGGCAGCATTTCAGCTCCTGGACTCTCCTCCATTACGCGTGCCAAAATAATGATACTGTCTCTACATCATATCTCCTCATCTGGCATATCTTCCAACGAGCTCATTCAGCACTGAAACACAAGGGGGAAAAGGCTGCAGATATTTGGTGAAAGAATGTGAAGTTAACATTGTTGTGAGGGTGTTTTTCTTGGTAGTTTATCTTTTTTTTTTTTTAGCTCAAGCTTGCTGCTTAGGTAGCAGAGAAGCAACTGTATTTCACAGAATGTGTAAATAAGACCTTTCACGATTCTTCACAGGCAACTTCTTTCCATTTCAGGAAATGGGCTCTTTGAATTCTGGAGAGGAGTTCTAGGAAAGAGTGTCTTTGTTCACTCCAAAAGCAGCATTGCTCTAAAAGGAGAAACAAGACACTTGACTGCCTTCTCAGTCAGAATAATGTGGGATGTCAGGTTTGGGGAAAGGATTGAGGGGAGAAGAAACACACTCTTGCATATTCTCTCTCTTTTTATCTCTCTCTTTCTCTCTCTCTCTCTCACACACACACGCTCACTCACACACTCACACACACATTTAATTGTGTCAATCCCAGTTTTCAACCAATTAAAAAAAACCTTTCTCTGCATTCAACTCTTGAATTAAAACATACTTCATCTAATGGAATGTAGAGATCAGAGCAAATTTCATATCCAATAATGGCAAATGTCAGCTCTATTTGCTGGTTTGCTATGAGTCTTTGAAGCAGAAGACTTCTTAAGGAAGAAATATCCCAGGAATCCTTAACTTTTGAGGAAAAACCTACAAAGAAGTGTCCTTTGTCATTGTCTCTAATTCATCATGAATAGACTTTCTTTGTCCATAGTTACTTTCCTGGTGTCTCACCATTTGACTGTGAGCTCTGCAGAGCAGAGATTGTTATGTTTGCTTTCTTGTTTATTTTGTCTTTCTTAAGTTGCCCCATAATTTAGGACAGTGTCTGGCACAGAAAAGGTGCTTAATAAATGCTTGATGACTTGACTTGACATAAGACCTAATAAATACTGAGGTGAAAGGAAAATTACATGTTGGAATCCTTCCATTGCCTTCATTAGGGCTTTTCTTTATTCTTTTGGTTCATGGGAAAGCAGATCCAAAGGTGGAAGGGACCTCAGATGTCATCTGGTGAAAATTCTTTCATTTTCAGAGATGTAGAAACTGGGGGTTAGGGAGGACATGTTACTTGTATAAAGTCATTTGGATGTCAGAGGTGACATCTGAAGCTTAGTCATCTGTCTACCATACCTCATTAATTAGTACCTAGCTCATTCCTTTCATTGCCACTGACATCACTTCTAGTTATTTAAAACTTAATCCTTTCAGAAAATAAGTCCTTAGTTCTTTTTCTTTACCCTCCCTTCAGGCATCATAGATAAGACAGTCTGCAGAACAATACTCAGCTCACAGAATGCTCATGGGATGAAGGTGAAATTGCCACTTTGAGATTCCATTTTCTATTAAGGATATAGTAATAATCTTGCTTCAGTAGCCAATTAAAGTTGATGATAAATGATAGCTAGCTAGCCAGGTAGGTAGATATCCTGCATGTGCAGAAGAATAAAAACTTTTTGAGGACAGGGATTGTTTCACCTTTATGCTTGTATTTCCAGGAGCTTGTACAGTAGCAGACACCTAATGAGCGCTTTTATAGGGTTCACTGATTTGACAAAAATAATTTTAATTTCATGGATTTTAAAGCTATAGAGAGGATTAAAATTCACAAACTGTTCATTATAAAGAAGAGGAAGCTGAGACCTACAGAGATAAAGTGACTGGGTCAGGGTCTCCTAAGGAATAAAGTGGGAGATCTGAGATTCAGACCTACATTCTTTCACTCCAGATCATGACTTTTTATCACTCTTTCACACTGATGTTCAGCAAATATGGAGAAAAAACACAGTAAATGAGGTATGAAACTCTGAGCAATGAAGTGAATCAGCAGATAAAGCACTTGGAATTAGGAAGACGTGAATTCAAATCCATCCTCTGATACTGTCACTGTGTGATCCTACACAAGTCACTTAATATTCTTTGCCTCAGTTTTGTCATCTGTTAAACAGAGATAATAATAACTCCTAACTCCCAGGGTTTTTGTGAGGATTAGATAACATTTGAAAAAAAGCAATTGGCACTATGCTTGGCACAAAGTAGGAACTACATCAATTTTAGATTTTATTACTATTAACCAGCCATTATAAACCATAATTTATGGTAATCCCATGCTGGAAGGTAAAGCTAGAACTCAAAATCCCTTTGTGATTCTAATGATCTCGTCTTGAGCTAGATTCTGTCAAAACTCAGTTTTATGGTCTTGTACAGTTTGCTAAGTAGCTGGTAGCCACTTAGCTAAATTGATCATGTAATCACCTGCTCTGCTATGGTATTACAGATAGGTCTGAAAGTCAACTTCCTCCATTAAAAAAAAGACACTATAGGTGGTAAGGATTGTGTCATAAAAGGGGAAATACTTTAAACCTCATCATCTCCTGTAAGAAACAAATTGATGAATTTGACCTCTGAAAGCGTCCTTTCGGCTTACTGTTTTCATCTCCCTCTGCTTTTCTCTTTCCATACAGTTTATCTGTTTTTACTTCTAATCTTTCAATCTCCCACCCCACCCCCTTTCTCCCAATCCATAACTCAGGCTCTGGTCTCACTTTTCCCTCTGGGATTATCTCCTATTTGATGATTTTATAACCAGTGTTTATAGCGTTTTAAGATTGGCAAATACCATTATGACCATTTTGCAGATCAGAAAAGTGAGGGAGATAGAGGTTAAGCTAATTTTTAAGGGTTATGCAGCTTGTAACTAACCAAGGACACATATGAACTCAACTCTTCTTGAATGTAGGTCCAACTCTTGAACCTTGCTGCCTTTAGAGTTGAATGCCTTGCCCATTTGTTCTAATCAACATTTCCCACTTTCTCCCCCCCCCATCCACTCTCTTTTTCCTCCTCTCTTGTTGCTAAATACCACAAGAGTATACTTTATAGTTGAGACCTAGAGAGGCAAAGGAAATGTTTCAAGTTCAACCACATCATAAGTTTGTGAGGTAAGTTTCAAACCTTTCTCTCTCTCTCTGTCTCTCTCTGTCTCTCTCTCTCTCTGTCTGTGTCTCTCTGTCTCCCCATATGGTTGCTTCAATTGTACCACATTGAATTATGGGAAATGACAATAATTCTCTTCTTTATTTAGGGGATATGAAAGACAGACCTGTTAGTGCCCATTTGTATAAATTTTACTACCTTATGCTATCTAACCTCAAATGATTGCTGCATCCTATTTTTTTTATTCTCTAAAAATTGACTGCATACCAGCCTCTCAGCAGCCATGCTTTCAGATGTTCTCTTGAAGACCTGTTAACCTTCTCCATCTCCCTTATCAGATAACCTGACTTCTTACCTTGCTAAGAAATTTGAGGGCATCCTTTATGAACAATCTCATTCAGCTACTCTATGCCCTAAACCCTTCTCAAATCTATCTCTCTATTTGCCTTTCTCCTGTGCTTCAATCTCTGAGGAGGAGATGGCCCTGCTTTTTTGTTGAGTATCTTGTCTTCCTTTCCCTTTCATCTCACTCACTCTTCTTTTTTTTTTTTTCCTGGAGCTTCTGCTAAGCTAGTTCTCTCCCCCTTTTCCTCTCTCCCTTCCCACTGGCAGATCTTCTTCACTGCTTAGTGTAACAGGGGCATGCCATTAAATGTTTAACAATCTGCTCTCTGAAAAGTATGGCACATTTAAGTTTATTCTGAATTATTAATATTTTTCTCATTACTAAAGTCTTGCTCATTTAACAAAGAGCTTTAGAGATCCATCAGAAGCTGGTTCCAGCACACCGCTATCCTGTAAACAATTAAATGTCATTTCTAAAGAAGTAGAGTTGCAACCTTCCCTTGACTCAACCATTGTCCTGAACATATTGTTCTTCATATCTCCTCTACTTCATAAACAAGGTTCTCAAAAGACTTAGTTGCTCTTTGTCCTTCTACTTGCATACCATATACATACTTCTCAACCCATCTTGAAATTTCTGGTTGAACCATTCACCTGATTTATTTTTCCTAATCCCATCCAATTTACTTCTTCCTTTTCCATTCTCTTTGGAATAGCAAACACTTCTTGATGTCTTCAAAAAGCCACCTCACATATCTATATCATGGTGAGTATTTTTAAATGCTTTATTTACATTATTTTATTTGATCCTCACTACAATCCTTTGTAGGAAATACGATTTATGTACCAGGACTGGACCTGTGTTTTCAGTGTAATGGGAATGGGATTTAAGATCTTCTCCAGCCATTAATAGACCTCACTTGGAGCCCATTAAGGGAAGCATGCTTGCAGGAAGGTCTTCACACCTTTTGCTAATTTTTAATTAGTCACTGAGTCATGAGGGTTCTGATGCTTTCTGGCTCTGGTATTTTGTTTTAGGGGTTTGCTTATGAGAAACATCTTTAGATTTCCTGCTTGAGGTTCTAAGTGGCTATTATGTTCAGAGCTCCCCAGCTGAAAAGTATAGCAGATTCAGGCAGTCAGAGGTCTGTCTGTTGGTTTTTATCTCTCTGCTTGTAGTTTCTCTGAAGTTCAAGGTGCTGTCTTTTCCCCTGAACCAGTGAATGTAATTTAAAAAGATTTTTGACCCCTTAAAGAACGATCTTTCCTACTAAAGCAGATCTAAGAACCCATGCTAGCAGTAATCCTGAGTATGCCAGTGTGGTTGCTGCTACAGTTGTTGAATGGTTGTTGTTTTTTGTTCTGAAAGAGGACCAAAATGACATCACTATGCTAGAGTCAAGTTTCCTTGTCTCGGACTGTGACTGATCAGACCAAGGTGAGCTCAGGATGCTCTACTAGAGTTTGGGCACCAATAGTCTGCATGAACATTAGGGACAGATACTAAAAATTTGCATATCCTGCATTTCCTTTGAGCTGTTTCAATTCTGCTTTGCTCATAGAACACAGCACCTTCTCTGACGTGGGAACGTTATGCTGAGTGGTACTGTGCCAGTCTCTCCCATGTCACACAATCACTTCCAAAATTTTTAAGAGAGACCTTGAGAATGTTTTTGTGTCTCTTCTTCTGACCACCATGTAAACGCTTGCCCTATGTGAGTTCTCCATAAAATAGTCATTTTGCCATGCGATACCTGTGGTGTCAGGGAAGTGGTGAATTCATGGTAAGGAAGTCTCTTCTACCAAGGCAGATCAGCACTACTCTGCAACTTGTAGTGTTAGTGTTACAGGAAACATAAGGCTTCATGCCTTCTAGTTAGGAATACAAAGGTTCTTATTCCAATTCTAGAGGCAAGGAAACTGAGGCAATGATGACACACTTAACAAGTATCAAAAGAATTATTAGAAACTAGCCATTTTTAACTGTCTGTCTGGAAACACTTCCATGGTTCTGTGTTGCCTCTCATCTATTTCGTACGGATATTACAAAAAGTAAGGTAAATATTTCTTACTGCTCCCAAAGACAATGTCTTTCTCTTAAGTCTTAAAGGCACTTGTTGTGTAAGTAGGGGTGTGCTTTTAAATGTGTCACAAGTGGCTCTGAAGCTGGATGACACAATTTTGCATTTTTACCATTTTCTTTATCACTTTCTTAAGTCCTGATAATCAAGAAAATATTAAATCAAGCCCTGCTTTGTAGCATTTCCTGATTCCCAAGTTGTAAATTCCTCTCAATGAAAATTTAACAATGTGATCTGGTAAGTTTATATGAACTGGTTATAGTATAACTTTGTATAATAGTCTGCCCCCCACTAGCTCAAAACAAACACCATAAAATCTTAAGACAATTGTTTACCCCATTCGCTCATTTGATGAGATTCAGGAAGAACCATGGTTTCATCATAAATAGATTAAAGAGAGAGGAAAAGGACCCATACGTACAAAACATTTAGAGCAGCTTTTTTTTTTGTTGATGGCAAAGAAGTGTTGCAGAAATAGGAAAAAAAAAATATACTATTTCATCAATATTGTAAGGGGGGAAAACCAGAACAAGCAAAAAGAATTCATTCTGAAAGACTCAACAGTGCTCATTAGGAATGAGGACCAGTGCTAGAAGAATACTGCCAACCTCATGACAGAGAGTTGATGAACTAATGTGCAGAATTCAAAATATATTTTTGAAGGTGATCAACATTGGCATACGTTTTGTTAAGCCATGCTTATGTGATACAATGGCTTCATATTTCTTTCTTCTCCCCCCCACCTTGAATGGGGCAGATGGAAAAAATTAAAAATACTTCATAACTGAAAAATGAGATTTATAAAAATAGTCAATCAATAATAACATTGAATGTATCAGGGGAATGTATAAGAGATTATTCATGTTCCCAAGGTTAATAAAAACTGTGTTGTGAAGACACAACTCATACATATGAAATATTTGATGACTTTGTCCAAAACTTCATGTCGATAAAGTCAAGCTCATTTTGCTAATGGTCAGAATACTCATAGGGCTTTAATCACCTCAATGAGTCTGTTTCTTTAAGAAATTCAGCCAAGAGCCCATCTTATATAATTCTTGTACATGTCTTCTTGTAAATTCCCCTTGGAAGTTGCATTAATTTCCTCTGGATTTCCTTCTATTGCCTGGATACTAATGGAACATAGGAGCTCTCCCTTGGTTACTCCATGTTCATAATATGACCAGCTCATTAGTTTTGTTTGTTTTCCCTAGTCAGATTTTTCACTAATCACATTATTTATGCATTTTAATAATTTAATTGAGTACATAAGAACTGAAAGATAATAGTACTTTTACTAAACATTATCTTAATTATTCCACACAACACTGGTCTATTGATGATATCACTGTCCCCAGTTAACAGATAAAGAAACTCAGAGAAGGCCACAGAGCTAGTCTGAGGCAGGATTGAATTCAAACCTTCATGACCCTAAGGCTAGAATGCTATACCATCTAACTTTCAAAGTAATTCTCTGAGGAGGCAGGTTAGTTTCTGGAGATCTCATTGAGCCTCTCAGTTTTCTCATCTATATCATGAAGTTGTTGGGATAAGTGGCCTCTAAGGTTCCTTCAAAATCTAGAACTATGATTCTTCAATTCTATGGTTTGAACTTAATTTGAGTAGAATTGAAGACTTGGATGACTTGGATTAGTGAATGAACTATGAACTTTATAGAAATTGGAAATATTCTCAAATATTTCCTTGGCCTGGAAAATATAGCTGAGGTTTTTAGGGTTTTCTTTTGTTTTTTGTTGTTGGTGGTAGTTTGTTTGTTTTCTCTTCTAATCAAGACAGAAGTACCTTGAGAAATTTAGGCTCTTGAAACAACTATGGTGAGTACTAGAGATCAAAAGGCTACTCTGGAGGAATCTGTCCCTCATAAGGTTCTTTCCCTAAGGTCATCCTTCAAGAATTTGCCATTGTCTTGGCTTGCTAAGGATAAATCCCAGCAAAAAGAAGCTACTGCCTCTAAAGGAAAAGCAACTTTATGAAACCAAAAAACACTTAGGATAGTTTAGATTTGGAACTTATGTTCTTATGCCTGACAAATTCATGGAAAGGAATTTTTAAAATGGATACAATTATTTAAGTTGGACTGAGGCCCAGGCTTAGTACACAGGAATAAGAATAGAGTCTATTATACCATCACTTGGTTAGGAGACCTTGAGCATCTCAATATGGTTCCCACCTCATAACATTTTCCTGGTGCAATCTGAAGTTTTCAGATGGCACATTTATATTCCAGTGCTGATTGTATTTATTTAGGTGTAAAATCATCTTGGATAACTTGGAAGTGGAGTGAAGCACAGGTGAAAGTGTTGATTGGAGTTCAAATCCCGATTCTGCTAATCAGTACCTCGCAGAACCAAAGGAAATGGATTCCTTTCTCTGGTTCACTTTTTCCTCTAGTCAAATCAAATTTCATGTGCCTCCATACAAATGCTAAATGGATATTGATGATGCATCACATCCTAGTTCAATAAGATCCAGTTCTGCCCCCCCACCCCAAATTAATTACAGATTCCTTTTTCATTTAAAGCACCTCATAGACTGCTTCAAAATCTAACTTCTCAGACTTAGTTGCATGAGACAAAGGTAGAGGATTGGATAAATTCTGAGATTCCTTTCAGATCTGATGCCCTATAACCTTTTCTATATTTTGGAGAATTTAAAATGCCTTTATATGGTTTCAGAAGACCAGAGTTTGAATCCAAGCTTCATCACCTGCTGTGAATCTTTTCATAAACATTTCCCTTCTTGAAGTCTCAGTTTCTTTTTTATGTCAAATGAGGAGACTGGACTAGTTGCCTTCTAATTCCAGCTCTAATTACAACAATGTGTTCATAGTCTTATGAAATGTAAGAGTGGGGAGAGACTCTGAAGTCTTCTAATACAAGCCCAAGCTGACAAAAATTCCTTAAATACCCATTGCTGGCATATGGTCATCTGGCATCTTGTTGAAGACATGTAGTGTGGGGGAACCCACTAATTACTGATTTCCACATTTGGATGTCTCTAATTAGTAAGTGTCATTTCTCCTACAAAGTGTCTTCTGTTCTCTGTAGCAAGAAATAATCTTTCTTTCCTCAGTCTATCATATGGTTGCGGCATTTCCTATGTAACAATCACAGGAAAAAAACACTGTCGAAGAAATAAAAGAGTGTAACTTAGAATCTTGGTTTGTTGCTTTCTCCTTTTAGGACATTGGACAAGTTAGGCCATCCTCACCTCTCATTGGACAATGGGAATAATCCCCTAATTTGTCTTCTTCTAGTCAGATTAAATGTCAAATGCCTCCATACAAATACCAAAGACATATTGATGATGCATAAGTTCTGCTTCATATCCTAGTTCAAGAAGATACAGTTGCCCCAACCCCTCTACCCCGAATTAATTACACATTCGTCTGTCTGCCTCACAGTCTGCCTTAAAACCTAACTTCTCAGACTTATTATACATCACTCCCCTTTAAACTCTTTACATTCCAAACCAAGCATCCTACTAGCTATACTGCATATAGAATATTCTAACCTACATTTTGAAACTTTGTGTAGATTTCCCAATATGCCTAGAAGGTATGATTTCTTCAAGTCCATCTCCTAAAATCACTAGCTTCCTTTTAAGATTCAATGCAAGGCCCAATCCCTAATTCATACTTTTACTGACCTTTCCAGTTCTCATCAAATTGGTTGTACTCACCTCCCTGGAAAGTTCTTTGTAATTTTTTTTCCATGTTGTATTCTTTGAATATATGTCATATTCACTTATCTGTATTTACATTGTATCTGTATTCACCTCCACTGAGTAGAATGTGCGCTCCATTAACACACTCATTATTTCCATTTATTCTGACAAATAGTAGACATTTAATTAATGGCTAAGCAATGACTTCCTCTCCCCTGGTCTGAATCTCATCTGCTTCATCAAGAAAAAGATGGAATTGGGCAATTGGACCTTAAAGATCCTTTCTTGATCTCTGTTCTAGGATATTGCTAAAGCTCATTCTAACCTGATCAATGAGACTGATACCATCAAAAGAGATCTAGAACTCAGTGGGGACAGGTAGGAGCCTTTTTAGATCCCCAGTCCTTAATACAGAAGAGAATATTGTTAGTCAATAACTGGGGAAATGACTTGCATTTTTACTTTCATATGTACTTTTCTGAAAAAACAACCTATAATAGATATCTGGCAATGACTCTCAAAGCAATAAAATTCTGAAGTACACAATTTTATCAAGAACTTAAAATTTAGAAGTTTAATCCTCAAGAATTGAAATGATGGTTAAAAAAGCCCAGAACATTTAAAATCAATGTGTCTCTCTCTCACACACAACTTGTGGCTATGGCATGTAGAGCACTTAGAGTCTTCACTTTCTATGTTTGAATCTTGCCTCATACTTAGTAGTGTGACATAGGTCAAGTCACTTATTCTCTCAATGCTCAGTTTTATCATCTACTAAATGAGGCTAATAATAGTAGGAATGTCCAGGTATTGTAGGGCAGATAGATGGTACAATGGATAGAGTACTGGTCTAGAGTCAGGAAAACTCATCTTCTGAGTTCAAACCTGGTCTCAACAGTTGCTATCTGTGTGATCTTGGGGAAGTCAGTTAACCCTGTTTGCCTCAGTTTCCTCATCTATAAAATGAGCTGAAAAAAGGAAATGGCAAACCACTCCAGTATCTTTGCAAAGAACATTCCAAATGGGTTCTTGAAGAGTCAGTCATTACTGAAAAATGACCAAACTGAGTGTTTGTTGTGAGAACCAAATGAAATAATTTAGGGAAAGCATTTAGAAAATATTAATGCATGATATAAATAGTAGTTCTTTGATATTATTAGGAAAATTATTTGTATATCCAAATAAAGGTTTTAACATGGTTATAAAACATATTATTCTCACATCACAGGACTATATATTTGTTAACCAAAAAGCCTCCTGCAAAAGGATTATTAAGATTTCTATTTTATTCCTCAATTCCCATGAGAACTTCTAAGTCCTTTGCAATGAGTTCTCTTTTCAGTGTGCAACCATCAAACTTTCCCAAAATCTAAATGGAATTTTCCATCTTAAATGATATCTTTATTTTTGGCACACATTATGGGTGCTATTTCTCGTTATTATGGCTGTTACGCTATATATATTATGTGTTACTATTAATGACATGTATAATATAATATTATGGGTAATAATATTATCTTTGTCAGCATAGCTACTGCCAAGCAAAATGACCTTTAGCAAGTTGTTAGCTGGACACAAGTACCCTTGAAAAGATATTTCTTAAGAGCTTGGGCATAGGGGAAACTAAACTTGAGATCAGCCCTCAGATAGAAGGGCAAATGTTTGTCACCCATTCAATTTCTTTTTGTTTCTTTCTCTTCAGCATATAAATATTAAGTCAACAAAAGAACCGTCATTAACTTATGTAAATTCTCTTAAATATGACATTTCACCTCCTATCTCCATAACTTTGGACTGAGTGGCATCCAAGACTGGAAGTTTATGTTCCCTAACATCCATAATCTTCTACTTTCCCTGGCCTCCTTAAAGGATGAGCTCAGTCTCACCTTCCACAAAAGACCTTTCTTGGTCCCCAGAACTGCTAGTAATTCCCCTATCGGTTTATCTTCCATGTACTTTGTATATATGTTTTATTACTAGTTATTTCCAGTTGCCTCTACCATTAGACTATGAAATCTTTGAGGGCAAGGTCTATTTTTTCATCTTACTTTTAATCTCTAGCCCTTAGCATGGAAGTGGACATAGAGAATGCATCCAAAACATTTTTGTTGCCTGGTAATTCTTCTCCCTTATATACTCTGAGTTTCAGAAGAACTTGGGTCCTGTCCACATGGCATCCATCTCCCATGCCATTGCATAGAATATTGACCATTCCTGAATTCTTGCATTTCAATTCAATTTATCAAACATTTATTAAGCATGGGCTCTGTGTAAGGCACAGAGCCAAGTAGCCTGGGATATTAAAATAGGCAAAAGATAGTCCCTACCCTCAAGAACCTTACAATCTAATGAGAGAAAAAAGTAGGCAAATAAATACATACAAAACAAACTTTATACAAGATAAATAGATAACAATTAAATGAGGGAAAACATTAGAATTAAAAGGAATCAGAAAAGGCTTCCTGTAAAAGGTGCGACTTTAGCTTGTACTTGAAGGAAGCCAGGGAGGTCAGTAGACAGAACATAGAGAGAAAAATTATTCCAAGCATGGGTCGGGGGGAGCAAAGAGAAAAAGAATGTCTAGAGCTGAGAGCATCTCCTTATTACCTTCTAGTTCTTGACTCCTTCCAAATCTTAGCTCAACAAGCACAGCAAGAAGACTTTCTGAA
The DNA here is from genome assembly GCA_028627135.1 of Pseudochirops cupreus. Lineage (NCBI taxonomy): Eukaryota > Metazoa > Chordata > Mammalia > Diprotodontia > Pseudocheiridae > Pseudochirops > Pseudochirops cupreus. The sequence continues at coordinate 565,210,209 of CM053582.1, read as the reverse complement.
TATTTGTAATAGCTAGTGTCCTCCTCTCTATTACGTTATACTTTCATATTTATTGATTTGGGTGCATACTGTGTTGACCCCCCTCTCCAGCTCCCCACCCCCCCACATCTAGTTGAGAGCAGAGACCTTTCTTTTCTCCTTTGTATGCCCAGTGCCCAGCACAATGCCTTGATGAAGTAATTTTTGTTATATTGAACAACACGATCATAAACAGTATTATTGGATACTAGGGACATTTCCTTTGCAGCCCCTGGATTGCTAATGTCTAGGATATTGAGTTGTTATACATTAATACATACTAGCTAAACTTCATTGAATTGGAAGTTTTTACCAAAGTCATCCCTCTAAAACCCTGGAAAACATGAGACACGAAGATTAAAAACCCTCTTTAGCAATGCTTAGTTGGTTGTTTATGATAAGCAGATCCACCTGGAAGTTGGGTTACATACAATCAATAAGTGATTTATAGGGATAATGCAACATATCAAATTTATTTACCAGGTAGGAGGAAGATGTGGACTATATATTAGGAGGATAGGCAGTGACTGTAGGATTAAGAACCCATATATATTGAAGTAATACTGCCACTGTAAGGGGCTCTAAAAATGACATTACGGCCTTCCATATTTATCCTTTCTCAATGACTCTCCAATAAAATTTTATGATTTTCTCAAGTCATAGATGGGACTCTAACTGCCGATGTGGCAGGCCTCACCTGTTCTTCCTGCCCCATTCATCATTGTCAGCCAGAATAATTCTATAGTCATAATGGAGCTGCCAGTGGCAATGATGATGTACAAGGAGACTGCTTTACAGTTTTCTATCCTATAAATGCATTTATCCTCTTGTTTTAGTGGACAACTTTCATAGGAGAGCAAAATGCCAGAGGCATTAACATTTGAAAACTAGTATTGTGTAATCTTTTTTGTCGTAATTATAAAATTGTGAATTTAAAATATACTCAATATTTTGATAATTTTAAAATATTGAGTATATTTAATATTAATTTTAGATTAATTGATAAAAAACCTGGAGAGAAGATAAGCCATTGAATCAGAAAGTCGTTCTATAGTTAATGGGATTGACATAATTCAGTTGATTTTGAATATCTATCCTGTTGATATCTTCAACAGCAACTGCCACTTTTATGTTTGCTAAGCCCTCACTCTCCCCTCGCCATGTTCTTTGTACTGGGGGGCCTTGTCACACTATGTTGTAAGTAATTTACTAAGGTTGTTGACATTGTCTTCTATCCATACAAAATCTCCTTGTCTCTAAGCCCACTATGTAGACTTACCTGTTTTTGTCAATAATCAGGCAATCAACATTTACTTATTTAACTAATATTTATTTAATCAATAAACAGTTATGAAATGGATACTATGTTGCAGCCAGCATTCTAAGTGGCTGGAGTTTGAAAGAAAAGGTAAAATAACCTCTTTTCTTTACATACTTGATGACTTTCATTGATTTATGGGTCCATTAGTTTGAATACCATTCTAGTAGAGATAAATTGCTCCCTTGGAATTGAAAGGGATTTCAGAGTTCATCTATAGTACTCAGATGAATTGGTAGTATGGTATAATGCATAAAGTACTTGGGATCAGGAAGACTTGAATGCAAAACATGCTTCTTAAATTTCTTAGCTGTGAGATTTAGGGCAAGTTACTTCACATTGTTTATGTTTGTTATTCTTATCAGCAAAATGGGAATGATAATAGTAGGAACCTCACTGGATTGGAGAGAGGATCAAATGAGATCATGCATGTTAAATAATGTAAAACTCTATATAAATTTCGTCATTATTACAACAACCAGGTGCAGGAAAAAACAACACTGAACTTGTGGTGCCAGGTCTCAGTTCAAATCCCATTCTGTCGTTTTGTGTTTGTGTGATATTGGCAGTTACCTTACTTTTCTCGACCTCATTTTCCTTATATGTGAAATAATACAGTTGATCTTGAGGAGTGTTAAGGTCCTGTACTCTTCTAGGCTTATGATGCTATGTTTTAACTCAATCTTTGCCTAGCCAGGGATTCCCTTTACACATGTCCAATAAGTTATCATTTACCCTTCTTTGAAAATAAGAGTTTTGACCTGAGTTCTAGGAACTGAGAGAAAGAGAAAGAGAGAGAGAGGGAGAGAGAAAGAGAGAGAGAGACAGAGAGAGAGAGAGAGAGAGAGAGAGAGAGAGACAGAGACAGAGACAGAGACAGAGACAGAGACAGAGACAGAGAGACAGAGAGAAAGAAAGACAGAGATTTGGTGAAATTGTTATGATTTACTTCCCAGAAAAGAGGTTGCCAAAATTTTATTTCAATATAATTGATTTCCTTTGCAACCATAAATATTTTATCTTATACATTTCAAAATATTGGTTTTCTACAAAGAGTTATTTAGACTCTACCAGTTTGCCAAAGGCAATGCATGACACAGAAATGCTAAAATTTCTTGACTTAAAATCTCTAGTAAAGAGAAATCCCACCCCATTTCTCTGGTGTTATCCAACATGCTACTTCCATGTTGAAATGTCTCCAATCAAGTCTAATAAATCTTATAGTATCTAATCTTCTTCTAATGTGAAAGTCCCAGTTCAGTCAACCCATTTTTGGATAATTATTCCTAGTAATTATTAATTTTATTTTCATTTTTCATTTTTAATGGTTTTTTTTTTGTTTGGTTTGTTTTATTTTCACTGTGCCCTGTTTAAATAATGTTTACTATTATGTCTCCAGTATTTTTAGTTCTGCTCTCATGATTCTATAAAAACTGCTATATCTCTTCTACATGAGAACCCTTCAATCATACCTCCCTCCTCTACTCCTAAAGTCATCTCCTCCCCAGATCATTTAAGTAAACCTCATCTAGCATGGGAATCAAGCTGCTTCAACACTGGTTGCCTAAGTATGGATGTTGGTTTGTTAACACCCTCTGTACAGTACAATGACCAGAATTCAACATAGAATTCCAGATATGGTTTGACTAGAGAATAGTCAAAGAAGACTATAAGTCACCTCTTTGTGGATATTTACTCTTAAATAATTCAATGGATCATTCTACAGTTGGAGTAACTCCCAAGGGCAACCTATAACTCACCCAAGCCTTCCCATCCTATCTAGCTCCTGCCCATCCCTCCATAAAACTTTGCTGGAGATACCCTGCTATCATCTCATCCAGAGTGATCATTGGCCATGTTCTCCTATGCAGTTCCATTAGTGAACTAGCCACCAAGCTGAAGGCCTTCCTGTATGTCTTCTGACATTTTGTGAAGTGCTAGAAGCTGCTTAGTCTTGTTGTGTGTTAAATAATTGATTATTACTGTTTTTTAAAAAAGGCCTTTATATCTCTATAAATCATTGCTGAATTTCTCTAATTTTCATGTTCAAAACAATTAGAGAATTATACTTCACTGGATATTTTTGATTGTGAAAGATATTTCTCATTTATATAGTATATAGAGTAAGGTTAAATGTACATGTAATGAATGAATGAAGAAGCATATATTAAATTTCTATTGCATGCAATATGAAGGTGAGTCAAGGAGCTGACATTAAAATGGGGGAATATAACACATAAAGGAGAATTGAAAAGCAAGGCCGGGGAAAGAGGGGTGTAGGGTACAAAAATAGCCAGAAGTGCTGTGGAAGCCTGAAATGAGCAAAATGATGCCCTAGTTAGAATATCAGAGTCCAGGGCAGTTCCAGTGATGATGGAATCTGAGAGAAACAGAGATGGAAAGAGACAGAAACAAAGATAGGAAGACAGAGACAAAGAGACTTACAAAGAGAAACAGAGAGATGGTAAAAGACAGAGAAATATAGAACAGGAAATAAAGATATATGCACATCTTCAATTTTGTTTATTGTAGAATATAAAGTCCAGGAGGATAAGGGCTGCTTAATTTTTGGTGTTGAATCTTTTATAACTAGTATAATGTCTTACCCAGTGTGTATGTTTAATGAATGGATATTGAATGTAATTGCATCTATTGCTTAGAAAATATTAAGAAAGGCATAAAAAATCCTTTCCTCATTTCAAACATTGTTTAGCATGTGGTTTAAAAAGTTAATAAAATAGGAAAAGTGGTTTTTCCTGTGTTTATTTGAAATATCTTAAAGCATTCCCAATAAAATCTCATAAATCTCCTCTGCCTCTAATGTAAATGTCCCAATTCAGTTGCTCTGCCTAAGGGAATCTGAGATAAATATATCTAGCTTATGTTGAATTGATTGAATACTAGAATCACTTCTACTAATATATTTACCTGCTGCATTATTTAAAAGAAAAAAAAACACTGAGGTTTTGGAAGACAGACCATCTCATCTGTGTAGATCAGTTTATGTTAAAGCCTCAGATCAAAAGTTCTTAAAACATAGACTAATAGTAATAGTAACTAATGCTTATATATCATTTTAAGGTTCTTAAAAGTGCCTTTCATACATTATCTCACTGGCCACACAGGAAAATAGATATAGAACTGGAAAGTTCATACCTCCTCCAGTCCAATTTCTCACTTTGTAAATACAGAAACAATGGCCATAGGGTCTATTGTTATAATATTAAGGTTAAGTGACTTATCTAATATCTCATAGGGAAGAAGGATTAGGATCTGATTGTAGGTCTTTGGAATCCAAAGCAAGTATTTTTCCCCTTGGCTCACAATGCCTGCCACACAGCATAATGACTTTTCCTCTTTAGAAGTCTTCAGAGAGAAAATAATGCACAGGTTCTGCATAGCTTTGGAGAGATTGGTGGGTTCATGACTTCCCCAGCAATTGCATAGTAGTTCAACAGGGAATTAAACTATTTCCTTGTTTCATCATAAACTGAGAGGGGACAGTGGTTTATAGTGTATTATTATAGTGTATTATAGCTCTTGAAGTCATAAAACCTGGATTTTAGTCCTGTTTCTGACATATCCTAATTGTATTCCTCAGGGCACCTTGGTTATATTCTCAGGCCTCTAAGAAACAGCCTGACCATAAGTTACAAACAACATTCTGACTTGTTTTGGTAGAGGAAACTTCTTTACCTAGGAATGCCAACTGCCAGTGAAATCAAAAGCCCAGTCCCCTTCCTGGTTCCTGTGCTACCGTAAACATTCATATTCTGAAGATTAATGATTTTATCCTTGCCCTGTGTGAACACCAATAATCCTCCATCTCTTATCAAATGATCTTTGTGAATTATGAATTGCCATGGATAGAAAAAAAAATCTCCCAATCTGGAAATGAGTACATCAAAACTTACTGGGATAGTCCAATGGGCATACTGGGGCCAACTCTAACTGGCTTCCAAAACCCAGTGTTAAATTTTCAGTGCAAGCCTTTGCAGTTTCAAAAATCAACAAAGGCTACAGATTGAGGTTTGCTTCAACATTTTGTTGGTAATTTGGAGTTACAGAAGTGATTGAACAAATATTAATAATTCAGATTAACATTAAAATGGGGCCCTGCTGTACTCTTTTCCCCAGAAAGCTGGTTGTTCATTTACCAGCGAATCACTGGATGGTCTTCCAGTGATAGACATACTCAAAAGACCACTACAGTAGTTCTAATCAGCTTGCTCTAATCTGCCAGAACATGTACTCTGCTAGTATAGATATTTGAATATAAGATTTTGAGGGCAGTGTTTTTTTATTTTATTTTTCTGTTGTGTCCCCTTTTCCAAGTTCATTGCCCAGAATATCTAGTAATTTACTTTTTTGCATGAATAAATAGGCTTCAGGAATGAATGTTATCGGGGTGGAGCCAAGATGGCAGCGTAGGAGCAGCAAGAAATTGCAGCTCTGACACAGCCACATCAAATACCCAAAAAATATGACTCTAAACAAATTCTAGGGCTCTAAAATGCACACAGATATATTTCCTCTTGAAGGCAGCTCGGCTCAAAGTAAACATCTCAGCTCTGAGATCCAAAACCAGCTCAGCCTGAAACAGTGGCTTTTGCCCCAGGGGCTTCTGGAGGAGACTACCCCCGCAGTGGCTGGAGCTTCAGGAGAGCGGATCTGCAGCAGCTGTGGCAGTCTCCAGAATTATCAAGCCATAAGAAAAAAGTACTAAGGTTAGTGGAACTTGATTAAAAACCGGGGAAAGAAAAGCGGGTCTGGCCAAATCACCTCCAGGGCAAAGAACCCAAGGAAGCAGAGGTTCTGCACCCACCTCCACATTGCCACTTCAGAGCCCCCGGCCTGCAGACAGCAGGGGGGCCAAGCAATCGCTCAGAGGCCAAGTCCTCTCGCGTTGAGCAGCCTGGATCCCCATAGTGGTCTTGGGTGGTGGTCCTGGGTTTTTTTTTTTTCAGTGAGCCGGAGCTGGGGAGGGACCCAGCAGCCTCCTAAAAGCCCTGGCAGGTGGGAAATCCCCATAGA
>CM053582.1:565184227-565203339 GCA_028627135.1 Pseudochirops cupreus | reverse complement strand
TGTTCTTACTTTGCTTCTTATGCTTATTCTTACTCATGGTTGTTCAGTCCATGATTTTTTTTTTAATCTCTGTGGGGCTCTGCTTCCAGAAGGGAAAGCTCTGTCCCAATTGCTGGGGTCCTCCTGGCTGCTGTAGCTCTCAGGAAGATGCTGGGATTCTTCCTCCTTACTTCCAGCTGACTGTATAATGAAGACTCCAGGACCGTGGCCCAATACGGCGATCTGGATCCAGGCCGCTCAATGCGAGAGCACAGGCCTGAGAACAATTGCTTAGTCACCCTGCTGTCTGCAGGCTGCTGGCAGGAAGCTGCAATGTGGAGGCGGGTGGGAAACCTCCACCTTTTGCTTTTCTGCTCTGGAGGCCTTTCAGCCAGACTGCTTAATTCTCCTAGATTCGCAATTCCCACTGATCTAGTTCTGAATGCTGCTCACAGCTGCTGCTAATCCACTCACCTGAGGCTCCTCTGCTCCTGCCATCCAACTGCCCCTGGGGCACAGCCAGGGGTTCAGGCCAGGCTGGTTTCGGTTCACAGCGCTGATATGGTTCCTCATAGCTGAGCTGACTTTAGTGGGAAGTATCATTTTGTGCGTTTTGGAGTTCTAGGATTGGTTTAGAGTCCTATTTCATGGGTATTTTGGGGTGGCTATGTGAGAGCTGTGGTATGTTGCTGCTGCTACGCTGCCACCTTGGCTCCACCCCTCTCTCTTTGTTTCTGTCTCTCTCTGTCTCCCAATCAAAACTGGGGACCATGGATAGACAGAAGTTCTACTGAAAAGCTTATGGTTCCAGTGGTGGGCTTAAGTTATAAGACTGCAAGTTTCCAGTGCAACAATACTATTTTATGGCATATAAGTAATCTAATCTCATCTTAGAAGGCAATCAAAGGAATGACATACTAAGCACTTGCTAAGTACCTTGGATAGATCAGACATGGAGTATTGTATTCAGTGATGCTTGGTATAGTTTAAGAAGGACATTGCTATGCTGGAGAGTATGCAGAGGAAGGTAACAGTGATGGAGAAGGTAATTCCAAATGACAATTGTGTGAAAGAAAAGGGGGATTTTGACAGAGAGGAAAAAAAAAGCCTTCAACAAGAGCATGGTACATGGCACATCTCTCAAAATAGGTGAAGGGTTTTCAAGTGGAGTATGAATTAGACTTATTTGCTTGTTGATTTTCTTTGCTTTAGAGCACAGAATTAGGGACAGGGGGTTGAGGATACAACAGGGAATATTTATATTTGATTCCATGAATGAAATAGCACAAAATTTGCTAATTTCCCAAATTGGAATATGCTGCTTTGATGATAGAGGGTTTCCATTAACTGGAGGAATATAAACACAGACTGGATGACCACTTGGGTGTATTATTGAGAGGATACCTTATGTGAAATGATCATCATCTGCTCCATGAACAATTTCAATAACTTCCTAGTTGGCCTTTTTGCATTAAATCTAATCTTTATGTAGTCCATTCTTTCCTTGCCAAAATGATGTTCCTAAGGTATAATTGTGACCATGTCACTGCTCTACACCAATACTCTCCTTAATTATAGAATAATTCCAAAATTCCCTTATTTCTATTTTCCCACTTTATATACTTGACTTTCTACCCATTTGTCAAATCTTTTTGCAAAATACAACTTAGACAAACTGGTTTCTTACTGTTCCTTGTAAATGAAATTCTGTACCCTTTTTTGATTTGCTTTTTTTAGGCTGTCTCCCAAGACTGGAATGTGCTCCTTCATTTTATTTACCTTTAAAGATATTTAGATTTTCTTCAAGACTTAGCTTATGTGTCATCTTCTACATTAAACATCTCCTGATAATACCTTTCTCTTTCCTACCTAATAGTGCCTCCAATCAAAAAACTAAAACAGACAAAAGTCCTTTATTTAGTAGGTGAAGCATGTATTTATTTAGGTAAATATATGCAGTATTGTTCAATATAATGTAAACTTCTTTAGGAATGTAAGTGGACAATTTTTTGTCTGTTACCACAAAATAGAACAATGTCTACAGCCTATGAGTAAGTTCAGAAACTTGTATTGCATAAGTCTATTATGTTGGGATGATATTAAAAGAAAAAATGAAGGATAAGAAAGAGGGATGTGCTAGGAGAAGGGAAGAGAGAGGAAGAGTGAGGAAAATTATGTCACATAAAAAGTCACTCAAAGAAGAACTTTTACAATGAAGAAGGAAATGTGTAGAAGAAAGCATGCCATGATTGACCCTCATTTTCATCTGAAAATATTACCTTCAAGGAGGAAAGAATATATGCATGACACATATATGCATGTGTCCATGTATATACACATGTGTACAGATGTGTGTGTACACACAACAGAGTTGGTCATAGGAATTCATCTCACCCAACAGGAAAATCAGAGGGAAAGAAGCTAGCATAAATGGGAGAAGAGTGAGAAGAGGGAGGGCAGATAAAGAGAGGTAGTAATCTGAAGCAAAATGGACATTTTAGGTGGGATAAGGTAAAAAAAAAAGGAGAAAGATAAGTAGAAAAGAGTAGGATGGAAGGAAATAAACAGGTGAGCTGATAACTGTAACTATAAATAAGACGAACTCTTCTCCAAAAGAAAAGCAGATAGCAGAGTGGATTTCAAACAAGAAGTCAACAATATATTGTTTACAAGAGATTCACTAGAAATAAAAAGACACACACAATTAAAATATTGGGCTGGAGCAGAATCTTTTATGTTATAACTGAAAGAAAGAAAAATGGCAAGGGTAGCACTTATAACCTCAGACAAATGAAAAGCAAAAATAGACCTAATTAGAAGAGATAAATGGTGACACTACTTAAGAAAGAGAAACGTAGGCCACAAAAAATCAATGCCAATCATAAATGCGTCAGATAGCATTGCATCCAAATTCTTAAAGGAAATACTTAAATCAATTACAAGAATGATTAGACTGTAAAACTGTACTGCTGGGAGACTTCAGTTTACCCCTCAGAACTAAATAAGTCTAACAAAAATCAATAAAAAAAGAGATGAATAGATTTTTTGAAAAATTAGATATGATAGATCTCAAGAGAAAATTGAAGGTAATAGAAAGGAGTGTACAATTTTCTCAGCTGCATATGGCACCTTGAAAAAAATTACCCTGTGTTGGGACACAAAAATTTTACAAATAAATGTAAAAAAAAACCCAACAAAAAACCAAAACCCAGAAATATTAAACACATCATTTGTGGACAATAATGCAGCAAACTTATAGTCAATAACTTGGATTTACAGATTAAAAATAATTTGAAATGAAATAATCCTAAAAGATTAGTGGGACACAAATCACAGAAATAATTATTTCATTAAAGATAAAGACTACAATGAGACAGCATAACAAAACTTGTGAGATATAGCCAAGGCAGTTCCTAGAGGAAAATTTCTATCTCTAAATGAAAAAAAAAGGCTAGAAAAAGAAAAAAAAATTAATGAAAATGCTTAATTAAACAGAAAAAGGAAAATTCTAAAAATAAAAAATAATAATTTAAAAAGTCAAAATTAACCAAAAAATTGAACTCACAAATACAACTGGGATAAACTTTTGTGAAATGAAAACAACAAAATACATAAACCATCAATGGAAGAAAACCAAATTACTAGCATCAAAAAATGAAAATGGTAAAGGCATAATCAATGAAGATTAAATTAAAACAAGTGTTATGATCTATTTCACCCAAACATATATAAACAATATTGACAAGCTAAGTGAAATTGACCAATATTTGCAAAAATATAAATTGTCCAGATTAACAGAAGAGGAAAATAAAATATTTGAATGATTCTGTCTTAGAAAAAGAAAGTGAACAAGTCATAAGCGAGCTCCCTAAGGGGAAAAAAAATCGTCAAGATCAGTTTGATGTACAAGTGAAAGCTATGAAACATTTAGAGAATAATTATTTCTAATATAACACAAAATATTTGAAAAAATGGTGAAGTTATTTTAGCAAACTTCTTTTATGTCACAGATATGGGTTTGATACCTAACCCAGAGAGATAAAAAACAGAGACATTTTTTAAAAATTGATTTGTTTATTCATTTTTAGTTTACCAGAGTCAGTTCCACAATCCCTTGAGTTTCAAATTTTTTTTTTCCTTCCCTCTCCTCCTCCCCTCATGGTGGCTTGCAATCAAGCACAGGATCTGCAAACACTTTCACATTGGTCATTAGTCTGGTTGTAGAGAAGGGTCGTAACCAATAAAGTGAACAATGGGAAAGAAAAAACAAAACCAAACATGGAAAGGAATGAGAGCATGTAGTTTGCTTCAGTCTCCATTTAAACTCTCTTCTTTCTAGATCATTCTCTGAATGTAGACATCTCCTTCCATCCTTATTAAGACTGAAGTCTCCCAGTAGTATTGTTTTACAATCTAATTGTTCTTATAATTGATTTAACTATTTCCTTTAGGAATTTGGATGCAAAGCTATCTGATGCATTTATGATTGGCATTGATTTTTGCTGTCTATGATTCTCTTTCTTAATAGTTTCACCATTTATCTCTTTTAATCCATGCATAAGTCTATTATCCTGGGATGATCTTAAAAGAAAAATGGAAGGATAAGAAAGAGGGATGTACTAGGAGAAGGGAAGAGAGAGGAAGATGTGTCTGTGATTGTGTACAAATTTCCAGGAGAAAATTTTTAATGAATATTGATAAAATATTTAAATGCAAGCAAGGAGATTATAGCAATATATCACATATATATACAATGCCATCAGGTGGGATTTATACCAGAATTACAAGGATAGTTCCATATAGGGAAAGATGTTAGTATAATTGGCCATATTAACAACAACAACAGTAAAAAAACAACAACAACATAATTCTATCAATAGATGCAGAAAAAGCTTTTAACAACACCCATGTCTGTTAAAATACTAGAAAGCATAGAAATAAATGACACTTTTATTGAAATGATAAGCAGTATGTATCTAGAACCAAGAGGAAACATTATTTATAATGGGGATAAACTAGACATCTTTCCAGTGAGATTAGGACTGAAAGAAGAATTTCCATTATCACTATTATTCAGTATTTTATTAGGAATGCTCACTATATGTGATATATGAATGTAATGGAATACTATTGTTCCACAAGAAATAGTGAGCAGAGAGACCTCAGAAAAACCTGGAAAGACTTGCATGAACTGATGATGAATAAAATGAATAGAACAAGAAGAACACTATACAAAGTAACAGCAACACTGTGCGATAATAAACTTCGTTAGACTTAGCTCTTCTGAGCAATGCAAGGATCTAAGACAACTTCAAAAGACTCGTGATGGAAAATGCTATCCACATCCAGAGAAAGAACTATGGAGTCTGATTGCAGATCAAAGCATACTATTTTCTCTTTCTTTTTGTTTTCTTTCTCATAGCATTTCTCTCTTTAGTTCTGATTCTTCTTTTACAATATCACTTATGTGGAAATATGTTTAATATAATCATACATATATCTACAAATATATAAATATAATTATATATAAATATATATAATATATATACATATATATGCACATACATACACACATATGTTCATACACATGTACACATATACATACACATATGTATATATGCATGTGTTTGTATACATATACATATGTGTGTGTATATATATCTCCTATATCAGATAGTATGCCATCCTGGGGAGGGGGGAAGAAAGAGAATGGAAACATTTAGAAATCAAAATTTTATAAAAGTAGATGTTCCAAACTAAAAGAAGAAACACTAAATGTATCAATGACAACAAAAAGAAAATGAAGGAATGATAATGACATTGAGGAAACAAAACTATCACTATTTGCAGATAATATGATGGTATAAAGATTCTTAGAGAATCAGTAAAATCCTAGTCAAAACATTTAACAGCTTTAGCTAATTTGCAGGATAGAAAATAAATCCATATAAAACATCAGAATTTCTATATATTACCAACAAAACCCAGGAGGAACAAATAGAGAAATTTCACTTACAATAACTAGAGATGGTATAAAATGCTTGGGAATTTGCCTACCAGACATTCTCAGGCACTATATGAAAACTAAATAAAAGTTGCTACACAAATAAATACATATCTAAACAATTGCAGAGATGTTAATTGTTCTCATGGGTAGGTGAGCCAAATAATAAAAATGACAATATTACCTGAATTAATTTATTCAGTGCCATACTAGTCAAACTACTAAATAATTTAAAATAGCTTGAAAAAATAGCAAAATTTATTTGGAAGAACAAAAGGTTAAGTATAACAAGGAAATCAATGAAAAAAAAATTGAAGGAAGGCAAGCAATGTTGTTTAGTCATTTTCCCATCATTCTCAATTCTTCATGACCCCTTTTGGGATTTTCTTGGTAAAAATATCATGATTTGCTGTTTTTTTTCTCCAGCTCATATTACAGATGAGGTAACCAAGGCAAATACAGTGAAGGACATTGCCCAGGATCACACAGCTAGTGTCTGAGGTCAGAAGTAAATTCTGATTTTCCTGACTCCAGGCCCAGCACTCTATCTGCTGTGCCACCTAGCTGTACACATCAAGCTATACAGCAAGGAAGTAAAGAAAACAAACAAACAACAGCCACCAATTTGGGACTGGATCAGAAATAGAGTGGTTTATCAATGAAATAGATAATGTTCAAAATATACAGAACCAAATAACCAAGTATGTAACCTAGTATTTGATATACACAAAAGTCCCAGCTACTGGGGCAAGAATTCATTGTTTGACAAAAACTGGGAAAACTGAAAATCATCCTGGCAGAAACTAGTTGTATTTTAATATCTCATACTAGATAGCAAGATAAGCTCGATGTGATTTAGATGGAAAGGGTGATATAAGCAAAGTAAGGGAACATAGAGAATTTTACTTGTAAGATTTATGATAAGGGAAGAGTTTATTACTAAACAATAAATAGATTTAACCATGGGAGGTAAATTTTTGATCATATAAATTATTATTTTTGGATAAATAAAACCAATATAGCCAAAACAAGAAGGAAAACAGCAAAACTGGGGGAAATAATTTCAGCATATTTCTTTGATATAAGTCATATTTGCCAGATATATTGGGAAGTGAGGCAAATATATCACAATAAGAATGATTCCCTAATTGATATTCTGTCAAAGGATCTGAACAGGCAGCTTTCAGAGGAAACCAAAGCTATCAATAGTCACATGGAAAATGCTCTAAATTACCACTAATAAGAGAAAACAAATAGAAACAACTCTAAGGTACCACATTGTACTTCTCACATGGGCTAACATAAAAAATGAAATTGACAGATGCTGAACACTATGTGGAAAAATCAGTTCACTAATGCATTTCTGGAGTTGCAGAAAACAATTTGTAACTATGCCCGAAGGACTATAAAACTGCATACCTATTTTTCTCAGCAATACTGCTACAAAGTTTGTCCCCCAAAGAAATTGAATAAAAAGGGAAACAAAGACCTATATGATAATCTATATCTACATATATATCTAAATGTCTATATATCAATATCTATATCTATGTGTATCTATCTATCTAAGCTGTTTTTGTAGTGGAAAAGAAATGGAAATTGAGGAGATGCCCATCAATTGAGTTATGGTTGATCAAGTTGTGATGGAATACTATGGTTCTATAATAAATGACAAAGGGAATGGTGTCAGAAAATCCTGGGAAGATGTACATGAAATTATGCAAATTGATGTGAGCAGAACCGAGAGAACGTTGTACACAATAACAGCAATATTTTAAAAGATAATCAACAGTGAATGACTTGGCTACTTTGGATAATAGAATAAGGCATGGTGGTGACAAAGAACTAATAATGAAAAGTGCTGTCCACATCTAAAGAGAGAATTGATGAAATCTGAGTATAGATTGAAGCATTTTCCTACCTTCTTTAAAAAGAAAAATAAATTTGTGTTGATTGACCATTTCTACACCCGAGATTCTGTAATTCTCTTTTAATTTCATATAAATGATTTTTGCTGGAACAAAAATAGACTTTAAACATAATAAAATGCTGCACATCGCAAAATGACCCAAATTTTTTTATAGCATTTATGGGAAAGGAAATCACCAATGCTTTAAATATTGCAAACCATTAGCAATAAGAACAATTAAAACACTACAGGGAAAATATGTATAATTCCTATCTCACATAAAGAAAGGAAATAATCAAACAAATTTATAATCTAATTCATGTGAAATTTCTAAAAGTGTAGCCATCATGCATGTTTCTATTATCTATGTTCTCATAAATTCTCCATAGGAGTCAGAGCAATGTGTGAGGAAACTTCCTCTTGACATTTAGATAATAACAAGGGAACACATTGGCTATCCATTGGCTTTTCCTTTTGCTCTACAAATGGTAAGCCCATTTTGATTTAAGTGACATGTCTATTCCAATAAATCCATCTAGTTGAAAATTCTAACCACATGAGATTTGGTCTAACCTTCCATATAGGTGAAAAAATAAAGAAAACAAAACTGTTAATGAAGAAGTCACAGAAAACTGACAACCAAGATGGACAGTCACACATGGATATGATGTGGAGTATTGGATAAGAGAAAGAACTTTGACAAATCAGAAATTGGAATATTATTACTCTCCTAGTGATTGGATTTTTCTCTCATAATCTTCCATGTCTTAGTCAAGTTAAAAGTCTTGGTAATTAAGATGAACTTATTTTTATTTTCCTGCAATACTTATGAGTTTATTTTACAACTTTAAAAATGAAGTTTAAAATTGATTTCTTCTATCTTATTTTTTAAAAGG
The DNA here is from genome assembly GCA_028627135.1 of Pseudochirops cupreus. Taxonomy (NCBI): domain Eukaryota; kingdom Metazoa; phylum Chordata; class Mammalia; order Diprotodontia; family Pseudocheiridae; genus Pseudochirops; species Pseudochirops cupreus. The sequence goes on along the minus strand of CM053582.1, from coordinate 565,194,551 downwards.
AATATGATACAACATATTTGTAAACATATCAGAAATCATTACTTGTTCAATGGTTTCAGTCATGTTGATATCTTCATGGCCCCATTTGGGGTTTTCTTGGCAAAGATTCTGGATTGTTTTCCCATTTCCATCTCTTGCTAATTTACAGATGAGGAAGGTGAGGCAAACAGTGTTGTGATTTGCCAGGGTCAGACAGCAAGCATGTGTCTGAGGCCAGTTTTGAACTTAGGTCTTCCTGACTCCAGGTGCAGCCTTCTATCTACTTCTCACTTTTCTCTTCTAAATAAACTTGAAAAAATAAAGCATCATGACAAACATTGGGCTAAAATGTGAGAGTAAGCCAATTCATGTCATTAACATAAAACTAAGTTACCCATGAGCTAATAGAAATTCAACATGTACCAATAAGGAAAGGAGTTTAATGTTAAACTAGAAATGAAAATGTCAGTGAAGAGACTCTCCATGAATGACTTGTAACCAAAGGTAAATTCCAAGTCTTTTGGAATGTGACATGTAATAAGGAGATTTGTTGAAAAAAATGAAATTATGTGTCATCACTTAACAATTCATTATAAGCTAGGATATCATTTCATTATTAGCTGATGGTTTTAATTATTAGGATTTCCCTCTTCTTTTCAATTAAATAGCTGAGTAGGAGGCTGTATATTATAGCTGAATGAACCTTGGATTGGATTTGCGAGAGCACTGAGTTTAATTATCTCCTGGTGATCTTAGGCAAATCATTCAACTCCTGATATTTAGGTCTTTTTAATGTAAAATTGGGAGAATAATAACATTTGTAGGACTACCATAGAGGGTTATTGGGAAAAAAATGATGGAATGAATTTTTAGTACTCTTACAAACTATGACTGGAAGTTTCTTAGGACTTATAATTTTCTTATTATAGAGAACTCTCAGGAGATCAAAATCTCAACCAATTCAGGTGCAAGTTGCAACCTTTTTCAGATTTACTAGCTAAATCTTGGCTTTGCTGTGTTGTTTGAGATATATAGAGGTTAAAATTTCCTTACAAGATAACACAGGTAAATGACAGAAATGGCTTTAATTGTGGGTCTCCTGCCCTCCAAACCCAGTAATGTCCACTATAGTATGTTACCTTTTATAGAATCTTCCATATAATTGTCAACTATCCCTCTCCAAAAATCTTTGCTAAATCTAGAATTAAAACAGCATTCTTTCACTTACCAAGTGTCCCAATGGGGAATTTTTAAAATGCTAATAGATATTTTATTATGTTGATTTAGCCCCAAATTTATTTAGTAGTCCTTTAAAGGTGGGGCATTTTAAGAATTGGTCAGGGGACTTGTAAAGAGAGAGGCCCAGGATAGGCCTTCTCCCAACTGAGGCCTAGGATATTTTTGAAAACAAAATGTTATTTTCTCAATCAACAAAATCTGCCTTCTCCCTATCCTAAACCACCCACAATTGAGAATGAAATAAAAATAAATCTTCCGTAGAAAGATGCATAGTTAAGCAAAACAAATTTCTGAGTTAGTTGTATCCAAAAACAAAAACAAACATGCTGATATATGCATACATGAATAAAAGACATATGCATGTTTCATTCTGTATTCTAAGTCCTTCACCTCTCTCAGTGGTAGGTAGCATAATTCATCCTTGTTTCCCTGGAATTATGAGAGGTCATACATTTATCAAAATTCCCAAAATTCGAAGTTGCTTGTTGTTATAATATTTCTATTATTATATAAATTGTTTTCTATTTCTTTTAATTCTACTCTATAGCGCATCATGCAAATCTTCCCAAGTCTTTCAGAAACTATCCCTTTTTATCACATCTTTCAGCACTACAATATTCTAACACATTTTTATACTGTAGTCTAATCCCAGGCAGCTAGGTGGTACAGTGGATAGAGTGCTGGACTCTTCATCTTGAGTTTAAATCTGGCCTCAGACGCTTAGTAACTGTGTGACCTTGGACAAATCACTTAACCCTGTTTGCCTCAGTTCATCATCTGCATAATGAGATGATAAACACAGAAATATCTTCGCCAAGAAAATCCCAAATAGTGTCTGAAAGAGTTGGACATGACCGATAAATGAATTAACCCATTCAACCCTTCTCTGAGTTTTCCCTCAGATTCCCATTCTTTGCCACCTACCTCAGAACTATAGATATTTTTGTACATCATTGATTAGATTGTTTTGTTTAGGATCAATCCTTCCATTAATATACGCTATTTTAAATTCTCCCTTCTCCCCTTTCCTCATATTTTTATGCTGAGGGAAATGTATTTCTGTACTTGACTACATGCATAAATCTCCCCTCTTCTGCCCAGTTTGGATGAGAGTGAGGTTCATGTGCCTGTCATTCTCCCCACCACCCTCTTCTTCTAGTTTTTATAGATGCTTACTTCTATACCTTGATTCCATAAGGTAAGTTTCCCTAACCTTCCTTTCTCTCCTTCCAGCTACCACTCAGTGTATTCTTTTTTCTTTCCATTCTTCCCTTCAGATATTGGAGACCTAGCAGGAACACTCCCCTGCTTTGCCTAATTAGACTTTCTCCTTGATGATGAGAGCATTCAGAGGAGACGCCTGTGCCATCCTACTATATTAGAATGTAAACAGTTTATTGTTTAGTGCCTTATGATGGTTTGCTTTTTTCTTTTTCATGTTTCTCTGAACTCCTGTATTTTTAAATGGTGTTTCTTAATACCACATATGGATACTCTCTATCTAATAATAGCAATAAAAGGAGAAGGGTGTAAGAGGTTATATGCTGTTTCATTGGAGCATTGATACCAGCTGCAATTTCTCTGTAATCTTTAACATGAAATGGCAACTTAAGAAATGTTAGTATTTTACAGATGTTGAGTTTTCTGCTATTATGCAGTTCTGATATTGATAATAAAGGCAGTCATTTTCAATATCCCTGCTGCTACTTACAGAAGGTTTGATTCTGTATATTACTTCTTGGCAGGATGTGCCAGGACATTATAATTTAACCTACTCCTCTGGAGAAAACACAATTTATTATGAAGCCTTCTGTCCCAAATACCAGAAGAAAGATCATCTGTCATTCCTTTTCAGTGATGTTTGCTAAATTGAAAGATGAAGCATATTTTGTTTTGTTTAATATTGTTTTTTTCTTGTGAAATGGGGATCATCTGGTAGGCAATATGATAAAAGAGGCTGTGGCTATTAAGGACATAGCAAAATGTTTCCATGGTATCACAGATAATAATTTCCTTCCTCCTCCCCTTTTCCCCATCTCTCTCTTTCTTGTTTTCTTCCCCCCCCTTCAAATTGGTATCTATGTCTCTGTCTCTATCTTTCTCTCTTTACACATACACACACACACACACACACATGCACACATACACACATATAATATATATATACACACATAACATTTTTCAATTGAACATTTGGTTGTTTTGTATGTCTCCTAAAAATGATTAAATCAGTAACTATGGGTACTTCACACCCTCCAATTTATTTCATTTATTATTGCCAATTCTCATATTGAATACATGTTAAAACGAAAGGTCTAATTTTAGAGGGTTCAATTTACCCTTATGTAGATCTTTGATAATGTGACCAGTATTACATGGAACACCCCAATTGGCAGGAAGATGACAGGGAGAAGGAGAGCAAGAGCATCCTGGCCAGGATCAATTCTATATTCCCACTTGAAAGTCAAGTTTCTGGAGCCACTTCTAAGTAGTTAGGGGTTATATCTTTAAAATTTCTCATTACTACCACCCGCCCCAAATTCCAGTGGTCTGTTGGGAGTTAGGTTCTTTACAATTCACCATTTAGAGCCATCAGAACTCCCTAAGAAAAATTCCCAGGATCAAATGAATTTAAAAGTGAATTCTACAAAACCTTTAATGCATAATTCATCTCCATACTCTATAAACTAGTTGAAAAAATAGGTAAAAGAGTCGTATCAAATTTCATTTAAGACATAAATAAAGTTTTGGTACCTAAGCCAGAGAGGGCAAAAACAAAGAAAACTTTAGACCAATTTATTTAATGAATATCAATGCAAAATTTTAAAATAAAATAGCAGCCAGGAGCTTATAGCAAAGTTTCACAAAGCTCATACACTATTACCAGATTGGATTTATACGAGATATGCAGGAATAGCTTAATATTAAGAAAACTTTCAGTATAATTGACTATAACAATAAAAAGAAGAAGAAAATTACTATGATCATATGAATATATGCAGAAAAAGCCTTTGACAAAACACAATACTCATTCCTGTTAAACATGCTAAAGAATATAGGAATTAATGGAGCTTTCCTTAAAATAAGTAGCATCTATCTAAAACCAAGAATAAACATTAGCTGTAATGGGGATAAACTTCTAGCCTTCCCAATAATACTAGAGCTGAAGTAAGGATGTCTATTATCACCACTATTATTCAACATTGTACTAAAAATGCTTGCTAAAGCAATAAAAGAAGGAAAATAAATTGTAGGAAAAATAGCAAAGAGGAAACAAAACTATCACTCTTTACAGATGATAAGATGATGTATTTATTGAACCATAGGTACTCAACTAAAAATAAAAACACGCTAGTTGATGCAATTAACAACTTCAGGCCCACATAATTCACCAGCATTTCTCTAAACTACTAACAAAACCTAGTGGGAAGAGTTAGAAAGAGAAATTCTATTTAAAATACCTGTAAATAATATAAAATGCTTCAGTGTCTACTGCCAAGAGAAACCCAGGAAATATTTGAATGCAATTACAATACATTTTTCCTACAATTAAAACATATCTAAACAGTTGGAGAAGTATCAATTGTTTCATAGGTAGACAAGGCAATACAATAAAAATGACAATTCTACCTATATTAATGTACTTTTAAAAAGCATCATACTACTAATCAAAGTATCAAAGAATTATAGATCCAGATTAAAAAAAAATTAATGAAATTCATATGGAAGAAAAAAGTTCAAGAACATTGAGGAAATCAATGAAAAACATAGTGGTTCCATATTCAAACTGTATTACTAAGAGGTAATCATCAAAAATAATCTAACACTGGCCAAGAAATGGAGTGGTGGATCAGTGGAATAGATTCAGTATGCAATACGTAGTTTTAAATGACCATAGTCATCTAGTCTTTGATAGAACGGAAGATCCAAGCTTTGGGGATAAGAACTCATCATTTGACCATAATTGTCGGGAAAAACTTAAAAGCCATTTGGTAGAAACTAGGCATAGAGCAACCTTGCATCACATACCAAGCTAGAGTCAAAAATGGATAAATTATTTCGACATAAAGGGTAATATTCTAAGTAAATTAGAGAAGAATGGAAAAACGTCCATGTCAGTTCTATTTTTAAGGAAGCATTTATGACTGAGCATGAGATAGAAATGATCATGGGAAGTCAAATAGATAATATTGATTACATGAAATTACAAGTTATTGCACAGATATAACTAACTCAGCCAAAATTATAAGGAAAATAGGAAAGTGGGAGAATAAAATACAGCAAATTTCCCTGATAAAGGTCTACTTTCTTAAATATATAGGTAATATGCTCAAATTTATAAATAAAGAACCATTCTCCAGTTAGATGATAAGTGTTCAAAGGACACACACACACAAATATGCATATATGCATACATACCTATATATATATATATATATATATATATATATATATATATATATATATAATTTTTATTTTCAGAAGAAGAAATAAACCTTTTAACAGTCACATGCAAAAAATGCTCTATATCACAGCAAATTACAACAAAAACAAGGTACTACTAATGTTATAGAAAAGGAAAACGACAAAAACTTGAGCCTGAGGAAAAATTGAGACACTAACGTACTGGTGCTTGAGTTGGGAAGTGGTCCAACTATTGTGGAGAGAAGTTTGAAAAGCTATAAACTATGCATTCTCTTTGACCCAGCAATCTCAGTACTAGGTCTATATCCCAAAGAGATCGAAGAAAAGAGAAGGAAAACTCTTTGTAGAAAAAGTATTTATAGCGTTCTTTTAGTGGTGGCATAAAATTGGGAATTGAGGGGATATCCATCAATTGGGGAGTGGCTGAACAAGTTCTAGTATATCATTGTGATGGAATACTATTTTTATAGAAAATGGCAAACAGGATGGTTTCACAAAAACCTGGGAAGACATATGAAGTGATGCAAACAAAGTGAAGTAAGCAGAACCAGCAGAACATTGTACTTCATAACAGCAATATTATAAGGATGATCAGCTGTGAAAAATTTAGCTACTCTGATCAAGAGAATGAGCTATGTCAGTGTTAAAGAACCCATGATGAAAAATGCTACATGCCTTCAGAGAGAGAACTGCTGAACTCTGAGTGCAAATTGAAGCAGAACTGTTTTAAAACTTTATTGTTCTTGTTTCATTTACTTGTTTGTGTTTTTTTTTTTGCAATAACATTAATATGGAAATAGGTTTTGCATGACTGTGCCAATATAATAAAATCAAATTTTTGGAAAACATGCATTACATCACTACCTCCATTCAATCTGATGACAACACAGGTTATCATTGTTGTTTGAAGGTCACATAAAGTATTTCCACTTCTCTTAGAACCTTAGCTAATTTAATTATCCCTCCAAGATTTTTTTCTTTTTTTAATTAGGAGTGGTGGCATTCACGTTCCAAAGGTCACCTTTGCCACATCTGACCTGCCAAGGAACAGGACCCCCAAAACACATGAAGTGGTGAGCTTGTGCTCCCAGAGTGCTTTGGGTGATATGCCTGGTCTGTGGCCTGTTTTCCTTTCCCTGCTCTTCAGCAGGCCTGGAAAATCTGCACTATCATCCTGGAGCCTATGGCTCTATATGACAACTTAATGATGTATTTTCCTTCTTGATCATGTCTTTTTATATATTTTCCAAAGAGAAGCAGATCAACAGTCATATTTGTGTATCTTTTTTACCTTTTATGTTATATTTCTGCATTGATGTTCTTGACTTTTTTTTTTAATATAAGCATTTAAAGGTTGGGAACTTCTGTGTTGAAACTCAGTCTATCAGATCAGCAACTTGTCTGTACTTTACATTCTTGGGGAATTATCTGAAAGGTAACTGAGAAATGAAGTGACCACAGAATCACTATCAGGAGGAGAACCTGAAATCAGTTCTTCCTCATTCTACCCAATTCATCGTTCTCATAAAATATTAAAGGAAACAGCAGAGGAGTGAGTGATTAGGGTTTCAAATGGAATTCAGCAACATGGAAACAAAAAAATGGGATCAATTATAGGAATTAGAGTATAATATAAGAAAGTAGAGCATCAGGCAAAGTTGATGTGATATTGAGTTGCCTAAATTAGTGATGTGGGTCATTGACTTGATGGATTCCATAGAGATTGAAGAGTTAGGAAGAATTGTGTTTGGCGGGATGCTTCTATTTCTATGTCATCTCTATAGCCTATTTGGGTTATGATCAAGTGTGTGTTCATTAACACATGTTTATGGACATATGTGTGACAGCACACATATCTGTATAAAGATTTATTTACACATATCTGTGTATTCATGAATTTACTATATTTTATCATAAATATGAAGGTTAAGTTCCCTTTTCCCCAGGAGGGAACGAGAAGATAATCAGCTATCAACATCAATATGTAGCAATTTAAGGTTTATAAGAACACTTCACAAATATTATAACATTTTATTCTCACTATGATCTTGGAATTTAGGTGATTTTACAGATGAGAGAATGGAGACAGAGTGAGGTAATGATTCACCCAGGGATGAATTAAATTCAGCTCTTCCTGACTCCTTGATAAGCACTCTACCCTTTTTCCCCAGCACCTATGTAAATATATAAGGAACAGACTTGTGCTTTTGTTGTTATGAACAATTCCTAGATGAACAAAATTCCTCTTCCAATGTAAACTTTCTCAATAATTTATAAACTTAGAGAGTTAGCTAAAACACCTATGTTAATGATGTATTCAGGGTCGTGTAGCCAGTGGATGTATGAATTTAGATGTAAAATTCCTGGCTTCAAAATCATCTATTAATTCACTGCTTTTGCTTATTTCATGTAACCTAGTTGTTTTTTTTTAACATGTACAGAATTTTTACTTTAGGTGACTGATCTGCTTTTAAGAAGTTATATAATTTTTTAACCCTATGAATAATTTTGTTTTTCAAAAAAGGAGTTTATTACAATACATCAATTATGGGATAAGCACTGAAGATCATTCTCTGTGAATCATTTTAAGCATAGTATTAGAGTGTGAATACATTCTAGTTTTGGCGCTAACAAAGATCCATTGCATTTGTGTGTGCAGCAGCTTGCCAATATTTTTTGCCATTTGAATTCAAGAATAAATTTAACTCATCCAAAAGCTTGTGAGCTCATGAATATGAGTCAAACTGTGCTTATGTGTTGGGCAAAGCAAATTTCAGCTTGGCCTGGGACTCCTGGTTCTCACTGTGGAAGCTTTACCATACCTGTGTTAATTGGAGAAATTCTAAACTTAAATGTGATGATTGAAGGACTTCTTGTCTCAGCATGTTCCACTGGATGGCTATTTCATGAGAACATTTTCCATTAGCCATTCATGAGTGACCTGAGACAATGTTATACCCCTACACCTTGGTGGAATGCCACTTGTTTATATGTCAGAATGGGGAATTTCTAGACCTAGCTTGCTGGTTGCCTTTGTTCTATTCATGTCCTTCCTTTGAAGAAAACAAAAACTTACCCTAATCTGTTATGCAAGTACTGAATCTAACTAGCCATTTGACTCATATCATTTGAGTTTGTCCACATTCACATGTGCTGTTAGACTCAAATGAGATATTATATTCAGCAATTGTGCCTTGTTTATCTTTAAGTCAAACAGAAATCCTATATGGGAAAATGGTACAGTGTTCTTACATTTTTAGACATTCACTATATACTTAGTAAGCACTCCCAGATCACTGCCGTGTCATAGTAGAGGGCCTAGTGTGGCTCAATGGAACTATGAGCTATGGCATATAAGGTTATCCAAGGAAGGCAGGTCATAGTGGAGAGTTCTGACAAAAAGTAATCCACTGGAGAAGGAAATGTCAAGCCACTGCAGTATTTTTGCTGAGAAAATTCCATGGGCAATTATTAACAGAAAAAAACAAAACAAAATAAAACACGGGAGTGAAAGATGGGCCCTTCGGGTCAGATGTCAAACATGCTACTAGTGTTGAGTGTAATACAACTACCGATAGCTCCATAAAGAGTGAAGAAGCTGAACCAGAAAGAAAAGAACGCTCAGCTGCTGATATGTTGGGTAATGAAAGGAAAGTTTGATGCTATAAAGATCAATATTGCATAGGAACCTGGAATGCAAGATCTATGAACTAACGTAAACTGGATGTAACCAAATAGGAGATAGAAAATTTAAACATAAACATCTCCAGTGTCAGTGAACTTAAATGGATGGAAATCATTGAATTTAATATAGGTGATCATTATGTACTATGGGCAAGAATCCCTTAGAAGAAATGGAGTAGCCCTCAAAGTCAGTAAGAGTGAGACAAACAATATGGTGTGTGTGTGGGGGGAGGGTAAAAATCTCAAAACTGATAGAATATCTACTTCAATCCAAGGCAAACCATTGAATATCACAGTAACACAAGTCCATGACCCAACCACTGATGCTGAACAAGTCAAAGTTGCTCACTTCTATGAAGACCTACAAAGTCTTCTATAAATAACATAAAAAAGGGGCAGAGCCAAGATGGTGGTGTAAGAGCAGCAAGGTACGGCAGCTCCCACACAGCCACATCAAATATCAATAAAATATGACTCTAAACAAATATTAAGGCTCTAAAACACACACAAATATACCTCCCACTGAAGGCAGCTCTGCTCAAAGGGACTGTCTCAGTGCTGGGAGCTGAAACCAGCCCAGCCTGAAACCATGGCATGGCCCTGGGAGCAGCTGGACTAGCCCAGTTGAGCCACAGCTGGAGCTTCAAGGGAGCATATCTGTGGCAGCTGTGGCAGTTTCCAGAATTATCAAGGCATAAGAAAAAAGGACTAAGTGAAAGGTCAGTGGAACATGGCTAAAATTGGGGGAGAAAAGCAGGTTTGGCCAAACTGCATCCAGGGCAAGGAAGCAGAAGAATTGGAGGCCCTGCAGCTGCCTCCAAGTTGCTGCTTCAGAGCTCCTGGCCTGCAGACTACAGGGGGGCCAAGCAATTGTTCAGAGGCCAAGTGCTCTTGCGTTGAGTGGCGTGGATCCAGATTGTGGTCTTGGGTGGTGGTCCTGGGGTGTGTTTTCAGTGAGCCAAAGCTGGTGGGGGCTGCAGCAGCCTCCTAAAAGCTC
>CM053582.1:565173233-565183727 GCA_028627135.1 Pseudochirops cupreus | reverse complement strand
CCAATTTTTCTTCCACTTCCCTTATTTGGTTTTGAAAATCCTTCTTCAGCTCATCTCTAGCTTTAAGGCACTCTTCATGTTTATTGGAGGCCCCTGGTGGGGGTGCTCTGGCTGTGCTCTCCTCCTCCCTCTCTCTCCCATGATCTTTCTTTACCCCAAAGAGGGTATCAAGGGTTTGGGAGCTGTTCTTACTTTGCTTCTTATGCTTATTCTTACTCATGGTTCTTCAGACTGTGATTTTTTTTTAAATCTCTGTGGGGCTCTGTTTCCAGAAGGGAAAGCTCTGTCCCAAATCTCGGGGGTCCTCCCAGCTGCTGTAGCTCTCAGGAAGATGCTGGGAGTCTTCCTAAATACTTCCGGCAGACTGGATAATAAAGACTCCAAGACGGCGATCCGAATCCAGGCCGCTCAATGCGAGAGCACTGGCCTGAGAACAATCGCTAAGTCCCCCTGCTGTCTGCAGGCCGCGGGCAGGAAGCTACAATGCGGAGGAGGGTGCAAAACCTCTGCCTTTTGCTTCTCCACTCTGGAGGCCTTTCGCGGGACTGGTTATCTCCCCCTTTTGCAAACCCCACTTACAGGTGCTGCTAATCTGCTCACCTGAGAGGCTCCTCCCATCCAGCCGCCCCTGGGGCACAGCTGTGGCTTCAGGGCAGGCTGGTTTCAGTTCACAGTGCTGATATGGTTCCTTGTAGCCAAGCTGACTTTAGTGGGAAGTATCTTTGTGTGCATTTTGGAGTTCTAGGATTGGTTTAGAGTCCTGTTTTATGGGTATTTTGGGGTGGCTATGTGAGAGCTGCAATATGTTGCTGCTGCTACACTGCCATCTTGGCTCCGCCCCCGTGGGGACACATTCTAATGCTCAGTCCCTGAGAAGGGTGGACCCAAACATTGTCATGTTTCATAAAGATACCAAGGCTCAGAGGTATGAATCATATGGGGCCTTGAAGTTATTGGGACTGTTGGCCTCAAGAGTGTTTTCCTCCAATAATGGTGTCCCTCCTAAGTTAGATTCTGGTGTACAGTCACCTGTGGTTGTCCCTCTGTCAGCTAAACTAGGTCCATCTTGATTGACAGGACAGCCCGCTGTTGGGTAGAGTCAAATGGATTTTGTCCTCAGGGTTAACTACTAAACAGATTCAAGTAATGCCAATATAGGTTGAAATAATTTCTGCCAGAAACTTATTTTTCTAAGAGTACTTTGGAAAGCACAATTTTTTGAAGCTCACACATTCATAGCCTGATCCATGTTTTTTCTACCATTCACCAAATATCAGGGGGAAAATAGACACAGAAGAAATAGGCAACGTTAACTCAAGAATATATAATAACAATGTGGGGGGAAGATGAGGTAGATAGATTTTTTTTTTTGCCAACCTCCAAGCTCGTGAACTCACGGCTGTTTTTCCTTACTTTAAAGAAGGTATGGAAGAAAGAACTGAAAAGACAGCGAGTAGAGGGGGCATAACAATCTTTTTCTTTGTGTACTCATTTTCTCCTTTGTTGTTGGTGTTTCTAGCTCTCAAATAAACCAGAAAACTCTCCATAACTATCCAGAATCTCACCATAACTATTTAGTCCTTCATAGTGGGAAAAAGGCTGCCCAAAGTCGCAGGTGTTGGATTCAAACTAGACAGAGTATCACCTACATTTTAAGGACTGGACTCTTTTTGATTAGTCTCTCATTATGTATTCTGCATCTACTTCTCCTTGTCTATCCAACTAACATATAATCACCTTGATATTATGAATTGTTTTCTCCTTTGGATTTGGGTCCCCAGAGGCTAGTAGAAAGACTAGAATTTATGAAGTACTTAATAAATGCTTGGTTTTGTTTTGATAGATAACCTCTAATATCCTTTCTAGGTCCCAATAATATGATTTCATGAGGGTCTTCCTCTTAAAAAAAGAATAAAGAGGAAAATAAAAAGAAATATAGAAAGTATATTAAGTAGAAATATTTAGGAAGAATCCTGCTTGTTAAAGAAATTTAAATGTATTTTTAAAGTTTAAGTCCATATTACATTTATAGACTTTCATAAATAGACCATACAATCATAGACCTTCATAAATGGAAGGTACTTGGAAGACTACCTTATCTAATCTGTAAACAATGAAGATACTCACCCCCCTGCCTTCCAAATCCCCTGCCAGTGGTCTTCTAAACTTTACTTGAAAGACTCCAATGAAAGAAGACTCATTAGCTACCTCAGTATTATATTTCAATTTGGTGATAATCTGCAAGTCTCCATAAGGTACTCTCAGCCAGGCCTTGCACTAGGTGGGAGGGACCCACTTTTAGAAAGCAAAATAACCATACCCTAGAAGAGCAGTTCTCAACCTGTGGGCTGTGACCCCTTGGGGTCGAACGACCCTTTCACAGGGGTCACAGGGGTCATGTAATACCATTGGAATACACATATTTCTGATGTTCTTAGGAACCAAGACACTGCTCCTCTATCTGTCTCTAGGTAGGTCCACCCATATGCAGATATGTCCACATATGAATATTAAAGGGTCATGGCATTTGGAAGGTTGAGAACCACTGCTCTAGAACTTACAGTCTACTAGGGGGATAGAACATTCTTAGAGATAGGCAAAGATTGTATATATTCAAATAAATACAATGTAATTGGGGTGATTACCTATAATGAGGGCATTGGGAAAAGCCTTTTTGGTGGAAGAATCATTTGAAGGAAACCAAAATCTCAAGGAAAATTGCCTTCATTTAGAACCTAAAATATTTTTCTGTAATTTTCACCTAGTACTTTGTACCACCTTCCAATAAATTTTGCTATTGATCCTTCATATAAAATCAGCCTTAACGTTTCTGTCCAAATTACTCACATTTTCCCTTCCTGTTCTCTATTATATTATTCTCTGAATTCTAGGGAGGATAAACCAACTTTGGCATGTGCACATTGTTATGAGAATGTATTATGTTTGGTTTGTTATTTTATAAGAATTTGGAATATTTTACTCTTTATAATGACAACATATGTACTACACACAAAGTTATTCCTTTTGACAACTGGATTGCAGTTAGTGGACTATTTTCATCACAATTGTGATTTTTTCTTGAAATGGTGTTCCATTTGAGCAGTTTTTTTTTTACCTTCAGTAGAATTTTTTTTGTCAAATAAGAATTTCATTTTCATTTTAAAAGAAAGTGTCAGCTCACTTCATGCAAAATTCATGACTTTTTTCACATTTAGGTATGAACATGTTGTTAAAGGATCAAAAATACAATTGAATCTTTGGAGATTGTTCATGTAAATCCTCTACTAAATCTTCTACTATTGGTGCTTCTTTTGGGAATGAAGGTGACCCTGGCTCCCTGATGATTGTGCCAGTGGTGGAATACAAGTTCTGGAGATCCTACCAATCTGGAAATAAGCTGAGGTGGGTATATCAGTGTGCTGAAGGCTAGTTGTCTGAGGACTGATCTAAAACTCTTTTCAAAACCACAGTATCTTAGAATTGAAAAGGACTTTACACTGGAAGAAAAACTCCCTGAGACTTGTTTTGTTGCTTAGTCATTTTCAGTTGTGTTTGACTCTCTGTGACCACTTGTGGGTTTTCTCAGCAAAAAAATACTGGAGCAGTTTGCCATTTCTCTCTTCAGTTCATCATGTGGATTACTTAGCACATATATGAGGCTGGATTTGAACTCAGTTCTTTCTGACTCCAGTCCTGGCACTCTATCCATTGTGTCCCCTAACTCCCCTAGCCCCCCATAAAATGAAACGAATACCTCATTTGATCCTCATAACAACCCTAGTAAGTAGGCACTATTATTATACCCATTTTATGGACAAGGAAATTGAGGAAGATAGAGGTTTAAGTGACTGGCTCAAGGTTACTCATCTAGAAGGTTTCTATGACTAGATTTGAACTCATGACTTCCTGACTTAAGGCCCAGTATTAGGAGCTGACCAAGAGGGCTTGTTTGTATATATCCCTGTAACCTATTTGGCATAGTAAGATTTTGATGAAATATTAGAAGAATGCTTGAGCTTAGAGCCCTTTAATCTTATCTGTACCTCACTAGGAATCCTAATTCAACCCGTGTCAACACATATTTATTAAGTATCTACTATTCACAAGGCAGGTGTTGTGCTAGGAATCGAGAACACAAAGAATAACATTTAAAAAGGGTGCTTTATTTCAATGAAATTGGCTCCCTGGTGCTTCATTTAATCATGGCCAAATCAATGGAACATGAGTTATAGAATGCCTCAGCCCGTCAAATTCTACGGATACTTTTGTCCTTAAGTCATACAACAGTCATCCAGAAAGTATTTATTAAGAAAACTGGTAGCAAACTATGTCCTACATAGTTTGAATAAAAAGAAAGCTTTAAAAAAAATCCCTTTACTCAAAGAACTTAAATTCTAATGATGTAGTTATGATTTCAATAAATAGAGCCATCCAAGATACATACAAAACCCAAAGATGGTAGCCTTAGGGAGAAAAGGATTTGTATCTTGGGGACCTGGGAAAGTCTCTTGCTTAGAAGGTAACATTTGAGTTGAGTTTTGAAGGAAGATAGGGATACTATGAGATAGCTTTGATGTAGAATTTAATTTTACATACAAATTTAATGTTATCTCATTTGATTCCTACAACCCTTTGAGGTAGTTGCTCTTATTCTTATCTAACAAATGAGGAAATTGAATTGAAGGGAGGCAAAATTGATGGCTTGGGGTCACAGAGCTTTCATGTTTCTGTGGCAAGATAAGAGCTCAGCTCTTCCTGACTCCTTTTTTAAAACTCAATACTAGTGTCCAGATATGAGGGCTTGCCAGGACAAAGATATGGGTTCAAGAAGCAGAGGGATGGACCTGTGTGAAAACAGCAAATAGATGTTTGGAGTCAGAACTGTTTCATAGAGTGTTTTGGAATTATTGGCTATTGAAGAAAGTTGCACAGGCAATCCCCACTCTTTAGGCTATATGGTACACTACAAATGGCATAGACTTTAGGAATTAGAGGATGTCCACTTGAATTCCATGTGGGTTACTCATTTAATTTCCTTGTGACTCAGTTTGCTTGCCTGTTAAAAGAAAGGTCAGACTCCACCTCCTAGATCTCTTATAATTTGGAATCAATATTCTGTGATCCCTTCTGGGTATATACTACTTTTTAACATTAAAATATTTCATGGACCATTTTTTGACAATAGTCAATCTTATGATATACATTTTTGGTGGGGTGGAGGAGTAAAAGATAAACAAAATGCTCCAATGAATTCAGGAGTGCTTTTAAGTAAATTTGTATCTTATTAGTCATAATGGCTTAAACATACTCCATGTTTGAAGGGACCTGTGATCGCTTCCTTTTTGGTGCTTCCTCCAAATATGGGATATAGTAAAGAAAAAAAACCAATAGTGGTACAGTCAGAGAATTTTCCCTTTTATTGTACCTATCTATGCTATCTTAGGTAAAGCTTTCCTGTACCTCAGTTTCCTAATCCACAAAATAAAAATTGAGGTCCCTTCCATCTCTAGGCCTGTGATCTTTTGAATCCAGGACTATTCTTAATTTTGGTGTTGTATCTTTACAAAAAAAAAGATTCACCTAGATCTCCTTAAGACTGTTCTATTTTTCAATTTATAATCCTTTGCACCTAACCATACCTTTCCAGCTCATGTGATTCTTGTCTATATCTTTCCAAAAATCTCAAAAGGAGCCAACCAACATGCTGGTGACTCTCCTAGTTAACTAGCTAGAGTTAAGTTTCTTTACCTGTTTTGTGGCATGTTTCACTTGGGCAGGCTGGTGAAAGCCAATGAAATCCTCAAAATAATATATGCTTCCCATCTTCACAATATAAAGAAATGCTAAATTTCAGAGATCAGCAAATTTTAAAAAGTATTTTTCTTACCCAAATTCATGAAACCTCTGAAATCTCTTCTTGGATCCTTTGTATGCATGTGTGGGATGGGTGAGTGGTGTGTGGTGGGGGAGGTTGTAGAACCCAGATGCAGAATACTGGAGCTAGCAGCATAACCAATGAACATGTGTGTCTTCAGTACCCATTCAATGACAAGAAATTCTGAGGAAAAACATTTATGCATTAGAAAATGGTAGTTGTTTTTTGTCCTTTAATTTCAAAGAGGAACAATGACATCAAGGGTGATATCTTGATTCCTGTGTGAACTGGATTTAAAGGAGGCACAGTTGTAAGAAGTCATCAGCCTCTCTTATCCTTTGTTATTGAAGCCCAATGGCAGGACGAAAATTAAGATGACTGGCAATTGCCTGGGATGCACTGGAAGACCTTGGCATCTTCCATATCTGACCAAACTCTAAGTGCCTCACAGTAACTGTTTCAGCTGATGTCATGGTTATTGGAAAAAAAACAAACAAACAGTTCTCATCCACCCATTCCTCCATGGAAATTCATCCCATGCTTGTGGTACATTTTCAATGGCTTTCAGATCTATCAGTAACCCTTAACCTGGTTTAACCCATCTGCTGAGATGGTTATACCAGGATGTGGACCACTGCCCATACTAGAGTTTCTTGGAGTCATAGGTGAGATTTGGTGAATCAGGTGGGCATCAAAAGTGAACCAGCATCCCTGAAAAGTGCCTCACACAAGCAGTGCTAGTTCTCCTGAACTCCCCATACAACCCTAGAAAAAATGGTTGTATACATATGCTCAAGACACTTAATCAATTGACAGAAGCATCATTTGCTCATTGATTATCATGTGTTACATCATATATTTTGTTGACACTAACAAAGATAAAAGTGACCATATTTGGCATGTTTATAGAGTCACAGATCCCCTGTAAAGACTCTGAGGCCTCCTGCCAATCCTTGGTCCATGGGTTAGCAATACCGTACCTATGGATCTTTAGGGTACTGTCCAGATTTTCTGATTATTTGGTAGTTTCTTTGTTTCCAAAACCATAGCACAGTCCCATGCCTTTTGCAGGTTTTAAATAAATATTGAATTAAATAATTCACTCTGCCATGCAAGGTACACTGTCATGGTTTCCTGATGAAGTCTTGCCATCTCTGCCTTAATTTGGGTGACATAAAAACAGAAAATATTTCAAAATGTAAGAGCTATAACAACAGTGTAATTGAATTCTTGCAGCTAGTTGCCAGATTATGAACAGAGGTCCAAGACCCTTATGCTCCTCTCTGGGGAAATGCACAAGAACGAAGAATAATAGGACCTGACATTTGTTAGAAAACAGAAATACACACACCTCAATTTTCTCCCAGGTACCTATATAACCTGGATGCCACAATTGCATTCCAAATGAAGAGACAGCTTTCCTGTAACTTGAGAATAACAAATTCCAAACCAGCTTAATGTATAATTGCCACAGGACCCAGGTGACTCTGGAGGAGAAAGTGAGGCTGATTACTTGGCGCAGCCCTGCCTCACTTAAATCCAATTCACTTGCATGTCATGGCATCACCTCCCTGATGTCACAGAGAAAAAAAGACCAACAACAACAACAGTAACAACAGTGTTTTATACATGGATTCATGCTGTAGTGTGTTTTCCTTTGTTCTTGCTCCACTGTTTTTCTCACCTTTTCTACTTTATATTTACATGGTTCATTACTGCTTTGCATCCCTTAATACCTCAAGAAATTGATTTTGTCAACGTGGAACTTGACCATGGGAGGAAGGTCACAGTCCATCTCTAATATAGTAAGTCATTTTTAAAGAGATGTTTTAGGTTAAGAGAAGGTATGAGACTTGGTTGTAGTAACATAGCTGTCTATCAATCAAAAATCACTTATCAAATACTTGTGATATGCCCAGTACTCTACTAGGAACTGAGGATATGAAAAAAGTATGATAGAACCTGTTACCAAGGAGTCTGTACTCTGTTAGAATGATCCAGAGGACTTAACATTTTTTCTGCCTCCAAGCCCAAACATTATTCAGTAAATGATAACACAACTCTGGTAGGATAATTGGAAAATGATGTAAAATAATGTAATAATGTAAAAATGTTGGCATAAGCTTTTTAAAGCTTGCTTTTATTTTATTTTTAATGGTTTACACAGAAATATCACCTAATACTGGAGAAAATTTTAATTTTTCAGTGTAGGTCTAGGTGAACAGAAATGAACAGAAGAGTGGGAGTTCTCCTCCCCACATTATAGTTTCTTAGAGTAACTCATCTGATGCCAAAATAGTCAAGACCCCAGGCAGATGGCTCTAATTTCCTATTACCCAGGACCATATCAGTGGGTATACAGTAGGCTTTTGTGTGTGCATAGAGTAGGGGTGTGTGTGTGTGTGTGTGTGTGTGATAGTACCAGAAGAATTGTAACCAAAAAGGACCTTTGACATCACCTAGAAGCTAGTGTCTCTGACTGTTCTCGGTGTATCTGTCTCTTTCTAGTTTAATATATATATATATATATGTATATGTATATGTATATATATATATATACACATATATATACACACACACACACACACATATAATATACACACACATGTAGATATATATCTATACACACATATCTATACATACATATATCTAGATATCTCTGTATCTATGTAGAGAACTATCTACATATCTAGAGATATAGATATCTATATTTACATAAATGGAAAGAACTGTATTTCACTATAATTGATTTCCTTTCTAAGCTTTATATTTTATTGTATCCATCCAAAAACTTTGTTCTGAATAGATATACATAGGCTACACCAGATGGCTGAAAATTTTCACGATACAAAAAAAAAAACCAAAACGGTTATTCTATACTGATCTAGTACAAAGCTCTAATGTTTTTTTAACCAAGTATCCTGAGGCCCAGAACAGTTCAGTGGCTCTCCCAAAGTCACATAGGACCTAAGTGTCACAGCCTTAAAGATTTTTTGGTTGGAAGTATTCTCAGCAGTCAAAACAATCGGGAAGGAATACTGACTATAACACAGCCAACCAGTGACCATCCAGTCTCTGTGAGAAGACCTCTAAGAAGGTCTCCTTCAAACTTTTCCAAGTTCAGGGCTATTTCCCATATACTTCACATCTTCTCACCTACTCCTCAGAAATAGTTTATTGACTTCTGTATTTCTAAAAGTATATCCTTTTTATTTTTTTTATTCTAGACAAATACTAAAACTTGAATACATAATAAGAAAAGAAAAAGAAGCATTATAAACTTAAATATAAAAGAAATTAAGAAAAATGGCATTTGCATAGCAGAACATAGGAGAAGATTCAGAATATGTAGCAATAACATCAATTTAAGAAAGCCTTTATATTAAATATTGTATGTTACGTTGAAAGCTATCCATTGTTTCTTTGCTTCCTTGTAGGTATTTTTTTTTTCTCTGCTGGACTTTTTATTTTGTTCTGTTTTCCCCCCTTCCCCCACCATCCCAAGGCTACAATTGATCATGGATGCATTTATAAATAGATATTGATATATCCATATATACACACACACACACGTACACATGCATACATATATAAACAAATTCCCTGAGAGATTCTGCTCCTAATCTTGTTTTTATGTTTGTGCACATCTCTTTTGTCCTCTCCTAACTCTTGTACTTTACTTCTGCTGCTATCTTGTCCTCCTATTATTTAACATATCCCTCACTCCAGCCATCTCTCACTTTTACTCCCATTCTCCTAAATCTAAAGAACCTTCGATCTCCCCCTTTTAACCTATTCCCTCAACCTCCTCTCTAAAAATTCCTCCTTTATCTTCTCCTCCCCATCCCCTTAGAGTTTTATTTATTTCTAAATTTAGAAAACTTTCATACTCTTCTACATGTATATGTATTTTCTCCTCTTTTTAAAAATAAGATTTTATGTTTTTTGTTAGTTTACATCATTCATTTCCACAAGATTTTCAGTTAAAAATTTTCTCCCAATCTTTCTCCTACCCACCACCCCAAAACAGCAATCTCACTGTATACCCCCTCCTCCAATCTGCTCTTTCCTCTATCCTCCCCCATCCCCTCTCTGACTTTTCAGCAGGGCAAGATGGATCTCCATATCCAAGTGCCTATATTTCTTATTTCCCAGTTGCATTTAAATAATAATTAATAATAATAATAATATTAAAAAAAAACCTTTGATTTTAATCCTTTGAGTTCCAGATTCTTTCCGTTCCACCCACATCACCTACCCTTACTGGGAAGATAAGTAATTCAATATAGGTTGTATATGTATAGGTATACAAAATAATTTCCATAGTTGGTATATTATGAAAGACTAACTATATTTCCCTCCATCCTATCCTGCCCTCAACTTGTTCTATTCTCTACTTTGTCCCTTTCTCTTTACAAAAGTGTGATTCTCACTACCCTCCCCCAAACCTGCTGTCCCCTCTGTCATCGCCCCTCTCATCCCCTTGCCTCCCCACTCTCCTGTAGGGCAAGATACCCAATTTAGATTGTATGTCATTCTCTCCCTAAGCCAAATTCAATGAGAGTAAGGTTGACCCATTATTTTTCCTTTCCTGTTCTACCCCTCCATTTTAAGAGTTA
>CM053582.1:565146951-565164020 GCA_028627135.1 Pseudochirops cupreus | reverse complement strand
CAGCCTGTATTTGATTGCTTGTCCTTCCAGTCGGGATGGGTGGTGAGGGAGAAGGAGAAAGAATCTGGAATCTGGAGTTCCGTAATCAAATGGTATGAATGTGTATCTATCTATCTATCTCTCTATCTATGCAATTATTGTTATTATTATTGACTACATCCAACTGGAACTTGAGATACACAGGCACTGCAGTTGGGAGATCCATCGTGCCCTACCCAAAAGTGATATAGGAGAGAATAGACTGGGGGAGGGGGAGCACACTGGGATGGCTGTTTTGGGGTGGTGGGCGGGGGAAAGATGGGGAGAAAATATGTAACTCAAAATCTTGTGGAAATGAATGATGCAAACTACAATAAAATTAAAAAAAAAAAAAGAATGTGTCCCCACATGAGGCATTGTTTTATAACTGTCCTTACATTTTCTCAGTAATTGTCCTTGTTATAATATAAAATTAGTAACAATTCATTAATAGACTTTGGGGAAAGCCCCCCAGATGATGGTGGGTCATGAGCATTAAATTTAGATTACAAAAACTTTCCACGATTATACTAGAATTTTGCTGGGTAACATAACAGGGAAACAACGGGATTTGAGTGTGACCCCTTACTGCCTCCTGGGGATTAGGCCAAAAATTTGAATAGGATTGAGACAATGATTCCCAGAAGGAGTGCTACAAATATAAAGAGAATGAATACAAATAAATCAATGAGGTAATTAGGGAAGGACCTTAATATAAGATGAGAGAACCAAGAAAAGCATCATGTAGAAGGTGGCACTTGAGATGAATCTTGAAGAGAAGGATTCTAAGTGATATGGGTGAGGTAGAAGTACCTAATTGGTATGGGGGAGGGTAGAGTGCAGGAAAAAGTAACATAGGTGGGGTGAAGTATCATTTCTGAGGAACAGAGAGAGGATCAATGAAAGATTGGTTGTAAAAGTCTGTAAACCTTAAACAGAGACATTGAGAGTAATAGAGTATGAGAAGGGATAAGCACACCTTGTTTGGTTAAAAGTTGGATAAGGAAGATCATTTTGGCAGTTGTGCTCATGAGGTTACCCATAAAATGTAGAGGGTCAGGGTTAAGGGTGCTCGAGACCCCAAAATACCAACATGCCAGGTCCTGCCAAATGAATTCAACTCAAGTCTTCTCTCAGCCAAAGAAAAGCAAAGTTTATTAAAAGTTTGCCATATTGGGTAGACTCTTAAGGAGCCTCAGTATCTGTGATGCTTGCATTGGGCAAACGAGCCAGAATCATGACACAGAGTAAGTCTGTGCTAGATCATTCTATGGCACCCTCCCACCACATGGAAGCAAGATGGGGTCTTACATACAGAAAGGTTGTGGGCAGAACCTAAGGGTGGTCTAGAAGAGGAGTTTGGGGGGGATATTCAGGAGTCAGATAAGGTCAGACTCCAGTAATGAGTGATTAAGGCAGGGAAAGTTGCTGGAGGCTACCTAGAGAGGACAGACAATGGTGGGCTAGGCCAGTTCATGGGTCAAACTGGAGGATCAAGGGTGGGAAATTACTGGACAAAGGAGGGATAAAGATTTGGGTAGAGCCACAGTGAAAGGCCTATGGCCTCAGGCAAATGCCTTATGTGGGAAGATTCAAGGAAGGATCAAGGGGGTTCCCAGAGCCTGCAGCTCATCATTGTACAACCAGCACCCCCCCCCCAGTCACTCCCTCACAGGAAGTGGGACTTCCAATTTCACTTCCCAAACCCCTGTCCCCACAGTGCCTTCAGGGCTTTTTCCCTCAAGGGAAGAGGCTCTCTCATCCTGTGGGACAACTAGACTTCATGTCCCATTCTCCATTTCAGATCTCAATCAAATTAAAGAAAAATGGAGGAAATTCTCTGAAAATCCATCAAAGTTTACTGAAGGCTTTCTGGGACATAACCCTACAATTGGAGCTTTCTTTGGGTGATTTGCGTATCTTCTTTTCTGCCTATTGTTCCACTGAGGAGAAGACGAGAATCTGGGAACAATCCCAAAAATTTGGGGATCATTTGGCTAGCAATGACCCCCAAATATACCCCCCAGAAACAACTGCTGTTCCCACTAGTGACCCAGGATGGTATTATCAAATTGGGGAGGATAGGGTGAAAAGAGACCATGTGGTACTTGGCCTGTTAGAAGGCCTAAGCACTGCATTACAAAAGCAAGTAAATTATCAGAAAATTAGGGAAATTGCCGGACAAAGGAGGGCTAAAGATTTGGGCAGAGCCACAATGAAAGGCTTCTGGCCTCAGTTAAATGCCTTATGTGGGAAGATTCAAGGAAAGCTCAAGGGGGTTCCCAGAGCTTGCACCTCATCATTGCAAAGGCTACAGAAATCTGAGGAACCAACACTTGCATCAGAAAACTCTTTTGAAGATAAAACAAAAAGAGGCAAAGAAATGAAAACTAAGGCCCAGAGTGAAAGAAGTGACTGGTTCCAGGTCACAAAGATGACGTCAAAGATTAAGGACTCAAACCTACACCCCCTGGATTCCCATTAAAGCTGCCCTTTCCCCAGCACTTCATTGCAAGTAACACACTTTCTGTCTCACACAGTTCTCCTTCCTTTAAGCTGTACCAATCAATTCACATGCTCCACTGGAAGAAAGGAACAAAAAGAGTCTGATATAATGACTTCAGCTTGGCTTTAACTCAATGATTTTATCTTACTTACTTTAACTTACAATCTTCAGTTACAGATGGTATAAAAGCTCAGGGAAATTATGGATTGAAAGATGGTAAAGGATAAGTACCAGTCATTTCAAGTTGCTGAAGGTTTCATTAAGTCCACAAAGCTATTTCAGATTTTAAAGTTATTTAAATAAAAGGATAAGATTTTTTTTTCCCCATTGTATTTATTTAAGAGATTAAAAGGCAATGTTCAGAAGCTACTCAGTGGGGCTACTTAGAAATGGATTTTGCCAATAATCACTGAGTACTCCAATATGTCACTCCCCTAACACCTGAACTTGAATTTGCATATCATTAAAATGTATAATGAGTTGTCTATTGAAGAGGATAACAACCAGCTATTTGCTCAACAGGAAGTTTCTCAAGGTTTGATGTCTATTTCCTGAAAGAGACACTTATGGGTACCAGGTTAATGAACCCAATCTTCAACAGCCTAAAGCTCCATCAAAATCAGCAGTATTATACCTAAAACTAGTGGCCAACAAAAAAAATCTCAATTAGGTGTGGGGGTTATAAGAAGCAGATATCTTTAAGGAAAAACTCTTGTAAAATTCAGCTAAACACTATCTGCATATTACTTTTTTTTCAATCAACTAACATTTATAAATTAAGTACCTATTATGTGGAGAGTAACATGGTAGATACCCAGAAAACAAAGATAAAATGGAAAAATATCCTGCCCTCAAGGAATTTACATTCTACACAGGAAGACAACAGGTGCACACATAAGTGCATACAAAACAAATACATAAAAAGGTTAGTGGGAGCTTACCAGCAGGTGATGGGTTGCCAGGGAAGGCCACATGTAGGAAGTGATTTAATCAGTGAAGAACTCCTCCTACCGTATATCAATACCAACTCTTCAAAATGTGACATTCCAATGCCATTTCTCCACCCAAAAAAATGTGGCTCTTCTCAGCTTTACTTGAAAAGTAACACATCATTTTCTTGACCTCTAAAGATTCCCCAAACTCTGACTTTTTCTTCCCTCACCATCCCAGACTTCCCTTATAATAGTCCCTTTAATGTATTCTTCAATGACTCAATTTTTCCCCCAGTTTGCTTTGGGCTCTCTTCCATTTCCATTCCTTCACTCATTGTGGTCCACTCACGTTAGCAGTAAAGTCTCTTACTCTTTTTTTCTTAGCCTTCCCTCCTTTCAAGAACCAGCTCAAGTACTGCCTCTTCCAAGAAGCCTTTTCTCACCCCACCAAAAATGTATCTAGCTAACTTCTTACAGAACTTTATTTGGGCCTCTCTCCTTTGCAATGACCACGTTCATTAGTCATTGTAATTATTTATGTATGAAATTTAGTCATATAACTTGACCGTAAGTTCATTGAGCAAATATACTACTATCATCTGTGGATCCATAATCCCTTAAAAATATGTGAATATTTCAACAACCTGTATCTACATGTACCAAACAGCATATGATGTACATGATCCATGTACTTCAGATGTTTTCAGGAGTAAATAAAGGAGAAAAGTGTCACCCTCTGGGCGCAACTTCTATTAGCAGTCAGTAGTCTTGTCTTAAAGAAAAATATTATACAGCAATGCCCCTATTCCATGTCTTTCAATTTTTGGAGAATCTGCTGGAGCTCATTCTCTTATTGACTAGTGCTTAAGAGTTCAACTTCATTCCAGAGTGAGATATCAGAAGAAGCTAGCAGTGGAATCATGTTTAGGCTAGAGCTTAAATAATTGATTTTTGTTTGAAAAGAAAACATGAATTCATTGACTGGGGACTGAATAGACTCTAATACATGAATGCAACAGAATCTTACTGTATCATAAGTAAAGATGAATATGATGAATATGGAGAAACCCAGGAAGAATTATATGAACTGAAAGAAAGCAAAGTAAACAGAATAAAGAAGCCATTATGCTCCCTAACAACAACATAATGCAACAAAGCTACAATGACTGAACCTGACTCTATAGAAAAGGTGACAAAATTCTATACATCCTTTTTGCAGACAGGAAGACGAACTGGTATGAAACAATGAATATATTTTTCAGATACTGGGGTTGGATTTTCTGAACTGGTATTCTCTCTCTATTTCTCTCTGTCATTCTGTCTCTCTCTGTCTCTCTGTCTCTGTCTCTTTCTCTCTTTCTTCCCCATCTCCATTCCCTTTCCCTCCCTCATTTACTAAAAGGGATGATCCCTGGAAGGAAATTATTTGCAAATAAAGGTAGAGGCAGGAGATGGTTTAGCGAATAGGATAATGGACTTGGATCTAGGTAGATCTGTTAGATCAAATATCATCGCAAACAGTTCCTAGCTGTGTGACATTATGCAAGTCATTGAACCAATGTGTCCCACATTTTACAGATGTCTATATCTTTAAAATGAAATATTTAGATTTGGTGGTGTTTAATATTCCTTCTAGTTCTAAATCTCTTGTTGTATACACACGTACATATACTTGGACACAAACACAAACATCTGCTCCTAGTAGCTTAATAACCCCAGGCAAGTCATTTTACCTCTTTTGAGTTCAGTTAACTCATCTTTAAAGTGGACATGTTGCATCCCTGAAAAATACAAAATAACACAATCTCCAAAGAACTAAAATTTAACATAACTCAGAGGAAAATAGAAAGTCACTTCCAGATATTTTTAAACTATGGTAGAGTACAAACTAGAAAAATGGAATAAAAGGACCTAGCAAGTAAATATATGATAAAAAATGATGAAATACTTATGTGTTCTATCAGCATCTTTAAGACATATAGAGCAAATGAGAAAGGCATCAAGGGTGTTGGCTTAAATGACCTTTGGCAAATTCATATTAACACAAATATATGTATGCATGTATACATATATGCACATGTATGCATATATGTGTGTATGTGCATACACACATATATGCATATGTGCACATACATAAATAGGTAGACATATTCATTTGTATATAAATACATGTCTATATATGTATATGGTAGCTATGTGGGTTCATATAAAATGATATAAGCTTATCTATATGTTATGTATAATTATATTTTATTATGAACTTTTAACATTCATAAAAGTAGTCATTTCAATATACAGTCGACAGCAAAAACAAAAAGATCACTAATAACCCTACTTCTCTGTTCCCTTCTGAACTTAGTTCTGCTCTCCTCTGTGTAGTTTTTTTTCTTCTACTCACCCATCTTTTCTTTCATTCTTTCTTTCTCAACACTATTACTACCTACTCAGTATCACTGACAAATTTGTAGCAAAGCATGAACAAAAGCCCCATGGAAGGGGCTGATAGAGAAGGTCTGAGATCTGCATCATTAAAGAGAGCAGCCACTTCCATGAGATGCCAAGATCCAATGATGTAAAAAATAGGGGTAACAATTCCTCTGGGTTCACTTCATAGAGGTATCAGAAAGATCAATTGAACTAATAACTATGAAGGTCCTTAAAATTGCAAAGCCCTATCTGACTCTATTATTTTATAATGTGCACCCTTTTGTCCCTTATTTTTCCTCTCTTTGAATCCACATCTGCTTTTCCAACTGGGCATTCTGGATGGATAGGACCATCCATTCCTGAAACCAAGCTGTTCATTATTTCCCCAAGCTTCCTCAATCTCAGCTATTCCTAAGGCTATGTCATCTCTGTCCAAAGGAGAATGCAGAGAGTCATAGACATCATTCACATCTTTGGAACAGCAGACATTTCCAAAGCATCCCCTCTCTCATTCTTTGATTTTGGTCATCTTCTTACAAGACATGCTTAACTCAGAATGTAAGTTTCCATATTAATACAGAAGAATATGATAGTAGGATGTTCAGTCTGAAATGTCCAATACATATTGTATGAAAAATCCAGGAAGCTGTATGATACACTTGACTTTCTGTCATACTTGACTTAAAAAACCCAGAATTGCCTTCTTCCTCCTTCTTTCACCAAGTATTCCTCTAAAGAAGAGAAAACTATATCATGGCTATTTCTTTGCATTTCAATTTAACTAATATATAACAAGTATCTTTGATATATAATATTCTCTACTAGATACTGTGGCCTTGTTAATAAAAATAAAAATTAATTCTTCCTCTCAAAGACCTTATGTTTTATTGGGCGAATTCAATTTCTCCATTGATAACTATGTAAATAATATGTTGAGGAAGATGGGAGCATTTAGAATAAAGTGGGGAGTGGTCCTGGGGAAAAAAATTTTTTTTTAATATATCTTAAAGACTAAGGATTCAGAGGTTGAACTCACCCAGAAGGCATTCCAGGTGTGAGTAGTAAGAGGGGCAAAGGAGACTTACAAAGAAATACACAAAGGAGATAGACTGGTACATTAGGGGAGTTGCAACAGCCTAGTTTGGGAGCAGAGTATGAAGAGAAGAAATGCAAAGCAGTAGGAGAAATGCAGGCTAGGGTTATACCACAAAGGCTTCTAAATATCAGACAGAGGAATGGAGATTTTTATCATAGAAGCAATAAGGTGGCACACAAAATTCTCAAGTATGGGAGTGGAAAAATATACTTTAAGAGAACTGATTGTTTTGGGTGCTGAGTGAAGGATGGAACCATGATGAGAAAGCCTAATAGAATGAGTTCTATTAGGAGGCTGCTGTAATACTGAAGAGGAGAAGTGATGAATACTTGAACAGGGCATATGGCTTTGTGAATGCTGTATGCAAATGGATGTAACAATGTGAAATCCACACATTGCCTAATCTGGGGCAGGTAGGTGGTAGACAGAGCACTGAACCTGGAGTCAGCAAGACCTCAGTTCAAATACAACCTCAGACACTTACTGGTTGTGTAACCTGGACAGATCACTTAACTTTTGTTTTCCTGAGGAAAACTGAGCTTTCTCCATCTGCAAATCGGGAAAATGATAACACCCATCTACTGGGTTTGCTATAAGAATCAAATTATATTACAGGCACATAGTAAATACTACATAAATGTTAGTTATTATTATTATTATTATTATTGTTATTATTTTACAGCATGGATCTTGTGTTGTGTTCTTTTTGTGCTGAATTGACACATTATAAAATTCTAATCCTCACTCCATTGAAATACCCTTTGTTATCCTGGTTATAATCTCCCTGACATACAGAAAGACAGGAAGTAACCTCTCTGTTTGCTATTCTGTCATCCTTATCCTATTCTTCTCTTCTTAATAATAGAATTTAGGATTTGATAGAAGCTTACATGTCTTCTTCAAAACTCCAAACCCTACACTATTTGTCCTCCTTTTCTCTCCATGGAGTTGCCATGACAGTAGTTTTTAAGACATAAAGCTTTTCATGCCAAAATTTAAATAAATAAGTAAGCAAACATACATAAGTGAATGAATAAGTGAATACTTTCTATAACCCCAGTTATAGTATGAGTAGAATAGAGTGGGACTACTTTTTAAAGTGAGTGATAATATCAGCATTCAACCAGCCAGTCCCAAAGTCTCTTGGTGAGGGAGTCAATATTCTCATTTGAATGGGTCCATCTTTATACACTTTCTTTTCTCTTATAATTAAAATCCGACATCTTTATATCCCCATCTACAGGAAAGATATCGATTTGATATTGGTTTAGAGTAGTATTAGGTGCAATAATTATTCCTGGGCTCATTTTGCTAATGCTTATCCTTTCAACAATCTGTCAGATAATGGTCATTTAAACAGGAAACACTCTAATTACAATGTGGCTTTCACCACTGGGGTTTATTCTCAATGATATTCTGATAAAATGTTCTAAGGCTAAAGTCTGTCATTAAAAGAGAATACTGTGGAATCGGAGTCAAGGGATCCTTAAATTAGACCTGAAGAGTCCTTGGAGGTGACTGAATCCATCCTGTTCATTTACCAGATTAAGAAACTTAGTCTAATAGAACTTGGTCTGCATAGTGCATGTTCATGTAAATTTAGAACAGGATAAAATAACCTAGAAATATGCCAAATAATGATGGGAAGAGAGCTAATTTTTTTAAAAAATACCTGAAATACAAAGAGAATAATGAAAACATTGATCATAGGGCTATTATCATATTTCCCATTTAAATACCTTGACAAATAACTAGAAAGGAAAAAGTCCTTAGAACTTACATTGTTTCTCATTTAGCCAATGAGAAAACTAAGTCTCTGCCTTTCCTGAGTGTGCCTACATAGTTGGAAGAAATAAGGTTAGGATTCAGATCTCATTATCCATAGTCCAATATTGTGCTTTCTTATACAAAGTCTCTTTCCCAAACAATAAAATTTCCAAAAGGGTGTATTCAAATCTAATCAATGAACATTTATGAAGTGATTACTACACGCAATATATCTCACACAATAAAATGAAAATTGATGAGATGTTGTCTTAAGAGGCTTACCTTCTCTCTATTTCTACATCAAACCAATTTACCCATTCTTAATGATGTTGAAAATCATACAAAATGAAACATAATAATGATTAACCAATTGCAGTGGCACACATGCTTTAGCACTGTAATCCAATAAACTGTCAGCAACAGGACAATCTTATGTAATATCATTTAGCATTTCATAATTCAACAACTCTACTTACATAATTCAACACACTTACTAGCTGTGTGACCCTGGGCAAGTCACTTAATCCTGTTTGCCTTTGTTCCCCATCTGTAAAATGTGCTGGAGAAGGAAATGGAAAACCACTCCAATATCTTTGACAAGAAAATAAGGTCACAAAGAATCAGACATGACTGAATAACAACAACAGATTAAGAAGACTTCAGGCAGATTGGAAGAGAACCAGGAGAAAGAATTCAAGAGAAGATGGTGATCAACAGTATCTATATTTTGTTAGGAAATAGCATTTATGGAAAAAGAATTTAATAATAAAAAAAAGGTTAATTTAGAATTTTATTTGCATGTCATTTTATGTTACATGTTAGCTATTTCTGTGTGAAAAAATAAAGGCCTAATCACAATATATTGAGTTAAGGAGGGCATGTGTGTGCACATGCATGTATACAACTCCTTGCTGAATATATTTCGGTCCCTTTACATATATAATGAAACTATTGTCTTTCATCAATGCTTACAATATAATTAACCATGAAAACTGAATTATAACATTCAGGTAGAAAAATTCTAGTGATTTTAGTTATTAGTTACTCATAATTATACATGTAAAGGTGATACAAATAGAAAATTACAGTATTCTTTCATGGTCAAAATTTTTCAGACGTGAAGTAAATTGAAAGCAATTTTTCTTAAAAGTGAAATTGTAAAAGTAAAATGTTACTTATTCTGATAAGAATAATCATCCAAATGGATCACTATGGCTACAAAAAAGGAACTATTTAGTACATTTATATTTTAAAAGGGCGCATATACCATGTGAAAGGTGTAGTGAAAAAGAAAGGAAAAATGAAAAAGAGGATCATAGAAATGAAAAAAAAATGCATCAGAAAAATTACCATTCAGAATGAACTGAGTTTGTCAAATATGCCAAAGAGCCAGCTTGCCTAGATTAAGCATTATGAATAGCAAGGTATAACAGCAATCAGGTTAACAGATACTTAGCCCTTAGTAACTTAGGGCTAAGTATGGAAAGTGTGAGCTCAGTATGGAAGGTGTGAACTCTGTCCCCTGTTGAGAGGGCGTGGACTCCCCTGTTGACTTGGAAGAAGGGGATTGGCTAAGACAAGAGGCCAATGTGTATATAAGAAGCGTTCTAGAGACAGAGAGACAGAACTGAAATGTTCCTCCTGTTGGCTCCTGTTGGAGGAAGCAGGATTGTCCCAGTATCTGGGAGCTGGGCTGCTGGACTGAAGAAGTGAGTTTAAGTTTTCTTGAGAGAGAGAGAGAGAGAGAGAAAGGGAGAGAGGAAGAGAGGGAGAGAGGGGGAGGGAGGGACAAGGAAAGAAGAGGAGAGGAGAGGAGAAGATATGAGAGGAGAGGAGAAGAAAGGAAATGAGAGAAGAGGAGTGTAACTAAACAAATTCAAGGCCCTTAGAGTTACAATTTGAGGGAAAAAAACAAGAAACATTTCCTAAAATGTTATGGATAATAGTTTTTAGAATGTGATAATTGTTCACAATTTTTAAAAATACCTTGCAAATGAAACAGATATATTGATTATGAATAATTTGACTGGAACATACAACAATCTTAATTTGCACAATTTAAAATATGAAAGGATGAAAAATACACATGCCATAGACAAAGGAACAAAACGTGGCACCAGAAGAAGACGACAAAATCAAAACTTCTGCGTCAAAAGCTTCTAAGAAAAACATGAACTGGTTACAGGCCATGGAAGAGCTCAAGTAGGATTTTGAAAGTCGAGTAAGAGAAGTGGTGGAAAAATTGGGAAGAGAAGTGAGAATGATACAAGAAAATCTTGAAAAGCAAGTCAACAGCCTGACTGAAGAAAATAACACCTCAAAAAAGAAAGACTAACTCAAATAGCAAAAGAAGCCCAAAAAGCCAGTGAGGAGAAGAATACCTTACACAGCCAAACTGACCAGATGGAAAAGGAATTTCAAAAATTAACTGAAGAGAATAATTCCTTCAAAATTAGATTAGAGTAAATGGAAGCTAATGACTTTATGAGAAATCAAGATACTATAAAACAGATCCAAACAAATGAAAAAATAGAAGGCAATGTGAAATATCTCATTGGAAAAACCAATGACCTGGAAAATAGATCCAGGAAAGATCATTTAAAAATTATTGGAATACCTGAAAGTCATGATCAAAAAAAGAGCCTAGAAATCATCCTTCAAGTAATTCTCAAGGAAAATTTCTCTGATATTCTAGAACATGGGGGCAAAACAGAAGTTTAAAGGATTCATTGATCACCTCTTGAAAAAAGATCCTAAAAAGAAAACTCCTAGGAATATCATATTCAAATTCCAGAGTTCCCAAAGTGAGGAGAAAATATTACAAGCAGCCAGGAAGAAACAATTTGAGTATTGTGGAAACACATGCAGGATAACACAAAATCCAGCATCTTCTACGTTAAGGGATTGAAGGACTTGGAATATGATATTCCAGGGGTTCAAAGGAGGTAGGACTAAAACCAAGAATCACCCACAAAAACCGAGTATAATATTTCAGGAGAAAATATGTTCATTCAATGAAATAGAGGACTTTCAAGAAATCTTGATAAAACAAAACAGATCTGAACAGAAAATTTGACATCTAAATATAAGAAGCAAGAGAAACATGAGAAGGTAAACAGGAAAAAGAAATCATAAGGAACTTATTAAAGTTTAAGTATTTACATTCCTACATGGAAAAACAATAATTGCAACTCATAAGACTTTTCTCAGTAGGAGGATAGTTGAATGGAATATATAAGTTTATATATGTATACATACACATATATGTATGTATAGGAGGGTGTATCCATGTATAAATACACATGTGAGTGTGTGTATATAGATAGATAGATAGATAGATAGATAGATAGATAGATAGATAGATGTGTGTGTGATCATGTATACACAGACAGAGGGTACAAGATGATTTGAATATGAAGGGATGCTATCTAAAAAATAAAAGTAAGAGGTGAGAGAGGAATTTATTGGGAGAAGGAGAAAGGGAGAGATAGAACAGGGTAAATTATCTCACATAAAAGAGGCAAGAGACAAGTATTACAATGCAGAAGAGCAGGAAGGTAAAAGGGAATGGGTCAACCTTAACCCATACTTCAATATTGAATTTGGCTTAAGGAGGTTATAACATATAGACTCAATTGGGTATTTTACCCTACAGGAAAGTAGGGGGGGAAGGGAATAAGAGAGGGGATGATAGAAGGCAGGGCAGATTGGGGGAGAGGGTAGTTAGAAGTAAACACTTTTGAAAAGGGACAGGATCAAAATAGAAAATAGAATAAATGGGAGGGGGGATAGGAGGAAAATATAGTTAGTCTTTCACAATATAACTACTATGGAAATGTTTTGTGTAGCTACACATGTACAACCTATATTGAAATGCTTGTTTCCCAGGAGGGGTGGGTGAGGAGGGGAGAAGGGAAAGAACATGGAAATCAAAGTTTTAAAAATAAATGTTAAAAAAAAAATTTAAAGATGTAATTGAGAATTATTTAAGAAAACAAAATAAAATAAAACATTAAAAAAATTAACATTTATTTATTTTAACCTTCATTTTAAAAAAATGAGTTGAATTGTCTTCCTCACCTTTCAAATCTACTCTGCAAATTGTAAAGACACGAAATGTGGTATCATGCAAAATAAATGTGAAATCATGAAAAACATATTTCCACATAAACCATGTTGCAAAAAAAAAGAAAAAAAACAAGAAAAATAAAGAATTTAAAAAAAAACCCAACAATGCATTAATTTGCATTCAGACTCCATTGTCAGTCCTGTGGAATTGTCTTGGATTGTGTTGAACAGAGTAGCTAAGTCATTCAGAAGTGATCATTATATAAGACTGTTACTGTGCACAAAGTTGTCTTGGTTCAGCTCATTTCACTTTATGTTAGTTTATAGAAGTCTTTCCAGGTTTTTCTGAAACCTAGAACTTGCTTCTCATTTCTTATATTCCAATAGTATTCCATCACAATCATATACTGCAACTTATTCAACCATTCCCCAATTGATCGGCATCCCCTCCTCAATTTCTGTTACTTTGCCACCACAAAAGAAGCTGATATAAATATTTTTGTACATATAGGTACTTTTCTGTTTTCTTTTATTTCTTTAAGATACAGATCTAGTAAGTGTACCACTTGGTCAAAGAGGAAGCCCAGTTTTATTGCTTTTTTGGACATGGTCCCATATTGCCTTCAAGAATGGTTGGACAAGTTCACAATTCCATTAGAGTCTCAATATTTTCATATCTCCTCCAACATTTATCATTTTCCTTTTCTGTTATATTAGAGAATTTGATAGGTGTGAGATGGTATCTCAGAGTTTGTTTTGATTTTCATTTCTCTAATCAACAGTGATTTAGAGTGTTTTCTTTTCCCATATGACTATAGATAGCGTTGATTTCTTCTTAAAAGTGCTTGTTCAAATCCTTTGACTATTTGTCAGTTTAGGAATGATGCATACTTATAAACTTGACTTATTTCTCTACACCATTGATTCTCAACCTTCCTAATGCCATGACCCTTTAATAGTCATATGTGGATGTGTCTGCATGTAGGCGGACCCGCCTGGAGACAGATAGAGGAGGTTCCTAAGACCATCAGAAATGTGTGTTTTCAGATGGTCTTTGGGGACCCCTATGACCCCTCTGAAAGGGTTGTTCGAATCACAGGATGAGAACTGCTTCTCTACACATTTGAGAAATTAGGCCTTGAATATAGAAACTTGCTATAAAAAAAATTTCCTAATTTCTTGCTTTCCTTCAGGTTTATTTATGCCATGGTTTTGTTTGTGCACACATTTTTTTTTAAATAATTTAATGCAATTAAAATTATCCATTTTACATCTTGTAATGCTCTTAATTTCTTACTTGGTCATAAATTCTAACCTCATCCATATATGACAGGTAAAATGTTCCATGTTTCTCTAACTTGCTTATGATTCCCTTTATGTCTAAATCACGTACCCATTTTGACATTACCTTAGTATATGGTGTGCGATTCTAGTCTATACCTGATTTCTATCAAGCTACTTTTAAATTTTCTCCACATATTTTTTTTTTGTCAAATAGTATGTTCTCATCCCAAAAACTTGTTTCTTTTAGTTTATCAAACACTAGATTATAATGGTCATTTACTGCCATTTATTATGTACATTATCTATTCCACTGATCTATCATTCTATATCTTGAAAAGTGTCAGATTGTTTCATACAGTTTGAGATCTGGTATGGCTAAGTCACCTTTCTTCACATTAAAAAAAAACATAATTCCCTTGACATTCTTGACCTATTGTTCTTCCAGATGAATTGTGCTATTATTTTTTCTAGTTTTATAAGTTTTTGGTAGTTTTAGTATATGACACTGAATAAGAAAATTATAGAATTGTTACTTTTGTTATGTTGGCTTGACCTAACCATGAGCAATTATTATTTTTCCAATTGTTTAGATATAGCTTCATGTGAAAAGTGGTTTGTAACTATATTCATATAATTCCTGGGTTTCTCTTGGCAGGTAGACTCCAAAGCATTTTATATTTTTATAGATATTTTCAAGGAAATTTCTTTATCTTTTCCTGCTGGACTTTTTTTTTTTTGTAATGTAAACAAATGCTGATGATTGTGGTATATGTATTTTATATGTTGCAACACTACTGAAATTCTTAATTATTTAGACTAGGTGGTTTTTTTAGTTGATTATCTAGGATTCTTTAAATGTATCATTATATCATCAGCAAAGAGCAATACTTTTGCTTCCTCATTGCTTGTCCTAATATATTCTACATCTTTTTCTCCTCTTTTTCCTGAAGTAAACATTTCTATTACAATGCTGAATAATAGTGATGATAACAGAAATCCTTGATTCAACCCTAATCTTCTTGAAAAGGTTTTTAGCTCTTACTCATTACACATAATGTTTACTGATGGTTTTAGATAGGTTGTACCTATTTTGAGGAAAATTCCATTTATTCCTATTATTTCTAGTGTTTTTAACAGGAATAACTATTATCTATCTTTTTAAAAAATTCTGCATCTATAAAGATATTGATATGGTTTTTATTGTTTTGTTAATGGTATGATCTATTATGTTGCTAGGTTTCCTAATATTAAACCAGTCCTGAATTTGTTGGTATAAATTCTGATATAAACCTACTCATAGCACATGATGTTTGTGACATATGGCTATAATCTCTTTGTTACTGTTCTGGTTAATGTTTTACATCAATATTCATTGGGAAGATTGGTTTGTATTTCTCTTTATCTCTTTTTAATCTTTCTGGTTAAATATCAGAACCATTGTATCATAAAAGGAATCTGACCAGGCTCCTTTTCTGTCTATTTTTCCAAAGTGTTTATATAATATTAGCATCAATTCTTCCTTAAATGTTTCCTAGAATTGTTTTTTAGGCAGTACATTGATGGCCTGTTCAATTTCTTTTTCTAAGGTGATATTATTTAAATACTTTATTTCCTCTTCTATTAATCTTGGTAATTTATATGTTTGTAAATATTCGTCCATTTCACTTAGATTATTAGATTTGTTAATATATGATTGGGCAAAATGGCTCCAAATTTTTTTTACTTGCATTTTCATTGGTGGTACATTCACCCTTTTATTTTTATAATGATAATTTTTAAAGTCAAATTAACCAAAGGTTTAACTATATTATTGATTTTTTTATAAAACCAGATCCTAGTTTTATTGATTATGTCAATGATTTTTTTACTTTCAATTGTATTCATCTTTCCCTTTACTTTCAAGATTTCCAATTTGGTATGTAATTGGGAATATTTAATTTGTTCTTTTTCTACTTATTTTTCATTGCACAACAAGTTCTTTGATCTGCTCTTTCTCTATTCTATTGATACAAGTATTCAGATATATAAACATTTCCCTAAGTATTGCTTTGGCTGCATCCCATAAATTTTGGTAAGTTGTCCCATTGTCACTCTCTTTAATAAAAAGCATTGGTTTTGTTCTATAATTTGTTCTTTGACCCATTTGGATTCTTTAGGATTATTTACTTGGCAATTTTTATCTATATCACCATGGCTCATTATTGAATACATTTTATTGCATTATGGTCTGAAAAGGATGTATTTAAATTTACTGCTTTTCTTCATTTTGGTTGTAAGGCTTTTGTGCCCGAATACATGGTAATTTTTTCTTGAGGTTACATTGACTACTGAGAAATAGGTATATTCCTTTCTATCCCCATTCAGTTTTCTCCAGAGAAATTTCACACTTAACTTTCCTTAAATTATATTAGTCTCTTTAGCTTCTTTCTTGATTATATAATTGCTATATTTATCAATTTTATAGAGAGGCATGTTTAGGCCCTCCACTAGTATTGTTTTACTGTCTATTTTCCCCAATAACCCATTTAACATTTCCTTTAAAAATGTAGATGCTGGGGGGCGGAGCCAAGATGGCGGCGTAGAAGCAGCAACATATCGCAGCTCTCACATAGCCACCCCAAAATACCCATAAAATAGGACTCTAAACCAATCCTGCAACGCCAAAACGCACACAAAGATACTTCCCACTAAAGTCAGCTCGGCTATGAGGAACCATATCAGCACTGCGAACCGAAACCAGCCTGGCCTGAAGCCGCGGCTGTGCCCCGGGGCCGGCTGGACGGGAAGAGCTGAGAAGCTTCAGGCGAGCGGATTAGCGGCAGCTGTGAATGGGATTTGTGAAAGGGGGAGATAAGCAGTCCTGCCAGAAGGCCTCCAGAGCGGAAAAGTGAAAGGCAGAGGTTTTGCACCACCTCGGCTCTGCAGCTTTCCGCCGTGGCCTGAAGACAGCAGGGGGACTGAGCAACTGGTC
>CM053582.1:565117209-565146451 GCA_028627135.1 Pseudochirops cupreus | reverse complement strand
GAGGGGGGAAATACTGGGATGGCTGTTTTCGGGTGGTGGGCGGGGGAAAGACGGGGAGAAAAGATGTAACTCAAAAAAAAATTTAATAAAGAATTTCATATCAAGAAAAAAAAATAAATAAAAATGTAGATGCTATACTATTTAGTGCATATTTGTCTAGTGTTGTTTTTGTTTCATTGTCCATGATACCTTTTAACAAAAATTGAGTTTATTTGTTTATGTCTTTTAATTAGATTTAGTTTTTGATGTTGGTTTGTCTGAAATCATTACTATCGCTGGGTATTTGTTAGTTTGTTTGTTTTTAACTTCAACTTAAGCATAAGCAATTCTGTTCCAACCCTCATTTTTATTTTGTGTGTGTCGCCTTGCTTCAAATGTGTTTCTTAGGATCATTAAAGTCTGTTTTCTAATACATTCTGTTATCTACTTCCATTTTATGAGTGAGTTCATTTCATTCACATGTACAGTTATGACTATTAGTTATGTATCTCCCTCCATCCTATCTTCCTATTTATCCTTCTCTCTTTCTCTTTCCTTTCACTCTTTTGTCCCTCCTCAAAAATCTGTTTTGCTTCTGGCTTTTGCCTCCCTTAAATCCACCCCCCTTTCTATTACCTCCCTCTTTTCTTACCCCTCCCCTCCTACTTCCCTGTTGGTTGAAATTGATTTCTATATGCAATTGAGTGACTATGTTATTCCCTCTTTGAGCCAGTTCTTATGAGATAAAGGTTCAAGCTTAGCCTGCTACCCCCCTATTCCTGTTTCTACTGTAATGGTTCTTCCTTCTGTGCCCCTTTCATGTGAAATAACTGCCCTATTCTTTTTCCCTCCCCCTTCTCACAGTGCATCCCTCTTTCTTGGCTCTTAATTAAAAAAGAAAACATATCCCATCACAGTAAACTCATACTTGTGCCTTCTGACAATTTGCATACTCTTTCTAACTGTCCTAATAATGAAAAATTAATAGGAGTTACAAGTATCATCTTCACATACAGGAATGTAAATAATATTCATTAAGGTCTAGCTTTCTAAAGAAAAAAAAGGGTGGATAGCAATTTAAGTTAAAAAAAGGAATTGCTATTTCTACAACTAGTATAAATAATTATTGGACATTTTGAGAAAATATGTTCCAAACCTAGTAAACATTGATAGGCATCATAAAAGAGATCCAGGAATAAGATTCAAGAAAGCCAAACTAAGTTTTTCCCAAGATACTTATGAGTTATGTGACCATAGGCAAGTCACTTACCTCTTCCATCCCTCAGTATCCTGTACTAATATAATATTTCTGACCTCTGGTGATGACTGCAATTCTTAATCTCTGATACTACTTAAATAATCATATTACTTTTACCAGAATTACTATTCATATATTATTAATAGAATGTGTAAAGATATTATCAATAAATATCTTGTCATATTTTATTACAGTTTTAGAATGTTCTTAAATATTAAATTCTAACATTTTTATTTGAATAAAATAGTTCATCAAACATTTGTATAGTTTACATTATGAAAATTATTCAGAAGATTATATTTTTCCCGTTTAAAGTGAGGTAACTGATTTAGTGGGTACAGGGCAGTAATTTAATCATCTATAACCATGAACCTTCTCTTTAGACCTATTTTAGTATTTTACTCATAATTTCTTAATATACTGTGTTCATATTACAGACCATGTCTTCTTTAACCTGTACAGCTCCCTCTATACCAAGTATAGTGTACTGCAAACAATTGTTGTTTAGTAAATCATTGTTGACTCAAAATCAAAAGTACTAACATGGGTGAGTCACATTGGCTGCACAGTAAAGTCTAAAAAATGAGAAACAAGACTGAAGAGAAATTGGGGCCAGAAGTTGAAACATTATCCACGTTATTATGTGGATAACAAAGATCACATATTGAGCTTTCAGGGACCTGAGAGCACCTCTAGCCCAACCATCTCATTTAACGCTTAAATGATATTTGGTGAATAAAGATTAAGTGACTTTTCTGAGATCCCACAAATAAGCAGCAGAGAAAGTATTTGAACTAATGTCTTCTGACTCTAAGGTCTAAGTCATTTATGTTGTGCAATTCTAGGAACCATAATGAAAGTTAAGAACATTGATTAGTTTTACCTATATTAGGAAAGAGGAAAGGGATGGGAATTGGATTTGTATAATTGTTTTAGTATAGGAAAATTGTAAATGAGGAAAGTGTCTCTACCCATGAAGGCTGGAATGAAGAAAGTTGACTGCATCTCAGAGAGGATAAATGACTTGCCCAGGGTCTCCTAACCAATTTGTATCAGAGACAAGACTTGGACTCAGGTCTTCCTAGTCCCAAAACCAGTTTGCTATGCCTTAAACTTGTTAAAATTCACTGGAATCAAATATCTTCTATAAAAGTATATTGAATTTTCAAAATTATTATAAATAAAATGTACTGACAAAAATGAGAAAAATAAAATACAATATTCTGCATATATGGGACATTTTTGTATATATTTCTTTAAAAAAAAGACTTCAGAAAATGATAAAGTCCTCATTTTAAAGTCCTAACTACATCCTATTAACATTTTTTTCTTATCCAGAGTCTAGTCCTGAGTGAAGAGGTCCCATAGCATATTATTCAGCACAACGTCACCACCATGTGGTGACTCTTTTGCAACTGCATGGTAGAGTGGGAAACAAAATTACAAGAGTTTTGGTAAAACTCTAAAACTATTTTACTCTCTTTTTAAAATATTTCTCAGTAGCTAGAAATCAAATAGAATAGAGAAGGTGATAAATGTGTTGAAATGCTCTTTGGGTTACAGCAGATGTGGAGGTTTGGGTTCATTTAGATAGGATATTTCAAGTTAGTTATAATACTTGAGTTTAGCATTTTAATTTGAAGGGGTAACTCTTCTTAAATGAGATATACGTTCCTTTGATAAGATTTAATAAACCAACCCTTCATCAGCTTTATTTCCAATACTTCATAGTACACCAAAATCTCTTAAAATCTGGTTAATGTTAAAAAAAAAAAGGTCTAGAAAAATGTTTAATTCATGTCACCATAGCTTTAAATGGAAAAGGGACCTTAGAGGTGATTGAGTAAAACATGATCATTTCACAGAGGTAGAAACAGAAGTTGGGGGGTTAAGAGAATTTTAAAAGGTCATATAGCTAATAAGTAGCAGAAAAAGCATTTGAACTCAAGTCCTCTGATGGCAAGTCCAACCCTATGTCCATTATACCAGAGAAATAATGATGGTGTATAGAAACTTTAGAAGTCAGTCAGAGAAACAAATAAAACCAGAGGTAACCAGAAGCATCACCAAAAATAAAATGACCAGTTATTCATTGAACTACTTTGCCTTGACAGATCCCGCCCCTCCTCATCATATACTACTACTAGTTTTCCATTCTGTTAGTCTGTTTTCACCAAGTGTAAGTCAAAGCCCATTGTTGGTATTCAATTAGCCTGTTAAGGTTAAAAATATTGTTTGTAAGTAGTCATGTTTTCTTTTAATCTCACTTTCTGATACAACAAAGGAGATCTTTTATAGCAGCAGGCAGGAGGACTATGCCTTTTCTCTCTATTTAAAGACCATGAACAGGCATGACATCCTTTTATACAATAGCAAGCATAGGCTATTTATTAAATTATTACTGCTCAGACTGTGACGATCACACAAGGAAGACTCAAATCTAGCCAAGGACATATTTGTAGTACTGTAGTAAAAGGTTAAGACAAGCCACAGAAGCAAACACAGCTTAGATCTTCAATTAACTCATAGGATTTGCAACCTGGGTTAGCCAGACTAGCAAACCAAGGTAATCGAGTGTTCCCAGTAATTACTAAACCTCTACATAGCTGGGAAGAGGGAAGAAAATCCTACAGAGGAACTCCCATGCAGGATAATGTCAATTACTTTCCAGAAAACTTACAGAAAATAGCTAGAGTCACTCTCTTCTGTTCCTCCACTGAAACTACATATCCAAATACATCAATCAGCTTTGGAAAATCCAAATCTCCAAAAGGACTTTCAGCAATGATGCTAATTTCACTAAGAAGAGAAATGAACCTAAGGAATTATGCTCAAGATGACTTGGTTGCAGTCCCCTTCATTATGCCATTCAAATTGTCAATTCTGATTTTTAATGTGTGAGTTGGCATATGTATGTATCTATGTATGCCATTAGAATATGGAAGCTTGCTAGATCTGAAATTGGAATAAAACTCCTGAGTCATCCATTTACTGCCAAGGAGTAGAGAAGGGGATACAATTGCTACATCAACTTTGATCATAGCTCAGACTAGCTTTAAGTAGAAACTGTGGCAAATTTAGTTTTGGGGCTGCCCTACCAACAGAGAGGTAGAGCAAAGAGCACAGCAGAGTACTGGGAATTAAAATGAGAAAGTGAAGTGAAATAAGGCCAGTTGCAAGATGAGGGCATGACTGAGGGAGTTATCCTCACTGGTAATGGAAAGTTGTTTGATGTCCTCAAAAAGGCATGCTCCTAGGTACTCTTGACCCCCCAAAATATTTTTACTAAAGGAGATTTAGTGAAGAGTGGTGGAATCCTCAATTCTTTTTAGTTATTCCCCATTCAAATGAGCTCTATAAAATAAACTAGGTTATTCTGTTCAGTTCTTAACAGACTTGGAAAATACTTTTCCATTTTCATCTCAAACTCAGTCCTTCCTTGTCTCTAGTCATGCCATGCACTCTTATTGAATTCAGACCCTTTGCAGTGTCTTGGGTTCCTAGGAACTTTTCCAATGTCTGATTACTCTTTTTTTTTCCCCTTGGATAAACCTTGGACATGTCATCTCTATGCCCACTCTGACCATGAGCCTGTCAACAGTTTGTCTCCAGGGTAGTTTTGACAAGAAACATGCATGAAGGCATCATAAAACATACAGTAGGAAAATCAGATCACATCAATGCAAGGCAGCTTTAAATAGAAAGAGAAATGTGAGTAACAGGCCTGTAGTAATAGACAGAGGCTTAAATCCATACTGAAAGTGACACGTGGAAGAGTAAATGAACCCAGACAAAGCTCTGAAAATGCAACTAAGTTGTGGCATGGTACAGTCCTGGAGGAAGAGAAGTAGTATCTTTGAAAAGTGGCCCTTGTCACTCTCTCCTTCCCAGGACATTCTGGTCATTGACGTTCATACATGTGCAAACATGTATCACAGCGCAGAAAGCATCTGACATTATTTTGCTACCACAAATGAAATGGAAAAGGAAATGCAACAGCAGCCTCTCTCCCAAGCCAAGTGTTACAAGATCGGAATACTAACTGGTTCATTTACTTTCCTGATTATAACATGCAGATATTAGTGCCCTGGCAAGGAGTTTCTCCAACTAGACTTTGCACAACATGGTTGTTCTGTCATCAAAGATTCCTGTCTTGCAGGTTCTAAAAACCACCCAAGGCTTTAGCATCATTAGCTTGCCAAGCCAGGGGATTTTCAATCACCTTGTATTAACTGGCATGGAACAGCAGGTTAAAGGACAGGGTAGCGGGATCATCATTGTTTGTTAGTCTTCCCATGACCCTCAGTTCTTAAGTCGGTCCTTATTGTAACTCCTACCATATGTTGTAGGAGCAAGCAGATGTCTAAATAATAACTTTAGCCCAGGTTGGAACTAGAAATGGCTTTTACTGTCACAAATTAAACCATTTCCCACACAACAGGCACTGTTAAGCAAGAAACAATAAAGGTTGGTGGGGGGGTGTAACCACATATATGTTTGCAAATAGAGTACATACAACAAGGGGCTGCAGCCAGTGAATCTGGGACCCCAAAGAAAACTTGTATGAGGGAAACTTCTTCTCTTCCCTTTTTGTTTTGGGAGGGGGGAGAAGGGAATCGCCTAATATCACTGTAGCTTCATCTGACACTGATATTTTATTTCCCACAATTCTTTTAATAAGGAAACATCACTTTAATTTAAAAAATAAGACAGAAA
This sequence comes from Pseudochirops cupreus, assembly GCA_028627135.1. Classification (NCBI taxonomy): domain Eukaryota; kingdom Metazoa; phylum Chordata; class Mammalia; order Diprotodontia; family Pseudocheiridae; genus Pseudochirops; species Pseudochirops cupreus. Next base: position 565,140,498 of record CM053582.1, on the reverse strand, counting down.
AGTTGGACCTTGCAAAAATTCGCCTTCAATCAGCTTCCAGGTAGAGTTGAATACTAAAGAATTGCAAAGGGGATGCCAAGATACCAACTGACCCAATGGGCAACTCCCCTTCTGGGTGAAAGTGGGGGTGGGGATCAAAGTGTATGTCCAAGAAGGGAGGAGGGAGAAAGATTAGGAGAGACATGAGAACAAGAAAGAGGAGGCAGAGAAGTACACAGTCTTCCCCCAACAGCCCTCTGGGAACATGGGCAGAGCCCTGATGGGCTTGGTGGCCCCTCTTACCTTCCTTTCATTCCCTAGCAGCAGCTGCTGATGCCACTGTCCACCTCTGCCCGCTGCTTCTGTCCTTGCTGCCTCTGCCGCCGCTCCTGTCGACTCCCCCGCTACCTCTGTCACCTCTCTCCGAGGTTGGGCTCCCCGCAGCTCCCAGCTCGAGAGTCCAGGAAGGACGGGAGTCCCAGGTCCGGCAGGCAGTCGAGCAGGCTCCCGGGTGCCAGGCTCTCCGCTGGACGGTGGTGCCCAGAGGAAGAGCGGGCTCTGAACCCCGTACCGACACACTCTGACACCCTCCCACACACACAGTAGGCAACCCTTTCCTAAGAAGGTCCTTCAAAGCAGTTCCCAGACCCCTGGGCCACGCCAGGGGACTCCTACAGGCTCCGTGCTGGACTCCCGTGCTAGTGCCCCTGCTGCTCCAGTTTCCACGCCAAGGGTCACCGTGGGCACTCGAGAGTTGCTGCTTCTGTTTCTTCTTCTCCTCCTTCTCCTCCGCCTCCGCCTCCTCCTCCTCCTCCTGCTACTGCTCCTCCTGGTCCTCGCTCTGCTGCTCCTCCTCCCCTCCCTCGTCCTCCACCTAAGCGCTCCAATCTCCACCACCAGCGGCTCCCTCCTGGCCGGCCCCGCTATCCCCTCACTGCGCAACAGTCAGGACCTGGGCACATAGGAAAGGAGGCAGGCACCCGGCTCCTTTTCGGAGAAATGAGGCAAACTTTCAGGTTGGAGAGCGCCCCAAGGGCTGCTCAGAAGCCACGGCAAGTTGCAGGGGCAACGCGAGGGGTTAGGGAGCTTCCCTGGCCATCCAAAGAAAAGATCCCCCCCCCAAAAAATTCCACAGCTGTCAGATGCTGTGCGCGCCCGATCTCCCCCAGCCAGTCTGCTCAGGGCTTCTAGCCTGACACCTCCTTTCTGCGCCTCCGAGGCCAATCCTGATGCTGAGGTCCCCCCACCTCGAGAGTCCAGCGTCTGATGCTCCCCGGGGTTGCCCGGCAGCCTCACGGGCAGTCGTGCCAACCAGGAGAGAGCAGCAGTAAAGGGCTGGGGCTCCGCAGCAGCGCCAGCCCCGGCGCGGTGGCGAGGCAAAGGAGCAGCCTGACCACCTTTAGACCCGATTTTCGGCTTGTCCAGCCTGGCGAGGCGTCCGCCTGCCTGCCACAGGCTTCCCTCTGCTAGCGCTCGCGTACACATTTAAAGCCTCAGCCGACGTCAACAGCCAGCTGAGAGGGGCTCGCCCCCCCCCCGTCCTCCTCCTCTTCCTTGTCCTCGTCCTCGTCCTCCTCCTCCTCCTCGTCCTCCTCCTCCTCCTCCTCCCTTCCCCTTGGCGGCGTGCGCCAATCTGTGCACTGGGTGAGCTGAGTCGGCTTCTGGATTCTCCTGCTGCAGATCCAGGCGGCGGAGGGGCGCGAGGGGGTGCAGAGACAGAAGAGGAAGCGCACACGTAGAGCGACATCATTGGGGTCTGGGGGCACCAGAGGTGGGTGGCGGAGTGGGGTTTAGGGTGAGAAATCTGTCAAGGGCCAAGTAGCTTCTGCTGTTCATATTTTTCCGGTGGGAGCTTTTAACTAGCAGTGCACAATTATTTTTTCTATCTATACAGATGTTATATACTGGCATGTACAATACAGATATTGAATGAAGTCAGCATTGTGGAAAGGAGGGGGCAGTATTATCCCCCCCCCCCTTCCAGCTCTGATTTGAATCATCGACCGGTTTAATTTGTAAAATTAAACCGCGATATCCCTGGAGAGACCTTAGCGAACGCAATAGAGAGACTTTCCATGAAAGTGAAGAAAAACTGGGAATTCAAGATCCGCATGCCCGAGGCTCAGAGATGACAGCTGAAACAAGTTCACAGAAAAAGATCTAAAAACAATCCAGGTGTGCTCAAGTGCTGCCATTAGGATGAGACTTAGTTACCCACCTGTTGCTCCTGGGGCTTTGGGGAAGGAAGAAGGATTTATATGTTTGTCTCCACTCTCCATGATACTTTTCAGTCAACTCCCAGTCAACTCCCAGGTTGGCAATGATCAGTGGGGTATCCTGTCTCAAAATGAGAGAGAGATGCACACGTTTTTAACCGTGTAAAGTGCACTGTTTTCAAACAATTGTTTGTGTTATCTACATTGAATTTAGGTAATTTAGAGCAAACCAATGGGGGTAGGGGCAGAAGCTTGGAATCGGTGTGGCTATTACAGCACCAAATCAATCTTCTCCTTGGAGAGGGGAAAAACCTGGCAACATTTCTCCTCATGCCCTATACAGAAGCAGCATCTGTGGATAAGGGGAAGAGGCTGTAGCATCCAGAAAAGAAGAAGATCAGGATTGTGGAAAGTCCTAGATGGATCTTGTAAGCTCTTGTTTCTTCCTTAGAAGCTGCCAGTTGTTTTGTTTTGCCCTTTGATCATGAGTAACAAGATTCTTTTCCTTAACCTCTGCTCCCCTTTTCTCCAGCCATATTTAATGGGTGTTAGAATTGGAACTGAGGCAGTGTACAATCTATTTTTACCCACTTCTGACACTAATGAACTCCCTAAAATAAACTATAATCTGCCCTGCATCACCCCTGCAGGAGAGGCAGTGTTATACTGCATAGGGAACTGCATTGAAAGGTAGGAAGATAAGTTCCAGCCCCATTAGTGTCACTTAGCATATGCTACCTTAGCCAAGTCACAGAACTTCTTGGTGCTTCAGTATCCTTACCATTAAAAGAAATGAGGAGGCCACTTCCAAATGTAAACCAAAGATCCTATGAGATTTCCCTCTAGTGGATTTCAAGCCACCTGGAAAGATTTCCAAAACTGCTCTTATAAAGACAATTTTGGTGTGTGTGTACACATATATGGATACGTATATATGCACATATATGCACCTATATAGATGAGAGAGAAAGAGAGAGAGCACTTATGCAAGCCACGTCTTTCTCTTTTCTAAGCCTCAATATCTTGTTTCTTTCTCCAGTAAAATAACAGGTTTTGACTATGTGAGTCTTTTAAAGTCCATGTTAATTCTAAATTTTGAGATGCTGTAATGTTAAATCCATCAGAAAGTCAACAAGTTAATTGTTTCCAGTAAAGATGCCCAGTATCCCTCAAGGGGCATGGCCACCTGGTGGCTCCCTCTTCTTCATGACCATGTTTCTTATTCTTCACACAACCTGTCCCTAGCTAGTGAACCAGGAGAGTCCACTCATAATTTATCCAGAGAGAGATGCAGTATTGCTAAGGGAAGCAGATTACTTTTCTAAATATTTAAACTCTGGACAGCAAACAGAGCCAGTGTTTGCTTTTCCCAATATACCCTCTTTCATTTGGCAAGGAGGAGAGAGATTTGAAAGATAGATTATGAAGTGTCAGGGTAAGGATCAAAACTTTCCAGAATTTAAACCATATGGTAGAAAGTATGAGCATCATCACAGACAGAGCTGATTTAAGCTTTGGATATGCATATAAGGAGGCTGCTTTTAGTGCTCTATTGGTCTGAGGGAGCTGAGTTGGCCATTTTCTTTATAGGTGAAATGTGGAAGTCTTGCTTTTTCTTCCAATAAGTTTCCTAAAACCAAAGTGTCTTCTGTTTCTGTTTGGGGATAATTTTCACTGTATATCCATTTATGTGAGAATTTAAGTAAAGTTGTCTATGCTTCAGTCAAATCCTTCTTAAGCACCTTCTATGTGCTAGGTACTCTACTAGGTGAGAGAGAGACACACACAAAGACAAAAAGAGAAATAGACAGAGAGAGAGAGAGCAACAGATCGAGGGAAAAGGAGAGAGAGATAGAGACAGTCAAAGACAAAGGGGCAGAGACAGTGAGGAACATGGTGGGGGGGGGGAGGAGGGAGAGAGAGAGAGAGAGAGAGAGAGAGAGAGAGAGAGAGAGAGAGAGAGAGAGAGAGAGAGAGAGATGCAGAGATACAGAGACTGATAGAAAGGGACAGATTCCTTGGCCTCAAGTTACTGTAGTTGTTTCCTCTAGAAAACTAGCTGGCATAACTCCACTTAGTGAGGAGATTGAAAATAAGCCTTTCTTTGACTGTTTTCTGTTCTCACCCAGAGCTAGGGATGTGAAAGATTGGTGAAATGAAAAGACTGACCCATGTGTTCCAGTAGTAGCCTGTCCATTCCTGAATTTTGATTCATATACTTCTCCCCCAACTCTTCCTGAGGTGAAGAAGGGCACTCCAGGGGACATTCAGATTTTAGGAAATGGAAATAGGGACTGTCACCATATTTTTTCAGTCTCTGAGAGGTCATTGATTTTGGACTATAAGGCAAGTTATGGAAGACACAAAGTAAAGTAGGAGACTTGACCAGAGGCAAGCAGAATAAAGCACTCAAACACATCCCACCTGGCCTTGTGCTCTGTCTTCCCAGGAAACCTGAGAAAGATAGGATTTTGCAGCCAGGCAGCCTAGCCTTGCTCTGGCCAGTTCCAGTCCAGCCTTCTACATGAAAAACAGAACAAACCAACTAACCAATCAACAAAGCAAAACATACAAAAAAGGCAGTTCTCCTGCATTCAATGCACTAAACCTTATGTCTGATTCTGAGGGCAGTCAGCAAAGGGTTCATCTTGAGTGAGGTGAGGAGGTGCTCTGTCTTGAGCCAGAGGGGACTTTAATGACCATCAAACACAATCCTTTCATTTTATAGACAGGAACCTCTCTAAGATCCAGAGAGGTGAAATGGCTTGCCAAAATGTCAATCAATCAATCAATCCATAACCATTTATTAAGCACCTACTTTCTTGTTTCTTCCTCTGGTAAAATAACAAATCTTGGACGTGTGATTTTTTTAAGGTTCATGTTAATTCTAAATTTTGAGTTGTTCTAATGTTAAATCCATCAGGAAGTCACCAAGTTTATTGTTTCCAGTAAAGATGCCCAGCATTACTCAAAGGGGATGGCCACCTGGTGGCTCCCTCTTCTTAGTTCATTGGTAGTCACATTGCTTGCATTGGCTATAAAAACAGTGAAAAGATACTCCCCAAATCCGGCCTCAGACACTTAACACTCACTAGCCTTGTGACTTTGGGCAAATCGCTTAACCCCAACTGCCCTGCCTTCCCCCTCCAAAAAGAAAAAAAATAAAGATACTCCCTTCCGGGGATCCAAAAAGAGGAAAAGTCATCCCTTGCGCTTGGGAGCTTACAATCTAATGAAGTCACACAAAGCTAGTAAGCATTGGCTGTGGGAAGAGTAGAAGAAGCCAGAGGTACCTTGCATCTCCCAGGTTCTCCACTAGAGACTCCAATTTCCAAACTCCAGCAGAGGGATTCCAAGGCAAATCAACTCAGCTTTCCTGGTGGCGTGATATTACTAGGCTGGCTATTAAGAATTTCATATTCTGGCCTAAATACTGCCAGTTCTAAAGATGAGGACACTGAGGCCCAGTGATAGACATGGTTTGCCTGTTACACAAATAGCAAGTAGCAGAAGTGGGTTTCAACCCACACACCTAGTGAATGTCAATCTGCCCTTTCCACATTGCCATACCAACCTTATACCCCTCAGACCAGTGCATTTTCCTAGGGATGCACAGTGGCAGAGATCTGGGTCTTGCAGGGAGAATTGCTAGTGAACTGCTATCTACTCAGTGGAGTCCAGTGGGCCTCTGGGCAAATGCTGGGAAATGGCACCCCCAGATCTTTATGGCGAGCAGGCAAAGCACAGCAGGAGCAGCCAGAGTAGCCCTGGAGCTACAGGAATAGCCACTGGAGGGCACCCACTGCTCTCTCTCATCGTAGGCAGCCCCTGGCTTCTAGATTATACTCAAAAGGAACCACATCATGGTCTGGGAGACCTCAGCAAGGCAAAGCTCCCCAAGCCTGCAAAACTCAGTGTCTGCCAGGCACAACCTCGGGATCAATCTGGTCCCTCTGTCCCTCTGATGATTCTTGTTTCTGTGCAGCATCACTGCCCCTGCTAAGCATGTATCTCTATCCCTCTCTCTCCATCTCTGTTTCTCTTCCTCTTCCTCTCTTCCTCCTTCCTTCCCTCCCTCCCACTCTCTCCCTTTCCCCTTCTCTCCTCTCTCCCTCCATCTCCCATTCTTCCTCTCCCTTCTCCTCCCCCTGCCTCTTCCCTCCCTCTCTTTCATTCTCCTTCAACCCTCTCCCCATCTCTCTCCCTCTCCCTCTCCCCCTCCTCCCCTTTCTCTCTGTTCCTTTCCCACCCCCACATTTTCAAGCTGCCTTGGTCATTAAAAGGGATGCTGCCCAAGTCCCAGGTATGACACTGTCCCTCAGTTTTACCCAACGGATCTGATTCCCACCCAGGTTGTGGAGGTAATAACAAAAGTCATCAGAAAACTGTCTTTCCAACCAAGATGCTGTCTAAATCTTCCCAGCAGCCTCCTCTGAACTTGACCAAAGTCCCTCTTCTCCAAAGATGCTTCCTTATCCAGCCCCATAGTTACTTGGCCCTTCCCCAGTCATTCTTCCAAGGATTGTGGAGGCCATAGAAGTCAAAATTTCAGATGAATTGGCATAGTTGCAGCTTCCCCAAAATTCTCTCTAGGGTTATTTTAATATCCAGGCTCCCAGGAAAAATTTATTCAGAAAGCTGTGCCCTGCTAATGTTTTTTTTTTTTAATTTCCTTGAAACAGTTACTGAGAATGTTGTTGCCAGGTCAAGTATGTTATGAATTTTTTTATTTCCTTTAATTAAGATTAAGTAGCCAAAAGGATAATAGATTTATAGTTGGAAGGGGCCTTAGAAGAAATCAATCAATCAAAAACCATTCAATGGGTGTTCACTATGTGCAGGGCATGTGCAAGGTGATGGAGATATAGATGCAAATAAGTATTCAACCCTTGCCTTCAAAGAGCTTATATTTGAATGAAGAAGACAACAAATACAGATGTACATACTTATAAAATCAGTATAAGGTGCAAGGGAAGGGAATATTTTGTACTTATTGTTACTTCTTATACTATTTGTTACTACTATGTTAGGCACTTTGCTAAGCATATTTACAAATATTGACTCATGTGCTCCTCACAACCACCTTGGGAAGTACCTGTTATTACCATGCCCTTTTAATAATTGAGGAAACTGACATAGGCAGAACATAAATTATTCACCCCCAGTCATACATTTAGTAAATGTCTGAGGTTAGCTCTTGAACTCCTATCATCTGGATTTCAGATTTGGAGTTCTATATACTGTGCCACCTAGGGCAGCTAGGTGGCGCAGTGGATAGACTGCTGAGTCTGGACTCAGGAAGCCCTGAAGTTCAAATCTGGCCTCAAACACTACTTTCATGACTCTGGGCAAATTACTTAACCTTGTTTGCTTCAGGTTCCTCATTTATAAAATGAGCTAGAGAAGGAAATGATGAACCATTGGTGTACCTTTGCCAAGAAAACCACTACTGACTACACAAAAACAACATTGTGCTTCCTAGCATTCTCAGAGAAAACAAACTCAATACAAAAGAGTTAAGTACACAGTGGTTTGGGCAGGAGGGTGCCAACAGTTGGAAGGCTAAATAAAAGCACCTTTGAGCTGTATCTTGAAAGTGAAGGATTGCTTCTGTATCTAAGAAATACGATGGGATCCATGTGGAAAGAGTGTGGAAAGAGAGGAAAGAGACAGTAAAAAGGGTTAAAGATGGGAGAATTTTTTTAATAGGTCAGTTTGAGTGGATTACAGAGGATGGGGTCAAATAAGGCTAGAGGTGAAGTAGATTAAAATCTAAACAGAAGAATTTCTATTTGACCTGAGAAGCAATAGGCAGACATTGCAATTAAGAAATACTGTTATGGGGCAGAGCCAAGATGGTGGTATAGAAGCAGGAAAACTCCATGAGATCCCCCCATAACCACCTCAAATACCTATAAAATATGACTTTAAACAGATTTTAGAGCTACAGAATCTGCAAAGTGAAAGAGAGAAACAAATCTGCTGAAGGCAGCCAAGCAGGGGGACGAGAATGGTTCAGTGCAGCAATCTGGGAGCTGAGCCCAGCCCAGCAGGTGCCCACAGTTTTAGCCTCAGGGCACCCCCCAAGAGCTCCAACAGCTGTAAAAACCCTAGCAATTTGGGACAAAGCTCTGCCCTCTGGAAGCAGAGTTCAACTGTGGCAAAGAGCTCATAAGTCAAGTAATTGGCAAAATGAGCAAAGAAAGGAAGCAAAGCGAGCACAGACATCCTACTTTAGATTCCTCTTTTGGGGACAAAAAGAATCAAAGCATGGAATGGGAGGAAGACAACACAATCATAACTCCTGCACCAAAAGCTTCCAAGAAAAAATGTAAGCTGGTTACAGGCCATAGAGGAACTTAAGAAGGATTTTGAAAACCAAATAAGAGAAGTGGAGGAAAAATTAGGAAGAGAAATGATAATGATGCAAGAAAATTGTGAAAAGTGAGTCAACAACCTGACTGAAGAAAATAACATCTTAAAAAGTAGACTAACTCAAAAGGCAAAAGAGGGACAAAAATCCAATGAGGAGAAGAATGCCTTAAAAAGTCAAATTTGCCAGATAGACAAAAAATGTCAAAAGCTCACTGAAAAGAATAATTCCTTCAGAATTAGATTGGAGCAAATGGAAGTGAATGACTTTATAAGAAATCAAAACACTATTAAACAGGTCCAAATAAATGAAAAACTAGAAGGGAATGTGAAATATCTCAGTGGAAAAACCACTGACCTGGAAAATAGATCCAGGAAAGATAATTTAAAAAATATTGGACTACCTGAAAGTCATGATAAAAAAAAATGAACCTAGAAATCATCCTTCAAGAAATTTTCAAGGAAAATTGCCCTGATATTTTAGAAACAGAGGGCAAAATAGAAATTGAAAGAATTTACCAATCACCTCTTGTAAAAGATCCCAAAAAGAAAACTCCTAGGAATATTATAGCCAGGTTAGGAGTTCCCAGATCAAGGAGAAAATATTACCGGAGGCCAAGAAGAATCAATTCAAAATATTGTGGAAACACAATCAGGATAACACAGAATCTGGCAGCTTCTATATTGAGGGATCAAAGGGCTTGGAATATGATATTCCAGAGGTCAAAGGAGCAGGGATTAAAACTAAAAATCCCCTACTGGCAAAACTGAGTATAATGTTTCAGGGGAAAATATGGTCATTCAATAAAATAGAGGACTTCCAAGCCTTCTTGATAAAAAAAAACAGAGTTGAATGGAAAATTTGACATTCAGATATAAGAAACAAGAAAAGCATAAGAAGGTAAATAGGGAAAAGAAATCATAAGGAACTTATCAAAGTCGAACTATTTACATACCTATATGGAAAAATAATAATTTTAACTTATGAAACTTTACTCAGTATAAGGAAAGGTGAAGGGAATATAAATGTGTATATACACATATATACATACATATATATGTCTATATAGGAGGGTGTGTGTGCATATGAATACATATGTGAGTGTGTGTATATATATGTACAGTTATACATAGACAGAAGGCACAGAATCAATTGAATAGGAAGGGATGATACTTAAAAGGTGAAATTGAGAGATGAGAGAGGAATATAATGAGAGGAGAGGGGGAGAGACAGAATGGGCTAAATTATCTCAGATGGAAGAGGCAAAGGATAACTGTTAAAATAGAGGGAAAGAACAGGAAGGCAAAAGGGAATGGGTCAACCTTATTCTCATTAAATTTGGCTTAGGTAGGGAATGACATGCCCACTAAATTGGGTATTTCTCCCTGCAGGAGAGTAGGGGGGAAGGGGATGAGAGGAGAAATGATGGAGGGGAGGGCAGGTTGGGGGGGAGGGTAGTTAGAAGCACATAATTCTGAAAAGGGACAGGGACAAAGTAGAGAATAGAAAAGTGGGGGACAGGATAGAGTGGAGGGAAATACAGTCAGTCTCTCACAATATATCCCCTATGGAAATGTTTTGCATAGCTACACATGTACAACCTATATTGAATTGCTTACCTTCCCAGTAAGGGTGAGTGACAAGGGAGTAAGGGAAAGAATCTGAAATTCAAAGTTTTAAAATCAAATGTTTAAAAAATATGTTTTTTTTGTTGTTTTTTACGCACAACTGGGAAATAAGATATACAGGCACTGGGGTAAGGAGATCCATCTTGCCATACTGGAAATTCAGAGGGGAATTGGGGGAGGAAATAGGAGACAGCAGATTGGGGGAGGGGGTATACTGTTGGATCGCTATTTTTGTGTTGGGAAGTAGGGGAAAGATGGGGAGAAAATTTGTAATTCAAAATTTTGTGGAAATGAATGATGTAAATTAAAAATAAACATAAAATTTAATTTTAAAAAATGAAAAAAAAGAAAAACTGTTATGCTCAGATATCCATATAAGGAAAATCAATTTGAGAGTATTAGATACAACATGATGTCAAGGGGGTTGGAGATAAGAGAGTATGGAGAGCCCTTGGATAACGGTGTCAATTTCCCTAGTAATGGAAAGTCATTTGATCCTGAAAAGTTATTTCACAGATGAAGAAACTGAGGACCACAGATGATGTGACCTCTTTTTTCTATTGACTTGCTTCAGTTTTTATCTTTGTTTCCTGAGTGGCTAGCAAATAGAAGTACTTGATAAACACCTGTTAAATTGAATCAATAAATTCAATAAAGCCAATCACTTAATAAGTAATTATACATCTCCTAATGAGTGCCAAGTTCTATACTAAGCGCTGTAAAACAACACCAAAACCATTACGCTCTGTCCTCCAGGAGCTTCTACTCTGGAACAATGTGTATGTGTCAGGATGAGAGGGAAGGGGGGTTTATGAACACACGTGCATTTGCAACACAAAGAATTTAGATTACACAACCTTCAAAGTCTGTTGCAGCTCTAAGTCTGATACAATCATATGCTCAAAAAGAGCAGTTATTTTCTCTTGGGGAGGAAGACCCACCTTGGAGCATGAAGATTTAGAGAAAAGTGACAAATTAGTGCATGGAGATTCACCAGAGTAAAGCTATCCAAAAATGTTTGCCTAAGTGTGACTTACAGCCCTTATTGTGGAAATGACAGCAGGGGAGACCCCATCAGACATGCTGGAAATGATTTCAATTCAATGAAGAGAAAGGGATTGGAATATTTAGTGATTAAATATGTACATGGAAATGGCTTTATTATATGTAAGCATTGATACGTTCCAGTAAAGCTGTGCATTTCATCTCAAGGGTGCCTTGCTGGTATGGCATTCTACACATCACCGGTGATAAAACCTTGCCGTGCATTGCTGATGAGAAAGGAGTTAGTTCTGACCTACATTCCTGCGGTCCACATTTCAGGGGGGGGTGCGGGATTTGAGTCTCTTTAGAGCACAGTCCAAGACATCTTTGAATTTATCTTGTGTTGGAATAAAGATTATGCTGATGCCTGGTACACTGGGTAGGTATCAAGCTGTCTGAAAGGATCCTGGAAGGAGCTTGCAGAGAACTGAGTGTCACCAGGTCTGCTGTGTGTGATGTATAGCATGGCTTAAAAATGCCTTCTTCAGCTTGTGGGGTTCACAGAAGTGTCCCAGTATTACAGAATTGGAAGGGACCTCAGCTAGCATCTAGTATAACCTATCTACAAGAGAGACTGACAAACACCTCTCCAGTGTAACATGCAAAACCATTGGTCACCCAACATTTGCATGTACATTTCTAATGAAGAGAAACTCACTACCTCAACAATCAGCCCTGTATTCCCTGGGATAGGTTTTATACTAACAGTAATGTTCTTTGTTTTTCCTGACATTAATGGCTAAATTGGCTTCTTTGCAACCTATACCCGTTCTAGCCCCTTTATTCTCTGGGGCTCAAGAGAGCAAATTGAATAACTATCTTCTCCATGGCAAACTTTTTAATACTTGAAGTCTGCCATTTTGAACTCTGCCCCTTGCCAAGGATTCTGTGCTCCAACCAAACATTCCAGTTCCTTCACCTATTCCTTGTGTTTCATTAACTTTTTTTCCTCATCACCTGGATGTTTTCCAGATCACCACTCCCTTTCCTATGCTGATCTCACAGATCTGGTTAGGCCCAAGTACAGGAACAATGATCAGCATTTTTCTTAGATATTACACCTCTGAGAACACTCTGCATTCATACAGAATCTTTTGGTTGCCCTTCCATGCTATTAATTTTTATTCTATAATTCCATAGAATATATTCTGGTTACATTTTTATAACAAATGTTTCAAAAGGAAAGCAAAATTATTTTCTGTCAATATTTGGGGGATTGTATATGAGCTCCAGTCCATGCAAAAATGAATTTGAATGTGTGTGTGTGTGTCTGTGTGTATACAAAATAATGTATCTGTGGACAACAAAAGAATATCAACATGTACAATTGGGAAAGACTTAAAAATTGGTGCTAAAACAGAAATGATGGTTTTAAATGTATATGTGGGGGGAGTGGGAGGGGGTATATACATATATACACATATATGTATGCATTTACAACTCCATTAGTTAAAAATTACCCTTATTATAGAAAATCTGACTATTGTGTATATCATTTCAAAATATAACAATGAAAACTTCCTGAAGGCAACACTCTCAGAGAGCTGTCCAGCATGCTGATTACTTTACACTCTGCTTATGCATGCCTCCCTTTGGACCTGTGATCCCATCAATGCATTCCTATTTCACAAAGCAGATTGGCAGATTGTCTATGTTGTGTTAGAGAATAGCACTAGTCCTGGAGAGACTAGAACTTGCCCATGGTCATCCAAACAATATATGTTAGAGATAAGACTTGAACTTCCTAACTCCAGGGCTAGCCCTCTGTGCAATGCAACATAATGACTTTTCAATCATTTATATTTCTTTATTTTTTTAAAAAAAGTTCTTAAAAAAAAAGAAAATTAGCTACTAATAAGAAAAATATGGGCTATAGGCTAGTAAGGTATTTTCAGCTCACACATCTAATTCCCCCACCACTCTCCTTTACAGTGACAGAGAAGACAGCGAAAGCAGATGCTGTGCAGCATCTGGCTCCATCACCGTCATGCAGTCACACTGACTTTCTTGGCATTTCTGTGGGGGTCCCTACAGTGATTAGCATGCTGGGCAGCTCACTGAATTGTGTGAGGAGTCAGGATATTTTGATTCTATCATTGTTAGAAAGGATTCGTACAACAGTTGAATGTTTCTATGATGAGGTATAGGCTATTCTTTTGGTTGTTATTAGAGCTGTAAACTTAAAAGAAATGAATATTTCTCTTTAAAATACTCTTAAATTTAATACAAATATAGATGCTGATTTCTTTACAACCAAAATCTTATTTCAGAATGAAATTTCATATTTGAAAGAGACTTCTGAGGTTATATAATCTCAACCATACCTTAATATGTTGTTGTTCATTCCTTTCAGTTGTGTCTGACCTTCTATGACTTTATTTCGGGTTTTCTTGGGAGTGATACTGGAATAGTTTGTCATTTCTTTCTCCAACTCATTTTACAGTTGAGGAATTGAAGTAAATAGGGTTAAATGACTTGCCCAGGGTCACATAGCTAGTAAGTGTCTAAGGTCAGATTTAAACTCAGGAAAATGAGTGTTCCTGACTTCAGACCTGGCACTTTATACACTGTGTCACCTAGCTGCCCTCACCCAGTAAAATGTAACTCCCTAAAGGCAGGTATACTCTCATTTCTATTGCCTGAATAAACACTGGGATTGACAAGAAAGTAGCTTGATAAATGCCAATTGCTTAATCCCTCCTTCAAATAGTCCACTGAAGGGACAACCACTAAATATATGTATGTAGGAAATCACAAGCTGGTAAACAGAAATACATGTAAGTAACTGGTGTTCTTTTGTCTCTCCAAGTCTCATCTCAATAGATATTTTCTGAGAATATGGAAATCATCTCTTCAGGTAGAACTTTTTTTCACCCAAAGGCCAAGTGAGCTAAATGGTTGGTAGGGATGGGACAAAGAGAAATTGATGGAGCTCAAATATGACTTCAGCCAACACTGTGTTCTCAGAAGCTATTTTCATGTAGTGTAAACTCTATGAATCCAGTAATACATTTTATAATTCTATTCAAGGCTTTTTTTATCTCACATTTTAGAGGCAAAATATTATAGTGGATAGAGCTTGCCCTGAAGCCAGGAAGAATTTAGTCCAAATCTTGCCTCTGAGAAATAATGGCTGTGTGATACTCCACAATCTAGTTAACCTCTAAAAGCTTTAGGCAACTCTCATAATACTCTTAAGTTTCAAATAAGGTGTGTAACAGCACTGGCAGAGAGTTTCTCATTCAGTCCCTAACTCTATATATCCCAGGCTATTTTCTTAAACTTTCTGAAGGAAAGCAGTTTATATACAGATAACATTTTTTTTTCTCCAGAATGTTTTCAAGGACTGTGTTTCTTTACAAGTTTTCACTAGCAAGCTAAGAGCCAGCTAGGGAGCCTGATAGAGTATGGGATAGATTATGAGACCTGGAGTCAGGAATGTTTATTTTTTTTGTGAATCTGGCCTCAGACACTTTCTAGCAGTGTGACCCTAGGCAAGTTACTTCACCCTGTTTGTCTCGGTCGCTTCACCTATGAAACGGGTTAGAGAAGGAAATGGCAAATCACTCTAGTATCTTTGCCAACAAAACCCCAAATGACATCACAAAGTATCAGGCATGACTGAAAATTATTGAACAAAAAAGGAAGGTAATTGCATAACAACATGTGTTCAAACCAAGGTGGTTACAGTGGACTGAAGGGACCCTTGGACACTCTCTTTATTGGAAGTAGGGTCTGTCCAAGTATACAGAAAGCTGATATGAAAGGGAGGATGGATAGTACAGAATATTATGTTGCTAGCTAGCACAGTACATAGAGTGCAGAGTGCAGAGTCAGGAAAGAACTGAGTTTGAATCCTATCTCTGACATCTGCTAGTAAATTCACTTTGGGCAAGTCACTTAGCATTATATAATTCAGTTTTCTCAAAAATAAAATAGGGATGATAATACCACTTATCTTATAAGTTCTTTTGAGAATCAAACAAGATAAAATCCCCAGATCAAAAACTCTTCACAATAACTATCTACACCTTCTCTGAAACTTTTTGAAAGTTGCTAGGGTCAGCTAGGTAACTCAATGAATATAGTGCCAAACGTGGAGGCAGAAAAGAACTGTCTTCTTAAGTTGAAATCTGGCTTCAGACACTTACTAGCTGTGTGACACTGGGAAAATGACTCAACTCTGTTTGCCTCAGTTTCCTCATCTATAAAAAGAACTGATGGAGGAAATGGCAAACCACTCCAGTATCTTCGACAAGAAAGCCCCTAAGTGGTCATGAAGAGTTGGACACAATTCAAAAAGGACTAAACAGAGCCTTGTGACATTAAGTAACTTGCACATGAGGTAAGGCACTTTGGAAACATAAAGCACTACATAAATGCTAACTAATTATCAGTATTATTATTTTTATTTATTATTTCAGCTCTTCTTGAATTATGCCATTTATTTACTAAAGGTAAAAGTCCTAAACCACAGATTAATTACACTAGACACAGATCAGAGGCAACATCTTTTCATTTTTCTACTTGTTAAAATTAAATTTTAATATTCTATTAATTATATTAGGAAAAGATCCTTCTAGAAACTATTTGTACTGCCAATGCAACAAACGCTTTCCTCAAGCAATGGCAGTGGCAGAGCGAAATTGATGAGTGATGCAAATTACACAAAATCATGTTCATACTTTACACATAGCAAGCTCTTTGCTACTCATTCATTCATTAATTCATTCAACCAATGATTTATTAAGCTCCTATCAAGCATAAAATACTATGTGGAACACAGTGGGAAAAGCAGAATTTTGAAACCAGGTGAGGCAACCATCATAAAGGAAGTTGAAACCTTCAAATAACATAAAACACATGAACAGATAACTAAAAGCACTATTAGAACTCAAAGTCACCAGAGAATTTCAGTGTCAGTATTATGTGGAGTCTATCAAAGATAGGGTGATGCAATAGAATGGTTTAGGACTTGGTGTTAAGGGTGTTCAAACCCTATTTTTATTGTGTGTTTCATCTCTTACTTTGGGAAAATTTCTAAATTCCGCTGGCCTTCATTTTATTTTGCATCTATATGAATGAAGGAGATAGACTACATGATTTCTAATGTTGCTTCCAGGTTTGGGAGAATGGTGTTGTGGCATGGTGTAAAGCCAAGCACAGGCAGCTTTCCAGAGGACCGCTGCTATGAACAGCTTTCAAGGTTCTGATTACACAATATAATGAACTCTCTATTTATTCAATAACAAACCAAGACAAAACATTCACAGAAATTAAAATACAATGTTACGGCTTAACAACTTATCGCTAAAGTGGCCACATAGTTTTGAGCAAAAGAAAACATTCATTTAGTAAGACAATCATTTAGTAAGTCTTTAATTCAATCATCCTTAAGGAGGCAAGTCTCTTAATTGACACAAAGTACAAAGGTCAAAGTCCTCCACCCCAGGTCTCATGGTCCTAATCTCTTCAATCTAAAAGTCCTCTTTCTTCTTAATTGGAGAAGTCCTTCACTCAATCATCTAAATATAAAGGTCAGAGTTCTTCACCCCTAGGCCACAGCAAGTCATGAGTTTCTCAGTTTTCATTAACTCCTCAAGGAGAGGTCCTTTCATCTTGACTCAAGGCAGGCTCTTAGCTTCCATGGTTCCTCTTCCATGGTCCCAGCTCCTGCCCTCTATCCAACTGCCGCCTGGGTTCAAAGGCAGACAGCTCTCAGTTCTTTGTCCAGCTTCTTGTGCAGTTCCTGTTCCATATAGAAGCTCACAGTGTCTGGTCCATTTCAAGACCTTCACAGTTTCTGTTCCTGGGAAGACAAAGCCTAACAAAGCCACAATAATATTCATCCACATTGCCAGCATTCTCATCAATTCACTTTCTCCCTATGAAATCACCATAGACCCAACAACAAGGTCTGAGGAATCAACAAAAATCTTCAGTATAGTTCCTAGACATCTGGAATCATCAGCAAGAGCCTCCTCCAGTATTTCTGTAAGCATACAACAAGAAAATCCTCTTTCAGGGCTTCTGAACCAGCAGCAAAGTCCCAGGGCTTCTATAACAACAGCACCAAACTCTATCAGCAGATGAATCTGACAAAGTAACATCAAAACAGACAGACAAAATACCAACACCACAGCCATGCCTCCTCCCAGTTTTCCTCTCTTCTCAATTCTCAGTTCTCATTTCTCTTCTGAGTTCTTCTCATTTCTCAGTTAAGTCTCATTTCAGTTCTCAGTCCTCTTTTCTCTCTCCAGCAGTAACAGTTCAGCTTCCAGATGTGTGCTCCCAGAAGTTCTGGCCTCTCTTAGCTTGGACTTTTCTTTATATATGGCATTAGCTCCTTCCTGTTCTGCCCCTTCCTGTTATGTCAACAAGTCCATTCCACTGTGGGATTCACAAGTTATGGGTCTAAATACTTGAAACAATTATGAACATGAAACTAAGTGCTAAGTACCTGTTAGCTTGCCAATACAAGGGGCAGGGAAGATCTTCAAATTTCTATTACCATTATACATGGGTGTTGAGCATAATCTTTTATATAATTCCATAAAAAGCAATTTAAATACCTGCTTTATGAAAGAGAGTACATTAGCTGCTGGGGTAGAAGTGGGAGTGGTGATTTGTTTTTTGTTTGTTTGTTTTTAATGATAAAGTTATTATTGTTCAGCCTTGTCTGACATTTGGGACCCACATGGGGGGGGGGGGTTTCTTGGCAAAGATACTGCATTGGTGTAATGTTAATGGGATAATAAGATCTTCTCCATCTATTAATAGGCCTCATGTGGAGCCCATTGGGACACGAACTTGCCTAAGGAGGTGTTTGCTTAGGGGGAGGCTTGCTTGTAGGAGGGCTTTCATACCTTTTGGTACTAAGCTAATTAGGCACTGACTCATATTGATTTCCTGGTTGAAACTCTGAGTAGTCATATGTTCAGATTCCCTGACCGCTCAAAATGTAAAGGCTCTCTTGATCCAGTGTTGTATGTAAAGTCTATAGCAATATTGCTTTTATTCAGGCAGTCAGAGCCCTGTCTGTTGGTCTTTATGCTAATTTCTCTGCTTATTTTTTTTCTCTGATGTTCAGGGTGCTGACTTTTCCCCTGAACTAGTGAATATAATTAAAAGTAAGATTGTTAACCCCTTTTCAAGCAGTCTTTCCTTTCAAAAGTAGATCAAAGAACCCATGTTAGCAGGCCATCTTGTGTGTTACAAATGCTATTATTACAATGGTTTGCCATTTACTTCTCCAGCTCATTTTAAAGATGAGGAAACTGAGACAAACTGAGTTAAGTGATTTGCCCAGGGTCACAGAGCCAGTAAGTGTCTGAGGGCATAATTGAATTCAGGAAGATGAGTCTTCCTGACTCTGTCAAGCACTCTACCCACTGCACCATTTAGCTGCTCCCAAATGATATATTTATATTTATACACATATGTGTGTATGTATACACAGACATATACACACATACACGTGTGTGTGTATATCCATCCTTAAAAATGTTACTTCTGGGGCACAGAATGAGTGTGTATATGTGTGTGTGTGTATAAATATGTATATATATGTATATGCATATGTATTTGTATATATGTGAATATATATGCATATGTATGTGTGTATGTATGTGTATATATGTGTATATATATATGTATATGTATGTGTGTATATGTATGTATATTTGAGAGTGATCATATGTTACATTTGTACATATAGGAATAATACAACTGAGAGAATGACAATGGTTGATGGTTCATCACTTCATCCTTACACAAAATTATTCCTTGATACTAACCCTAGGTAATCTATCAATTAATCAAGAAGCCCCTACTATTTGGCCAATACCAGGCTAAGTGCTGTGGCTACAAAAAGAGTTAAAAGGCAGTCTTTGCCTTCAAGGAACTTATAATCCAATGGTGGAAAAACAAGAAAGCAAATATATACAAGCAAGTTATATACAGGAGGAATAGGAAATGACAGATGGAAGGCGTTAGAATTAAGAAGAACTGGAGACAGTAGATATAATGAATACTGCCCATTAAAACTTAAAGGCATAGATCACGAACCCCCATTGATGTGGTTACTTTTTTAGTTACTGAGAAAATACGTTTGTTAAAAAGAAATGACATTTATTTAAACAGCTTAACAAAACAGGTAAAAAAAAAAAGATCCTCATGTACACAATGTCAAACTCTTTTAGAGGTAACTGCTCTAAAGAAAAATGAATAGAAAAAAATGTATCTAGACAAAACCCATAGATAGTACAAATCATACTCCTAAGGAAATAGTCCTATTGAATCCTTTCTCTGCCTTTGACATTTCTTACTAGCCACACTCACCAGAGTTATCTAACAATTCTAGATAGATGTGCATGCCTTTCTTTGGTGAGCTGTGGTCTGCTGCTGTTTATTCTTTCTGTCCTGCTGTTCTTACTCCTGATGCCTGCATGTCACTTTGCTCTGCTGGGTCTATCTCCTGCCATCATCAGGATGCCCCTACTGAGTTGCTGCTGTTCTCTGTCACCATCTGTTGGTTTTGTGGTGCTGTACAGTCTCTTCCTTCTTTGGGGAAGTATGTTATTATCACTTTCAGATTATGAGCCTCAGGGAAATTTTTAGCTCATTTGTGATTTCATACCCAAGCCGGTCTATTTTAGTCATTAAAGTCAGTGGAATATTGTTGTATTAATAATTACACTACTTAACATTTATATAATGCTAAAATATTTGCAAAGTATACATGCACACACACAAACACACACACACACACACACACACACACACACACACACACACACTATTTGATCTCACGAGAACACAGTAAGGTAGGTATTCATTCCCATTTTAAAGATGAGGAAACTAAGGCTACTAGAAATGAAGGAACTTTACCAGGATCACACAGCTAGAAAATGTTCGAAACTGGATTTGAACTCAGGTCTCCCTGACTGCAGGCACAGCACTAGGCACATTGCATCACCTAGAGGTGAATTATTTCACTTACTCTTCATTCAATTATGCTCTCTTTTTTGAGTTATCTACATACAATTATTTTGAACTTCTATGTTTTGTTTTGTTCAAAATCTTGAGTCCCTTGGACTTAGGACCTGGCTGAAACAGTAGAGAATGGATTCCTTTCCATCTCCATTTTGCCCTTCATTATTGCAAATCACCTTGAACATTGAGTAGAAATCTGTATAATAATACTGTCATCTTATTTTTTCTCTACTTGCTCTAGCAAGTCCATCAGTGTGATAGATATAGTGAGTTTGATATAAAATGTCCTAAGAAGTTTAGAGTATGATAGTAATGCATCCATTGCAACAATTAAAGAATGTATCTGTCATCCAGTCAGCAAGCATTTATTAAATAGTCACTATGTTCCATATTCTAGGCACTATGCTAAGTACTAAGCATATAAAGTGTGTATATACACACATAGATTAGTGTGTGTGTGTCTTTCTCTCAAGGAGTTTACTCTCTAGTGGGGCAAAGAACTTGAAAATACCTATGCATAAGGAGATGTGTCAAGGATAAAGTGTAGATAACCTCAGAGGGAAGGCGCTAAGTTTCAATAAGACTGGGTAATATATAAATACATTCACACATATACATACACACATATAAATATTTGCAGAAAGTGGGAGTTTAACCGAGACTTGAAGGAAGCCAGGGAAGTCAGAAGGCAGTCTGAACATTCCAGGGTGAATGTTCCAGGCATAGGCAACAGGCAGTTAAGATTCTCAGAGTGGGAAGTCAGATTGTCTTGTAGGAAGAAGAGCAGGGAGGTCAGTGTCACTGGATCAAGGAACATATATAAAGTGTTGTGAGACATAAGACTAGAAAGATATAAAACTAGGAGGGGCTCAGATTTTGAAAGGTTTTAAAACACAGAGAACTTTTATTTGATCCTGGAAGTGATGAGAACACTGGTAATAACTGAGTAAAGGGAAATATTCTGAACTTTAGAGATTCCAAGCATGAGAATTACCTTGCAAATCCGTAGACCTACATGAAGGAGTACAAGCAAATCATTTGGATGAAAAGCATAGTTTATTAATGGGGAGAAAAATAAAATTAGTCTGGGAAGTCACCTTAGAGACACATTGTGCAGTTTTAGCAACTAGAATGGGAGGATTGTATTTGATCCTAAAAGTAATTGGGAGTCACATTAAAAATGATGATCTGGGCAGTGAGTGCATCGCGTTTGCTTTACACAATATTTTGAAATTTTAATGAAGGATAAATTAGAGGCAGAAAGACCAGTTAGGATGCTATTAACTTAGTCCAGCTGAGAAGTGATGAGGAGCTAAATAGGGTTATGTGATTCAAAAGAAGAGGTTAGGAAAAATCACATTATGGGAACCAAATTACTTGAAACTAATTAGATGCAACTTGTGATAGAGACCAAAGGCACAGAAAGTAACTTCAATATCTGAGGCTGAGTGACTGTGATGATAGTGGCTCCATAAAAAAAGTATTATGTCAACTGTGAGGAAATGAAGGTGCTTGGAGGAGGAAGAGAAATTCAGTTAGTCGGTCAATAAATAATTGAAAAGTGTCTACTATGTGATAGCCACTGTACTAAGCCCTGGGGATACACAAAAAGAGGGAAAAAAGACAGTTCTTTCTCTGAAGGAGCTCATAGTCAAATGAAGGAATTATGAACACAACTATGCAAAAACAAGTGATATATAGGATAAATTTAAAACTATCAAGCTGAACAACGATAAGAGAACTGATCCTAGTAAGGCCTCCTCACTCCCCATCTCCTCTTACACAAGAGCAAATTGTCTCCCACCCCATAGCTCAGGCTTGATTCTAATGAATATCCTATGCAGGTGGATAGAATAAGGATTCATTTGTGTTCTGCCCCTCACTCCACCCCTCACTGCTTAACCTAACCCTAACTTCTACCACCTCTCCATATTGGGAATGATGGTTAGGTATTAGCTTTCAGAGAATTGGTATATTTGAACATGGACTAAGGGCAGAGAAAATAATCTAATGTTAGCCCTGGGGTCTCTTCTGTGTCTTCCTCCGTCTAAAGGAGAACCTATTTTAGTGTGGTATTACTTGAGTTTGAAGTGCTGATAAAACTGGCAGGGATGACTTTTGGGAAACTGGAAATATCAGATAATGGCATTTTTATCAAGGCCAGTTGGATATATGGATGTGGGAAACAATGATGTACCATTGTGCATTGGGGATAATGACTTAATCAAGGCAAAGAGAGCTGAGAGAAGTGAGAAAACTTAAGAAAAAACACTGGGGCCATATCCATAAGCTAACTTAAAGTGGTGATATGTCCTTTATACAAACTGAGAAAGAACAGTCACATGTAGGAAGAAAAGAAGGGAGAATGTGGAATCCAGGAAAAGGGAATATCCACAAAAAAAGGCGTGATTCCAATATCAAGAGGAAAGGTAAAGAACAATAGGAATTAAGGGGAAACAATGAAATTTGACAATTTGAGGTCATTGTTCACTACTCAGAGAGCAGTTGTGGTTGAATGGTAGGATCACAAAACATCATTCAGAATTCTGGACTGAGTGAATTATTAGAAAGTGGTGCTAGCAAGTGAAAGAAAGGGCAACTCTATCAGAGTTCGGTTGGTGTGTAATGTAGGTGAATTGCGTACAAAGGAAGGTTTGCGGGGATTAGGGAGACTTGTAGGCTGCAAGAAAGATTCAAGATAAGAACTACACCTGTAATTCCTTTTTAATAGGGGACTCTAAGAAAAGAATATTTTCATTGTCAATGCAAGTTCATGATTTTACTGCAATTTAGTTTTAGATCACAGGCTACATCATTGACTGGTGACTTACCCAGGGTCATATAACCACTATGGAATTTGACTACAGATTTTAAGTCGAGTTCTATATTTATAACGGATTCAGTACTGGTTCTTTTTTTTTATTTTTTTTATTTACTCATTTACTTTTAATTTACAAGATTCAGTTCCACAATCACTTGAGTTTCAGATTTTCTCCTCTCCCTTCCCCCCCCCCCCCCATGGTGGCGTGCAATCATGTATAGGATCTGCAAATAC
>CM053582.1:565081594-565116709 GCA_028627135.1 Pseudochirops cupreus | reverse complement strand
TGTATTGAATTAGAATTTTCTGGAATTGTATTTCTGAGCAGAGTTAAGTCTATCATTCTTGATCATTGTACTATCTTGCTGTTACTATGTACAATGTTCTCCTGGTTCTACTAACTTCATTTAGCATCCGTTAATGAAAGCCTTTTGTGATTTTTCTGAAATCTGCCTGCTTATCATTTCTTATAGAGCAATAGTAGTCCATTACATTAATATACCACAACTTGTTCAAACATTCCCCAATTTATGGACATCCCCTCAGTTTTCAATTATTTGCCAAAGAGGTTATAGTTTTGTTTGGAGTTATGAAAGATAGATTAATGTGAACCAAATAATGAAGATTTGTTTGGAGTTATGAAAGGTAGATTAATGTGAACCAAATAATGAAGATCTACTCTGGACTTCTCAAAACAATTTTGTCTTTTATGTTACAATAGATCTATGACCTCACTCATTTGGGGAATCATACAACTGAGTCATATCTTTTCATTCTATGTGACTAAGGTCCTTACCGTCTTATAAATACACCATTGGTGGTTACCAAACATGGCAGGGCCCTTCTATTAGGTCTCATGGAATTATCTGGAAATCAAAAAATGCAATTTATCCATTCATTATGCTTAATCACCAGTTCATCTATTTCTCTGGTTACTTCTTCTAATGGCACCCATTATCCTGAGAGATTTTTTAGTGCTATGCCTACTCGTGCCTACGATTTTGTTTTCTTTTAATGGCTTTTAAATGAAACTCTACTTTAATATTTCAGAACCTATGACATTACATGACTTGAAAAAATATAGCATCACTGAAATATTATTCTTTTTTAATGGAACTTTTAAAAAGTTCATTAAAAGCAACGCATAGTTTCTCAAAAGCAATCTATCTTGTTCTCTCCCTGTTCTATTATGGGTGCACATTTTTTCAAATTCATTAAGCATTTGTTAAGCTTTTGTTATATACCAGGTACAGTGCTAAACTCTGGGAGTGCAAATAAGAAAAAAAAATGACATTTTTTGCTTTCCAAAAGTTTATAATCTAATGAGGAAAGGCAAAACACACAAGGAAGCTAGAAAGCAGTGGGAAAGGGAAGGAAGGACATCAGGGTGTATTGTAAGACAGGGTCTCTTGTTTTGTAGAGTTCAGATAAAAGAGAGTTGCTGATGGAAAGTTGAGTGAGCTGCCAAGTCCATATATGTGCTTGAATGTTCTACATCTATTGATTCGCAATCCAAATTCCTATGATAATGTGGAAAATATGAATTATGAATGCGTGAATAAAGCATTTAATTAATATGGGCAAAGCACTGTGTCAAGTTTTAGGTCTATAAATGGAAAACTAAGGAACGCACAATTAAGGGAGAAAATAAATATAAAAATTTATTTGTAAAAGTCTTTAGTGACAAGAATTTTGGGTGAATTTTTGTTTTTTAGGTAATTGGGGTTAAGTGACTCGCCCAGAGTCACGCAGCTAATAAGCTTCTGAAGTCAGATTAGAATGCTGGTTCTCCTAAATCCAGGGCTGGTGTTGTATTCACTGCACCACCTAGCTGTCCCTTGGGGAATCTTTAAACTGTATGGTTTTCTTACCCGCAAGAGTTCTCACAAAGCATGATTTTCACTAAGGTTACTTGCCCAGGATTATGGCTTCAGACAATAGGCCTCAAGCACTGTTCTTCTGAAGACTCTTTAGATCAGGGTTTTGATCTGTCTCTATCTAAGGAGAGCTAGTAGTCAAAGTAGATATAGTAGATTGATTTACTTGACATACTTACCGCCATCTGTCTCTCTGTTTTTTGAAAGTGAGAGACAGACACAAAGAGACAAAGGAGAAACAGAGAGAAACAGAGACATAGAAACTCAAAGAGTCAGTAAGAGAAAGACTGACAAAATGATAGACAGAAACAGAGAGAGAGGGAGAGACAAACAGAAAAATAGAGAGAAAGAATAGCAAAAGAAGAAATGACTCAGGACATGTCTTTATGTACACCCATAGTATAATCAGAAAATGGGAATGAGATACAATGGTCCAGACAATAAGAAGGAGGACCAGAATGCTTCAGTGTCATGAAAACCCAGAATGGTTAGTGTACACAAAATGAGAAGTGGTGAGCAGTATGAAATACTACAGAGATGTCATGAAAGCAAGAAAAAAAATCATATATCAAGCCACTAAAAATATTAAATCTTTTCAGTACCTTAAAAGCTTTTTACTGCTGCCACACAAAGTTATCAACCTAAGCACCCATTTGTGAAAAGAAAGGTTATGTCTTCTGAGTCTTAGTCTAATGGATAAGTAGATGAAAAGACCATCATGACAAAGACTACTTGATCTAGATGGACATATTTATACCATCATGTGAAGCAGAATAGAAATACGATTGGAGATGAGTTCTGATTGAGAGAAACCATCAAAAATGCAGGGTTCTGCTAAATGTCATGAAGATGTTGATTGGAGAGAAGAAACAGAAATGTCAAACTCAGATGAAAATGTTGATCTGGGATGAAAAATGCCCCCTTTTCCACATTATTTGCATGGTATGTTTATAGCTAATGGAGATTTGCTGAAGGAGGAAAAAAAAATCAAAGGAGAAGCTCTCAAGAGTAACTTATATTTAGTATAACATATTCATTGAATAAAATTTGCATTTGGGGTCAAGATTTGCTTTTTAAAGTATATAGTTTACCGCTCTTACAAGCTTCCCTGATCAGTTTTGTTGAAAAGTGTTTGCATTTGTAAACAGAAGAGTTGAAGCTTTCTTCATTTCCTCAACAGGATGTTGCTTTAAAAACAACATGAAGTGGGAATAGTTGGTAAAACTCAGTAAGAAAGGAAAAGAAATATACTCTAGCCTGCTAGCTATAGAAATCACAGAAAAAATAGAGTGATAGAATATATTCCTGTTCATTGTATTACACAAAGGATAAATGACTAGAGGAACTTTAGCTATTCTCTCCTTCAACAACTTATTTGTTTTAGTGTTATTGTGATTTACAAATGAGGAAAGTGAGAATCAAGAAGGTGAACTAATTTTTCTCAATATTGCACAGGTAGCTGAGCTAGGATTCCAGTGCAGATTTTTTTTATTCCAATCCCAGTAATCTTCCCAAGATTCCATGATTTGACTCATTTAAGTAATTCACATAGGAATGAATCTTACACATTCATGTCTTAGCATGTAGTTTTGTGAGTGGCCTGTATATCCTATCATCTGGTGACTGCCTTTCTGGAGATAACTCTTTTGGACTTTACTCCATGGGCCTCAGAGGGAAAACAAGGTCTGCCAATGGTACCCTGGACCAAGTATTTGGACATTGATACCACCTTTTAGATATTACCTTCAATGCATACGTTGGTGCGCTGGTAAATTTTTAACAATTGCTGTCTGAAAAAAAGGTATACATGGCATACTTTTAAATTTAATACTCATCATTATTTTTCCATCACTTTCTTAACTCTAGAAAATCAATAAAATATTCAGACCCCGATATTTCATATTTGGTGATGTCTCAGGGGAAAATGCCCCTGCTGAAAATTTAACAATCCAATCACAAACCAATCCAAGTGAACTCTAGCACACTCTCTTTCATGAAATTATTTTGCATACATTTCTGTGCTTACTTATTTTTGTTCATGCCATTTTCATCTTCCCACCCTAGTACGATAACAACTCACTGAGGGTAGAAACTATCACATTTTTGTCTTGTGTCTATACTATTCAACCCAGCAGTGCATAATCAATGTGAGCTGGATTTAATCATTCCTCTGAAATAGCCATTAAGAATCAATATGTCTTCCACGACACAAGGAAAACTGTAATGGGAAAGAAATAGATTGTATGTATAATATATGTCTTTTCTCTATCAATAAACTTAAAGTGATATGCTTAAAATGCTTTCAATCTTGACAGCACAGTGAATTGTATAATTAAAGTTAATGATGGATAATGGTCTATGAGAAGTATTGGGGTTCAGTCCTATACCTCAGGCATTTAACAGATCAAACCCCCAGAAAGGCACTCTACTTATTGTCTCCATTTCTTCATCTGTCAAATGAGGGCAGGGGTTGAACTTCCAGTGCCAAATTTTATGATCCTATAACCTTATAAAGAGGAAGCACTTTTTTATTATATTGATAAAACATTAATCTAATCTTTTAAATTTCAAGGTTTTTTTTTTCATTTATTTATCCTTTCAACATCATAAAAATCCTGTCGATTCCTCCATTGTATTCTAATTGACCAAACTGGATTTCCTCCAAGTAGTTTAGCAGAGGGACAAGCTGGTAAAATATCCTTTCACTCTGAATAAATTTAATACTACTTCTCCCTTTAGATGTCTGGAGGTGACTATTTTTAACTCCTAACAACAGTCTTTTTTTTAAAAAACCTGATTTCTGAAGCTTTTTAATATTGCACTTAACTCATTTTAAAGGTTATTTTTATACTAAGATCTCAATTTCAGGCATTTAAAAAAGACATTTCATGGGCATTTTGGGGATAATTTGCTGGTCCCTTATTGGTTTACTTTAAATAGTGTGTGGCTATGAAAGGGAGCATCACATAATGGTTAGAGGGATAACCTTGTCCTAAGGAAGAGCTAGGTCCAACTTCTCTCATATGTAGGAGCTGTGTAGCCTCATGGAAGGCACTTAGCTTTCAGTGCACCTGGAAGCTCTCTAAGACTGTAAATTACAGAGGAACTGCTGATTTGATTTAGTGGAGAGATTGTCCATACCATGAGGTATTTAAGTAAATAAATCATTTCCTCATGTCTCAACCTCCCCCAATAAAATGTCCCTTTAAAGGATAATATATTTAAAGATTATTTTTCAAAAATAAGGATTCAGTATCATTCCGTTCAGATCACACCAGATGTCAAAATGGCAGAACACATGACCAAAACTGTATGAAAAAGGAAGTGTGTGTGTGGAGAGTTTATATTGTGTTATATATTGTGCATATATATGTATATATGTATATATATATGTGTGTGTGTGTGTGTGTATACATATGTGTATATATACATATATACATACACAATACACATATATTTGTATTATAGGCATATATGTATATGTATATATATCTTTTTGTTGTAAATTTTGAAATTTTTTGGAGACTTTGGAAGTCCAAAGGAAATAAAGCATTAACCCCTCTTCCAATACCTTTTGTGAGATAAGAAGCATAAAAGCTTATTGTAAAAATAATTTTGGAAGTCTCTGCACATGATTGATAGTTAAATTATATGAATATATATGGACTCAGAAAAAATGTATTTATATATTGCATATATAAATATATATTAAATTTGTTACATACATATATACATTTGTGTGTGTGTGTTATGAGTTAGAACCATGAAGAAACTAGATTTTCAGAGTGGATAATATCTTGAAGGAAGAGTATATGTTTTCAAGAGAGGAAACTTCTAAGTCTCCTGAGATACAGTGAAATACATGAAAGAATCTGGCTCATGTTGATCTGGACCAATTGTTTACTCTTATGAAAGGTTAGAAAACATAGATATTATTGGCATATGCTGAATAAGCTACAGTTTTCTGTAGAATTGGAAAATATATACTGTTTTGGTGATTTTTTTCCCATTATATTAACATTCAATTTCCTGTATTATTAGGGCTTTCTTCTATTTTTCCTCATTTTGTTCTTTAAAAAAAAAATGTCTTAGACCAAGATTGTGTGCTCTCTCAGCTCTGTAATTGTAGGACATTAGTTCAGAGCAGATTGGAAGGACAAAACCATCTACTGAGTCACTGATATATTTTCTAATAATATGCTAATTTTCTTCAGAAATTCAGGATTATTGAATTTCAGAGCTAGGGGGGAAGAATAAGGTCATCTAAACCAACCTGTATCTGAAAACATATCCCCACTACGACATATTGCATGATCATTTGCTGCCCTGTTATGGTCTTGGACTTTCTTTTTCAAAGTCTTTCCCTCGGTACGGGGGTGGTCCCCACAGCATAGCCAGAGCCTTCTCCAGTTTCTGCAGACCTCTCTGTTTCCATATGTAAACCTACGTGGAAAATGTGACTCTTTTTTTCTGGAATTTCCTGATCAGAATTCAGTCTTCTGCATTTTCTAGATGTATTTATGATTTATAAGCTTTTTAAAGTTGGTAGAACCCAAATATTCCCCACTCTTAGGCCAAAGTGGTGATGAGTCTCTTTGAAACTTGTTGGAATGATCCTGTTCTGATAACCAGACTGACCTTCCCCAGATCCATACTTGAAAGCTTTCTGTGCTCTGTCAGAGCTTGTGATGCATTGGTAGAAACCCAAGGAAGTCAGGATCGCCTACAAGGAGTCATTAGACTTGAGGTCTACTTTATCATATCACATAACAAAATGAATATGCTGCAGATAAGTCAGTGCCAGATATGGAGAAAAATCTGCTGAATCCTGTTATTAAAAAAAGAAAAAAGTTCAAATTTCTGGGCGAACCTAGGAAAGTAGGGTAGAGACAATAGAACAATCTTGCCAAAGTCAAAGAGGCAATGGTGGAAGCAGCCAGAAAAATCTTAGAGAATGTGAATATGTAACATTATTTTAGAGTTTGAATTTATATTTATGGCCTTTGGGGGACTAGGTCAAAATTGGAGGTCAGGGTTAAATGAAAATATTTTATATGCCTAAGTATTCTTCTCCTGGGAATTTCATACACACACACACACACACACACACACACACACACACACTTACACACACACACATGCACACACACATACACACACATACACAAACATGGACACACATATACACACACATACACACACATACATACACACATATACACACATACACACATACACACACACACACTTACACGCACACATATACACACACATACACAAACATGGACACACACACACATACACACACACACACACACACACACACACACACACACACACACACACACACCCCTAGGTGGCAAAGTAGATAAAGCACCAGGCCTGGAGTCAGGAAAACCTGGGTTCAAATCCAACCTTAGACACTTACTAGCTGTGTGACCATTGTCAAGTCATTTAACCTTGTTTGCCTCAGTTCCATCACATGTAAAATAAACTAGAGAAGAAAATGGCAAAGCACTCCAGTATTTTTGCCAAGAAACACCCAAATAGGGTCACAACCAGTTTAACATAAATGAAACAGCTCAAAAGATACAATAAATTTCTATGTTTGTATACATATATGAATGTGTATGTGTACATACATGCATGTATGTAGTTTGTGGGTATGTTCTTATCTACCTACACATAGGATCTCCCAGAATGCATGTTCCATGAGGGTTGTAGATCTTACCCTTTGGATTTTCTATCCCCAGTATCCGGCACAGACATTTACACAGAAAACAAGCACTTAACATTAGCCTTGTTCATGAATTCCCACCTTACTCAGCAATGAGCCTCCCATTGAATAACACCGAAGAAGCTTGGGGAATTATCTGCAAAATACACATATATGCATATTATATATGTTCATGTATGTTGCTTGACCTTCATTTTGAGGAGGATCAGTGTCATCACAGGTGATATCTTGACTTGCATGTGAATTGGATTTAGTGAGGCAGAGTTACACACAATCCACAGTCTCACTCTCTTTTCCAGAGTTATCCAAGACCAGTGGCAAGATAAAAGTAAGGATGACTAGTGATGACCTGGCATTCAGTGGATGACCTTGGTGTCTTTGATATCTGATCAAGTTCTAAGCAATCCACAATGCCTGCTTCAGCCACCTCCATGGCTATTGGAACAAATTGTTCTCACACACTCATCCTGCTGAGAGAAGTCTTCACATGCTTGAGAGACACATCCCCCTGACTTAGCAATGGGTTTGAGGCCTGTTGGTTACCCTCAAACTGCTTTAGCTTGTCTGCCAAAATGGTTTTTCCAGGATTTGGTCATTCTGCATGCTACAGCTTTTTGGAGCCACAAGTAAAAGGTGGGTGATAGGCGTACACCAAAGTTTGATGAGCAGCCATGAAAAGGGCTGAGCAATCCCCCATACACACATCCACCAGTAGAGCTAGTTATTTCTGAACATCCTATACACAAAAAAGCAGTTATAGATAATGTCTAAATGCATGAGTATAGCTGTGTTCCTATAAAAAAAATTTATAAACATGGGTTGTTAATATAGTTTTTATGTGACACAAAATAATATTCTTTTGAATTTTTTCAATACTTTAAAAATTTCAAAATCATTCTTAGTTTGTAGGCTTTTCATTTGCATTATTTCATACATTTGCATAGGTGTATGTATACATATAAAGTATATATTAAAGCATATGGGTATGTGTATACACAAACGTGTATGTGTATACATGCATTTATTTATAGTATGTGTATACATACATTTATTTCATAGTACTTAATTCCTGGGAGAAAAGAGAAGCTAAGTTTTCCACTGAATCAGTGACAGATAAAGAACCCCCTCTTCCTTCATTCTTGTAGCTATGATGCTACAGTAAGGGTCAATTTAGCTCTTGATTTTGTCAGGATCCCAAAATTCTTCACAACTTCCATATGGAAAACTTGTGTTAGGTAAGAGCACAAATTCTGAATTTTGTTAAGTCAAAACAATGAATTCAGATTTTTTTTTCAATTAATCCTAAGGGTTAAGAAAAAGGAGAAAAATGCAACTGACAGCAATGATTTCTTCCCCATTATTCCCCCCTTGTGTTCTCCAGCTACTAACCAGCTAGTTTTGTGAGGCTACATTTAAATGAATGAAAGCAATAATTTCAGTCATCTTAACTCTCATATTGATTATTTCCATTCAGCTTGCTTTGCTCAGCCTCCAGTAAAAAGACCACTAATGACATGGTTCAGCAATCAGTGAGATGGCATAGAATCTGTTTCCAGCTATCCTCCTCTTGTCCAATAACCTCAGGCTACAGTGATTGTGTAAAATGATAGTAACCCATGCTGCATTGACAAATGCTTCAGTTTTTGTTTTTTGGAAGGGATGGAGAAAAGGTGGGGTAAAATGCCTCATCATAAATCAGAACCTTCCTAAATAACAGCGGAGAGATAGATTCAGTTTAGCCATCCTGATCCCTACTACACCAACACAAGGATCTAGAAAGCCTGTATTTCTGTCATTGGTGGTCCAATAGCTCTGATCTTGGCAGTGAACCAATCTGAACTCCCCACAGTCAGGGAGCAACAGGAAATATTGATTTTTTCCAGGTCCATTACAGAAAATGGGGCACAAAACAATCTTGGGAGGAGGGAGATATAGCAGGGCAGAGCAGCAACAATTCAATCTGAGAAACTGAAATTGAATTAATGGCCACAAAAGCCAGAGAGGAGACAAGGGAATGCTAGGCTAGATGAGCAAAGATATATGAATTGATGCATAATGAAAAGAGTGAGGCTACCAAGGAAATGTATACAATGCCAGAAATAATGAAAATGAAAAGATCACTACAATGAAGGAGAAGGCTGTCATTGTAGTAACTTGTCTTGAC
This sequence comes from Pseudochirops cupreus, assembly GCA_028627135.1. Lineage (NCBI taxonomy): Eukaryota > Metazoa > Chordata > Mammalia > Diprotodontia > Pseudocheiridae > Pseudochirops > Pseudochirops cupreus. Next base: position 565,107,218 of record CM053582.1, on the reverse strand, counting down.
CTCTGCAAAGAAAGAAGAAAAAGTTCTACTCCACTCTTTTATTTCAAAGGGAAATGTCAATTAAGAGTGTAAAAGGTGACAAGGTTTCTGAGTCTCTTCTTTGTCATTTCCATTTTTTTCCTTAGTTTTGGTCATTTATTTTGTTCTATTTTCTTTGTTTTCCTAATTGTTACCACAGAAAGCTCATTGATTGATGGTGGGAAGAAACTATATTCAGAAATGCCAACTTTATGAAACTTAGGTATCAATAGTTTTATGAATCAACATCATAAATGATAATAAAGGCATAAAAATAATTAAAATGTTGTTTTGTTTCTATAGACATGCCTACATATAGGTGTGCATAACATAAAAGATGAAATTGTAACATTCCTGCCAATTAATAGGAAATCCAAGTTCATTACCTCCATGTAGGAATGAGCTGAGCTAAGAACACTCAAGTTCCACATCAGAAAGTCTAATTAGTGCTTCTGAAAGTGCTTTGTGGGTTCATTTGGTAAGTAAAAGTATGCCACCTCTCATAGGATCATATATTTACATATAGAAAGGAACATAAAATCTGTCTAAGCTACTGGCTCATTTTATATCTGAGGGAGGGAAGTGCAAGGGAGGCTAAGATAGTTGATAAAAGTTAAACAGGTCATAAATGGCACAGGTGAGTTATGAGCTCGTGTCATTTGGATTCCAAAGCCTGTGCTTTTTTTTGTTTGTTTTGTTATTCCATGTACCACATTGCTTGATCCTATTCATACATAGAAACCTTTGCATATTCTAGACCCTGTGAGAGGCATGTGTGTAAATATATACATACGTGTACATGCATGTGAGTATACACATTTGTATTTATACATGTGTGTACACGTGTGTGTATAACATGATGAAAAGGAAATAAGTGTTAACATCTAAGGGGTTCTTGTGGTAAGTGGCAACAAAATCAACTTTGAAGCAAGCATTTGATTATAGGAAGAAGAGATGAAGATAGTATGTTTTAGACATGGATGAGGTTTCCTTTTTGAATGACCTTCCTTCCATGGAAATATACAAAGCAAGGTGTCAGGACTTCCTTTTAAAATCCTAACCTCTTTGCACTCAAAATTACTTTACTTCAAAATACAATGTTCTCTTCCTAAATTCAAACAAATGCTGTCAGCAATGAAGATTTTTTCCACATGATATTGGAAAGAAAAAAAAAAAGCTTTGCCTGACTTGATTTTGATGTGTACATATGAAAATTTGGTGCTCTCATGAACCAGCGTTGCAAAATAGAAAAGGGAAACATAGTTGAACCACACAGCTCTCTATTCCTGGAGTCATTCATGCCAAGTTGAAATCAATAAGTTAAGGAACCATATTAACAGCCAGTTATCACTTTACAAATTCAGGTCATAAATATCTCAATTCCTTGGTAGAGTTTTTGTGAGTTTCTGTGGCTGAAATATACAAAATCACTACTTGGTGGTTAACATTCCAATGATGATGCACTGAAAGGAAGAGGAGAAGGAGGAAGAAAGAAGAAGAGGAGGGGGAGGAGGAAGGAGAAGATAACTTTACCATTTCACTCATTTTTTTATGTTATGCCATTTCTCAAAAAGACATGATCTGACTTTGACCTTAGGTTTTTTTTTTCTAAATAAAGACAAGAACAGATTAACTGAAATGGAATTGATACAAATTTATCTTCAGGATTTTTTAAAAATTTTCCTTCAACTTAAAAATAAAAATTAATTTTCAAAATAAAATTTTAATATATTGAAAAGAAATTATGACAAACAGATGAAGGTAGGCATCAGTCTTATAAGATTAATGTTTTAATCCCAGCTCTTCTGCTGACTATTTTTGAGCGAGAATCTTTCCCTGCCTGAGTTTCAGTCATCTTCTCTGTTAGACAAGAGTCCTTGAGTAGATCTCTTACTATGTGCTTTCCAATTCTAAAGCTATGATCTAACGTCCCATGTAATCAGCATTTTAAGTCAAATTGTATCATACATTGAAAATTACTCTCCCACAAGTTTTTTGTTTTTTTTTTCCTCGGGAAAAGACAAAAGTCTCAATGTTGACTGGACAGATGGGTGATACTTAGAACAATTTTATGTGGGCCTCAATCTTCAAGGGAAGTCATTGAAGATTGCAGTCTTCACTATTTTTGAAAAAAAAATGCTTCATATTTCTTTTTAATCACTGTTTCTCTGCTACATCAAAACAATGGCATCATAATTGAAGCTAATTACAGAAGGGAAAAAATCCTCAGTGAATTGTTTTTATATTTGCTTTTATGTCCTGACAGTTCCGGTTTCACAAACCACTTCCTTTGCTGACATTCTATAAAGTAAACCTTTGCCCACGTCCTTGCATTGATTATATTCTGATACGTTGGTGAAAGTGGAATTTACCATCTTTAAGAACACTTTCTAATATAGACTTTCTTTATCCAATGATCTTGATGCACCTATAGAAGATATCTTCATGTATTATCCAGGACTGCACAGAGAGTATATTCTTACTCTCAATACTAGAAGGGAATAATGTTATGGAACTTTTCTCACTACCAGAAATCTCCTTTTTCTTAGCTTGCCTAACTTACAGGAATTTCTCATTTTCTTCACTCCCATTTATCTGTATGATATATTAAAGGAAAGAAATCCTTGATTCAGAATAAGAGGATGCTGGTTTGAATCTCTACCACCTCAGCTAAATATGAGCAGCTTAGAGGCAGGAAGTGATTTTTTTTCTTCTTTTTTATCATGAGTACATAGCACAGTTATTTCAATAACATGATAGGAACTGAATAAATTGATGAAACTCAACTGAACCAAATTTTCCTGATTCCTTTCCTATATACCTTTTTTTTCTCCCCCATTGGACCATACTGCTCCTTTTAAAATAATTAGATAACTACCCAATTCACTATGAAGTATCACATACAGGACTTTCACGAATAGAGATATGTACTTTTTCTGTATTCTCCCCAAAGAAGAAAGTGATGTGCAATGGATTATATCATCCTGAGAATTATAGGACCTAGGTTCAAATGTTCTCACTCTTTGTCTTTTTCTTTATCGTGAATAGTTTCTTTTACCTCCAGGGGCCTCAGTTTCTTAATATGTGGGGCTGAGCTAAATTACAGTTAAAGTCTCTTCCGACTTTAAATCTATTACAGCACCCCTGTGAGGTACTTGGATTTGTATAGTTTTGGTTACCCAGAGGGAGCTAGATTGTAGTAATCATATTAATCAGGGTCTAGGGGAAAATATTGAGTGTGATTTTTCTTCTAACATTGAAGGTCCTAATTCTTCATTAGTATACTTTTCCTTCCAATCAGAGAGTACACACAAAATTTATTTTATCAATGGGGACTATGGTAAGAACAATTAGTATAAAATACTTGCCACTACCCCATTCCCCAAACAAAAAAGAAAAAAAAAACACAATACCAATTTTCCCACAGGTGTCCACAAAAGAGAAAATACAGGTTCAAACTTAGATCACAATGGTAGTGAAGCACATATGTAAAGAACATTTTTGTCAAAAGAACAATGGGTAAGTTCTGGTACTACTGGAAGTCCTTTCCTAATTTATTTATTCCACAGGTAGTACTTTTCTTGGTGTTCCATTCGGATTGACTTCAAAGGAAACCATTTTTTTTCTTTGACTCATGCTTCTAGAACCAGCTAACTTCCTCTGCTGACTATCTTTCCATAGGCATTTGTTCTCAATGTTCCTCTCTCAGCTTAAAGTAGATGCTTGTCCTACCACCAGATAATGAAACTTCAGAGATAATGTAATTGCTCCATCTGAGGTCGTCCAGGGATGTATCTTAATTAATTCTAAAATCACTGTCAGTCCTGGTCACATATAACATGGGATAGTTATTATTTTATTACCAGATCAAACCCAAAAGAGACATGCCATTTTGTCCTTGTGGACCTATGGAATTTGGTGGGAGACAGGGAAAATACCACTTTACCTCATCAACTGTTCAAATGTCTGAAAACTGCCTAATTGCTACATGTTAGAAATTTTAGAGGGTGTGGATGGAAATGATATTACTTTTGTAAATCACCCCCTGTTTCATCAGCTTCTCTGACTTACCACCCAATTAAGGTCTCCTTAACCATAACACAGTACAAGTCTACTAGTCACTCATAGCTAGAGGGAAACTCTTCCCTCCCCAAACTTCCAAAACAAATTTATTTGAATGCAGATAAAATATTAATATAACCCAAAGAATGACCAGTATAGGCTACCTTATCCATGTTCTAATATGATACTTCAAGGGCCCGTCATATTCAAAAGAACATTGGTCTACTTTCAAATATGCTCTCCTTTAGGTAGGTTCTGCTGTTCCATTGCCCAGGGTTTCTTGCTTAATTTTATGTCCAGAACTTCCTTACTTTGTGGTCCTTAAACTTTTGGCTTAAGCACACTTAACAGTGGTGAAAGAAAAAAAAAAGGTGTGAAAAAGAATGGAGTGTGTTCAAGTCATAGAGTAATGGACATGACATCATAAAGAACTGTAATTAACTCCTCTCTCTAACACTTACTAGCTTTGAAATCCAAGTCAAGCCACTTCACCTTTCCTCAATTTTCTCATCTACAAAATGGGAATAATAATAATAATAATAATAATAAAAAATAACAACATCAACTACTTCCTACAGTGGTTGTGAGCATAAAAAGGTACCATTTGTGAAGTGCTTTGTATCATCATGATCATTTATTATCATTATCATTAAAATGAAGAGAAAACAGTATGTCTGGTAAAATAATTCATGAAGTAATTTTTAAAAGGAATTTTAAAATATTCTGCTGAAGGAATCATTTTAAGAAAAAAATCATTTGGATAAATAAGTTTAGCTGTGTTTGGAATGCAGGTAGATAGATGGAGAAAGTCATTAGAGTATGGTAAGAATTCATATTCAATCCTTCAGAATATCAGATAAAAAAAATCACATTGTAGCTGTCCAGTGCTTGTGGCAATATAATATAATAAGACTATTCAACATTTGTGACTGAGAAGAAGATAATTTTTTGATTAGGAAAATTCAAGAAGACATTCAGCACTGTATGCCTTTGAGCTTGTCCAAACTCAATCCAAAACTTTGAGAGTTTTTAATGATGTGAAACTATAATGTGATGAGGAATGAAGGAATGGAAAATGTTGATTGATTTAGGGATGGTTTGTGAATTTTAAAGCCAGTTATACCCTGCTTAACATCTTGCCCAAAGTGAAGGTGCTACTAATGATAATACAGTAGCTGAAGATCATAAAATAACTTGATTCTTTTGAATCCAGAAAGACCAAGAAGTTGAATCTTAATCCCCCTTGCAAATAATGCTAATTTCACTGAGGAAAAAAAATGAATGGCAAAATGCAGTTGAGTTCTCCTTTTTCAATGACTTGGATAGAGACACAGAGGACATCAAATTATCAATTTATTACATTAGAATGAGAGAATAACAGATAGGTAACATAATTGATGACAAATTCCAGAAACTCTGACAACATGAGAGTCTGAACTAGAACATTGCACCAAAACTCATAAGATCAAATGGACAAACAGATTATCATATATGGGTTCAAAATATCTGCTCCATGAGTACAAAAAGGAAGTGACATGGTGGATATGAAATAGCTCATCAAGGGGAAAATAACAGCTTTAGGACTTTTTGTGGATTCAAAAATCAATATAGCCTAACAGCATGTTATCCATTTGAAAAGAAGACAAAGAAATACTCAACAACATGAGTTATATCAAGGGAAGCATACTATGCAGAACTGGAAAAGCGATAGTCCCACTCTATTCTGCCTAAGTCTGACCATGTCTAGAACTTTGCATTCACTCTGATGTGATATGATTTTGGAAGGATATTGATGAAATTGAGAGCATCAAGTGGACAGGTGAGAAAGTTGACCATTCCATGCCATGTGGGCATTAGTTGAAAGAAGTAGACATGCTTAGTCAGGAGAATAACAAATATAAAAGTGAGGGGGAGTGGTAGCTATCTCCAAACATTTGAAAAACAGTGATATAAATGACAAATTTTGCTCAATTTACTTGGTCTCCAAGGAAAGAATTAGGAACAATGGGAGGAATTTCCAAAGACCAAAATTTAGACTTGATGACAGAAAACTCTCAGTGACAAAAGAACTATTCAAAAATGGAATGCACTACCCTGTGAGGGGTGGGTCCCTTCTCACTGCATATCTTCAAGGTAAATTTAGATAGACACTTATTAGTTACACTGTATTGGGGATTCCTTTATGGTGGTGATCAGACTAGATGGTTGCTGAAATCCTTTCCAATTTTGAAATTTATGTGATTCTTTTATTTCTATCAAAGCCATCAAATGGTGCTGTTACCTGTACCCCAAAGTTTCTGAAAATTACCTGTCAAAAATCTCTCCAAAGAAAACATTCTGTGACCTGAATGAAAATGTTCCTTCACCTTCTGATTTTTCCCAGTAAAATTTGACAAGGGTGATGAATAAATACATGCTTTCTCTGACAGGTCAATATTATATTATAACATACTGATATAATTTAAAGTGATTAGCTAATCTGATGACTTTTTAAGTTGATTTAGATATGCTTTATACTTTATGTATATGATTTAGTCTTGAATAACGACATAAGGCTTTTAAATAAAACTTCTCTACTGCTTTCTTAGTAACAGATCACCAACACGTGTAAAAGTACATGATGTTTATATTCATTCATACAAGAGATGAATTTTAAGCCTCAGGGAAAGGGCATGAGAAAGCCCTCACCACCCCACTATTTGTCCAGGATAATTCAGATTTTCTATCATTAATCAGTCAATCATTAAAGATTTTTAAAGCACCTACTAAGTGCCAGAAACCACATGTGCTACTTTCATGGGATACAAAAAGAAGAAAAAGATAAATCCTACCCTAAAGGGATTTTCAATTTAATAGGGGAGACAACATGCAAACAAATTTTAATAAGCAAGCTATATACAGAATAAATAGGAGATAATTAATAGAAGGCAGGCACTGAAATAAAGAGGAGTTGGGAAAGGCTTGCTGTAGAAGATGAGATTTGTTTGAGACTTAAAAGGAGGTCAGTGGTCAGAGTATAGGACACAAAATAGTCCAGGCATGGGGGACAATCAAAGAAAATGTCTGGAACTGAGAGATGGAGTGTTACAATTGAGGAACAGCCAGGATGTCAGAATCACTGGAGCAAAGAGTGCATCTTGGGAAATAAGGTATAATAAAACTAAAAAGGGAGGAGAGAGCTAGATTGCAAAAGGCTTTGAATGCCAAGCAAAGCATTTTATATTTGATCATAGAGGTAAAATGAAGTCTCTGAAATTTATTGAGTAGAGGGCTGATATTGTTGGACCTTTGCTATAGGAAAATCCTTTGATGGCTGAATGGGGAATGGATTGCAGTGGAGAGAGAGTTGACCCACCAGCAGATTAGATTGACAAATGTTGGCAACAGATTGGATATGGGGAAGAGGAGTGGATGCTGAGACAATGAGGAGTCAAGGATGAGTTCTAAATTGTGATCCTGAGTGACTGGGAGGATGATATTGCCCTATATCACGATTTGGAGCAACTGTTGGAGAATGGCTGGCATATGTGGATTAAGTTATTCATTACCCAGAGAAAAGAAAGGACATGTCCATTTCTTAAGTGTCTCCCATGTGTCAGGCAGTGTGTGCTAAGCTCTTCATGGACATCACATGTGATCATCACAACTACTCTGATAGTACAACTCCTCTTGTACAAATTTTAAAGTTTAGGAAACTGAGACAGAGAGTGGTTAAGTGCCTTGCACAAAGTCATGCTGAGGTCAGATTTGAACTCTGCTCTTCCTTATTCTAGGCCTAACATTTTCTTCAGCATTCCATCTAGCTGCCTAGGTTTTTGTTACATCTTAAAAAAAAAATAAAACAAAAACCTAAAACAAAATGTGAGACTCAGTGTGACAATGGTTTTACTCAAAATTCACAAATACATTTCCATAGCATTTAGTTTGTTTGGGATGAAAAATATCCTTCATCCTTAATTTAGTGAAAAAAAATAAACATAGAGATCTCTTAGGATAAGAACAGGAATTTATTCTCTTCCCTGAGAGAAGAGGGTGGTCTTCCCCATGACTCATCATGGAGAAGAGGCAAGTTACAAAAGATAGTACAGGAATTTATAACTTAACTTAGTCAAGACCCCTCCCCAACTGTTTCCTCTCTCATTGGTGGAGAGGCATATTCATCAAATTCTTCTCCAAGTGGGACAGCAAGAAAAGAGGGGGGTAGGGTCCCACCAAGGCGGGAAAACAGACAAAGGAAGATAAAAGTGATTGACAGCAGCCAATAGAGGAGTAGGGAGGAAGGGAAAGTTAACCCCAAAGGGAGAAGTTTTCACTCATCCCATACAAGTTCAATTCAACAAAATTTTATGAAATACCTCCTGCAATCCAGGGACTCTTATAAGTAGTAGAGATACAAAAAGAAATTAAATATTTCCTGCCCTCGAGGAATTTCATTGCCCTGGGGAAAGTTGTCAGACTCTTCCACTTAACCCCAGGTGATGAGACTGTATTGGAATGGGCATGTACCTTATCATTCCACTTTATCTGCATTGATAGACTCAAATGAAATTATATACATATTGCACTCCCTTGAATACCTCAGCATCCTATATTTTAAAAAAAATGAATATTTTTTCATCGACATAAGACTTTTTTTTGGATGTCAAAGATGAGCCATCTTTAGATGTGAATTGAGTGTTTATGGAAATAAAATAAATTTTAGATCAAAACTGTCTTTCATCTTCAGTTATTTGGAGATAAACGTATTTTGATGGAAACTAAAATAAAATGTATATGATGAAGTGGTACATAAAATGACTGATGAGTTCTGATATCTTTATCCCTCTCCTTTAAACCAAATTTGTTCACTTTTCAGGGATATGACAGACATGAACATTTCATTTAAAATCTAAAACAACTCTCTGGCTCTCTCTCTCCCTCCCTTCTTCCCCCCCCTCTTTCTCTCTTTCTCTCTCTGTTTCTCTCCCTCCTTCCCTCTCTCTCTCTGTCTCTGCCTCTCTCTGTCTCTCTGTCTCTCTGTCTCTGTCTCTGTCTCTGTCTCTCTCTCTCTCTCTCTCTCTCTCACACACACACACACACACACACACACACACACACACACACACATACACACACACACAGTCGCTTGAGAAGTCCCATCAGATTTTGTAAACAGAGTTCTCTATCACCTGCTTAGTATCAGGTTTCAAACAAGTAGAAAAGAGACACAAATCTTTTTTATTTTTTTTCCACTTCATTATCACCTCTTACATGACTTTCCTAGCATCGCTGCTTTAGTACTAGGTCTTAGAGATTGTCTAGTCCTATTCCTCCCCCAGTAGACAGATACGGAAATTGAATCCAAAGAGTGTGATTACTTTGCCAGAATCGCACAGCTATTATAGCTTGAGACTACATTTGAAAACAAGTCCTCTGTTTCCACTGTTCTAAGCTACTTTAATAATGAACATTTATTTCTAAGACCAAAACAGAACACTGGCTTTTACCACTTTATAGAGATTTTCAGAGTGAAATTTCCAAACCTGTTAAGGTGTCATAGGGAACACTTAGGAAGGGAATTTGTAGAATACGCAAAAATAAATTTTTAAAAAGTCAACTGGGGAAGTGAAATAATCTAGGCACTATGTCTCCACTCTAACCTTGACATTAAAAAATGAGTAACTTATTGACTACAAGAAATGGTGGCTTAAAAAAAAATCCCGAAAATTTGATTGAACTTATCCACTATGTTTCAGCTTCTAGGTAGAAAGAAAAGTCATTCATATATATGGAGTATCTCCTGACTGTACCCTGGTGCAAATTAAATAAAATTCTGCAATCTAGAAAGGCTTTAAATACTGAAGCTGAGTCTCAGAAAAATAACTCAAATGAATAAGACAAACAGTTATTTGAGATTTTTTTAAAATTTGATTTAGGCCTTTTTTTTCTCATTCAAGACTTCCATGCTCTCAGGGTGTGTCTCACACTTTTAAATCATGGCCTCTTCACAATTTGGTAAAACTCTATGTGAATTGCTTTGGGACAAAATTTATCACCATGTGGACAATCAAGTGGTGAGCTTCTCCTAACCTAGCTAGGCTAGTATTAAGATGCCAAGCATATAATCCATCACTGGGCCCTTGTTAGAAATCTTTCCAACATGAATGGTATCTCCCAAAACTTGAGCTACTTTTGGCATAACCTTGAAAAAATCATTGTCACAGCCATACTAAGAAACATGTAAGTTCTATACTTCAGTAAAATATATATGTATACACACATCTATCTATCTATCTATCTATCTATCTATCTATCTAGTTGGGGTGTGTGTATGTGTGTGTGTGTATACATTTGCAATTTATGTCATTTTCACTTCAGGTTGAATCTCTTTACTATTTTTCCCCTTTTCTTTCTTTTATATTTAAATTTCATTGCATTTTTGGAAGAAAGGACCATTGACATCCAAATGAGTTTTTGCCAAATGAGAGGATTGTCCTGCTCAATTTGGGTCAATCAATAATTATTTAGTTGCTATTATGTGCCAGAAACTGTGTGAGAGTTTGAGGACATAAGGACAACAATGAAACCCTAAATCAACAAGAATTTAAGTGTCTACCATGTGCCAAGTATTGTTAGGCACTGTGGATAGAAACATAAAAGTAAAACAATTTCTCTTCCCGGAATGGTTCATTCTAGATCCTATAATTCCAAAAATGACCTTTTTTTGCATTACCAACAGACTTTGAAATATAATGTAGTCTAGTACCTAACCAGGCTCCAATTATCTGGGACTACAGAAGTCATTTTTCTCTACCATCTCAGTTTGCCCTGGGCTCATCTCTCAGGTTATGTGTGTTTCCAACTAGGTAGGTCAAAATCTGTCTCTGGGCTTAGTTCGCTTCTCTGTAAAATGTAGGGGTTGAACTGTTGCATTGTTTTTCTCCATTTACCAATTTATAAGATCTTTCCTAGTTATGTATATGTGTATAAATAAATATATGATCATTAGTCATCCTTAATCACTTACCATGTGCCAAACATAGAGCACACAAATATCCAAGCCAGAGAGTCTCCACCTTCAACAAAGAGGGGATTAGTAGCTAGAAATGAACTTTCCTTCAGAAACTTATTCATATGACAAGTGTTTGCAGAAAAGGAGATCAGAATAAGAAGGGCCAGGTGTGGGGAAGATCTAAAAAAGACATTCATGTAGCAGAAAAGTTTCTGAAAAGTAAATGGGCTCCAAGACATTGGGGCCCAAGAGCAGAAGTGGCATATGCTGAAAGCTCTCCATCATGTGGTCTCATTCCTGTGGCTAAATTCTTGCTAAATAGTTTCTCAGGGATTCAGGAGTCAAAGGAAACATGACTAGATATTTCATAAAACTGATGGAAAGGAGAAATGATCACCAGTATAGGGTATAGGGCAGGAGGCATTTCCAGAGCTGAAAGAGGTGAAACTTCTAAGGGTAAAATCTCTAGCATCTGTGAAAAGTCAGTTCATGAGAAAATGGTTAGAGGTTAGAGAGTAAAGTAAAGCAAATAAAAACAATTGCTGTCTTTCAAAAACAAAAAAAAAGTTTACTTGCTTAAAATGTGCGATACTTCCAATTAGTTCAAGACTTAAGAAAAAGTAGGGGAGTTATTTTCATTTCAAAGCTTAGATATTTCCTTTCCATTAAGAGGAGAAAAATATTCCTACCTGTATTCATAAGGCATGAGGACCCAGTACATACTAATTGATGATGACCATAACTTAAAGGCAGGCTAAGCCAAATTACGAATGTAAAAGAGTAATTATTCACTGAAATTATATACTGAGATGGAATAATTATAGATGACATTTCTAATGATGCTGTCATCCTCGAAAAATGAGCATGAAGCAACATAATAAAATTTCTACCGGGGTGATAAAGGATGATATTTACCAAATCAATGCTGTGTATACAAGATCAACATTCCTTCCCACCAATCCCCCTTTTTTAGGAAAGCTAATTTCTGAGAGTATTCTTAGAAATGTATTTGCATGCTTTAATCCTAGGACAAATACATGGAAAATGCCATGTTTTCATAATCTCATGAGCTGCGAGAAACCTTAGGAATTGGTTAGTCCATATCATTTATTTAACAGATAAGGAAACTGAGGCTCTCGGAGGAGAAAGTAATCATTCAAGGTCACAAAAGAGTCAGCAGAAGAGCAGAGATTAGCGCTGAGCTCCCACCAGCCCAGAGCCATTGATTTCTCCACAAACTCTGGAGTTCTCTGTAATAATGTCTCAACTTTGGAATTAATAAGAAGGTACAATTCTATGGTGTTTTGATGTTTACAAGATGTTTTACATACACAATTTCTTCAGAGCTTTACAACAATCCTGTGAACTAGGTGTTACACCACACCACTCTTATGGATGGAAAATCTTGTGGATCACAGAGGTTAAAGGACTTAGCTTTGGCTGTATTCACCTTTTTTTCATTTCAACAGGGAGAAGACAAGGGGCAAGGGTAGGCAAAGGCCAAAGAGTTATTTTTTATGAATGGAAAAAACAAAAAAAGTTATTAAGGCATTTTTTTTTTTTAGGGCAGAGAAGAGAGCTGAAAGAAGTGAAGAAGCAGGTCAGTTTCGAACCCTACAAGTTGAACTTAATGTAAACTAAAAAAAGAAGGTTATACATGGTAGACATGCATGTCCATGCGGAACTTTTTATTTTTTGGATTGCTATGTATATAGAATTATCGATTTTATTGTGTTTCACATATGCACGTATATACCCATATGTAGAGAGAATATATACAGATATACACATAGATGATGTATACATACATACATACATATTTGTGTGTATGTGTGTGTATAAAACTCATGATCTCTCTATCCATATTTTTCTATCTATATATTTACATGTAAATCTATATAACTATATCCATCAACAAATATCATTTTTGAGTATTTCAGTAATATCAACAAGCTAACAAAGAAACAGAATTTAATGTCCAGTCTTCCAGGCTCTAGGTTCAGCTACTCTACTACCCTGTGAATTATGTGAGATCAGGCCTTTCTGCTTTATAGGAATAACTTCTGCAGTTACCATTTTCTGACATATAGAATTGCATAGGACATACTGAAAAGCAGAGCCATCTGCATCCTTGGGAGCCTCAGGTAAGCTATGAGTTATAATGGAAATCAAGTCTTTGATCAGAAAATCAAGAATGCCTTTACACTGATTCTGTGGGATACAGAATGTAGCACAAGATTATTCCAAAGTATTTTGTCAGAGTAATGCTAGAGATTAAAAACAACAATCCATTTGAACTAGATAAAAGAAGGCAGTGGTACAAAGTGTACTTTGAGACCTGAAGAAGTGTCATGATCACAACAAAAACTGTGTATAATGACATATCTGTACTTCAAAAAGGAGAAAAGAAGGTCAACAATTAAAATTTAGGCTATCCTAGAGAATAACAAAATATAAAATTTTTGACATAGAAAGAAACATTATTTTCTAGTTAGGCAGTCACCTGGCATGGGTTGGGGTAGAATTGTTTTGGCATATTCCTAGACTCTTCATTTTCCCTAACTTGGTACTTAAAAGTTCTGTATTGCTAGTTTATTTCAGTTGAATGTTTATTGAAATGATTTGTTTATGGGTTCAAAGACTAAAAACTTGAAGAATACTTAGGGCACTTATAGTCTAAGAATTCTTAGACTGGGGTTCATGGAACTCTATGTTATCTAGGGATAGAAATGATGACATCCATGAACTAGGGAAAATATTTGTTTTATTAGTTTCTAACTGGAATTAGCATTTCCTTCAACAATATGAGAACATTATTCTGAGGAGTCCATAGGTTTTATGAAATGACCAAGAGTATCTATGACACTAAAAGAATGAAAAATCATGACATACAATATTCATTTCATTTAGAAATAAAGAAACTGCAGACCAGAGTGGTTAAATATCTTACCAGGGCATGGGAAAAGTAGTATATGATTATTGTTTGAGAGGAGTAATAACCACTAATTGCAATAGCCACTGATAGAAGGAGCCTTTAACAAGTCAGCACAAACTATTCATATTGAATTACCTGGCCATTCAGTCACTAGGACCCTGAGGAAATGGGAACAAGATATCTAAGTGATGAACTAAGGGGAAGGAGTTGAAACAATTCCATATTGAATGATAAAACCTGTGGAAGGAGGCATGCATGATATTCCTACCACCTTTTTTGCATGTAATAGTATTTTATTTTTTTCAACTACATGTTATATAAGCAAGCACCCTAGCACAGCCAGGATGGCCTGCTAGCACAGGTCCTTTTGATCTGCTTTATAAAGGAAAGTCAGATTTAAAGGGATTAACAACCCTATTTTAATTACAGAGAAAGAAATGAGTATCGAAAATACAAGCAAAGAAATTAGCACAAAGAGCAACAGACAGGGCTCTAGCTGTCTGAATATAGCAATATTGCTATACGCTTTACATACATCACTAGATAGAAGGAACACAGACTCTAAGCAGTCAGGGGGCTCTGAACACACAGCTACCCACAGTCTTAATCAAGAAATCAAAAGATCCTTCTCATGAACAAACCCCCAAAGCAAGATACTAACCTCCCACAATATATAACAAAGACTCAACATCTGATTGGCTGAGTGCTGAGGAGCTTGAAAATCCTCATGCCCCAGCACTTAATTGGAAACTCTCTATAGCCCAGAGCCTGATTAGCTCTGGTCCAGAACTCTCTATGTCTATTAATGGGCAAGGAAGATCTTCAAATTCTCTTAAAAATACATGTATAAAGATAGATTTCAACATTTATTTTTGTAAAATTTTGAATGCCAATTTTTTTCTCCCTCCTTTGTTCCCTTCCCCCATCCCTAAGATGGCAAACAATCTTATATAAGTTGTACAATTATGTTAAGCATATGACATTAGACGTATTATGAAAGAAGAATCAGAACAAAAGGGGAAAACCATGAGAAACAGCAACAAAATAAAACAAATAAGGTGAAAATAGTATGCTTTGATCTGTATTCAGACTCCATAGTTCTTTCTCAGGATGTGGATAGCATTTTCCATCACAAGTCTTTTGGAATTGTTTTGTATCATTATATTGCTGAAAAGAGCTAAGCCTAATCATAGTTTATCATCACACAATGTTGCTGCTAACGTACACAATTTTCTCCTGTTTCTGCTCATTTCACTCAGCATCACTTCATGAAAGTCTTTCTACATTTTTTTCCTGAAATCTGCCTGCTCATCATTTCTTATAGAGCAACAGTATTCTATTGTATTCACATACCACAACTAATCCAGTCATTCCACAATTAATGGCCTTCCACACAATTTCTAATTCTTTGCCATCACAAAAAGAGCTATTATAAATATTTTTTGTACATATACATCAGAGAAATGCTTCAAATCTTTTCCCCCAATTTCTTGTTTTTCTTCTAGTTTCACCTGCATTAATTTTGTTTATACAATAACTTTAATTTTAGGTCGTAAAAATGATCAGTCTTACATTCCATGAAATTATCTTTTGTATTGTTATGAATTCTTCCCCTGTCCATAAATCTAAGAGATGATTTTTTTCATGTTCCCTTAATTGTCATTGTCATTTAGAGTGGAGAATCAACAATGATAGAGAGATGCCTAATAGATGCTAAAGTACTACAGGTGCTCCTTTTTTGAAGGATAGTGTGCTGATAGCATAATGTCCTAAAATACTGTACTAGTAATTAATTTAGCAGGTACTTAGCCCTTAGTGACTAAGAAGGTGCAAACTCTGTCTCCTGTTGTTGACATAACAGGAGACAGGAAGCCAATGTGTGTGAGTGTGTGTGTGTGTGTGTGTGTTTGTGTGTGCATTTAAGAGGAGCCCCAGAGAAGAGACAGTGAGAATCAAGAATTTTTTTCTTCTGGCAGGCTCCTGGTGAAAGAAGCTGTTCTTCTGAGAGATCTGGTGAAGGTTGGAACTGCTACCTCGAAGGCCAAAGTGGCTGCTGCCTCCTGGAAGGCCAAAGTAGCTGCTGCCACCTGGAAGGCTGAGATTTCTTCTTGGTCCTAGGGCCAGCTAAATTTCTGGAGGACTGAAGAAACATGACCAGGATAAGACTTTGTTTGTTTGTGGCTTGGTTGATCCTTGAGTTCCTGGAAATGGAAGTTGTGAAGGTTTTGAGGTGTGCTGGACCCTGTGAACTTCAGTGTGTAGCAAGAACCAGCTGGAGGACTAGACTAGAACCTGGGAGCTGTCTGCCTCTGAATCCAGGTAACTGTTTGGTGGATTCAGGTAAGAGCTGGGAACATGGAAGGGGATCCAGGGAAGCTGAGAGACCACACTGAGTCAAAAATAAAGAAAAGACCTCTCCATGGATATTGAATGTAAGATGAAATTGAAGTTTACTAGACACCAGGGGTGGAGGGTTTGTGTAATTTTCTAATGATTGCATTTAGTGATTAATGATACTTAGTGACTGGTTGCTAGATAAGTGACTGATTAAATTAATCTATGATTGCCCCATGAGTGGAAGACTGACTTATATTGTGAAATGATTGAATGATTAAATAAGGAGGGTTTACCGCATCTTATTTCCCCCCTGTTTATCCTACTCCACTCTACTTTTACCCTGTCCCTTCTCAAAAGTATTTTGCTTCTGCATTTTACAACCCCTAAACTGTCTTCCCTTCTATCAGATTCCCACCCCCAATTATCTTTCTTTCTTTCCTTCCTACTGGCCTTTGCAGTAAGATAGACTTCTTCACTGAACTAAATGTGTATATTATTCCCTCTTTGAACCAGTTCTGATCAGAGCAAGTTTCATGTGCTCCCCTCCACTTTAAAATCTCTTTCAGACCTCTTTTATGTCAGATGATTTATCTCATTCCATTGCTCCCTTTACTGTTCCCCCAGTGCATTCTTCTTTCTTGCTCCTTAATTTTATTTTTTAGATAATCATACCATCATCTTCAACTCACACATCAGTTTTTATATACTTCTACCTGCCTATAATGCCATGCACAAGCAGATTCCCAAAAGAATGCTACTGTGAACAGCTTTTAAGGTTCTGATTACACAGTATAGTGAACACTCCATTTATTCCATTACAAATCAAGGCAAACATCCACAATATATCACAATATAATATTCACAACACTACATCTTATCACAGAAAATCACAATATAGTGTTCATAACAGCTTAAAATTGGCATGGCCACAGTTTTCACTACAGAGATCCACAATATTTAGAACAAGGAGCAAAAGAATAAACATCTGGTTTCCTTAAGGGGGAAATGCTCCTCACTTAATCATTCAATCAATTCACAATACAATAATCAATCTGCCACTCATGGGGAAAATAATTGTTATTCAGTAATCTAGATTCGTAATTACTAAATATCATTAATCACAAGTACAGTCATTAGAAAAACCACACAAACCCTCCACCCCTCAGAGTCCAGCAAACCTCAATTTCATCCAAGGGAAGGAGGCTTTTTCTTCATCTTGGTTCTGGGTGGCCTCTCTGATTCCCTGGATCCCCTTCCATGGTCCCAGCTCCTACCTGAATCCACCAGTCACCTGGATTCAGAAGCAGACAGCTTCTACGTCCTTGTCCAGTCCTCAGGGCAGTCCCTGGCACACACTGAACTTTACAGGGTCTAGCACATCTCAAACTTTCACCACTTCTGTTGCCAGGAACTCAAGGATCTGACATGACATGAAGAAACAAAGTCTTATCCTGGTCAAGCTTCTTCAGTCCTCCAGCAGTTCAGCTGGCCCTAGGACCCAGTAGAAAACTCAGCTTTCCAGGCAGCAGCAGTAACACTGGCTTTCCAGGCAATATCAACAGCCACTTCAGCCTTAACCAGATTCTGGTCTCTCTCTCTCTCTCTCTCTCTCTCTCTCTCTCTCTCTCTCTCTCTCAGCCATCTTCAGTCTCCATGATTCTTCCTCCACCAGGAGCCGCCAGGAGGAACAATCCCAATTCTGTCTCTCTTTCTCTAGAACTCTTCTTCTATACATACATTGGCCTCCTGTCTCAGCCAATCCAACAGGGGAGTTCACACCCTCTCAAAAGGGGACAGAACTCACACCTTCCATACTTAGCCCTAAGTTACTAAGTGCTAAGTGTCTGCTAAACTGATTGCTGTTACACTGTCACAGTAATAAGAAATATTAAGAATATATACTGATAAAAATATTAAGAAATAAATAATAAGAAAGCTTTTTTAGGAGTTATAACTATTTTCCCATGTAGGAATATGAACAGTTTAGCCTTATTGAATCCTTCATGATTTCTTTTTTCCTGTTTACCTTTTTTTTTTTTTTTTACCATTTGGCCCATCCTGTTTTTCTTCAGTATTTTTTTCTTTCACTTTTACCAAGTTGTTGACTCTTTTTTTCATGATTTTCCTACATCACTCTCAATTCTCTTCCCAAATTTTCTTCTACCTTAACTCTCTTACTTGATTTTTAAAATTATTTTTGAGTTCTTCCATGACTTGAGATCTACTCACATTTTTCTCTGGCTTTGGATGCAGGAACTTTGATTTTGTTGTCTTCATAGTGTGTGTTTTGATCTTCCTTGTCACCATAGGAACTATGCATATATACATACATATATATATATATACACACACATATGTGTGTGTGTATATGTGTGTGTGTGTATATGTATATATACATATATATTCTTAACATTTGATTATAGAAATTTAAATTCTAGATTCTTTCCCTTCCTCCTTTGTCACATACCCCCACTGAAAGGACAAGCAATAATACAGGCTGTACATATATAATTACATAGAACATCTCCACAATGGGCATATTGTGAGAGACTGATTATATATCCTTCCTTCCTATCCTGCCCCCCCTTGTTCTATTCTCTACCCTGTCCCTGTCCCTGTCCCTGTCCCTGTCCCTTTACAGAGGTGTGTACTTCCAGCAACCCTACCCCCACCCTGCCTGCCCCTCTGTCATCCAACCTCTCATCCCCATACCCCCTACTCTCTTGTGTGGCAAGATACCCAGTTTGGAGTTTATGTCATTCCTTCCCTAAGACAAGCTCAAAGAGAGTAAGGTTGACCCTTTCCCTCTTGCCTTCCTGTTCTTCCCCTTCACTGTAACAAGTATCCCTTACCTCTTCTATATGAGATGATTAACCCCATTGTGTCTCTCCCTTTCTCCTCTCATTCTAATCCTCTCCCACCTCAGAATTTCATCTTTTAGAGTATCATCCCTTCCTATTCAATTGCTGTGCCCTCCATGTATTCATATATACACATATTCAGCTATGTGTTTGTATGCATATATAAACCCTCCTATATAGACATATGTGTGTGTATACATGTATACATTTGTATCCACTTCACCTATCCTCATACTGAGAAAAGTTTCATAAGTTAGTTTTATCATTTTTCCATGTTGGCATGTAAATAGTTCAACATTGATAAGTTCCTTATGATTTCTTTTCCATGTTTACCTTCTCATGCTTCTTGTATTTGAGTGTCAAATTTTCTTTTTAGTTCTGTTTTTTTTCCTCAAGAATGTTTGAAATGACCACATTTTCCCCTGGAATATTATACTTAATTTTGCTGGGTAGGTGATTCTTGGTTTTAATTTTAGCTCCCCTGATCTCCAGAATATCATATTCCATGCCCCTTAGTGGTTTTTTCAAGAAGATATTTCACATTGCTTTCTATTTTTTTTCATTTGTTTGGATCTGTTTCACAGTGTCTTGATTTCTCACAAAGTCATTTGCTTCCATTTGCTCCAGTCTAATTCTGGAGGAATTATTCACTTCAGAAAGCTTTTGAGATTCTTTTTCCATCTGGCAAATTCAATTTTTTAAGGCATTCTTCTCCTCATTGGCTTTATGGGCCTCTTTTGCCATTTGAGTTAATCTATTTTTTAAGGTGTTATTTTCTTCAGTCAGATTTTTGACTCTCTTTTCATGATGTTTTTGCATCATTCTCATTTCTCTTCCCAATTTTTCCTTCACTTCTCTTATTTGGTTTTCAGAGTCCTTCTTAAGCTGCTCTATGGGTTATAGGCAGTCTTCATGTTCCTTGGAAGCTTTTGGTGTGGGAGTTCTGACTCTGTTTCTTCCTCCTGTTCCATGCTTTGATCCTTTTTGTCCCCCAAAAAGGAATCTAGAGTTCAATTGCTGTTCTTACTTTGCTGTCTTTGCCTGCTCATGTTGCCAGTCAATTACTTGCATTTTTAGCTCTGTGGAACTCTGCTTCTAGAGGGGAAAGCTCTGTCCCTAATCACTGGGGTTTTCACAGCTGCTGGAGCTATTTTGCAGCCCCCACCAGCTTTGGCTCACTGAAAACACACCCCAGAACTACCACCCAAGAACACGATCCAAATCCAGGCCACTTAATGCAAGAGCATTTATCTTCTGAACAATTGCTTGGCCCCCCTGCAGTCTGCAGGCTGGGAGCTCTGAAGCAGCCATATAGAGGCAGCTGCAGGCCTGCCACTTCTGCCACTTCTTTGCCCTTGAGACAGTTTGGCCAGACTGCTTTTCTCCCCCAAATTTAACTGAGTTCCACTGACCTTTCACTTTGTCCTTGTTTCTTATGGCTTGATAATTCTGGAAACTGCCACAGCTGTCACTGTAGAGGCTCCAGCTGTGGTTCATCCTGGCCTCCCCAGGACCAAGCCATGGTTTCAGGCTGGCCTGGTTTTGGCTCCCAGAGTGTTGTGATGAGGCCTTCCTGCCAAGCTGCCTTCAGTGGGAGATATGTTTTTCTATATTTTTGTGAGTTTTGGAGCCCTAAAATTTGTTTAGAGTCATATTTTATGGGTATTTGAGGTGGCTGTGCGGGAGCTGTGGAACCTTGATGCTTCTATTTTGCCATCTTGTCTCCACCCCTTGTAGATAATTGTTATTACATTTGCCTGGAAATCTCCTCCATATATCCATATTCTACTATTCTTCTAGGTGCCAGATGTCCCCAGGGGTTCCAACTGCCCTCACCCCAGGAAAAGTAGATTTTTTTTTAGTCACTAAAATTTCTAGGCCTAATTTTCTGAGAAGTTGTCATTTCCTTTCATCCAAAGAAGCATTCTTCAGTGGAACCCCCCTTCCAACTCCAAAGTATGTTCTCTTTCCTTTTCTTTCCTTATTAGTCTTCCACCCCTCCTCCTCATGCATTCCCCTGTGGGATCTCCTCTCTCTGAGACCTCAGAGATCACCTCCCTGTCATTGTTAGGCATTGATCTGACCCCGATGTACCACCCATTCCTTTCTGTTCCCCTCTTTCACTTACCCTCCCACATTGAAATGTAGTCTCTCAGAAGAAGATTCTCTTGTAGTCGGGATACTGCCATCTTCTGTCCGTATTCACCCTTGTTCACCTTTCAACTGACGGCTCTCACAGATCTCCTTGTGAATATTTAGAAAGAAGTCCTGGGCTTTCTGCTGTCACTTCATTCCTGCCCGCGTTTATGTGTTCTTCCTCTATTTCTGTTGTTTGGAGCATTTCACATGGGAATATTCTCCTCAGTTCTGGTTTTCTTTCTTAAAATGTTTCAAGCTCTTCTTTACTCCTGACTGTTTATGTTTTGTCCCGCATGGTTAAGCCCCACTTTGTAGGATGGGTCACTCTGGGCTGCGTCACAGGTTGTAGTCATCTTCAGCAAATATCATTCACTTGCCTCCTTTTTTTCTAGCAAAAAATACTCTTGAATTACTTGAATTCCCTTTGCTTTTTATTTGAAAATCTTTCTCTTAATGAGGTGCAGAAATATTGTTGTTGTCGTGTGCTTTGTTTGTCTGATTTCTATTATTAAATTTAACCAATATGTATCTTGGAATTTGCAACCTTTTTTTTTTTATTTTTGCTTTCCCCCCGGAATGAGATCTGTGAATTCTTTTAATTTTAATTTCTTCTGGAAGACTTATGATCTTTAAGTTGACTGTACACATCCTATATGATTTTTTTTTGTTTGTTTCTCTTCATCTAATTCATCTTTTACTTCCCGATTTGTTATTCTCTCTTTTGTTTCTTTGGTAAGGTTTGCAATTGCATGCTCATGATTTTCTGTTCTGCTCCATGTTTTTTGCTGTGCAGAACATAAAATCTGCTCTCGTAATTCTCATTTCTCTTTAAACTACTCAGGAACAATACGTCATAATTCCATGTTGTCTTCAACTTCCATGGGATCTTCTGTCTCATCAAATGTTGAATCACTTTCCTTTTTTTTTATGCAACATTTATTCATAGATGCCAGATGTCTAGTAAACTAGATCTGAAGACCATATTTTCTTCTTTTGTTCTGTTCATTTTTCTGTTTACCTTCAAGGTCTTTGAGACTCCTTTTTCCTGGAATCTTTGGTACTTTCAGCTTTCTCCTCCCCATTTCCCCCACATACTTATTTTCCTTTTTGCTTACTCTTGATTCCCTTCCTATCATTGTGGTTTTCTTGGGACCTAAAGCTCAAGGAGCCTATCTCTTTCCATAATGGGCAATTCACAGTTCAACAAACTAGCTTTTTTTTGTTTTTGTTTTTGTTTTGTTTTGTTTTTGTTTTTCCAAATGACTTTTGAATTGTCTGAACTAGCCCCAGCTTGATATTGTTCCATCAGATTCATGTAGTGCTACACAGCCCTCCATATACTCAGTGTCCTGTCCCACTCCCTCCATTCTTTGACTCTTTGACACAGTGTTGACAGTTTAGAACTTGATGGCATCAGGAGTTCAAAGCTTGCTTTTGCCAGAATCAGCAGTTCAAAGCTATTGGAAGTGCAGGTCATTGGTACTTCTTAGATGCAACCCCAGAAACATTTTGCCTTTGAAGGGCTGTGGTCAAACTGACTGTTGAGTCCCAATAAAACTTCTACAATCTCATACTGTCCCTTCATACAGTCTCTGTGTCACTGTGCAAAACAAGGAGGGAGCACTAGGATTTAGGGGTAGGTGTGAATATAAGCCTTTGTCACATTATTGGGTCTTCTAATGGGGCCTTAGCATGGGAGGTGGGGAGGAATATGGAGTGAAGTAATGGTCAATGAGCTAAATTAGTCCCTGAGTTTTTATTTTTTTAATTCTTTTTTTATTTTCTGTGTTCTAGATAACGGAAACAGCTAAAAGTCATTTGTCCTTGGTGCACGATTTCTGTTTTGTGGAGGCTTCAGAGATTGTGGACATTGGATACAATGTCTAGTCTGCTATCTTGCTGCTCTCATGGTCTGGAAAGTCCATCATAGCTTCTTGAGCTTGTCAATGGCATGATTAAATATGTGTTTGTCTGAAAGAAAGAAAGAAGGAAAGAAAGAAGGAAAGAAGGAAGGAAAGAAGGAAGGAAGGAAGGAAGGAAGGAAAGAAGGAAGGAAAGAAGGAAGGAAGGAAGGAAAGAAGGAAGGAAAGAAGGAAGGAAGGAAGGAAGGAAGGAAGGAAGGAATAAGAGAGGGAGGGAGGGAAAGAGGAATACATAGTTAATGGTCACATATTCTGAAAGTCAGTCTTTCAAATAAGAAAGATTTTTGCTCTATATCCACCTTCTGTTTTTTATTATTGCTACAAACTCATTCTTTGTTGTTTGCTTCCTTTTTTACCCTTGTCTTCAATATGGTTTTAAATAAAAAGGGGATAATAATGCTTTTAAGTTTCTGATTATTAAAAAAATAAATTTTATCTTTGGCTTCTTCTATGTTTTCATGGTCATTGGAACTAAATAGGAGTTAAAAGAGGATGTCCATTTTTGATGTTAGTATAATTAAATATCTATTCAAGGCACCAAGATGCTGATTAAAGGGGAAAGTACTAAAGTGACTATAATGAGATTTCCCTGTGATAGGTTTCTGTTATATTCAGCATTCACTCCCATCTTATCTCGATTTTAACTAGACAGCAAAACATTCATTAATTGGTGAGTGATAACAGGTAATCTTACTAGCATACTAAATTTGTGTATTTGGGGAAATAAAATAGTCCTGGCCTCCAAGGATTTGACACAATAAGGCACTTTAAAGAGCTTACTATGCCCATATAAAGTATTCATTTCAACTCTGTGTATCGTGTCTGAATTCTGAAATTCTCTATTCAAAAAAAATACCTTGATGTAATGACATTGAAATGCAAGAAAAATAATAACAGCAATTAAAATGTGATTGCTCAGATTTCAAAAACTAACAGGGCAGAAGTAAAAAGTTGTAGATAACTTATCTCTAAGAAGAATTCATAACTAGAGATGGCTCAGAGGAAAATTATGAGATAATGTGGATCATCACAATTACATAATATTGAAAGTATTTTGAATGAACAAAATCAGTACAGTTAGAATACAGAAAAATAGATTTACAAATATACATACTTGTATAAAATTTCTAAAATAAACGTCTGCCAGTGAAAACCCACAAGAAAGACTAACTAATTGCTCAAGAGATAAGTAATCAAAGAGCACAAACTTTCTATAACAAGAAGGAGAAAGTTATAAATGACTAATCATAGGAAAAGAAAATTTTAAAAATTCTGGATTTTTTCAGACAAGTATCTATTATTTTAGTATATGTGAGGCAAAGAAAGAAACAACAAAACAATGCCTCCCCCCCAAAAAAAAATACCACCAACCGTAATAACAAGAAGTTATTGTTATTTTCAGAAAAGAAGTGATCAGACCCTACCCCAGAGAGGTGTATATGTGAATAAAGAAAATTGTAGGAAGAGAAGGGATATTGTAGTTGTGGAAATATCAAGAATTGACAACAGATTGCCTAATTAGGGTGAACAAGGAGGTTAGAAGGACACTAAGAATGTAATCTGCTGCAGCTTTAAGGAAGTTGGTGCCCTTCAGAGTAATAATGAAGTTAGGAAGATGGTATACATTTGGATGGAAAATGAATTCTATTTGGCAGGTTGAGTGAGATGTTTACAATACATCCAGTTTACATACCTAAAAGACAAGTGGTGACAAAAGACTGGATATTTGGAAAGAGATTAGGACTTGATATATGGACCTGGGATTTGACTTCATTGAGATTATAATTGAATTCTGAAGAGCTGATATCAGTAAGTGAGATTGTAGAGAGAACAGAAGAGGATCCAGGACTGAGCCTTGTGTGAATTCATGTGTAATGGGTATAATATAGATGAAGATCTGGCACAAGAGGGTGAGGAGAAATAGTCACACAGGAAAAAGAGAAACCAGGAGAAGGAAGTGTCAGAAAAAATCTGGAAAGGAGTGATTATAGTGATAATAATGATAATAGAAGGATGAGGATGCAAGGAGATTAAGGGGAAGAAAGGTTTTCTCAAGTAATTTGGTTGAGAAGTGAAGATTTTTTTTTTTTATTAAAAACAAATTTTATTTTTTCATAAGAACAATTTTACTGCCAAAGTGAGTCAATGATATCAAATAAGGACTGTCATTTTCATTAAGAAAATTCTATTTCTTGGAAGAGCTGTTCGCAGGTGATCTCAGAGTATGTATCAGCACCTTGTCCGAAAACAACTTTATCAAACCAAAGTCATGGGTTTCCTCTTTCTAGTTGTTGTATTCTTGGAGCGCCTGAGCCATGAAGAGTTTGCCCAAGTTCTGTGCAGTGAACTCTTTGATGTT
>CM053582.1:565044345-565081094 GCA_028627135.1 Pseudochirops cupreus | reverse complement strand
CTGTCTTTTCTTTTTGGAAGGGGGAAGGTAGGGCAGTTGGGGTTAAGGGACTTGCCCAAGGTCAAATGGCTAATTTTTGTGTTACATGTCTGAAGTTGGATTTGAACTCATGTCTTCCTGATTCTAGGGTTGGTGCTCTATTCACTACACCACCTAGCCACCCCTCTCCACTTCTCTTATTGATTTTCAAAATCCTTCTTGAGCTCCTCCATGGCTTATGACCAATTCATATTTTTCTTGGAAGCTTTTGATGCAGGAATTTTGACTTTGTTGTCCTCTTCTGGTTCTATGTTTTGATCCTCTTTGTTCCCCAAAAAGGATTCTATAGTGTGATTGTGCTTCCTCTGTTTGCTCATCTTGCCAGCCAATTACTTGACTTTTGAGCTCTTTGCTACAGTAGAACTCTGCTTCCAGAGTGGAGAGAGTTGGATCCCAAATTGCTGGGGTTTTCACAGCTGTGTGACAGCTGTTGTCAGAGTAATGCAGATGGCACCCTTCTTACAGCCACCACAAGCTCTGGCACACTAGCATTCCTCACCCACCCAAGACTGTGCTCCAGATCCAAGCAGGTCAAAGCAAGAGTGATTACCCTCTGAATGGTGATTTGCTCCCCTTACAACCTGCAGGCCAGGAGCTTGAGAGGCAGCCATGTGGCAGCAGTTGCAGCAGCTGTGCCTCTGCCACCTCTTGCCCTGGGGGCAGAGACTGCTCTTCTCTCACCCTGGATCAACTGGGTTCTTCACTGTCCTTTTACTTTCTCTTTGGATTTTATGGGTTAAGAGGTCTGGAAACCTCCACAACTGCCAATGATTCACTCTCCTGAAGTCTGCTCCAGCCAGTCTGTGCCACTGCTCAGGGCTGCCCCAGGTGTGGGTCCACATAGCTCATGTGGGGCAGCACTTGGCTCCTAGCTTTGTGCAATAGACCCTTCTTGTCAGCTGACCAGGTTGCCTTCATTAGGAGATTTATTTCTCTCTGTCACTTTGTGGGTTTTGTAGCTCTGAAATTTGTTTAGAGTCATATTTTACAAATATTGGAGGTGGTTGGTGCAGGAGCTTAAGCAAGTTCCTACTTTTATTCCACCATCTTGGCTCTGTCCCCCTTAGCTGGTCCAAACAGATTTTCTTAACACATGTCTGGTTCTATTTCTTCCCAACTCAGTGAAGTCCAGTGCTCTACTATCATATCTTAAAAAATGTACATTCTTCTATTTGACATTTATAGCCTTCCAAATTGTTCCCCCAACCTATCTTTCTAAACTTATTTTACAGTATATCCTGTCTGGAACACTGCATCAAACTGACCTTATTCTGTTCCCTATAGAGCACAGTCTATGTCATGACTCTTTGCCTTTGTCATTGTCTTTCTTCTTTCCCCCATGCTTAGAACAATGCCTGCGACATAGTAAGTTCTTCATTGATGATTATTCACTGACCAGCTATACCACATACATATCATCATCCTTTTCATCTCTCAAAGTCCAAAATTTATTTCAATATTCAGCTCAAGCACTATCTTCTACATGAAATATTTTTTTGAAATCTACGTTACTCATGCCTTCTCTTCTGCTGAAAAAAGTACATACATATGTGCATATATATACATAAATATGTATTTATGTATACATAAACATAAATATGTAAATATGTGTACACACACACACATTGAATGACCCTAATGTGGAATGAAATCTCAGTGAGGGCAGAGATTTTTTTATATTTCTCTTTGTATCAACAACACTAAGTATGATGTCACAGCATTGGTTTAATAAATGTTGAGTGAGTTACAGTTATGATATAAAATAGACTGGACATAGATGGTATGTAGACACCTTTCCCTACTCTACCTCCTCATGTCACAGAGCCAAGGTTTGAACAAGGTTCTCTGACATGAAATCTAACAGCATGTCCTGATAAAGGCTAAAATCATTCCATTCTCATTTCCAAATAATTCATTCTCTACTATAGACTTTGTCTATAAAACTCAAATCAAATTCTGAATATAGCTCAGGAACTTGGGGCTTAATGGAATGGGACTAGTCTTAAAAAAAGACCATAAAAATTAATGATATTCTGGAGATGGTAGAGGCAAAGTATTTTGACAAATAAAATCACTTTTTTGAGAACTTGAATGGCCCTCAGAGACCATCCATTTCTAGCCCTTTATTTTATAGATGAGAAACCTGAGTTCCAGAAATGGGAAGTAACTTTGTCAAGGCCATATAAGTAATAAGTGAGAAAGGCAGGATTCAAAGACAAGGGCTCTCAATTTTGTGTTCTTTTCATTGAATCATTCTATTTTTTTCTCTTTCTATGGTCAAAATATTTGGTTATGAAAATGAATTGCGGCTTATCATTGGGACTCAGGCATAACAACAAATGAATTAGACCTTCCTCTGCTGAAATGTACTATTTTTTTTACCTATGACTATAGTAACTCACAGCCAATATAGTGAATAATTTAAATAAGAATGTAGAAAATACTTTGATGAGTAAAAAATGCTAACATTCAGCTAATCCACCCCATTTGCTTTATAAAAGGGTATGACCAAAAGACTATGACCAAAAGAAAGGAAATGTCTTGCCTAAGGTATCAGAGCAACATAATGCGAAGCTGGTAGTCTTGTTTCTTATTGACAACACTTAATAAGTGTCTAGGAAAAGTTGTTGGAACTTAATGTGTGCTAGGCCCTAGTCTATGCAATGGAGATTCAGTTACAAAAAAACAAAAATAGAAACAGACCTTACCCTGAAAGAGCTTACAAGCTGATGGGGTAAGACAATGGACAAAACTGAGCAGAAAAGTGGAGGTTGGTGGAAGTTACCTGCATGGGAACTCCAATATCCAAGAGAAAAGGTAAAAAAATAAATGAGGGTGGGTCTGGGCCTATCCACAATATTGAGGCTGTAGCACAGCAGTTCTCAACCTGTGAGTCACAACCCCTTTGAGGGTCAAATAACCCTTTCACAGGAGTTACAGGAGTTGCCTAAGAGCATCAGAAAACACATATTTCTGATAGTCTTAGGCTCCTCTTACCATCTCCAGGAGCATCTGGCCACATGCAGATATGCCCACATACAAGTATTAAAGGGTTGCGGCATTAGGAAGGTTGAGAACCACTGCTCTAGCAGGATCTCAACATTATGGCTTATTTTCACTTAATGAATTTGATCTTGTTTTTAATGGAGACAATGAATTATGACTTGTGCTCCAACCTTGAGGAATACCCACTGAAAGTGTTCCTAAAAACTTTCCATGTCATTCAAGAATAGGAAATGCAAAGTGTTTCATTGCAACAGAGAATTGCATGAATATTGAGAAGGACAGTTGGCTGACTGTGCCAATCACTTCAAAACAAGGGAATTAGTACATTTATTTTTTTTCCTAAATGTTGCAACATATTGCAAAATTTGAAGGCATATGCTGTTTAAAATTGATTATGCAGCATAAGATGTTACATACATAATATTAATTATTGTACTTCTTATAGAATTGATAAATAAGTGGGTCTCTATTTTATTAGGGAAGATGGTCAGTTTTTGGACCACAAAGTTATAAACTAAAGATAACTCCATCAAGGCCATTGTATTGCCCTGTACACATTCTCTTTTGCTTGATATGTAAATAGTATATTTAAGTTACTTGTCTTCCTAAAAAATCACTATGATTGGTGTTAATATCATCACTCTCACTTTGATGGTGAGAAAACCAAAACAATGGTGAATATGAAAGCTAAGCCACAGTTAGTGGTCTTTGAAAGATCACAGGAGAAAGGCATTAGAATGGAAAAGGAGAGAAGATTGCTCCAAATTTCAATAAAATGAGCTCCTCTGTCCATAGACTATTGAGATTGACTTTAAATCCTGGTGAATTGTGTGAAAGATGACTGGTGTACATCTAGAAAAGGAAGTGATGATAAGAAAGAGCCAGTATGGCTTTATCAAAAATGGCTTAGTGTAATAATATGAGTCATTCCCCAATCAATAAATGGTGGATTGATATGAATATGCATTTTTGAGACAAAGAAATCTAAGCTATCTATAGTAATATAAAAAAAACATTTTACATCACCTTTGCTTAGAGAAAAGCAAATTAAAACAACTCTGAGGTATTACTTCACACTTATCAGTTTGAAAATACAAATGTTGGAGGGGATGGGGGGAAATAGGGTCACTAATGCATTATTAGTTGAATTGTGAGCTGATCCAATCATTCTGGAGAGCAATTTGGAACTATGCTCAAAGGTCTATGAAACCATGCATATCCTATGGCCCCACAGTAACAATACTAGGTTTATACCCCAAAGCAATCAGAGGGAAAGAAAAAGGGCTTATATGCACAAAAATATTTATAGAATTTTTTTTTTGTGGTGGCAAAGAACTGGAAATTGAGAGGATGGTCAACAACTGAGGAATGGCTGAACAAGTAATTGTATATGATCATTATGAAATACTATTGTCCTATAAGAAATGATGAGCTGGATGCTTCCAGAAAAACCTAGAAAGACGAATATGAACTGATGCAAAGTGAAGTGAGCAGAACCAGGAAAACATTGTACACAGTGAGAGAAATGTTGTACAGTGATCAACTATGAATAAATTATCTATTTTCAGCAATACAATGATGATCCAAGAAAATTCTGAAGTTATGGAAAACATGCTATCCAACTCCATAGAAATAACTGATGGAATCTGCATGCAGATTGAACTGTACTTAAATATATATATTCTTTTTTTTTGGTCTGCATTTTCTTTTGCAACATGGCTAATATGGAGATGTTCTGCATGACTAACTTATATCAAAGTGTCTTCTCAAGAAGGGGGGAGGAGATCAAGAGAGGGATAGATTTTGAGTTTCATATGTACATATATGTACATATATGTACATATATATACATATGCATATGCATATACATATATACATTTGTCTCTATGTATATATATATATATATATATATATATATATATATATATATATAATTTTAACATGATTGATAAATACATTAAAGTAAAACAAATTAAAAACAGAATAGGCCAACACAGCATCCTCCTTATTTACAGAGGTAATAGACTGAAATATCATGAGTATATTCCAGATTCACTTTTCCTATTTAGCAAAATAATTGAAAAAAAATGCCATATTTTTGTAATCTAGGTAGGAAGGCATAAGCTTAGGAGTAAAAATTAATTGTTTTTGGGACTATTTCAATGGTGATATCTGAAGAATAGCTATTAAATATTCAAATTTCACTTGGAGCAAAGTCCCTAGTAAAGTGTTTCAGGAATCTATTCTTTGTCTATTGCTACTTTTTACAACTATCAAAAACTTTGATTCAGGTATTTTATGATGTGTTTCTCAAATTTAGAAATGACAAAAAATCTTGGAGAATTGATAGCTTGGTGACTGATCACATCTCAATACTAAAATATCTAAATAAAGTAAAAGTTGAGCTGAAGCAAGAAAATAAAATAAAATTTCATTTTACCACTCTTTAGGGTACAGTAGATTGCAAATTCAATATGAGTCAATAATGTTATATGACAGCCAAAAGAAACACTTCTGGAAACTCAGGCTGTGCTAAGAAAGGCATATTCTACTTAATGATGAAGGTCATACAATTTTTTTTTTCTATTCTGCCCTGGCCATCTCATATATAAAGTAAAATGTTTAATTTGGGGTGCCATATGTTAGGAAGGAAATTGATATACTAAAGAACATTCAAAGGAGAATATGCTAAAGTTGAGATAATGCCATATGAATAAACTATGTTATTACAAGAATAGCAATCAATAAACATTTATGAAGTGCCTACTAAGGACCAAGTACTATGATAAGTGTTGGGGTTATGAAAAAGAGGCAAAAGTCAGTCTTTATCCTCAGGAGCTTACAATCCAAACAGGGAAACAACATACAAACAAATATACACAAATCAAACTATAGATAGAATAAATAGAAAATAATTAACAGAAGGAAGGCACTGGAATTAAGGGGAGTTGGGGAAGACTTCTTATAGGAGGCAAAATTTTAGTTGGGTCTTAACAAGTCAGGAATGTTAGTATGCAGAGCATACAGAGGGTTTCAGGCATGGAGGACAGCTAGAAAAAATGCCTAGAGTCAAGAGATAGAGTATCTTGTTCAGGACTTTTTTCTAGAAAGCATATCTTGTTCAAGGAACAGGCAAGAGACTGATATCATTTGATAAAAGAGTAAATTTTGGATAGTAAAAAACAAAAAAAAAAATGGAAAAGCACAAGGGGTCTTGGTTATGAAAACCTTTGAATAGAAAACTGAGCATTTTGTATTTGATCCTGGATGCAATGGGAACCACTTGCATTTTTTGAGTAGTATTGTGAATAAATCCCCCAAGAGACAGTTTCTAGGTAGTTAATAATCAATTTATTAATTAGTCTAGCCAGTAATTATTAAATTGATGGTCAGTGGTTTCTCTCAGTAACTGAAGATACCAAGGGAGATTTTGAAATGCCTTAAAACAGATATGTACATTATGACAGGGAACTCCCCTGATAAGTTAAACTCAACCCTGATTGGTGGACATTTAGTGAAGAGATAGGTTAGAAGTCTTCACTTATTTCTGCTGAAGAATGTTCTGCTTGACCTAGGAGAAGTCACCTACTAACTCTAGGTCATATTTTCCTCATATGCAAAATAGAGATTTTGATTTAGTTATCTCTAGGATCCCATTCATAAAAGTCTATAATAACTCCAAATTCTCTGTTATTTTTCATTCTTTTAATCATGACTTTTGATTTAATATCAAACAGAGTACCAAATGATAACCCTAAGATAAATTCCCTTGATGTGCTAAAAAAAATAGGAAGTACATCGTGTATCATCAAAGAAGGAAACATATTGAATCATAGAGTTTGCATTTTGGTATTGAGAATTTTTTAGTGACCTCTATCAATGTGTATTTCATATGTTTCATTAGAATGTACAGCTAATCCAAGATTTTCAGAAACTATGTCATCATTACATAGACCTTGGGAAATTGACCATGATGAAAAGACTTGAAGTTGGTGGCCAATGAGGGGCTATGTTAAAGATCATTCTAGTTAAGTTTGGAGAAGGTTAATTAATCAAGATGCAGCCACCAAGTCATAACTATCCTGCTTGAAACTCTTGATTTTCAAAATCCTTCTTGAGCCCCTCCATGGCCTGTGATCAATTCTTATTTTTCTTGGAGGCTTTTGATGCAGGAATTTTGACTTTGTTGTCTTCTGTTTCTATGTTTTGATCCCCTTTGTCCCTCAAATCGATTCTATAGTCTGATTGTGCTTCCTCTGTTTGCTCATCTTGTAGTCAATTGACTTTTGATCTCTTTGTCAGGGTAGAACTCTGCTGCCAGAGTGGAGAGTGTTGTGTCCCAAATTTCTGGGGTTTTGCACAGCTATTGTCAGAGCTGTTGTCAGAGTTATGAGGAAGGTGCCCTATCTACAGCCACCACAAGCTCTGCCATGCTAGTGCTCCTATCCCTAGGATCACCACCCAATTCTGAGACGCAGATCCAAGCAGGTAAAAGCAAGAGTAATTCGCCTCTTAACAGTCACTTGGTCCCCCTATGTAACAGTAATGAGATTTGAAGTTCCTTTTGTATTGCTAAATTAAGAGGTACTTAGTACCTAGTTCAGATTAAGCTTCTGTTAAAGCAACAGAAGGTATGAACTCCTGTCTCCTGTTGCTGACTTAACAGGAAGGGGATGAGCAGGGAGGAGCAATATTATATATAAGGAAAAACCCAGAGATGGAAAGACAGAATTTCTTGGGACCAGCATCTGGAGGCAGAGCAGCTGCTGGAGAAAATTGAGAACTGAGGGAGATCTTCTTGGACCAGGCCCTATGGAGGCTGAAGAGGAGCTGAGGAAGCTGAAGAGGAAAGCTGCTCCCCTTTCCCCCCCCCCCCCCCAGGATGAATAGAATTGTTTTGATTTTGCAAACCTGGTTGGAGTGATTTTGATTCTGGGAACCAGCTGAGACTTCTTCTGGGTCCAAGGGCCAGCTGGAGCTGCCAAGGGACTGAGGAAGCATGACTGTGTTGCTGACACTTTGTCTGTTTGTGGCTTTATTGGGCCTGGACTTCCCAGGAGCAGAGACTGTGAGGGATTTGAGATGGACTGGACACTGTAAACTTCAATATGGAATGGGAACTATCTGGAGAACTGGACAAGGACCTGGGAGCTGTCTGCCTTTGAACCCAGGTGGCAGTTTGGTGAATCTAGGTAGGATCTGAGACCATGGAAAGGGATTCAGGGAATCTGAGAAGCTAACCCTAGTTAAGCTGAAAGAAGACTTTACTTGGATACTGTGTGCTGACTAAGAAAATTATAATTTACTAATAACCTAGGGGTGAAGGGTCTGTGTATTTTCTGGTGGTTGAATAGTGAATATTGAAGGATGATTGATTGACTAAATGATTATACTTATTGATTGATGACTGAATAAGTAATTGATTTGTAACCTAGTATGCCTCATGAGTGGAAAACTTTGACTATTGTATTTTGTGAATGCTTGAATTATTAAATGATTGTTCTTTGTTCAAAACTCTGTGACCACTGTAGTGGAAACTATGTGGCCATTTTCTGTGATAAGTTGTTGTGAATGCTATATTTTGATTATCTGTGATAAGTTGTAATATTGTATATGCTGTACCTTGATTTCCGTGAATGTTTTATTTTGATTTGTTATGGAATAAACAGAGTGTTCACTATACTGTATAATCAGAACCTTAAAAGATGTTCACAGTAGCATTCTTCTGAAAAGCTGCTAGTGCTTGGCTTTACACCCTATGATCTATAGTCCTGGAGCTCAAGAGGAAGTCATGTGGCAGCAACTGTAGCAGCCACTGCCACCTCTGCCACCCTAGAGGTAGGGGCCGTACATCACTCTTCTCTCACCCATTTCCAACAGGGTTCCCCACTGACCTTTTACTTTCTCTTTGGCATTTATGGGTTGAGAAGTCTGGAAACTGCCACAGCTGCCAGTGATTCACTCTCCTAAAGTCTGCTCCAGTGGGTATGTGCCATTCGACTGCTTTCCACTCCTGTCAGCCTGCCAGGTTGCCTTCAGCAGGAGATTTGTTTCTCTCTGTCACTTTGGGGATTCTGTAACTCTAAAATTTGTTTAGAGTCATTTTTTACAGGTATTGGGGGTGGTGGAAATGGGAGCTCAGGCAAGTTTCTGTTTTTACTCTGTCATCGTGGCTCCACCTGTGCCTGAAACTCTTAAAAGGAAAAATATGAAGTGGTGATTAGAGGATAGTATTTGGATAATATTCATGCCCTGCCTCTGAAGTGAACAGCCATGAGTAAGAATCATATAACTCTTTCCCATTTGACCCAATGGATTCAAGCAAGCTACCTAGGTGGTAAAATGGATAAAGCACTAGCTCTATAACCTGGAATACCTGAGTTCAAATTTGTCCTTAAACACTTGCTAGCTGTATGGCTACAGGACCGATACTTAACCTTTTCCTGCCTCAGTTTTCTCATTTGTAAAATGGGAATAATAACAGCATCTACCTCCTGGTTGTTGTGAGTAAAAAAAATAACATTGTGAAGGTATTTAGAAAACTTTAAGTCTTTTATAAATGCTAGCTAATAGCATTTGATTGAATTCATATGTCAACATCCTGAGATGGAAGCAGTTCTCGAGGGCAACAAGTCCATAAGCATTTATTAAGGATTTACTGTGTCCCAGGCACTGTTCAAAGTTTTAAAAAAGCAGTCAAGTAAGAAAAAACATTCAAATCACTGGCAAAAACATTGAAGACTCTTGTTGAGATGGCTCACTGAGGTCTCATGAGCTCATTGCTACAGACCTAAAAATTACCTTTATATTATTTTTGGCTAAAGACCCCACAGCTGGGTCCAAAATCAATCCACCCAAAGGCAAAGTTAACTCCACCTGTCCTAGATCTGTTTTCCTAGGCCCTTGCTTGCAAGAGTATGGCTTATAGGACTATGAGGTGGGGGAGGTGGAGGGGTTAACTGTACCTATCCATTTCTACCTACAAGTCTATGATTTCCTCAATGTCCCAGGCAACTTTCTCAGACTATTTATCGTAGAAGAATTTATTCTCTTTTCCCCTTGTGTCTTCTGAGAATCACCCTCACCTACTCTTCCAGCATAATCTATACCGTCTGCTTTATACCTCCTAAAGCTTGGAGAGATGGCAATTATCATCTCTATTTTATTTTCTAGTAAGACCTTTCTGCATGCCCCTGTCCCTGGTTTCTAAAGACCTCTAGGTCTTACTGGCCACCCTTCATTTATACCCTTAGGACTTCTTTTCTCTTTCATCTACTCATCTACCTTGCACCTGAACTAACTAATTAACTAACTCTCTCTCTCTCTCTCTCTCTCTCTCTCTCTCTCTCTCTCTCTCTCTCTCTTTCTCTTTCTCTCTCTCTCTCTCTCTCTCTCTTTCCCTACACATATATAATATATGTGAGTGTTATGTTACATTGCATTATATTATATCATATCATATTCTATCATATCATGTCATGTGATGTCATGTCATGTTATATTATGTTATATTGTCTCCCATTGGAATGCAAGCTCTTTGAGAAAAGGCATTGTCTAACCTTTTAAAATACTTATATTCTCATCACTTAGAACATTTCTTGACACACAATAAGCACCAAATAAATGATTTTTGATTTATTTGCATGTGGTAGGTAAGTTAGACAATCTGCAAAGGAATTAAGTCAGCCTTCTATGAAATGAGTTTCCAGATAAGGAGCTTCTAACTAATAAAGTCCAAGATGTATATTCCAATATTTAAGAAAGCAAATTATAAAACAGAAAACTCCTTGAAAACATCTGCAATGACTTGGAGTGGTCATGATCTGTCTTGTTGGAGGAAATACTCACATGATGAAATCACAGCTCATTTGTAGGATTAAAATATTTTACTGTATTTTAATCACTTTTAAATTGGAAATGCCTTTGTGATGTAAATGGTAATTTCCCTATTAACCAGGAAGCTTAATTAAGCATAATGTCCATTTCATAACCCTTTTTGGATAAGAGTGAATTTATTTTAGCATCTGTTTGATTTGGCAGACTGTCTCTGGAATTGCAATTATTTTTGAGCCCAGTATCATCTTCTGAATAGAGCTGATCAAACCAAACTTTTCCCCCCATTCAAGCATAGACTCTATGAGAGGAACAGTATTTTTGTATCCTCAGTGGGTAGCATAGAGTTTAATGCTGTGTATGCTCTAAATAAGCGATTATTTATTCATTGAATTCCTTTGAATTATAAACATGCCAGCCCTTGCAAAGAAACACTTGTAGAAATCAGTTTAACAAAACAAAATAGATTCTGTTAATTTCTATTTTGTTTGAAATATGTAAATGATCACCCTTCCATAACAAAAGCACATTAAGGAAGAGTTTAGGTAAAGAATAATTCTGCCAAAATTTGAAAAATATGGTCCCAACTAAATTCTTACCTTCAAGTGGAGACCTTCCTTACCACATCTCAATTCAGAATGGTACTAGAGTTGTGCCTAATAACAACATGTGCTTATTTGGAATAACTATTAAGAGCTACCAGACACTTTCTTCCCCACAACCCTGAGAGAGAGGTAGCTTGAGTAATAATAAGTAATAATCATAACAATAGCTGGCATTGGTCTAGTTCTTATGGTTTGCAAGATGTATCATATTCCTTAGCTCATTTGATACTCCTGGGAGATGCACCTTCATAATGTATTTATTACCATTTTTTGGACCTAAGATGATTGTGGTCCAGAGGCAAAGTGCCTTACCCTGGGTAACATAGGAGAAAACCAAGGACTGAGGGAGTAACAGAATATGAAACTCAAAATTGAAAAAAAAAAATCTAAAAACTATCCTTACATGTAACTGAAAAAAATATAAAAGAATAAAAAGAAACATATTTGAATTGACAGAATCCAGAGCTTCCACCATGTTCTCGAGGAGACTTCAGCATAGAACATAGATGGAAAAACTCATAGTCTTGTGTTTTCATGAAGAGGGAAATTAGCTTCTCTCTTGTTTCATGGTTGAAGCTAATTTCAATGAGCAGTATATGATGGGAAGAAAATAAATAGTTTTATAAAGGTAGCTTTCCGGACTGGAAAAACAAAACCAAACAAAATCCATGGTATTATTTTATGCATATCTAAAGTCAATTTCATACATATTCTAAAATACTAATATTTGAGGCTATCAGTAGCCATTATCCAGGACACTTGTATGACTGTTTGTAATATTCATTTAAATTCTCTTCAATAAGGATTTTTTAAATGTTTCCTATGGTTTCAATTTATAATGGATAATGAACCAATTGCGAACCAGGGAGACTTGAGTTGAATTTTTACCTCTGACACATACTGGTTGTGTGGCCCTTGTGAAAGCAGCTAATTCTCCATTTTAACAGTACCAAGAGCTCCCTAAAACTATAAGTTGCTGAGGGGTTGATATCTTTTGGTGGATGGAGTTCCTCATTGGGAGATTCCCTACCCTGATAAAACCATAAGTTACAGGAGGAAAATATTAGAAAATGTAATTTCAAGGCAAACATTAGTAACTGGAAAAAAATCACATAAGGTCTGATGAAAGAGGTGGACCTTTAATCGCACCTTGGAGGTAGCAAAGGACTCTAAGTAGCATTCAAAAGTAGTCAAAACATTCCAGGATTAAGGACAAACTGTGCAAAGGCATCAGTTGAGATGGGATCCCACTCTTCAGAGGAAAGAGAAAACAGAGTAGCAGGGCTGGTACACAGATGGGATGAAAGCAAAATCAAGCTAGGCAGATTTAGTGGGAGAAGTCACAGAAGCATATACAATAAACAGTGTGAAGTTTGGAAAACACCTTTCCCATTAATTATTGAGAAACCCTTAGAGAAACCCTCTTCTCTAGAGATGAAAATAAGTTACTTCTATCAGTCAAAAGTGTAAAATACACTTGAGGACACATATCACACAAATAAGACAAGACCATGTGTCACAGATACCAGATGGTTGGAGAATTTTTCATAAACATTAAGGGTTTTGAAGAGAGTTTGTTCCAAATCCTGACAGCATTTATGAACTCATCAGTTCAGAAATGTGGACATATATTTTTTTAAATACCTCTATTATGTCTCTGATGAGTGAAGCAGTGTCAGGAGCCATAAGGTATAAGCATCAGTTATTGTGAAGCACCTTTTTAATGCAGTCTGTGATTACATATGTGAATGTATGTGTGTATGTGTGTGTGAGTGTTGAATTTATGGTAGGAATCAATCAACATGTCTTAAGTTCCTTTTACTGTAGTGCCTGATACCATGTGCCCAAAACTGTGCTAAATAGCAAGAACATAGAGAAAGGTGTCCTCAAAGGACTCACAGCCTGATGGAAGGCAAAACCTGCCAACCACCATGAAGTAATAAGCTACAGACAGGATCAATTAAAGATAATCATCAGGGTGGGGTGGCAAGGTGGCACAGTGAATAGAGCGCCTGCTGAAGAGTCAGGACACTTAGTATTTACTAGCCACGTGACCTTGGGCAAATCACTTAATGCCGATTGTCCTGCCTTCCCTCCTCCAAAAAAGGAAAAAAAAAAAGATAATCAACGGGGGAAAATTTGAGAATTAGGTAGAATCAGCAGTCTTCTCATGGAAGATGAGTTCTTATCTAGGAAAAAGGAAGAAAATGAGGGAAAGCAGAAGCCAGGCAGGGATCAGAAGGGAGAGTGCTGCAAGCATGGGAAAAAAGTAAATGAAGTCTGGAGTCTCAGTCAGAAGATGGAGTGTCTTGTTTGAGCAATAACAAGGAAGGCACAGGAAGGTAGGGTAGATGAAGTCAGACATTGCCAGCTTGGAGAACAGCCAGGGAATTGTCTGGAGTGTGAGTCAGGAAATGTAAGGCCTTGTACGAGGAACAGGAGGAACACAAACGGCAGTAACCTGAAGAGCACATTGCAATGGGTGGCAACGTGTAATAAAACTGGAGAGGTGGGAGATAGTTAGGTTTTCAGTTAGTCAGTCAATGAACATTTATTAAATGCCAGACACTGTGCTAATCGCTGGGAATACAAAAAGAGAAAAAAAAGAAAATCCTTGCCTTCAAGGAGTTTATGATCTAATAGGGGAGACAAAAAAAAAAAAGCAAATGAGTATGTGGTGATAAATAGGAAATCATTACATTTTAAATGTAAGGCCTTTTAGTGCCAAACACAGAATTGTATATATGATACTAAAGGTGATAGGAGCCACTGGAATTTATAGAATAAACGTTTATATGTTCAGTTCTGTACTTTAAAAAGATTAATTGGTCAGTCAAGTGAACATAGACTAGAGTATGTAGAGGGTTGGGTTGGTTTTTTTTAGGCTTTCAGAGTTGAATGACTTGCCTAGGTTCACACAGCCAGTAAGTGTCTGAGGCTGGATTTGAACTCAAGTCCTCCTGATCCCAGGATGGGTGCTCTATTCACTGTGCCACCTAGCTGGCCCAAGGAAGAGATTTTCAGCAAGGAGACTAACAGTCTATTGCTATAGTCCATGTGTGATATGATGAAGGTCTACATCATGGTGGTGGAAGCATCAGAGAAGTAAAGAGATATGTGTGAATGATGTCAAAAAGGGAAACACACTAAGTCTTGCCAAGAGATTGGATATGCAGTGTAAGTCAACATTAAGATGCAAAGGTGGCATGCTACTGGAGGCTTGGATGACTGGAAGGATTGTGGTACCATTAAGTGGATCAATACACCCATGTAGACTGTATGATCCTGGACATCATTTAAAGTCCCTCATCTTTGATTTCCACATCTATGAAACAGGGATTATAATAGTATCAATCTCAGAGAGTTGTGATGATCAAATGGGATAAATTTTAAAATGCTCTGCACACATTTAGGCACAAAGATTGGGAATATGATTTCTTTGGCATTGGGACATCCAAGATAAATGATCTCCCACTATCAATGCAGTCCAGCAACTTCTTTGCAACTTACAGTCTTAGAGAATATCCTAGAGAATTGTAAAATAAAATGACTTGTCCAGTGTCATATAACAAATATATATGTCAGAGGCATAATTTGAAATGAGGTGTTTCTAGCTCTGAAGTAAGTTCTCTATCTACAAGGTCATTCTTTCTCTCACACAATATCTACTAATTGATAACATTTCTTTAGCTCTAGAAATGTTAGCAATTACTACCTCACACCTATCAATTTGTGTAATGTGGCAGAAAGGGAAAATGATAAATTTTGGAGATGTGGGGAAATTGGAACACTGCTGCATTGTTGGTGGAGTTGTGAATTCATCCAGACATTCCGGAGAGCAACTCGGAATTTTGCCCAAAGGGATGTAAAACTATGCATACCCTTTGATCCAGTAATACCACTATTAGATCTTTATCCCAAAGATATCTTTAAAAAGGAAAAAGGATTCACATGGACAAAGATATTTATAGCAACTCTTTTTTTATTTTTTGCAGTGGCAAAGAATTGGAAATTGTAGGGATGCCCATCAATTGGGTAATGACTGAACGACTTGTGATATATAAATGTAATGGAGTATTATTGTTCTGAAAGAAATGATGAGCCCACAGATTTCAGAAAGACCTGGAAAGATTTACATGACCTGATGTTGAGTGAAGTGAGCAGAACCACGAGAACATTGTACATGGTAACAGCAACATTGTGTGATGATCAATGATGAGACTTAGCTCTTCTTAGCTATACAATGATCCTAGACAATTACAAAAGACTTGTGATGGAAAATACTATCCACAAAAAGAGAAAGAACTATAGAGTCTTAATGTAAATGGAAGCTATTTTCACTTTTTTTCTTCTTTCTTGTTGTTTTCCCCTTTTTTTCTGATTCTTTCATAACAAGACTGATGTGGAAATATGTTTAGTTATTTTATTTTTTGCCTTTTTGGAGGAGAAAGGCAGGGCAGTTGGGGTTAAGTGACTTGCCCAAGGTCACACAGTTAATAAGTATTAAGTGTCTGAGGCCAGATTTGAACTCAGGTCTTCCTGAGTCTTGGGCCAGTGCTCTATTCACTGCACAACCTAGCTACCCTGGCAATGTGTTTAACATGAGTGTATGTGTATAACCTATATCAGACTGTTTGCCATCTTGAGGAAGGAGGAGGGGGAAGGTAAAGGATGGGGGAAAACTTTGAAACTCAAAATGTTGCAAATATGAATTTTGAAAACTATCTTTACATGTAATTGGAGAAAATATAATACTATTAAGTGCAAAAAATATTAGTGATTACTAGATTTTGAAAGGACCCTAGAGTTCATAGAACTCCACCCCTTTGTATTAGAGATAAAGGAACTGAGACTCATAGCAAGTTAAGTAACTTACACAAATTCACGGAGGAATTAAATTTTGGAAGCAAGACACAAGCTCATACTGTGACTTCTAAGTATAGTTCCTTTCCAGTGTTCCTTGATAGCTTCCTATCATATAATAATATATGATATTATATATTGTACATCATGTGATACATATGATCATATATATTGTCCTATAACAACAATAACGACAATTCATTATATAGTAGTTAAAAATTTATAAGATACTTTTTGCATTATTTTGTTTGATCTTCAAAATGACCTTGTCGGGTAGGTCTTATTTTCATCTTTTCTGTAAAATGATGGGAGTGAGAGAGGGTAAGAGGGTTATCCAGGTTATATAGTTAATAAGTAGCATAAGCATGATTTGAACATACATCTTCATGACTCTAGGTATAGCGCTGAATTGCTAATTAAAGAAATTATGAAGCAGGGGAGGCTTGCCTGGTTCTTTGGATGCTTACTGGGGAAAAAACAAAAAAACAGTGGGAAACAAATTTGCTATCACATTTTAATAAGGCAGAGTATGTAGAGATAAACCTGTAGAAAAAGTACACATATAAGCAGCAAAAAGTGATACGAAAGCAGATGGCATGAGGTCAGGGATAGAGTGAAGGCAAGCAGTGTGGAAAGAGAACGGGGAGGTGGGGAGGAACAGTGTCACTTTTTTTTAAAAATTATTTCCTATTAGTTTAAAACATTAAATTCCACAAGTTTCTAAGTTCCAAATTTTCTCCCCTCTAGCCCCCCCACCCCCACCGCCCCATGGTGGCATGTAATCTGATATATGTTCTACATATACCTTCACATTAAACATTAGTCAAATTGTAAAGAAGAAGTATAACCAATGGAATGAATAACAAGAAAGAAGAAACAAAACAAAACAAAACAAAAAAGAGAGAAAGTAGTTTGCTTTGATCTGCATTCAGATTTTGTAATTCTTTCTCTGGATGTGGAATAGCCTTTTCCAGCATGAGTTCTTTGGAGTTGTCTTATATCCTTGCATTGCTTAGGGGA
This sequence comes from Pseudochirops cupreus, assembly GCA_028627135.1. Taxonomy (NCBI): domain Eukaryota; kingdom Metazoa; phylum Chordata; class Mammalia; order Diprotodontia; family Pseudocheiridae; genus Pseudochirops; species Pseudochirops cupreus. The sequence goes on along the minus strand of CM053582.1, from coordinate 565,063,728 downwards.
GCCCAGTCCATCAAAGTCAGTCATCACAGATATGATATGTCTGTAATTGTGTATAATGTTATCCTGGTTCTGCTCCCCTCAGCATCAATTCATAAAGGTCTCTCCAGGTTATTATGAAGTCCATCTCTTCCTCATATCTTATAGCACAATTGTATTCCATTACATTCATATACCACAACTTGTTTAGCCATTCCCCAATTGATGGGCATCCCCTTGATTTCCAATTCTTTGCCACCAAGAGCTGCTATAAATATTTTTGTACATACGGGTCCTTATCCCACTTCTATAATCTCTTTAGGATACAGCCCCAGACTTGCTATTGCCGGGTCAAACAGTAAGCACATTTTTATAGCCCTTTGGGCATAGTTCCAAATTGCTCTCCAGAATGGTTGGATCAGTACACAACAAAGTGTCACTTATTTATGTAAACATGATTTAGGGTTGGGAGGACTTAACAACATAGACCCATTGAAAATGGAAGAGTGTGGGCTATGAAGTCTCATTTTATAGGGTTTGAGAGTCAACAGACTCGTTCTTATTGGAGTTACCTTGTTGTTAGTTCGTAAACATATCCAAATCATCTCAAAGTTGTTGGTAAAACTTTAAAGTTAACATAGTCACATCCTTTCCAAATTGTCAGCATCATTTGCTGTTCTGTTGGTCCTACTGCAAATATCTGGACGTTGTCTGAGATTTGCATATCATAGGACAGAAAATCCCTAACAGCAAAACCCAGATGACTTCCTCTGATGCAGCATTTATATGATATAATACATACATTGCGCTCCTTTGATCTTTGGGGTGGATCATATATGACTTCCAGGTTCCCCTCCACAATCCAACTTCCCATGATCTGTCTTTTATACTAGTTACTTATAAATTTAATATATTGACTAGGAATGAGAGTGGGGGTGGTCAAGAGGATTGTAACAAACTTCAGTTTTAACATAAGCACTCTATCCTCCACACTAGCTTTGATGATAAGCATAATAGACAGTCTGTTTATGGAGGAATAAACCACAACTGATTTAAATTCAAGCTGAATTAGAATCTATCTGTGAAATAAAATGTTTCCAAAGTCATATATTCTGCTTGGGTCTGCCAATCATCGGGCCCTTTCATTCAGTCTTCTACCTGTGCAAAGATCTGTTCTCTGAACTCACAAAAGTATCATCTCCCCTCCACCCCCACCTTACTGTATGAACTACAGTTGTTATTGCAGAACATTGGACTATGGCAGACACTATATTTCATTTGAAGTGGGGGGGAGGTGCATTTTGGTTTGTTTTAAAAATATGTCTTGATCATTCCCAAATCTTTGTTTGATGTTGGGCCTCCAGAAATCAATTGGTCTCTGTCTTTATGAGATAATTTGCAACTTCTAGGACTCTTCTGTGAGTGGTATCTAATATTTCTGTGGGGAATCTTTGGGGGAACATGGACAGGAATCACACAGGATGAGAAGGCATGTATGGGTGATGATATATCACAGGATATTGCACTCCCACATTTGAAAGGGCATTAGCCTTGATGGATTTAGTTCGAATGTTCCCATGGTTGTGAGCTCCCCCCCCTTCTTATATCATATGATGCCCAAGATAGTCTAGAGCAGTGGTTCTCAACTTTCGTAATGTCACGACCCTTTAATACAGTTCCTCATGTTGTGGTGACCCCCAACCTTAAAATTATTTTTGTTGCTACTTCATAACTGTAATTTTGCTACTGTAATGAATCATAATGTAAATATCTGATATGCAGGATGTATTTTTAAATTGTACATAACCCACAGATTGAGAACTGCTGCTCTAGAGAATGTATTGAGGGTAACGTTCTCCCCGTTTTCCAGATAAAGAAAGGGAAAATCAGAAAAGTGATTCATTTAGCCTCACATAATGTGTTACTTGTCCGGGCTCATACAATTTGTCAGTGTCTAGCACCAACATCAAAGGCAAATGTTCCATGTACTATTGCTTCTAATTTAAGATGTAGGTAAATTTGCTGGAGGAAAGAGTATTTCAAGTGCCTTCTATAAAGGATTCATAGGAATTTAGCAGGAGGAAAGTGGGAAAGAGTGTAGGAAAAATATAGGCAACTTCAGAAGAGTTGTAGATACATGAAAGCAAAGGTATTTTTGGAAGAGAAAGAGAGACGGAGAGAGAGAGACAGATGGACAGAGAGAGACAGAGAGACAGAGACAGAGAGATACAGACAGGCAGAGACAGAGAGAGATGAGAGAGAGAGAGAGAGCAAGACAGAAAGAGAGAGACAGAGAGAGACAGAGAGACAGAGAGAGGCAGAGACAGAGAGACAGAGACAGACAGAGAGACAGAGACAGAGAGACAGAGAGAGAGAATGAAGACAGACAGGCAGCATCAAAGATGGAGAGACAGAAACTGATAGAGAAAAAGACACAGAAACAGAAGCAACAGAGGTAGAGATAAATATAGAGAGGCCAATAAAGACAGACAGAGACAGAAATAGACATTGTCAGGTTGAATCACAAGAGGGGTGCACTTGGAACAGAGATTGGGATTTAAGTCCTGCTTCTAATACTTTGTAAATGCATAGATTTGTGGCTCTGAGAGAGTCCTTTAACTGCTCTGTGAGTCAGTTTTCGCATCTCCAAAATGAAGGAGTAGATCTCAATGACCTCCAATGTCTCTTCCAGTTCTAGATCTGTGATTCTATCACTCAGTTTGCTGGAGTTTAGAATGCAGGGGAACACCATAGAATAAGATTTAAAATGTTGGAGCAGCTAGGTGGCACAGTGGAGAGATCACTAGGTCTAGATTCAGGAAGATGTGAGTTCAAATTTAGCTTTAGACTCTTAATACCCGTGCAACCCTGGGCAAGTCAATTTCCCCCATTTGTCTCACTTTCTTTATCTGTAGAATGAGCTGGAAAATGAAATGACAAACCCTTCCAGTGTCTTTGCCAAGAAAACCTCAAATAGGATCACCAAGAGTCAGATATAACTGAAAACAATTAGACAACAGCAACAACAGCAGCAAAATGGTGTGTTGTTCTAGACTGTACTTCTGAATGCCAAGAGTAACAGTCTAAGCTGGAATTTGGAGATAAAGCTAGTTTTCCATGTATCCAATTTATTGCCGTTAAGTTTTGTCCTCTAGGTTTCCTTTTAAAAATATTATTGAGGGACATCTAGGTGGTGCAGTGAATAGAGTGCTGACCCTGAAGTCAGGAGGACCTGAGTTCAAATCCAGCCTCAGATACTTGATAAACTTACTAACTGCTTGTCTTTAGGTAAGACACTTAACACTAATTGCCTTGCCTTTCCCCCTCAAAAAAAAATATATTGCTAAACTATTCAAAAGTGTTTTTTTTGGTGGGTGTGTCCCTAGTGAACACCACACCTTCTTCCTTGCCATAAGTATAATAAACACTTTCCTCTGGGGGGAAAAAATGTTTTTTTCTCTTTTTCCCCTGCGTGGGAAAACACCTCTACATTTTTGAATTCTCCCATGTTTATAAATCCTAAGGACCCTAATATATATGATTCTGGTCCATGTATTTGGAATAATTACACATAAAAATTTCAAGAGTTCATCTGCTAGGGTTGCCTGCTGAAGGTTAAAAAATGCATATTACATGTTTATTGTTTAGACATCTCAGGCACCACTAAAATGTGAGATTAGTACCCTGAGTTTCCAAAGGTCGCTAGAAGAGATGAAGAGTAATGCATATTTTATTGAAATTCTTGCACATAATAAAGGAAAGTCTATTTTAAGTTGTCAGAGATGATTGTACAATTTGGGCAAAGCAGTAAATATGTGTTGGCCAGAGTGTGGCATCTGGAAGAATACAGAATAATGAGGAGGACACCAGCAAAGAGTCTGCTCAGTCAGTTTGGGCATGACTTGGTTTTCCATGATGGACAGTTAAGTCCCCTTGCACAGGAACATAGGCCATTAGACCTACAACTGGAAGGGATCTCGGATACCATCTAGTTAAAATTACTTATTTAAACAATGAGGAAACTGAGGCTAAGGCAAGTGAAATGATCTACCCAAGGTCATACTGTTTGGAAGAGACAGAGAGGTGGAATGTGAATCCTGGTCCTCAAACTCCCAATTCAGTGCTTATTCACTGCCTTTGCATTGTTCAGCCTACCTCACACATCCCCTCTTCAACATCAAGCTGCTCCCCATGCTGCTTTACATGTACAAGATCCTTTTCCTGTTATGTCCCAGTTACATTTTAGAGTTCAGGGGAAAATGAGAATGCGAGAACATCTGAATATGTTTTCCTGAGAAACTGGGAACCCATGGGAAATAAACACTCAGTTGTACTTTGTAATGTGTATTGTAAAGCTTTAGGTCTAATTACCAAGGCATCTATAGTCGGGGGAAAAAGGTGGAGAGACAAAGAGTGAGGCTAAATTTTTCTGAAGTGGAATAAATCAACAAAGAGTTGGGATTACAAAAGGGAGAAAATATGAAACAAGTATAAGTGTCTATACAGGGTGGGGCAGATGCATCAATCCACCCTGGAGGTGCATTCCCATCCTTGTCAGTATTTAGGAGATGGGGACATTATTCATATTTAGAATGGAGGGGGAAAGCAGTACTTGTGCTCATTAAGAAGGCCTGAAAGTATTACTTACCCAAACTTTTCATACCATAGGAAGAAGTTATCCATCAGTGAGCTGTGAGATGAGCTGTTTTTCTTTTGGTCTTTAAAAACAAGCTAGCCACCTTTAAAATTAGTCAAAATAATAGTTATTCTGCCAACGGAAGGCATCATCTTTGGTGATTGAGAGGAGACTGAGCTGTGGTGGAGGAACGCAGATTTTGAGAAGGGTTCTTTACTCTTTTGTTTCTCTTCCAAATAACTTGGAGGGAGGGAGGAACTTTCTCATCATTTAGCAATAGCATGGCACTCTGCAATAAACTAATTTGGATTAGGATTGATCACACCCGGGATAGAGAAGGTCTAGAGATTTCATATGTGCAGTCAAGTTAAGCTGTGGAGAGATCCAGTATCAGGGAGCTTTTTGGAGCAACCAAGTCAGGAGCAGTGCTACATCCAGGGATGATGAACAAGAAAACTCTGAAGAGTGCTGACATTGAGATCTTGAAATGGTGAAGTTGCAAGATACCTTGACCACATGAATTCTTTGTTTGGCCTTTTCTACTCATTTTTTCTTTGTATATTCCCATTCTCATGTCTAGAAATGTTTGCCCCAGGTTTGGGGAAAAATGTTTTCTGTCAACTGGTCTTATTATGTTTTCTTAGTACCTATCTTTTCATTGATGTTATTGGATCTCCTTGATAACTATTAAAGAGAAATGAAATACTTAGCCTCCTAAGCTAGAACATTAGAAGTTAAGGCAATGACTGTCTTAAGTTTGGAGAACACATTCCTGGTAAACTCAACCTATAAGTATTAGTGTATGTATGTGAGAAGGACTGGGCAGAGAGGATGTTGTATTTTGCACATAATACAAATACATACTTTGGTTGTATTTTGTATCAAGTCATCTGCGTACATTTCTCATAGTAGAATTAAAGCTCCATGAAGGTAGGGATTATTTGTTTTTCTCTTTTAACACCTAGGACCCAGCATGATGCCTGATATATAATAGGTGTTTAATAAATGCTTGGTGGGCGGCTAGGTGGTGAAGTGGGTAGAGCGCTGGGCCTGGAAGAGGAAGACTCTTCTTCCTGAGTTCAAATCTGGCCTTAGCCATGCATTAGCTGTGTCACCTTGGGCAAGTCACTAAACCCTGTTTGCCTCAGTTTCTTCATCTGTAAAGTGAACTAGAGAAGGAAATGGCAAACTGTTTTAGATAGTTTGCCAAGAAACCCCCAAATAGAGTCATAAAGAGTCAGACAAGACTTAAAATGACTGGACAACAATAAAAATGCTTGGTTTCACCTGAATTCAGTTGTTAATCTTATTGCAGTCATAATAATCAAATGAATTTTAGCCATTTTTTGATAGAATGCACATGTCTATTCAGCTTCCTTTCCTTCCTCTATTTGCTAACTTAAGCCATCATTAAATCAGTTTCTTAGATATAAGCAAAGAAATTCTTCAATATTATACATGCCACTTCTAACCACTGGAATGGTAGATTTCCTCTAGAAACTTCTATTGTGAATTACCAAATGGTCATTTATGGAGTGACATTGTCCTTTGTGGACCGGCCACCCTCTCCCAATAACTTTAGCACTATCCTCTAGTGAAGATAATAAAACTGAGATCCCCAAACTGCAAAATTGAGGATCATCACTAAGACTCTATGATAGAATGTAAACTCACTGAGATCAGGCACACCTTGTTTTTTTGGTTTGGTATCCCCTGGGCTAAGAACAACATCTGGTACATAGTAGGTGCTTACTAGTTTTTAGATTGAGTGGCAAATATCTCAGCCTTCTACAATGCTCTCAGAATATTCTGCCACTATCTCGCCTACCTACCTTAATGAAAATAATTTACATTTTAGTCAAAGTGAGAGTCAGCTTTTTATTCAATACTCTGCACCCAGACTTTCAAGGTTTTAAATGTTTGAGTCAATTTCAGATTTTGATTTTAAAAATGAACTAAACTCCTGATCCAAATTGGGTTGGCCATGCTGTCCATGTGTTACTGACAGTTTCCATTTCAGTAACAACCTTTGAATAACTTCTCCCTGCTATAGGTAAACCAATTATGAAATACATTTGTTCAGCAAAATTTGTAGTTATTCCAAATTCCATCAGAGTGAATATAGTGTCCTTTCCACTCTGACACGAAGTCATGTGTGTAGCACTCTCAATTTATTCAAGAATTATCCTTTCTCAGTATTGTACCATATGCTTTAAATACCTTCTATTATTTAACACACCCCCCATAAACCCATAAAACTTAAATGTCCATCAATCATCCATTCAGTAAGAGTTTATTGAAGTCCTTCTATGTGCCAGGTGCTAACTTAGTTGCTAGGGATAGGAAGAACGTAAAAAAAAAAATAAGACTTGCTCCCATGGAGATTATATTCCATAAGAATGACTTTTTGACAGAATGACCAGAGAAGAAAATGAGAAAGTTTTGTGTCCTAGGAAAGTCGTATGAAATGTGCCTGGTTTTATTCAATTGAAAAAGGAAGTGAGAAAGAGAAGAGGAGAGAGTTAGGGATATTTTGAGCTCAATGCTGGGGAAGCACAGGAGTATAAATATGGCTGGAAGTGAGGGAGGAGCTCAGTTACACTGTAGTTTATGGTGGGGAAGAAGCAGCCATTTGCTTCCCATGCCAAATGGTTATTCTTGCCAAGTAGCTGCTGACAAGTGTTGTCAGTGTTCTTTGGGATTTGGTGCTTGGACAAATACTTCAAATGGCCTCTCCTGGTTGTGTCTGTGATTAAAACCATTGCAATTAGTTTCATTAATGTTAGTATTAGCATTCATTTTCTTAGTTTTAGAGCCATTAAAGTGTAGTACATACTCAAAGTCATCAAAAATTGGAGTCAAGCCATGCCTCTGAAATATATAGGCATATAGGCTATGTGATTCTGGGTTTATCCTAAACCCCAGGGTCCTAAGCAACCATAACACAAACATTTCCAAGAAAGTATTGATCTGCATTGTTAAACTAAGTTTTCCCCTTCAGAACTTCCTTACATCAATGAAATGTCAAGCTTAGTACTTGTCCCTATTAGAAATAATATGGGAGGGAGGCATTAGGTAGCATGGATTGTGCACTGGATTTTCAATCCTATGATTTAGGTTTTAATGCCAATTGTACCCCTTACTTCTATTGAGTAACTCAATATTTGGGGTCTCAGTTTCCTCATATAGAAAAGGAGCAATTTCTTTTTCTTGTTAAATGACCTTCAAAGTCCTTTCCATTTCTAAATCTATTATTAATGGTAGACAAGTATTTTGAATCAAATGTGCCTCTTTTTTGAGACACAAAGGTGATGTCTTCAGTAGACATCACTTATCCATCACTTGTTGCTTTTTGTTTGTTTATATTAAACATCTATTCACTTTTGGATTAAGATATATCAGATATTCCTTTGCGACTAGTCAGGGCAAAGGAATAAAGAACTCATTCTCACTTCATGAATTGTGGTTCTTTGCCTCATGGCCCCCACTCTTTCTTTCCTCTCTCTATTTCCTTAATTTAGATTATTCAGCACACGTCTACCCCAGAGCTCTCCTTTGCAAATATTCCCTCGGGATCTCAGTTTGCTTAGCACTCTGCCTAATGCTTAGCAAATAGCCATCAAGCAGCTAGTCTCCATTAGTCAAAGGATCAATGTTCAAACATTTTTCCAATGTCCAAAATCCAGTCCTTTGTAGATGTGTTGAGTTAACACCATTCTCTCCCACACTGTGGAGACAAAGTGTGGGCTATGTCTACATGTGCAAAGCCAAGTGGAGAATTGTGGTACTGTGGTAGATAATTCAGGCCAAAAATAAAAGCATCCAAATTTTAGCTGAAAAATGTTTTGCTTTGCTTTTAATATGAGGTATGAGATGGTGCTGAATCACATCCTGCCTTTATAAACACAGGCTCTACCAGTTTTCTGTGATCATTGTGCCCTGTATGACATGGCACCAGCCTGATGAGTACAACATAGTGACACAATTCAAGTTCATGGTGAGATGTTGCAGGATTGACAGGTAACTCTACAGTGGGATCTGTAGCTTCCCCGAACAATGAAGAGATTCTGCAGTTCTTCAGGTTGAGTTGACACAAAAGCAAAATAGAAAAAAAAAAGACTAAATGGAATCATCAAATGGCACCCCACCCAGGAGAGTATTTGTCAATGTATTGGCTCTGGGGAATGGGAATCTGGCTTCTATATGACTCACACATGTGTGTGTGTGCACATACACAAACACAAAGTCAATATGGAATATTTAAGTGAAGGCAACTTGATATAATGGATAAAGAGCTGGTCTCTACATTTGGAAAACTTTCTACTTCTTCAGGGGTATTCTAATAAATGTTTAATGGCTAATTCTCTGAAAAAGAATTAAAAAAGGTGTTTGTACAACACACTTCTAAGATTAATCTTCATTGTTAAAATTTCCCCTTTACTTTCCAAGTCTAAATAATCAATCAAACAACAAATCAGGCTATCATTTGTACAATTTACTGATTTCTGGGTTGTAAACGCTCACACTGAAAATTTAACAATCAGGCCAAGCACACTGTAACACCTCTATCACTAATTTTATGAATTTAGACAAATTCTTTAAGCAATTAGTGTTAAAAACAACTTTTGGAAAGACTGTTAAGTTGAAGAGAAGTTACCAAACTCTACTGGTAGAGGAAATTTCCTCACTAGGGGATTCCCTTTTTCACAGACCAGTGTTCAAGCTTTTTGGACCATTATTAGAATACCCTTCCTTTCTCAAACAATCATTTTGAGCACTAACTTTCCCTCATCTCACATATCCAATCAATTCCTAGATCGTACCATTCCCAACTCCCCAATATCTTTTCGTTTGGGCCTTGTCTCTTTAGACATACAAATAGCATCTTACATTGGGCCCTAATTATCTCCTTCTGGATTATTCTAACAACCTCATGACTAGATTCCCTATCCTGTATCTCTCCCAAATCCATTTCAATTTGCATACTGCTGGAACAATTGTTTTTCTTAAGAGGTTACATGGAAATATCATTCTCATACTCAATAAACTTAAGTGACTCACTATTGTTTGAAAGGTAAAAGATAAGCTCCTCTATTTACCCTTGAAAACCTTTTACAATCTTGTCATACCATCTTTCCAGTCTTGTGGGACATTGTTCCTTTTCCCACTTTTTTTTTTAGTCAAATGAATGCTCTCTCTCCTCTCTCACATGTCATTCCATTTCTTTGCGCTGGATATGTTACACACCTGCATAATCTGAATATGTGTGGACATATCCAGTTCAATTTGTATGAAGATGCCCTTCAGGGGATCTTTGGAACATGCCTGAATTGCCTGACTAGGAGCCCTCTGCCTCCCCTACTACTTTTGATTTTTTTTGCCTACATCTTCAAAATTAGAGATACTGAGTTAGTCATTATTCCTCCCCCTACTATTTCTTTCAGTCATTATCTCCTACATTCTCCATCTTGCTATGCACTTACTCACAGCATACGCACCATGAACTGAACCAGAAAGAAGAGAAGAACTCCCTTTCTCTCCCTCTTTTATCCCAGTCTTGAGAAATGGCCCTGGGGGTATTTGCTTCTATTCTGTTATTTGTCCTTCTCATTGTCAGGTACCAGAGGTGATTCTTATGGGACCTGTGAGTTTAATCCACAGTATCCTTGGATCCAGGATTATTGGCAGGATGGTGCCACCAGCCAGCCCAGCATGGAAGCACTGAGAAGCCAACGTTCCTGTGACTCAAAACCAAGATGAAGACTGAATTTGAAACCCATATTGTGTTTATAGGAACCTAGCAAAACTATGAAACATCCCTTTTCCCTGCCCAGAGACTGGGGCGGTACAAAGACAGGGAGGATTATATCTCCCACAAGTTGGAATATTTGTTTTTTTTTATTTTCCTTAAATTTGTGATTATACTTTTTGAAGCAAATATTTCTGTCTCAAGGCTAATCTGACCCTTGGTGGCCAAATAGAACCTGGGTAGGAAACTAACCCTTAAATTTGGAAGAACATGAAGGAGAGGGAGAGGCTAGAGTTATTGGGAGAGTTATACATGGCCAAACCCCTTAAGTGTAACAGAACCCTGGGGGTGAACTTCAAATAGTGCATGTGGAAGCGAATATAGTCTGTATTCCACATGCAATGAACACTTTCCTAATCTATTCCTTGAAGAATTGACTTCTTCCATTAAGATGAAGCTTAGGCATCATCTTCTACATGAAACCTTTCCTGATCCTCACCAACTGCTAGTGCCCTGTTTGATTTCTTTTTTTTTTAATTTGACTACCTGCATTTGTGTGTGTGTGTGTGTACACACTATATATAATGTGTATGTAAGTGTGTGTGTGTGTGTGTGTGCATACTGTATATGTGTGTATACATTCCCAGATCACCTAAGATGATGACTTTATTCCCTTAAAACATGGGAGTCAGAATCTGAGGCAATCTGGGTGTATCCCATACTCTAGATGATTTCATTGGTGTCTTCCTCATTAGAACAGAAAACCTTGCTAGTAGTGACTTTTTCATAATTTTTTATTTCATTCCTAGTGAATGTCACAAGGTCTGATACATAATAGGATCTTTACAAATGTTCATGGATTGATCATTATTATTTTATAGACTATGTATGTATTATTTTGTGATTAATTTATGTGCTACATTTACATGTGCTTACCAAATAGAACTATAAGTTTCTTGTGAACAAGGATTGTATCATTTTTGTTATCATATTACAAGCATCCAAAACATAGTTGTAATAACACTTGTCAATAACTTGTTGGACAAAGAGAAAATACAGCAAGGGAATCATTTCCATAACCAAATATTTAAAGGATTTTTGAGTGATTGAAGAATTTTATTATTTTGCTTGTCTTAAGAGAGAAGAAGTGATAACCAATGGATGGAAAGGCCAGAGAGGGTGATTTAAGGTCACTATGAAGATAAACTTCTTCATAATCGGAGTTATCCAAAATGAAATGGGCTGCCTCAATAGACAGTGAATTCTCTTTCACTACAAGTGACAAGGGGAAGCAGGATAAATACTTGATAGGGAAGGTAAAAAAGTCATTCTTGCTTAGCTGAGAATGGGAAAGATGTCAGAGGTGTCTCGTAATTCTTGAGATTTGATGGTTCTCTCATTAGAACAGCATGCAAACTAATCAAGTAAATCATAAACAAACTTCTTAATCCTAAAGTTAGGATCCTCCCCTCCAGATCCATGCTAGGGAAACATGGGTTGTCATGACAGCTGGGTAGGACATATACCCAATGGGTTATTTTTTTCAAACCAGCACGGCACAATGAAAGTTGTCACTGGTTTTCAAAATTTAAACAAACAACAATGATTTTTTTCTTCCTATTCCTCAGGCCTGTGCCAAATGGCATTTTTTTTTCTTATCTGTTTTCACTGATCTCAGAGAAATATTTCATTTTCTGTCATTTTAAGACATGATTTCACATATTCAAATCAATTATCCATTTTTCTAGTATCAACGTACAGGAACAAAACAGATGTTTTAAAATAGCATATTTGGTATAGCATCAACATGGTAAAAAAGAGTATTTTGAAAGAAAAGTCCAGGAAAAAAATAATAGTCTTTAACTATGATCAAATTCAATGACGAAGACAGTAGAGAAGATAAAGATGTAACTGGTATAGGGAGGGGGGTGGGGCTCAGAATCAAGATAACCTGGGTTTGAATCCTTCTCAGAGGCCACCCGTGTACCCATTAACCAGTCACTTAATTTTGCTCAGCCCATTTCCCCATCTGAAAAATAATGTAGGGATCATAATAGCAACTACCTCACAGTTTGTTTGCCTGTCTTTTTTTTTTTTTTGCTTTTTTTTTTTTTGGAGTGTTTGCCTGTCTTTAACAGGGAATCTAATGTGCTCTTATGTATAAAATGTTTTGCAAACTTTAAATCTCATCTAAATGTTGACAGTATTGTTAGTAATAGAAGACTAAAACCATAGCACACAACCCTCAGAGGTGCCCTCAGTCCCATTTCACAGGTAAGGAAACAGTCTTCTCCACGTAAAATGATTTGCTCAAAGTCTCATACTAAAAAATCTATAAAAACCTTTCAACATTAAAAATGAATGTTATACAAACAATGACAAACACATGCTAATTTCATTACTTTTTTCATTATTATTGATTCAGGCAAATCACTAACCAGCCTCATTGCCATGCCCTTAAACCACTGGAATCCTCAGTAAATGAAAAATGAAGGGCTTGTACAAGTTACATTATCCCATGGGGCATGGATGCTGAAATCAAGTAATCTTCTCGTTAAATATTTACAGCGTGCTCCCTAAAAACTGAAAAATGTATTGACATTTCAATTTATCATCTTCACTAAGCTGACCACCTGGAAAATAATCCCATTTATACCATAAACAAGTACTCATCCAGAAAAGTAAATTAAAGTTATTGAATTAATAACACAATACACATCGAATGCCAATATTACCACTAACTAAATGCCCTTGTGCTTATGCAGTTACTCTGATCTACTATGGATGGCAAGGAGGAAGAAATAAGTCCAAAGCTCAATTCACTTCTGTCAACTGTTCACTTCTCTTGACCTCATTTTATTCACTAATAAAAATTACATGGTGGACTAGAGATTATAAAGTAAAGAATTCTTTGTCTCTGATTATCTTGACTAGTCTAGACCTGCTGGGTATTCATTAGAACTCCTGGCCCTTGCTCATTACAATAAAACTGATGTTGGTCCAGACAGCTCTTCTTAAAACCAATAAGACTTTGTGTGTGGCAACTGCCCTGCATTAAACTACATTTACATAGTTTCAATCATCCTTTAAATGAAAAAGGAACATTGCTTTTAAATTAGGGAGAAGCTAATAAAATATGCAGAAAATTAAACCTAAGGAAAAATGTTGCTCTAATTAAATGAATCCAGCTGTTTAAAAAACGCCATGTGATAGGGAGTGATATTTAGGTAGAAAGCTAGAGCTTAGAACATTTTCTCCCTTAAGGTATTTTTTGTAATCCACTAAAGTCCCCTCTCTCCCCCATGTAAACTCATGGGGATATGAGTGACCTTGAAGACTATGCCAAGACTGAAAGCTCTGGCACATCCCACCAAACTAGAAAAGCATCTGCTAGCAGCTTGACAATGGACATGGCATCTGTTGTGTAAAGACCAGTTTGACTTTCAGGGAAGCTTCTAGTCAGGTGAGTTTAAAGGGATGAATTGTTTAAATAGATCACATTTCCAAAACTACATTGAAAATTATTGCATTTTGTCAGAGGAATTCCCCATCCCAATGAAATCAGGGATCCTTGATGTGTGGAAGAAAGATGTGTCTTTCAGTAGTCTTGACATTTAGACTCAGTACAATATTCTTTCTTCACAATCAACAAGTTGAAGATACTCAGAATGACTTCCACAACATTGCCTCTGACAGACTGATGTTTTCTTTGTCCAGTTCTTCTAGGGTGAAAGCAAGAATGACTCCTACTGAGCAGCAAGCAGACATGTTTGTGAAACAAAACACTGCTTCATGGGGAAACGTTGTTTGTCATTCCCACCTTCAGAGAATATGTTTGGAAAAGGCTTAAAGAGATCTTTCTCTAAGGGAAATATTAGTAATCATGATAGATTTGATAAGACCTCTTAAATACACACACATACACACACACACACAGAGAGAGAGAGAGAGAGAGAGAGAAAGAGAAAGAGAGTGAGAGAGAGAGAGATTCCATTTCTTCTTTTTTTCCCTATTTTTGGTTATCTCTATTATTAAACAACAACAACAAACCTCTCCCTTATATCCAATATAAATTGTTCATTCTGAAATTAAAGCCCATTTTAGTCTACTCAATTTTAGTAGTACTGAAGCATACTACATTTACACTCTCTGTTAAATTAACTCATAAACTTTAAGATTATTATTTATTTCTTTTGCCTTATTTTCTAGGAGCCAAACATTCCTTTAACTTTTCTCCATAAACTATGTTGCCTAACATTTTAACCTGTTCTGTAGATGTCATTTCTGAAACAAACAAATGAGATCCTTAAACAAGACAGTAGGTTATTGCTACAAAACCTAGTGTGGGCTAACACTGCCCTCAAAAGTATTGTAGGATGTAATTATGGGTATTTGACTATAAAGAAATACAGAGGGTTCCAGAAGAAATAAAATAACTAACAGTTTTTCAAAGCACCCAGATAACCAAATCCCTAGTGTCAATGATGGGATTTGAACCTAGGTATCTCCTGATTTCAAATCCACAGTTTTGTTTGTTTGTTTTTCCTGCTACCTACCCTAACAAGCTGCAGATTTAGGATTCAAACTTGAGTCTTTCTTATTTCAATTCTTGTATTCTTTTGATTCTACCACAGTTGAAAAAAACAATACATGCCTATGGGAAAAACACAGGATTCGGAAATCCAGTGATCTTGGTTATTATATTTACTCTACTTAGAATTAACCATAAGTCTATGGACAAATCATTTAATCAACTTCCATTTAATTCTGTTACTATATCAGTAACATATAGAAATTAGATAAGATGATTTCTAAAGTTCTTTATCAGCTTTGTCTGTAAATTTCTCCTCTGAGTTTCCATTACACTAAAAATATGCATGCCATCTTGCTATTTCCACTAGATTTATAAAGATTGAGACAACTTGAGATGAAGGAAAGGTCATGTAGCACACCAAAGACAAGTATTTCTATAAATAAATTCAACTAAAACATAAATAGGACGGATAGATTGTCTGATTTTCTCTTTTCCAGACACTGACATCATGATGGAATTGTTACAAGATGAGATTTGATCCTCCTCAATTTGTGAATTTTTATTAGTCACTTGGTTTTAATTATTTTATGTTATTGATTGGCATTAGTCTTCTGACCATAAAGTGAAAGAAAGATGGGGAAATTTTCTGGTTAATCTGAACAATCAATATTGTGGTCAAACATAACCATTTCAGTCAGTCAGTCATTAAGGATTTATTAAACACTTACTATGAGTGAAGCATTGTGTTGAGCACTGAGGATACCAAACAAGGCAAAAATATCCCTTGCCCCTTAGGAGCTCACAGTTTAATGGAGGAGATAAAAAAGAAACAAATATGAGCAAACTCTGCACGGGGTATATTACAAACAAACATAAACCTAAATCTTCCTCTAGAGAAAGGGATTTTGTATGTATACCCTTTGACCCAGCAATAGCACTTCTAGGTCTGTAGCCCAAAGAGATCATAAAAATGGGAGAAAAGGATGCATATGCACAAAAATATTTATAATAGCTTTTTATGGTGGCAAAGAATTGGAAATTGTGGGGATGTCCATCAATTGGGGAATGACTGAACAAGTTGCTGTATATGAATGTAATGGAATACTACTGTGCTATAAGAAATGATGAGCAGGCAGACTTCAGAAAAACCTGAAAGACTTGAAAGAACTGATGCTGCCTGAAGTCATCAGAACCAAGAGAACATTGAACATTGTATAATGATCAACCGTAACAGACTTAACTCTTCTTGGCAATACAATAAGCTTAGACAATTCCAAGACTCATGAGGGAAAATGCTATCCACATCTAGAGAAAGAACTGTGAAGTTTGAATGTAGATTGAAGCATATTATTTGCTCTCTTGTTTTTTTTTTCCTTTTTTTGTTTGTTTTTTCTTTCTTGTGGTTTCTCCCATTTCTTCTAATTCTTTACAACATGATTAATGTGAAAATGGGTTCAATATGAATATATACATAGAGCCTATGTCAATCAAATGCCACCTTGGTGAGGGACAGGGGGAAGATGGGGAGAAAATTTGGAACTCAAAATCTTATGAAAGTGAATGTTGAAAACTAAAAATAAATAAATTAATTTTAAAAAGGAAAATGGGATTTTGATTGGTACTTGAAGAAAGCCAGAAGGTTTAGATAAGGAGGGGTAGCATTCCAGGCATGGAAAACAGGCAGAGAAAATTCCTGGAGCTGAGAGATGAAATGGCATGTTCACAGAAGAGTAAGGAGCCCAGTACAACTGGATCAGAGTATGTGGTGAAGAATAAGTTGTAAGAAGACTAGAAAAGTTGGTGGGGAGTTAGATTATAAGGGGCTTTGAAGGAGACAAAAGAGTTTATTGACTAAGAGAGTAACATGTTCAGACTGGTACTTTAGGAAAATCATTTTGAGGGTAGAATGTAGGATGTAGTGGAGAGAGACTTAAGAGAGACAGACCCAGCAGTAAGGTATTGCAGTATCTAAAAGTGAGGAGATGTGAGTCTAATATCAGGGCAGTGGCAGTATCAGAGGAGAGAAGGGGACATATTGGGAGATGTAAGGTAAAATCAATATGCCTTAGTAACAGATTAGATATAGGAAATGAGAGATAATAAGCAATTGACCATAGCCTTGAGGTTGTAGGTCTAGAGAATTGTGAAGATTGTGGGGCCCTTGAAAATAACAGGGAAGCTGGAAAATTGTAAAACCAACCAGAAGCAGCTTTCCAGAAGAATGCTACTGTGAACAGCTTTTAAGGTTCTGATTACACAGTATAGTTAACACTCTATTTATTCCATAACAAATCAAAGCAAAACTTTCACAGTAAATCAAAGAACAGCATGCAAATGTTACAATTTATCACAGAAAATCAAAACGTAGCATTCACAACAACTTATCACAAAAAATTTCCACATAATTTCCACCACAGTGGTCACAAAGTTTTCAACAAAGAACAATCATTTAATAACTCAATCATTCAATCATCCTGAAGGAGGTTTGTCTCCTCAAGGAACACGAAGTACAATAGTCAAAATTCTCCACTCATGGGGCATACTAAGTTAACTCAATCAGTCACTTATTAAGTCATCAATCATTTAGTCAATCAACCAATCAGTCACTTATTAAGTCATCAATCATTTAGTCAATCAATCATTCAATCAACTTGATCATTCAATCATTCTTCATCATTCACTATTCAATCATCAGAAAATACATAGATCCTCCACCCCTAGGTCACTAGCAAATTTACACTTTCTTAGTCAGTACACAGTATCCAAGTAGTCTTCTTTCAGCTTGACTTGGGGTGGTTTCTCAGATTGCCTGGATCCCCTTCCATGGTCCCAGATCCTATCTGCATTCACCAAACTGTCACCTGGGTTCAAAGACAGACAGCTCCCAGGTCCTTGTCCAGCTCCCCATATAGTTTTTGTTCCATGCTGAAACTCACAGCATCTGGTCCACCCCAAATCCTTCCCAGTCATAGTTCCTGAGAAGTCAAGGCTTAACAAAGCCACAAACAGACAAAGTTTGAAATCCTTCACAGTCATGCTTCCTCAGTCTTTTGTCAGCTCCAACTGGCCCTCAGACTCAGCAGAAGTTTTAGCTGGTTCCCAGAATCAAAATCATTCTATCCAGGTTTTCAAAGTCAAAATCATTCTCTCAAACCTGGGGCAGGGGTCTTCCTCCCTGGCTCCTCATCAGGCTCCCTGGTGGCAGCAGCTTCTGCCTCCACGGAGTTTGCTCCAAGAAGATCTGTCTCTCCCTCTCTGGGTTTTTCGTTATATACAGTATTGCCTCTCTCTGTTCAGCCCCTTCCTGTTACATCAGCACCAGGAGACAGGGGTTCATAACTTCTGTTTCTTTAACAGAGGCTTAATCTGAACTAGTTGCTAAGTACCTCTTAGCTTAGCAATAGAAAAGGAACTTCAAATCTCATTACTGTTACAGAAGGGAATTTGGGGTTTGGGAGAAATATGATGAGTTCAGTAGGAGACATGCTAATTTTAAGATGTTTATGTGTTATCTAGTTTGAGGTGTCTGATAGGTATTTGGAGATGGGAAAAAAGGGTCATCAGAGAGGTTAGAGACAGGCAGATAGATTTTATAATCATTAGCATAGAGATGATAACTAATTCCATTGGAGCTGATGAGGTCACCAAGTGAAGTTGAATAGTTACATGAAGGCATCCAAAAGGCATGGAGATATATATATATATATGTGTGTATATATATATATATACATATACATATGTGTGTGTATGTGTGCATATATATATATACATATACATATGTGTGTGTGTATGTTTGCATATATATATATATATATATGTATATATATATGTATATGTTTTTTTTAAGGCATGGATATATCGATTCAAATAATTTGATTTTTTTTATTACTCAAAACAGAAGTTGAATACACTCACATTGTCTTCATTTACTTCAGAGGCTGTAATGGCAATAGAATTTGGAGATGCCCCTATATTGGCTTGGTTTTTGGGTTGAGTGTTAAAACCCAGAGCTTGTGAATCCCACTTGTGGGATGGACTTGTTGATGTGAAGAGAGAGGGCTGAACTGGAAGGAGCCGTGAATTGGGAGAGAGGCCCAAGCCTAGAGAAGGCCAGAAGGACTTTGGGAGACCAGTATCCAGTATTGTGGAGCCTGAGTTGCTGAGAAAAAGACTGTTGAGAGCCCATTGGAGCTGCCCAGGACTTTTGACAACTGCCACCTGGAACTGCGAAGAACTGAGGCTATGATACCGGCTGTGATGCTGGTATTTTATCTGTCTGTTTTGATGTTGTTTTGCCAGATTCACCTGCTGATGAAGGACAGCGCTTCTGTTGTAGAGGTCCTGAAAACTTGCTTTTGGTTCAGAAGCCCTGAAGGACGATTTTCCTGTTGTATGTTTACAGAAATCCTGGAAGAGAGCCTTGCTGATGTTTTCAGGGGTTCTGGGACTGTTCTACAGGCAGAGAGTGACTTGATGAGGACACTGGCT
>CM053582.1:565033653-565044245 GCA_028627135.1 Pseudochirops cupreus | reverse complement strand
ACTTGGACCTTGATACTTTGCAATTGAATTGAGAACTTACTTCCCAAATGAACAAGTTACACTGTATTTTAACTTTCTCTGTTCTGTGACTGTTTGCTGAATAAATGGGGTTTACTATGCTGGTAATCCGAACCTTGGAAGTTGCCTTTGCTTGGCATTACAGAGGCGTGTGTGTGTGTGTGTGTGTGTGTCTACCTGTCTTTCTGTCTCCGTCTATTTGTCTATCAGTATCTCTGTCTTGCCACCTCCAGCCCTGTCTCTGTCTGTCTGTCTGTCTCTCTCTATCTCAGTCTCGCTGTCTCTCTCTTTCCTCACTGATTACTTACATGCAAATCAATCAATAAGCATAATTAATTTACTTTTTAATTTATAGAAATGCATTACTAAGTTCTAAGCACTAGAGATACAAAGTGAAAAATAAAATGGGCCTTGTCTTTCCTGTAAATAACTTAAATACTATTGGATGAGACAACATAAACATATACATGTAGATACAAAATGTATTTTAAAATACGTGGTGAAATTGATTTGGGGGCCAGGGGCCTCAGCAGGTGAACATATCAGGAAAGGTTTCTTTTATAGAAAAACAAGAATTTCAACAAATAGAATAAAGGTGGGAATGATATCTAGTTATGGGGCATGGTCTGAAATGGCACTGAGATGAGAGAGGAAATGTCATGTGTAAGGAATAGCAAGCAAGGTAATTTTGCTCAGTAATAGAGGGTATGATAAGGAGTAATACATAGAAAGGTTAGAGTCAGGTGACAAAGGGCTTTATATGTCAAACAGAGGATATTCATTTGAACCTAAATGTACCAGAGAGTCACTGGAGTTTGCTGAGTAGAAAAGTGACACGATCATACCTGTATTTTATGAAATTCACTTGGGTTGATTTGTAAAGAATGGATTTCAGAAGGGAGAAACTCAAGAAGTGGGGCTGAGTAGGAATATGTGGCAACAGTAAAAATGAGAGGTACTTAAACCCTCTGCTAGAGTGGTGGTTGTATGAGGAAAGCAAGAGATGAGTATGAGAGACATCATGGGAGCAGACACATTAACAAGACTTGGAAACTGATTGGATGTGTGAAGTTTGGGGTGAAGGAGAGTAAGTCATCAACTATGAACAATAAACATGTGTAGATGAATAGAGGAAGGTGGTGTACTTGGCCAAATAGTGAACTTGGGAAGATGGATGGATTTGTTGACAAGTACAGTGAGTATTATTGTGGACTGGTTGATTTTGAGATGACTATGGGATAGGCAGAACTAGAGCTTAGAGTAGATACTAGGAATAAGTAACCATATCTGAGAAGCACCTGTGCAAATGATAAATGTGTCTGTAAAGTTGATGATGTCCCTAAAAGAAAGAGAAAAGAGAGAATAATAGGACTAATTCTTGAGATATAAACACAGTAGGGGTATGTGTTGGGATGTGATTATGCAAAGGAGTGATAATAAGACCCAGTCAGATAGATAGGAAAACCAAGAGATACCAGTGTCACAAAAACCCTAAGAGGAAAGAGTTTTAAAGAGAGACTGGGCTATTTATTTTTTTAAAATGGGAGCATTATATATATATATATTTTTTTTCTCTTCCAATGTTTGCTTGGAAAGGGAAAATAATTTTATACATTGAAAACCTAAAATTAATTTTAAAAGGAAATTGTAGCTAAATAGAATTTCAAGAAAAAGAAATAAATGAGAAGAGAGGGAGTGGAAGCAATGGGAATAGACAGTGGTTTTTGTAAGACTTTACTCATGAAAAGAAGAGATACAGAGAAATATGTTGAATAAATTGAAAGGTCTAATAAAAAGTGTGAAGTACACAGGTTTATTTTTTAGGCAAGAAGAAAGGAGACAACAGGGCAATAGGTAGTGATAGGTGTCTCTGTGTGTGTTTGTGTGTGTGTGTGTGTGTGTGTGAGAGAGATAGAGAGAGAGAAAGAGAGAGAGAGAGAGAGATGATTGTGAGAATCCATAGTGAATGGGATCAAGTATATATGTTATTGGTCCTCAAATAATTGTACACACTTATATCCTTGTCTAGAGTCATTTCCGGTTGAAGCCAAGTTTATAATAGAAAATTAGAATTGATGTCATTTTGGTCCTTTATGAGAATGAAAGACAGCAACCAGAGTTATTTGTGGTTGATGCAAAGTTTATGGTAGAAAACTGATATTAGAAAAACTTTCATTTCATAGGTGAAGAAATTTAAAACTGAAGAAATTTAGTAGAAGGGTTTGAAATAGAAATCAAGAGTTTTGGTTCCCAGAGTCATAGTCTTTCCACAATGTCTCAATGCTACCATGCAATGCTTTAGAAATGACCATCCTCAAATGACCAGTAGATGGAGAGATGATGGATAACAGAGCTCCCCACTATGCTTCCTATCAGTCCATTGCATGTAGGTGACATTCTCACAACTAATAGGACTTAAAAGGGATACTTCTTTTCTTACCTATTGTGTAGTTAGAACAAAAGAAATTGAAACACCGAATTAGTCCTGATTAAGATAAATTTACTAGATAATATGTATGTGAACATGCTCCAGGCTTCATTGCATTTCAACAAGGTCATCTCACATGACTGAACTGATCTGGCGCCTCAGTGAGAAAATACCAACCACCCAAGTTATTGAAGGGTATATTCCATGTGACATTTCCATTTCATAGACTCCAAAATTGAAGAGGCATTAGAGATGACATTAATCATTTAGAGATCAGGACCTTCTCCCTAGCACAACACCATTCAGGGTAGCAAGCTAGAGCATCAATCAATCAATAAGCATTTATTAAGCAACTACTATATACCAGGGATTGCTTAGGAGAAGAAAATGAACTTGCCTAAAATTGACCAGGTAGCAAGAAGTGGAGCTGGGTCTGGGGATCCAGGTCTCTTGAGTCTAATTCCAGAGATTTGTCTATGGCCCAATGCCTCAAGCACAAAGGTTTCCAAATATTTCCCCTTTCCCACAACTGTCTCTAAGATATTCCCTCTGCTTGAATGGTTGACAGTTTATTTAGCATTCAAATTTCCTACCAGATGGAATTTCAATAGTCTGTTAATTAAAGTAAGAGAATCCTTAAAAAGTAACTTACAATGGAGAACATGAGAAAAATACTTTTTGAGTAGCTGATTGTTAATAGATGGCAACATATATTTTTAATATCTCTAGTGTAAGCCTCATTAAGATTACTGTCAGCAGGCAGCTGAGTTTCATATCCAATTGCAACATAATGTACTATCATTTCTTTTTCTAATTCTACATAGTTCTTTAGAGCACCATCATTCCTATTTTATTGCAAATGTTAAGCAGGACAAGCACACAGAGTGCATACTAGTGGATTTCCAAGCAATTCTACTATGTACATTTATTTGCAATAATAATTCATTTTACATGGACTTAGTATATATTATGAGAGCCATTTCCCAGAATGATAATTCTGTCAGTGTATAAAATAAAATTAGGCTTTAAATTGTGATGCAACAAGTATTAAGGGAGAGAGCCTGATTTGATTAGCATCAAGTGCATTTACATATTATCTCAAGGGAAACTAGTTATAAAAATTGCCCATTTTTAATAAAGTTATGCATACTCAGAGAAATCTTGGATCCAATCTGGGAGAGCACAAAAGTCAGCTCCTCCATGAGACTTACCCTATGTAATTCTTCCCCATATCTTTCCATAAGACCATCTTTGAGGATCTGCCCATTGTGCTGAAGGCCTTCCTTTGCTTTATTATATTTTTCAGGGGTTTCAATACTGCAGAGGCAGCTGAGATATATTGGAAAGAGAAGTAGCCTTGAAGCAAGAGAGAAAAGGGATGAGGCCCTACAGATGTCATTACTGGATGTGTCACACTCCGTAAGTCACTTCAACTTTCAGCCTTTTAGGCAGCCCTTTGAGACTTTAAGTTACAAGGATGCTGTTGACCTGCATTGACCAAATGAATTCATCACAGGGTGGGGGGAGGGAAGAGAGGAGCATCACCTTTATGAGTGAAACCTCAGGTCTAGTCACACAGTGGAAGTATATTTATTATACTTTGCCTTCAATGCACAAACAGCCTATTGCCTTCTCCTTGATTCTTTCATACCACTTGTATCCTACAAATTATCATTGGTAACCTACATCCATTTACCATACTTCTGGACAATACCCTTTAGGTAACCTATACTTTTGATTATTCAGAGATGCTTGAGGTCTCTGGCCTGTAATCATTTGGAATCCCTGAGAGAATATATGTGGTTTTAAGGTTTGTGTGGTAGGATGCCATACTTAAGTTTGGATATGGCTATTGCATTATATTAGACACTGAATCCAGATTCTGCACCCTACTACTCTTCTGACTATGGGGACACTATTTAACCTCTCTGGGCTGTAGTTTTTTCATCAGTAAAATGACAGTTTTTGATCAAGCAACCACAAAGGGCCCTTCCACTTCTAAGTCTATGACACTGTGATGCTTTATTTCTCCTGACTCCATCTGTAATATGAATCTCAATCTAGATATAAATCATTTCCTACAGTAGTATGTGAGTTGTAAAAGTTCTTAGGGAAAGATCTAAGATTTGGAAAACTCCAGTGAAATTAGTGATTCAAGATAGTCTAATAAATGTGTGATCTTTAGAGTTCTAGCTCTTTGCCTTCACCAGCCACAGAGTTAGAATACAGTTGATTTTGTTTAAAATATGTTGTGATTGAGATAAATGAAGATCTAGAATTTTTCTTATGTCTAGTTTTCTTTAAATTTATTTAAACTTAGGGGAAAATGGATTAAGATTCTACCTGCACAAATTCTTTGAAAAGTGCCATTAGTTATTTTCATTTATTTTAAACTTCAGTAATTTTTATGAATGCAAGGCAATTGATTTTTCACAGAGTTATTAATGACATAGTATTTGGGAAACTCCTAGAACTTTTGAACAAACACATTTTAAATTTCACCCAACAATCAAGATATTTTTAAAAATCAATTTATTTCTGGTATGTTTTTATTGGTTGAGCTATATCTTTGATGAAGAGAAGGCAACTCCTCACAAGCCTCAAAGCACTCACATGAGTCCCTAAGGTTGACAATCTGCCAAATGGTTGGAACTTTAATTTTTTAGGAAAGAATATCTTAAGTCACTGATTCTTCACTCATCCATGATTGTATCAAGGTGTTTTCTACCTCCAAGAAAGCAGATTTATATCTGCCCATACCCCTAGGATATGAGGTACTTGATTTTCTGTGAACAAAAATAATTTATCACTGCAAATTTAGGTGGACCAGTTATCAGATGAAAGATTCTGTCATCTCTCCAGTATTTCAATATCTTATCATTCTTGCTGAATTTGCAAAAATTTGTGTCTGTTGTACAGTATTCAATAGAACTCTTGAATAACATTCAGGATCAACTCTATACTATGAAGAGACATCAAAAGAATACCTCACTGGGTAAACATGTCCTCTAAATGAGGCTGATAGAGATGATGAAAATCAAACAGTCAAAATGGAAAAAAAAGAAGAGAAAGAAGCCAAAGTGGAAACAAAAGCCACATATGAGAGAAGGATGAGGAGGAGAAAGAGGAAGAAGAGGAGGAGGAGGAGGAACAAGTGGTTAAATGGACTGTCTTTGGAGCCAGATAAGCAAAGCTTCATAATCATCTCAGAGACTGGGGCAAAAGTATGGCATGTATATGTGGCAAAAAAGAATACACTATTGTGCCTCCTAATCATTATGGACCTATCTCTGAACCATGTGGAAGTTTAGAGTGTAGGTGACATGTCTGGTGTCCATAGGCCCGATGTAGCAGGTACACGCTTTAGAATCAGTGTTATTACCTCTTTCTGGTCCTGGGAGGGGGCTTTGGAAATGACAAAGATCATGGCAACTCTTTCACTTTTATGGGTAGTGGGTACAAAGACCTTTCTAGTGAAAAAAAGGACTGCTGAGCAGTTCTGTAATCAGAAACTCAGCAACATGAACCGAGTTCTGTCTTTGAACTGCAGAGCTCCTATCAATGATCTGGCAGAGCCAAAGCCAAGTTCTGGTGAGCTAGAAAGCCTATAAGGATTGTGAGAATATTGAGAGAGGGTATTGTAGGAATTATGCCCCAGTTGAAGGGAATGAATGTGATGTAATATACAAGGTAGTGAAATATGGGCTTGAAATCTAGCTTCCTTATGTGGTGTTATATACTCAGGAGGAATGGTGATGAACCTGGCGCATGGACAAGGGAAGGGAAAGACAGGATAAGGAAATTTGACTTCACAATGTACTATCTTGAAGGATAATGGAAAACAGTTACTAACAAGTAGAAGGAAGAAGAAAATAATAAGAGAAATGCTAAATAATTGAAATCTCCAAGGAAAGGAAAGGGGGAGAGGAAAAATAAATTAGCAGGGGGTTGGGAGATCATTCTAGCCTTTCCTGGTACAGTGTCCAAGAAGACTACAGTAGGACCATACAAATTCATCTCCCAGCTGAAACTCTCATCGAGAATGATGAATCCATGGGGTAGCTAGGTGGCACGGTGAATAGAGCACTGACCCTAGAGTCAAGAGGACCTGAGTTCAAATTCGGCCTCCGAGATTTAACATTTACTAGCTGTGTGATCTTGAGCAAGTCACTTGACTCCAATTGCCCTGTCTTTCCCCTCCAAAAAGCAAAAAAAAAAAAAAAAAAAAAAAAGAAAAGAAAAAAGAATGATGAATCCAATAAAAACTATGGAACAAAGTATTAAGTGCATTGAAGGATAAGTCAAAATTCCTGAATACAGTGGAAGAAACATTCTTTTGTATTTGGTGTCAAGAGGTATTATTTCAGTCAATTACCACTGTGTGTCAGCGTAATGCTTGCAAAGATTGTTTGGACCTATGTTTCATAGCAGAGGTGTATAGTTGCCCAGTTTGTCCATATGATCTGGTTAAATCTTATGCTAGCTGAGTGAATCAGCCACTGCAAACTACCATCTTCCTCTTCCTCTTCCTCTTTTTGGGGCATAGTTAGCTATTCCCCAAGCTACAGTAATGGCATGGAATTTTATCTATCAAGAACTTCTTTTCTTTACTTTGATGGTAAAACTTGGCAGTGGGTTTTCAGCAGGCTTAAACATAGAAATTCACCTTTTCCCTGAAAAGATTTGTCTTCCCCATTCTTTTTTTAAAAGTCTACAAAATTTGAGGGACTAATTTCACATATGTTATGGCTTTTTAAAGATTTTGGATATTGCATTCTGGTTTTTTTTCCTTTTAAAGCCTCTAGTTTGTCAGCACAAATTGTCTTAATTTTGGTAGACTTTGTAGACTTTGTAAAGTCTGTGCAGTTGCCTTCAAAGGTAGAAGTATTGATATCCAAAGTCTCTGAGGTGGCTCCTGGTGTTTTTGGACCTGTTGCTCAGATAATTTATCTAGAAGTTTTTTGCTTAACATATATTAAGCTTTTTTGAGGTTATTCCCTACCAGTTTAATTTTATGTTTAAAATAAGCATAAAAAGGCTCTTGGCCTGCATTTAGCTAAGTGCTCAGGGCAGGAGAGAATGCTTCCTCAGCTGGATGGTTCTTTTACTGAGAGAATGTCTTGTTCTGCCAGATGCTGTCTCTGAACCAGAATGATGTTGTGGAACATACTATAGTCTTTCTTTCTTTTTTTGCTGTTCCTAAATCGTTTTACTATTTAAATTCATATCAAACTCAAGTTTGCCCCAATCTTTCTTATAAACTACCCAATTATTGATAAGAATCTTAGACATACATTTTGCATATCCAAAAAAATAAACAGTCTGTTCTTATGGATTCCTCATTATTAATCGTTGTTATGTACCTTATATTTCTCTCCATTCTTATATGTCACATCTTCTATTAAGTTCAGGATTTTTTTTTAACAAAGTCTGGAAAGTCTGAGAGTTTATTAAATGTCCATTGTTTTTAGATTTTTTAAAATTTTATTTTAGATTCAAATACCAAAGCTTAGTTTTTCTTAAGTGTCCAAACACTTAACACTTTAGAAACAGACCAAAGTATGTTTCTAAAAGACTAGGCTATTGTTTTATTATTATTATTATTATTTATTTTTACATTCCTATTCACTTCCACTTCTCCCCCACCCAAAAAGGAGGTAAACAATATGGTATCAATTATACATGTGAAAGCATAGAGAACATATTTTCATATTAGCCATATCACAAAAAAATAAGTAAAATGAAGTGAAGAAAAAGAAAATATACTACAATTTGTACTCAGAGTTAATCAGTTCTCTCTCTGGAAATTAAAAAAAAACACAATTTTTCATCAACATTCCTTCAGGAGTCTCTTGAATCACTGTATTGATCAGATGAGTCAAGTCTTTTGCAGTTGATAATCATTACAACTTTGCTGTTTCTGTGCACAATGATCTCCAGGTTCTTCTCACTTCACTTTGCATCAGTTCATACAGTTCTTACTCCCCTACAGCCCCAAGCACTAGTGTTTTTATTTTCCTTAGAACAGTGACTAGGGTGTCTGCTCCCTTGTTACCAATCACAAGCAATCCTCTTCATCCTGGAACTGGAACTGAGAATTGCTCATGGGCAGTAGAATTGGTGTACCCAGTGCCAGCAAACAGTCCCCTGCAATCCCTTTCTGGCCAGTTGTCTGACTACTTTATCATCTCTGGGCTGAGAGCTCTTGAAGCGGCTCATTGCTACTGCTGCTTTCTCAGCAGCCTTCCATGGCACACTGCTGGTTCTCCTGTTGCTCCATGCCTGAGCTTACCATGGTATTACAGACCTCTCCAATGGACCTGATAATTTGTATTAGGTTAGAAAAATGTCTCTCTCTAACCTTTTGTTGACTCTACCACTTTAACATTTGATTTGAGGTTTTATTCTAAAGTTGTTGGGAGGGGAATATTGGGATGGTTCAGCTGGGATCTACCATACACTCTGCCATCTTGACCCTGCCTGCCACATAGATTGGCTTCTTTTTAGGACTGCAATGTTGAAATTGCCAGCCTGATTGTATTTCTTGCTTTTAGAATGGCATACTGTAGCCAAATGTTATTAGAATTGCTCTGTAAACATAGAAATTTTCCTTTACCAGGGTGCATTTTGGTAAGGTTAATTTACTTTATCATTGATTTAAGTACATTTCCATTTCAAAATAGAGAATTATATAAGTGAGAAAGTTTTTTTTTTCCTTTTTGAAGACACTTTGCCAAATGATTTTTTTTTCAGTTACTATACATGAACTAAAAAAGATAACTTGGTTTTACGTGTTTTTTTCTTTTGAATGGGTTTTGAGTTTTTCTGATAGTACCAACATTTGTCATTCAATATCTTAATGCAACAATGGTATTTTAAATCATTTAAATGCAGAAAGACTTGAATGATGCTTTAAAAAGATGTTTTCCTCACTGTAGAATGTTAACAGGTAGGATAAAACAACAAAATGTACGGGCTTTTTCTAAAAAGTTCAGATTTCTGTACATGTGCAAATTCTAAGTTCTCAAAATAAATGCTTTTAAAGATGAAGAAATCCATTTTTTTTCTTGGATCTGTTTCTTTCTCTGCATGTTTCTGTGTTTCCAGCAAAGCTTAAAACTCTCTTTCCCCTATGAAAAGATGGTGTTGTTGTTCATGCTTCATTTTTAAAGATCAATGAAATCATGATATTGGAGTCAGGGAATGGTGTGTTTGACTGTGACTGATGCATCCAATGGAATATTGATTGAATCACTAGGTAACAGAAGGTGAACATCTAACTACAGAAAATGCTTGGTGATAGGACATGCAAGGTCCTGTGACCTGATTTAAAGCACCCATAGTCATCCTTTACCTAGATTCAATGTGCCAACTGCATGGTCAAGAGATAGACTTATAAATGGTTGAAATGCTGAAACTGGGACACATTCAAAAGACCAACCAGGAAACTGAGGTTTGATTTTTCTTTTGTTCCTGCTTGACTATGTTCAGGTCAGCAAAACTGCATTGGACGTCACTGGAAAAAGAGGAAAGGCCTTATGCCTTGCCTAACTGGACCCTCCACTGTCCATATATACAGAGCTGTGCCCTTTTCCTCCTTGTGTTTGCCCATGCCTACTTTAAGTAAGGAGCAATGAAGATGATCCTAATGAATTTCAAAGGTCAGAATGGGACAATATCATGGGCCCTGGAGATAGAGTCTCTGCCAGAAGACAGAATGTGAGGAGAGAAATTCTAAAAGATATGCATGAAGCAGTATGGATCAGAGCAAGCTGAGAGGGAGCTATAGTGTTTCATCCATTGGATATACAACATTTAGAAAAGAACTTTTAGGGATGAATGTCAACAAAAAGCCACACTGAATTGGAACCCACTGTACCCAGGAACTGAAGAGGTTAAAGCAGCCATAGAGGAAAGTGAATTCTCAGTTGTTGAAGAAATCATTCTTAACTACATTTCTTACTATTTCTTTGAAGTAACTATCTCTTCATAAAAGCTAACTGATACCAATTTGTTGAAAGATATTGGGGCTAGAATTGCTGGCAACTGATATGAAGGTTAATATTATAGAAGGAAGGCAGAGCTAATGGCATTAAAGAAAATCCCTCTTCACCTATTCAGGAACATTGCTAGAACTCTGAGGGGG
>CM053582.1:564995155-565033153 GCA_028627135.1 Pseudochirops cupreus | reverse complement strand
GGCTGTGTTCTCCTCCTCCTTCTCTCTCCCATGATCTTTCTTTTCCCCAAAGAAGGAATCTAGGGTTTGGGTGCTGTTCTTACTTTGCTTCTTATGCTTATTCTTACTCATGGTTGGTCAGTCTGTGATTTTTGTTTTTTAAATCTCTGTGGGGCTGTGCTTCCAGAAGGGAAAGCTCTGTCCCAAATCGCTGGGGTCCTCCCAGCTGCCGTAGCTCTCAGGAAGGTGCTGGGACCCTTCCTACTTACTTCTGGCTCACTGGATAATGAAGACTCCAAGACCGAGGCCCAAGACGGCGATCCAGATCCAGGCCACTCAACGTGAGAGCACTGGCCTTAGAACAATTGCTTAATCCCCCTGCTGTCTACAGGCTGTGGGCGGGAAGCTGAAATGCAGAGGCGGGTGCAAAACCTCTGCCTTTTCGCTTTTCCGCTCTGGAGGCCTTTTGGCCAGACTGCTTTTCTCTCCTGATTTCACAAGTTTTCCTGACCTAGTTCTCAACACTGCTGGCAGCTGCTGCTAATCCCCTCACTGCTCCTCTCATCTAGCTGCCCCCAAGGCTCAGCAGCAGCTTCAGGCCAGGCTGGTTTTGGTTCACAGTGCTGATATGATTCCTTGTAGCCAAGCTGACTTTAGTGGGAAGTATCTTTGTGTGCGTTTTGGAGTTCTAGGATTGGTTTAGAGTCCTATTTTATGGGTATTTTGGGGTAGCTATGTGAGAGCTGCGATATATTGCTGCTGCTACGTCGTCATCTTGGCACCACCCCCCCACTACTTCCACTTTCAATACCAGATTGCTCAGAGTTTTCTAGCCTTAGAACATTACCTTAAGGGATTGCATTTCTACCCATTACAAAACAAAATTCAGCTGAAAGACAGGCATTACTTTTTTTTCCCTCTCTAATGGATTATTTTCCCCCAGTGGTTATTATGATATAATTCCACACTGGGGCATTTCCTATACTATAAGTGAATATTAAGTGTCTTTTTTTTTTCCTCCATCAAATTTGCTCTCATCAAATAACTCACGGAGATAGCTGGGAATTTGAACATTTTGACCTCTGTTTTCCCCAGTTCATGAGAAGTGAAATGTTATAGTAAAAGAATTCTGGGCTGATACATGGAAAGCCTATGTTCAAATACTGATTCTTCTGATTACTTCCTATGTGACCCTGGACAAGTGACTTAAAGCTCCTTTTTTTTCTCTTCTATAAAATAAGAGTAGTGAATTAGATAATTTCTGAGATCCTCTTCAGCTCTAAATCTATGATTCTATGATTCCCATAGTTTCTCCAGACTTGGGGATGTGGGTGATTGAGCCTCCTCTTACTCCAAAAGGCATAATTACTACAATCAGCCCTCATAAAAGCAAGGTCTCTTATTCAGGAACATAGCATTACTCATGAGCCAACTACTTATTCTGGGGTTGCCCAACAAATCTTCCATCTCTGCTAGAAGGGTAGAGTCTTGGTTGTGTAAGACCATTTGATTCATGAGGTAAATTAATACATCTCTGTTTTGGCCAAAAAGTCAGTCACTCTTGAGTGATTATGGGAGAATGGGAGAGAGGGAATCTTGCCTTGGAATAAACAGGCATATTTCACCCTTGAAGAAGAGAATGTGAGGGGAAAAAAGCAAATAGTCTGCCACTTTCCTTTTCTAGTTAATACAGAGAAGTAGTATCTCCAACAAAAGGCTAAGACTTCTTTTCTTAGGCAAACATAGAAGGGTAGCCATTCAAACAAGTGTCTATTTTACTAAGAAGTCAGTCAGGAATCTTTGTGACTACTCCACTCCCTGAGTGCTTTAAATCATTAAAACTAAGAGAACATGGACTAAAATAACCCTAAACTTTCAGTGCACATACAGCACAATGAACAAGAAGACCAAAGAAAAAAACCTTATTGCATATTATTTCACCTATGTTCTTATGAAAAGAAAGCAAACATGATGATGAAACCTCTGTAATTGTCATGATACTGTCTGCCATGTAGGAAACACATCAAAAATGCTTCTTGACTGGAATGATTAGCCAAATTGAAATGTATTTACAGGCCTTCCTAGCTGTGCACGATGCTCATATTAACTTGATTTTCATTGTGTGAAATGGGTCAGCAGGAATTTTCCTGGACTGAAAGTTGATTGGTCAATTGTTGGTCAGCAAGCATTTATTATGCCCTTCTCTGTGCCAGACACAAAGTTAAATGCGGGGAAAACAAATGCAAGCATAAAGACATTTGTCACCCTCAGGAGTTTATATTCTAATGAGGGAAAACAGTAAGGTCTTGGTCTCTACTGGACTTGATTATGGAAAAGGACATGAGCAATCATCAGGTTGTGCTTTCTCTCATGATACTAGAATAGTCCCAGCATCAAATACAGTGGTTTAATGAAATCCTAGTTTTGTTTTATGTTTTATGCTGATTAAAGGTAAACCATTCTAGTATCTTTGCCAAGAAAACCCAAATGGGGTCACTAAGAGTCTGACATGACTGAAAGTACTGAGCTAGGTAAAATAAAAATGACTATACTTCATCTTTAAAAGTAAAACATTGTCATTGTTATTTGACAGTTAGAGGAATAATGAACAAAGAAAGGAAGCACCTCATGGCCATGAAGTTATAGCTTTAAACTAAGAAAGGACATTTTAAATCCATCTGGTCCAAATTTAGTTGTTATAGAGAAAGGGTAAATGATGGTTAAATAGTTTTTTCCAAGGAACATGGGTAATAAGTAGCACAGGGAGGATATGAAGTCAAGTCCTCTGACTCCAAGACCAGAATTCTTTCTATTCCCCACATTGTTTCTGAAATTAATTTGCACAGAGAAAGTGCTCAGATCTAAGTCCTCAACTCAAGTTCAATACTTGGTACATTGGCTCACAACTGGACTGAAAATTAATCTCAACTACGGCAGCCATGTCTTCATCTCTACAACTTTCACAAAGGAGGGAAAACATACAATTTGAAAATTTGGTTAAGAATAAAAAGAATTAGTAAGCTTTTGGGGAAACCTTGGACCCTTGACAATACCAGCCCAGTAAAATCTCATAACTGACTGGATGGAAAATGGAACATTTCCTGGTCCACTCCTATCTGCTTCCACAAGGAGAGTGAAGAATTAGAATGCCTCAGGGTACCTACCTTTGCCCATCAAGTCATATGACAAATTGAAAACCCAATTATTTTTAAACTTATACACATACATACATTATATATGTATGTGTATTAGAGAAATGAAATTTCTAGAATTAAATGTAAAAACAATTTTTAAACATTTATTTAAAAAAATTAAACTCCAAACTTCTACCCTCCCTTCCATACCTCCTCATTGAGAAAGCAGGCAATTTGATATAGACTATACATGTACAGTCAGGAAAAATATATTTCTAAGCTAGGTATGCTGTGAAAGAAAACACAGAACAAGAACAAAAAAAAAAAACAAAGCAGAGGGGAAAATATATTTCAATCTGAATTCAGACTCTATCACTTCTTCTTCTGGAAATGGATAGCATCTTTCATTACAAATCCCTCAGAATTGTCATGAATCATTATATTGCTGAGAATACCCAACTTGTTCATAGTTGATTTTCTTATAATATCGCTGTTATTGTGTAAAATGTTTTCCTGGTTCTTCTGATTTCACTTTGTGTCAGTTCATGTGAGTCCAGGTTTTTCTGAGATCATCCTGCTCATCATTCCTTATAGTACAATAGTATTCCACCACAGCCATATACCATAACTTATTCAGGTATACCCCCATTTGACGTGTATCACTCAATTTGTAATTCTTTGCCACCACTAAAAGAGTTTCTATAAATATTTTTGTAGGTATACTTTTTTTTCTTTTTCTTTGATCTCTTCAGGGATACAGACCTAGTAGTGGTATTACTGGGTCAAAGAGTATGCATGTTTTTATAGCCCTTAGAAGATAATGACAAATTGCTCCCCAGAGTGGTTGCATCAGTTCACAATCCCACCAATAGTGCAGTAGAGTCTCAATTTTGCAACATCCTCTCCAAGATTTGTCATTTTCCTTTTGTCATAAAACTTAATGTGATAGGTATAAGGTGGTACTTCATAGTTGTTTTGATTTTCATTTCTCTAATTAGTAGATTTAGAATTTCTTATATAACTATAAATAGTTTTGATTTCTTCATTGGAGAACTATTTGTTCATACTTTTTGACCATTTATCAATTAGGGAATGGCTCTTTTTATATAATTTTGAGTCAATTCTCTATATATTTGAGAAATGAGGCCTTTATCAGAGAAATTCAGTGTCAAAAAAGTTTACAGTTATGATCAGCAACTGCGTATTTCACTCCTTTCTATTTTCCCCTTGTTTTTCTTATTCTTTCTCTACTTTTGCTTTGTCCATCCTCAAAAATGTTTGCCTTCTGACTACTGCATCTCTCAATCCACTCTCTCTTCCATCAGTGCCCACCCCTTCTATCATTCCCTTGCTCTCCCACATTCTGTTAGGTTAAGATAGATTTCTATACCAAACTGAGCTTGTATATTATTCCCCTTTGAGCCCATTCAATATTTCAAGGGCTCCTCCTTCTGTTCCCCCATCTTCATCTTCACTGTAAAAGCTTTTTAATGGTTCTTTTATGTAAGATAATTTACCACATTCTACTTCTACCTTTCCCTTCTCCTATTGAATTCCTCTTTCTCACCCACTAATTTTAATTATAATTCAATTAATTGATTAATTTAATTCAGATATCATCCCATCATATACACCTTCTAATTGCTCTAATAATGAGAAAGTTTTTAGGAGTTACAAATGTCATCTTTCCATTTAGGTGTACACAGTTTAACCTTATTAAATCCCTTATGATTTCTCTCTGATATTTACCTTTAAATGCTTTTCTTGAGTCTTGTATTTGAAAGTTGGTTTTTCTGTCCAGCTCTAGTCTTTTCATGAGAAATACATAAAAGTCCTCTATTTCATTGAATGCCCATTTTCCCTCAGGAGAATCATAGTCAGCTTTTCTGGGTAGGTGATTCTTAGTTTTAATCCCAGCTCCTTTGCTCTCCAGATTGTGATATTCCAAGTCCTCTGATCTTTTAATGTAGAAGCTGCTAAACCTTGTGTTATCCTGACTGTGGCTGCACAATATGTGAATTGTGTCTTTCTAGCTTCTTTCAGTATTTTGTTCTTGACTTGGGGGCTCTGGAATTTGACTGTAAAGTTCCTAGGAGTTTTCATTTTGGGGTCACTTTCAGGATGTCATCAGTGGATTCTTTCTATTTCTATTTTACCCTTCAGTTCTAAGACTGTGGGGCAGTATTTCTTTATATTTTCTTGAAATATGAGATCTAGGCTCTTTTTAGAAACATGGCTCTTAAGTAGTCTAATAATTCTTAAATTATCTCTCCTTGCTCTATTTTCCAGATTAGTTACATTTCAAATGAGATATTTCACATTTTCTTCTTTCATTTTCATCATTAAAAATTTTTGCTTTATTGATTCTTGTTGTCTCATGAAGTTATTAACTTCCACTTGCCCAGTTGTAATCTTTGATGAATCATTTTCTTCAGGGAGTTTTTGTACTTCCTTTTCCATTTGATCAAGTTTGCTTTTTAAGGAGTTCTTTTATTTAGTGAATTTTTGTACTTTTTTTTCTCCTTTAACCAATTCTGCTTTTTAAGGAATTCTTTTTAAGGAATTTTTAAGGAATTCTCACTAGTTTTTGTATCTCTTTCACTATTTTGCCTATTCTGTTTTTCAAGATATTTCTTCAGTATTTTTTCTGCTTTCTTTACCAAGCTATTGATTCTTTTTTTCATGATTTTCTTGTACTACTTTCATTTCTTTTCCTGATTTTTCCTCCACTTATTTGATTTTTAAACTCATTTTTTCATCTCTTCAGGAATATTTTTGGGTCTAAGACCAATTCACTTTTTTTTTTTTACTTTGAGGGTTTGAATGTAGCAGTTTTGCCTTTGTTGTCTTCTGAGTTTGTGTCTTTATCTTCCCTGTCAACATAATAACTTTCTATAGGTAGGTTCTTTTTTTTTTCTGGTTAGCTCATTTTTTCAACCTATTTCTTGACTTTCAACTTTTAATATGTTA
The DNA here is from genome assembly GCA_028627135.1 of Pseudochirops cupreus. Lineage (NCBI taxonomy): Eukaryota > Metazoa > Chordata > Mammalia > Diprotodontia > Pseudocheiridae > Pseudochirops > Pseudochirops cupreus. Next base: position 565,027,070 of record CM053582.1, on the reverse strand, counting down.
AAGTTGGGCTCTATTCCCAGGGTGAAAGGGGCATTGTCCCAAGCTTCAGGGGACAATGTTTTTTTGTTGTTGTTGTTGTTTTTATGCTGTTCTTTTCAGAGCTACTTCTGAGAGCCTAGAAGTTTTCAATTCTTCCAAGGTGTGGTATGATCCAAGAATAATTGTGTTTATTACTCTCCTGCTCTGTCCTCTGGTCTCTGAGCAATCATTAGTACTCTTTTCCTACTTGGAACTTTGACTAGGATCCTAACTCCCCTGAAGCTGTGATAGTGTGATAGTATTCTTTCTTGCCCTGAAACTGTGACCCAGGATTTCAATCTCTATTCAAGTATGGGAAATGCAACATGATCCTGCACCCAGTGCAAGCAAATGGACTTCTGTAACCTCCTTCTGACCAGTTTTCCAACCTCGTTACCATCTGTGGACTCAGAACTCCAGAAGCTGCTACTGCAGTTGCTGATTCATTCACCCTATGGCCTATTGCTGGTTTGCTTGGGCAAAGTCTGTGCTGGTGCAGCCTGAAACTAGATTGTGCTCCACTCTCACCCTAGTGCAAAAGAGCTTTTTCTGCAGATCTTATAAGTTCTTTTAGGCTAGAAAATTGTTTCACCCCCATCCTATTCTATCACTAGGTATTCTGAGGTATTACTTACAGTTGTTTGGAGGGGGATTTGAGAGAGCTCAACCAAGTCCCTGACTTTTCTCTGACATCTTGACTGAGCCTCTCTTTTAAAATTTTTTTTCATAAATATTCATGCCTTTATTTTACTTTTTTAAAAATCTTTTTTTATTTCAAAAAAAGTACATGAATTGTATAGTATTAAGTTCTTTTTCTTTATGAAACTAGGAATCTATGAATTTTAAATGTATCAGCTCACCATCTCTACAATAACCTGTAAACTTCTTTGTAAGGGAGAAGATAAAAAGCTTATTTTTGAAAGATATAAAAGAAAGGCCAGATTTGAAATTGGAGTTGAGTCTAGCTCATAGTTATATTCTAGGACCATGTATGAAGAATGCAATGCATTTATAGCAAATCTCACTAACAGTCATCATTCAAAGGAGTTTTTAAAGCCTATTTGGGGATGTCACAGTGAGAAGATAAAACGTCTACTATAAAATAAAAGAATTGAGCTAGATAATCTCTGAAGTGCCTTCAAGCCCTGTTGCCTCTAGAATAAAATTTCAGCTCCTCACTTTGGCATCCCAAGCCCTTCACAAGCTGGGGTATACTGTATCTCATTACCCATATTCATGTTCTCTTTGTTCCAGCCAAAGTGACATGCAAGTTGAACCTGCAACTGTACATATTGCCTGTCCCTGGGCTTTTACCTAGATGGACTCCATGGTTAGGATGCCCTTCTCATTTGGCTTCACCCTTAGTGTCTTTGGCTCCCTTCAAAGAAAGACCTCAAGAAAGATCTTTTGTATGAAATCTTCCTTGATCCCCACCTCTCCAAACATACATCCATATTTCCTCCTTTGTCAAGACTTCTTTTTTCTACTATGGTTCTTGTACTCATTTATCTGAATAAGATTCTCATCACTTCAATAAAAACTAAATAGCTTGAAGTAAGTGAAAGTTTTGTTTGATTTTTGCTGTTGTATCCTCAAGGCCTAGTAGTAACAATAATGTATGCATATGTCCAGATATTATAGATAGATAGATTGCATTTACACACACATCTGTATTGCTATAAATGCTCTATGTATACATATACATACTTATAGAGCTATAATAACTGTGTAGGTATGCAAGTATGTCCTCTACAAATACATACATACATACATGTATGCACTTGCATATGTATAAAAATGCAGTACAAAGATATATGCTTGTATATGTGTATTTTGTAACATGGTAGAATAAGACACAGGACAAATAAATGTATTTGTAGGGAAAACAGATGAAATGAAAGAGAGTTCAGAGGTTTTAGCTAAGAAAAGATCACAGAAGTTATTTTTCCAATCCCCTCTTTATACTAAGATCTCTGAGGGCCAGTGAAGTTAAATAACTTCCCAATGGTCATCCATGGAATGTTATCAGAATAACCCAGAACTAAAGCTAAAAACAAATTTTTTACGGACACTGTGGTATCATAAGTAGACTCCTAGCAGTAGTCTTTAAGCAGCAGTTCTCAACCTGTGGCTCACAACCCCTTTGGGGGTCAAACAATCCTTTCACAGGGGTCACCTAAGACCATAGGAAAACATATATTTCCAATGGTCTTAGGAACCAAGACACCATTCCTCTATCTGTCTCCAGGCAGGTCTGCCCACATGCAGATATGCCCACATACGAGTATTAAAGGGTCACAGCATTAGGAAGGTTGAGAACCACTGTCTTGAAGAGTTGGTTACTATTGGTTACTTAAAGAGTTGCTTACTATTTATTAACAGTCAAGGAGAAGCAGGGAAATAGTGATCACCAAAGTGGAAGGAGTAGATTAAAAAGTGTAAGAGATGTACCTAATCTGTTCAATAATCACAGAAAACTAAAATGGGTGCAGCTTTTTGCTCCCTACCCCCACCCCCAAATTCAAAGCACATCTTAGTCACTGAGGATGTCAGGCACTTAGCACTAATCCTATGACTTCATGGCTAGAGACACCATCTCCATGATGTTGTTGACAAGATTTGAAATAGGGATGGAAGACTGTAACCCACTTCACTTCCCTTATTGCACCACAAGTATTATTCAGCTGGGCAAGTGTTACCTTTCTTTCCTCCATGCCAATAAATGCATGTCCCAAGTGAAATTTGATATTTAGTTGCAAAGGAGGACCTTTCAAATAAAAATAATGAAATAGGGAGGAAAAGGATTGAATTTGAGTAGAACTCTAATTCTTGAGCTAACCAAGAGTTAGAGGCCACCCAGGACAACTGCATCATTTTGCGTATGATGTTGAAAGAGGCTAAGTTGCCATTCATAATCATTGAAGATAACAGAGCTAAGAAATAAACCCAGATCCTTAGACACTTGAGTGAGTGCTTTTGCTGCTGTGAAATACTGATGGGGTAGAGGCTCTAGGAACCCCCTTAACTCTGACTGAATCTTCCCATTTGATGAGGCATTTGCCTGAGGCCATAAGCCTTTCATTATAGCTTGGCCCAAATCTCTGTTACTCTTAGCCTAGCCCTTTTTTGTCCAGCTACTTTCCACCCTTGATACTCCCAAAATACCTAAACACCCTTAAACTAACCTAGCCCCCCATTGTCTCATCTGCAAGTATCCTCCAGCTACTTCCTACTCTTAATCTCTCATCACTGGAGTCTGACCTCATTGGACTCCTCCTGAAGACCCTCCCCAAACTTCTCCTCTAGACAACCCCTAGATTCTTCCCACAACCTTTCTGTATGTAAGACCCCATCTTGCCTCCATGAGAAGGGAGAAGGCCAAGAATTTTCTAATGTAGACTTACTCTGTGTCAGACAATTCTGGCCCACTTGTCCAATACAAGCATCACAGATATCAAGGCTCCTTAAGAGTCTACCCATTATGTCAAATCTTTAATAAAGTTTGCTTTTCTTTGGCTGAGAGAAGACTGAATCTAACTCATTCAGCAAGACCAGGTATATATATATATATATATATATATATATATATATATATATATATATATATATATATATATATATATATATATATATATATATATATATATATATACCATGTTGGTATTTTTGGGGTCTCACATACCCCTAAAACTTAAACCCCTATATTTTATGGTTCCCTAACCTCAATATTTTTATATCTCTTGGGTTTGAGTGACTTTCTCTACTCTAGATTCCATGTGTGACCTTGTGTAAGGCACAAACCCTCTAGCCTTTCATTATACTTATCACTCCCACATTGCAAGCGGTTAGGGGTGCTGTGCCCCTGCAATCTGGAAAATCCATGTAAAAGTTTTTGACCCTCCCTTTGTACCAGAGAAAAAGTCTGATATTTTTTTCTTTTTCTCTTATGAGATGTTTACAGTAGCAAAAGACAATATATGTTGATATTATACAATACTACACATATATTTTATGCATTTCTGACTTTCTAAACCTGTTCTTTGTCATCTGCTGACCTTCATGTGTTGTCTGCAGCTCCCACAAAACCCCCAAAATTCCCATTTAATTTCTTACACTGACCTGCAATATATCAGAACTGCAATGGGGAAAGCGGTGATGTGGAAGGGATAACTGTTCTTCATTTATGATCTAAATCATATGAATATCTTTCCTATAAATTAGAAGGATTGAAGCAGAAAATAAAATTCCCTTCATTAGATTAAAAAACAAAACAAAACATCTCTTTCTAGAACACAGGTTCCCAAAAGTATGGAGATGTTTGCATAATATTGAGATGTTAGATTATCATATTTCCATTTTTCCATAGCTCATTCATAGATATGCCTTAAGAGAATAATAGATTTAGAACTAAAAGGAACCTCTAGTCAGCTCAGCCTCTAGTCAACTACCTTAATTTGACATTATACCTAATATACATATTAGGATTCAAGGACCTAGATTTAAGTAACTCCATGAGGAAGGAGCTGGCCTTCTAACTACACTTCGCAACCTCTTTTCACCACCACTTTGCTCAGCTCTTCCTCTTTTGTCCAGATTAAAAACCCAACTATAGCCACAACAACAATCCATCAATGTACAAGTGATGAAGTCATGCTTGGATCCAGAGTAGCTAAGCAATTTCTCCAAGGTCACAAAGGAATGACCTTGAAGAGCATAGATTTAAAATCAGATCCTTTAGCTGTAATTCCAATACTCAATTGACCACACCACATTGCTCAACTTGTACATTTTTAAATAAACTTCAATTTGAAAGTCTATGTGAAACCCCTCAAGATGAGAGGCAAGCTTGAATGCTTTAATGCAAGGGAAAAGAGCTTTCTAAAATGTAATTCTTGTCAGTACAACCATATTGGAATGCTGAAGTGCTTTATATGGAGCTGTCTGTAACATACCTTGCTAAAGGCATAAAAGCCTTGAGTTCTCTGAACCCATCTTCCTCATCTGACAATCTTTTCAAATTAAGCATTGGTTTCCTTGTCACTTTCCTAAAGAGAACATTGCCCTGCTAATGGTGTTAACAATTCATGAAGAAGCAAGTTTAAAAAAGAATAGATTTCTTTGTAACTTTGAATTTCAATTTAGTTTGAGAAAACCAGATTGTATCCAATGCTTACTATGTGTATGCATAGAACTGATACTGGCAATAGGAAGAAAAAAAAATGTTCCTGTCTTCATGGAGCTTACATTTCATTGAGAAGAGACAACATGCAGATAAATAGATACATTTGAGATACACAAGAATTAAATGGAAGTAAATGAAACCAACATCTACTTACATCCCTGAACGGTCTCAACTTTGTTCTAAGCTTGCTAATCCATGGTTCAGGAAACAAGGACAATTAAAATAAAAACAAAGAAGGAAGACAGTTTCCATTTAAAAAGTAATAGTGACCCATTCTTTGTGTCTTCCAAGTGACATTAAAAAAATCAGTACAGTCACAGGAATATTAATATATTGTATTTGAATGGAAGGAAATGCCTCAAAATTCTCCTGATCTGCTATGATTCTATGTGTATTAGGTTTCAACTGCTGAGGTGCAGGCTCTGGAAGCCCCCTTGAGGTCTCCTTGAATCTTTGAGATACAGGCTCTGGGAACCCCCTTGAACACCCACTTGATGAGGCATTTGCAGAGGCCATAAGACTTTCATTGTGGCTGGGCCCAAACCTCTGTTATTAGCCTAGCCCTCCATTGTCCATCTACTTCCCACCCTTGAGCCTATCAAAATATCAATCCACCCCTGACCTGGCCTAGCCCACCATAGAATGCTGGCTCCAGGTAGCCTCCAACAACTTTCCACCCTTAATCACCCATTGACTTCATTAACTCCTCCTGAAGACCTTCCCCAAACACCTTCTCCAGACCACCCCTCGATTGCCCCCATGTGGGTGAGAGCACCATAGAGTGACCTAGCACAGACTTGCTCTGTGAGAGTGCCGTAGAATGACCTTGCATAGGCTTATACTGTGTCAGATGATTCTGGCCTGCTTGCCCAACGCAAGCCTTACAGATACCGAGGCTCCTTAAGAGTCTACCCAATATGGTGAACTTTCAATGAACTTTTAACAAACTTTGCTTTTCTTTGGCTGAGAGAAGACTTGAGTCAAATTCATTTGGCAAGACCTGGCATATCGGTAGTTTGGGGTGTCCAGCAATCCTAATCACCCTAACCATGTCACAATGACTTGTTTTGATCCCTAACTTGTATTTTAAACCTCATTTGTTTAAATTGTGTTTATTTGTTTATCAATGTATTTATTTACTTCTCTATTCATTCATTCATTCACTTCTCTACACCTACCTGTCTAGCTATCTTTCATCTATCTATTTATCAAACAATCAATAAGCTCTTATTAAACACATGCTATGTTCTTCCAGGCATTGTATTATGTGCTGGGGATACAAAAAGCAACAACAACAAAGAAAAAACTCAGTCCCTGCCTTCTTGGAGCTTACATTTGTCAAACCCAAACATTTGATCTAAAGAAGACAAACTGAGTTAGGCTATGTCCACATTTTGATTTCTCTCAAACTGACTGGATGTGCAATGCATGAGAGTTATAGTCCAGAACTGAGCCCCCTAAGGGGGTGTAAGGTTAATGGGATATAAGATCTTGCCCACCCATTAATAGGCTTCACATGGAGTCCTAAGGCTGAGCCAGTTAGACTCTGGGCCACAGGGATCCCCACACCTTTCCAATTAAATGTTCATAAGCCAATCAAGTGCACTATATATTGTATTCCTTGGAGGGAAAGGTATGGGCTGGTTGACTGAGAAAAGCCTGTGGAGGGAAGAGTTTGCCTAGGGGAACTTCCTTGTGAGGAGGCTTGATGGAAGGAATACTTGCAATGACAGCACTCCTTAGATTAGTGATGAGCACCTTACTAAACCTTACTTTCTGGTATCCTAAGAGCAATGCCCCAGATAAATATTTTGGCTTTGTCATGGAAGAGGAGAGTTTATTATATTTTGCAAACAAATCCTGGGAATACATATGCATATTCATAGTAGCTACTACGGGTATCACATTGGCATTACAGGGGATGAGTTCAGAACTGGCTTGATTTGGGATTTAGGGATATAATTATATGTCCTTCAAAGAGCAGGTGTTCCCATGGGGTGCCACTGAACTCTAGTTGGTCAATTCACTGAGAGATGGGTTATATTAAAATGAGGGTCAGAGTACCTGACTTAGGTCACTTAATCCTGATACGATACCTTTTCCACCTTGGCTGATATCACCCCCCCCCTCCTTCTTCTACCAGATTACCTCCCAACCATGCCAAACCCCTCCCAACCTTGATCTCTCTAGGTGGAGGAATCTGTCTCCACCCACCCAACCCTGGGCAGCTTCCAATGCAATATCATTATCAGTAATGTCCTTCTAAAGAACTTTTCAGAAGGGGGCTGGCTCAGGCAACATGGGGGAGGAACTCTGAGCACCATTTTTTTACACAGTCTAATGGGGAGAAAACAAACAAATATTTGCAAATCAAAAATTATACAGGATAAATAGGAAATTAATGGAAGGCTGGAATAAGAGGGGTTGGGAAAGATTTCCTGTTGGATTTAAAGGTAGCCACTGAGGTCTGTAGTCAGTAGAAAAGAAAGAGTGTTCCTTCTAGGGTGGGAGAGGGGACAGTCAGAGAGAAGCAGCTGAGAAACACAGAATTTTGTTCATGTCAGTCAGAAGGCCAATGTCACTAGGTTGAAGAGTATATTTGGGGGAATACAGTGTAAGAAGACCAGACACACAGAAGGGGAGTAGATGATGAAGAGCTGTGAAAGTTAAACAGTATTTTTTTCTGGATGCAATGGGAAGCTAATGGATTTTCTTTATTAGAGGGTATAGTCCAACCTAAGCTATTTTTCTTTCTGTCTGGTTGTTTATTTATTTGGGGCTATTGTCTTTGTTGATGAACTGTGAACTTAAATGGAGTATTTGTCCCTGCTTGATACTGTTTGCTGTTCTTCCTAAACTTTTAGATCTCTTGTGATCGAATATTTTCCCAATTCATGATAATCAGATAGCTGCTTTGGAAAATCAGCAATGTCCTTGAGATTTACCCTTACTTACATGTAACTTTTTGGTAGCCTATAATTCAAAGTGTTTATTTTGTTTAAAGGAATTAGAAAATTTTTTTATTTTTCCGAACAAGGTATTCAGAATTTTTTGACAATATAAATATTTCTTGAAGCAACATAATTCTTGATGCCATTTGGAAGATGGAATGGATGATGGGGGGGGGGGGGGCATTGATGGGACTCTTTTTGATATATAAATTCTTTTTCTCTTCTTCATTTAATTCTCCCTGTATACCAAACTTTGGTCTATCAAGCTTAGAAGAAAATACTGAACTTTCAGAGAGGTGAGTGAATCATGGATTTATTTACCTCTTCTGTGAGTTTATGTTTATTCATGTGCACCTTTGTTTGAATATTTACATCATTAGAATGTAAGCTTTTTGAAGGCAAATATTACATATTTTGAGCTTTCTTTGTATCCCCAGTGCTTAGCAAAGTGCTGACACATATGTTCTATGACTAACTGACATAGCAACAATCTATTGCTATTCTTCGTCACACAATCTAATTCTTATGGACTTTTCCATGATGTTGCCCTTATCTCTATGATACTTTGGTGAAAATAATAATCTGGGATTTACAGGGAGCCAAAGAATTCAATGGTGATTAACATAGACACAGATATAGATATAATCATAGATAGATATATAGAGATATGAATCTGTGTGTGTGTGTGTGTGTGTGTGTGTGTGTTAGACTTCAGGCTTGACTTACGTATAGATCTGTTTTTCCCCTTACCACATAACTCAACTTCTTGACTGTGAATGTAAAACCGAGATAAATAAAACCTTGAAAAGAAAGCCCTAATAAAAAGGTCACTTAGCTTGGCACAAATTCGGTCTTCTGTAAATATCTTGATCAGCTATAAATGTCTTGATCAGCATCCAACACTAAAGTTGGGTTTATGCATGTGTTCTTTTTTCTTTGAGATACAGTATGTTAGAGGAGCTAAATGGCACAGTAGACAGAGAACCAGGGCCTGGAGGCAGGTCTGAGTTCAGATCTGTTCCCAGGCAGGTACTAGTTGTGTGATCTTGAAAAATTCCTTTAGTCTCTGTTTTCTTCAGTTCCTTCATCTATAAATAATAATGCCCCACTTTCCAAGTTGTCGTGAGGATCAAATGAGATAATCAGTTATTAAGTGCTTAGCATTCTAGAAATGTTAGTTATGATTATTAGGTAGAGCAATTAATTACTTGTAAATTGTACTAGAAGAAAATACATCATTGGGATCTAGAACCTTTCAATAGATTTTATTTTGCTGCTTAAATGTTGCAAAAGAGCTTCCTAATTCCATGGTTTCGTATGATTTTTTTGAATATTTGGAGAACATCCAAAATGGAAATTGTTTTTAAAATGATTATGTGATCATTTTTAAATACTTCAGAATATCTCATAGGCTTCAGCTACCTGGTGGCATGATGACAGGAAGTTTTTTTCAATTTAATCAAGGAAATGGTCAGTTTTGTTGTTGTGCTAGGGACCCAAAACAAAATGAAGTTGTCTCCTCATCAGTTATTTAAAATAGCTTCAGGCAAAAGTTAAAAGTTTTTGTTACCTCAGTGATTTGCACAGTGCCTGGCTCTCTAGAAATAGACAAAATCAATAAGGAATGTGATTCAGCATGTTCAGTTAACATATCTACAATATATTAAAGGTGTGTCACAGAGATATTTGGAAAAAGAAAAAGGAAAAGAAAGAAGAAAAAAGGAAGAAAGGAAATAGGAAAGAAGGAAAAAAGGATAGGAAAGAGAGATGGAAGAAAAAGGAGAAATGTAGGGAGGAATGAAAGAATAATGAGTGGAGGGAGGGAAAAGATAGAGGACATAGAAGGAAAAGAAACAAGAAAGGAAGGAAGAGAAAGCAGAGCATAACTTTGCCTTTCTGTTCTCAGGATTTTGATTGGTCAAAGATTATGAGTTGAATATTCTTGGACCAACACCAAAAGGAAAAACTAGGTTTGTCAGATTTGGGTGGGTTTTTTTTTGTTTGTTTTAGTTTTTAAGTGAAAAAGACTATATTGACTAGAAATAAATAAAAGTACTCACCATGTAAATGATCTATATCTCACAAAACTGAAAACTTTTATTAGAAGATTTCAGTGGAAAAAGTTTTCTATTTTATTCATCTAAATGAAAAGATTAGACATGTTACCTATAGATTAACTTCCTTATAATTAACCTTTCAATTAACCTCCCATCACTCCCATATAAAAGACCAAAAATATCTTTTATACAATTCTCCATTTATCTTTCATTTATTTTTAAGGGTTTAGGAAAGATTTTAAAAGATGATATAATATAAGGCACATAATCTACAGGGAAAGAGATTAGCTTTATTTCTTAATTCAGGAACTCACCAGGTTGCCAAGATAAGGGATAGTTACCAGATGAAAGATTTTACAAAACAGAAAAGCTACTTTGAAACTATAGGTTTATAGTTCATAATTCTGTTTTCATTTTTAATTGTATAAATGCCCACAATTTGAAAATGCGATTGCTCCTTTAAATGTCTCAAATAATCTGTTTTTTTTTCTCACCATCCTTATTATGATCATAGAATAATGTTCCAAATGAGATTTATCCAATATCTCCCAGAATTTGGATGCTATTGTGGGAATGTACACATGCACACATTCACATACACACAGATACGCAGACACACACATACCTATTCTATTCTATTAAGAAGCATTAATTTCACTTACAAAAAAGAAATTAAGGAATTGTAATGTTTGCAATGAAATTATATAATTTCTATTTTCAAATGAAGGTTCCTCAGGCCCTTTATTTCCTCTTAGAAAATTAGTATTATGTTATATCATTTAATAATTGCTTTTGCTTTGTAATAGACCCGAATTCTCCATTTTCTCAAGCCCTATTTCTCAGTTAAGCTCAGAATATTTTATCTGCCTTCATCTGAATTGGCTTAAAGGAAGGTGGAAAGGGGTAGTGCTATAGCTCAAGCAGCCTGCCTCTATGACATTGGTTTTCTCATCAGTATGCCTCTAATGAGTTTTACCCAGGACCTTTGTTTTATTGACTATAGACAAAAAAAAAAAAAAAAAAAAAAAAGGAGATATGTAGAGTCTTCAAAGAATACTAGCAACTCTGGTGTGAGGACTCACTGAGCATTTTTCAGGGCTCCATATCTACCTTTGGTGTCTGCCAGGCACTCAACTCTCACCTGTGACTCCAAACCATATCAGCAAGGTTGAGGGTAGCTGACAGGTCTCTAAACCTATTGGTGTGTTAAGGGCATGTCTACCCTAAGTACATAAAAATTGCCCTGGAAGAATGGGTGGATAAGGAACTTGTGTCCCAATGGTCATGAAGGCCCTATGGAGCACTTAGAGTTTGATCAGCCATTGAAGAACACCAAGGTCATCCACTGTACCTTGGGCCATTCCTAGTCAATTTTTTGTCTTGTCACTGGACTTCAATGACTCTGAAAGAAAGAGTGAGGTAGATAACTTTGGGCCACTCTGCCTCATTTAAATCCAATTCATACAGAAGTCAAGAGCTTACCCCCACAAGGTCACTGGTCTCTTCAAAGGTCAAACAACAATGAAGACAAAAACCCGTTTAGTCTTAGTTCCACACCAAAAGCCAATTCTTCTGTCCTCTTTTCCCCTTGCAACATTAGGGGTGGTTTGATCTTCCCCAAGGGGATGCCTCACTGGGTGGTCCTGATTGAGTTGATTCTGATTTTCTAACCAAGATTAATGGATGAAGTTAAAGCTCATGAAGCAATTAACATTCTTTATTTTTCAGAGGGGCATGATCAGCCACACCTGAGGGCTAACCAATTTTTCTCAGCTGTAGTCAATAATAATTTTGGCTACAGCCACTTGATTTCTTTTTTCCTGAGTCTCAATAAACAGGGTTCCCTTCAGGGTAACTGAACTGATTGAGAGGAGCCAGTCTGACTCACTTTATTAACAACTGTCATATGTCATTGTTCTTAAACTGTTATCTTGCTCAGGGAAAAGTGCCTTAGTTTGCTATTATTTGCATTTTCCTCACCATACCTCCTAGCCATGATGCTATTGAGAGGATAGAGATCCACAATTCATAAAGGCTCAGGTCTCATAAAGATAAAGATATCTCTGAGTCACAGTAGTTGTGATGCACAGACAAGTACCTTAAGTACTCAATGCTCCTGGACCTCTTCATGATGGTGACTTGTGGAATTCTTTTTTTATTTCCATTGGCAGAAGAAGGTTCTTTTCCAGGAGTTCCCAGTGTTGGAAAAATTAAGTTCTGGGTAAATAAATAGCATTTTTTAAAAAAGAAATAAGCTTTTACATCAATGATTATATCATTACGTTATTATTCCTTTTTTTCTTTAGTATTTAATTTTTTCCCCAGTTATATGTAAAAACAATTTTAACATTCTTTTTTTTCAAATTCTTTACTTTCCTCCCTCCTCATCCCCCCATTGAAAAGGTAAGCAATTCAATATAAGTTAAGCATGTGTAACCATGCAAAACATTTCCATAATAGTCATGTTGTGAAAGACTAAATGTAGTTCCCTCGATCCTGCTCCCCCTCCTGTTTATTCTATTCTCTCTCTCCTTTCACCCTATTCCTCCTCAAAAATGTTTTGCTTGTGATTATCTCCTTCCCCCTGTTTATTGCCTTCCCCTTTACTTTCCTGTAGGGCAAGATAGATTTATACCCAATTGAGTGCGTGTTTTATTCCATCTTTGAGCCAATTCTGATAAGAGTAAGGTTCACTTACTCCTCCTTACCTCCCCCTTGACTCTTTTATGTGAGTTAATTTTGATTGATCATTATTTCAAGACAGAGAAAATCTGAATCAAAGTGACCAAATGTGTTCATTGGGAACTTCAAAGAAAGTATTACTATAGGCAGTGTGTTGTGCTATGGATAGGAAGTACTACAAAGAGAAATTCTAATTCTAATTCTCTCAAAGAACTTGCAAATATAGTGAACGTGAGTTACTGCCCATCAGAAAATATTTTATAAGGAGAAAAGTCTGTGAGTAGTCCTGCAAATGATGGGGCATGATATTCTCTCTGCCATAATGAAAACTGATAACTCATTAGGCACACCTAATTCAGCTCAATTTCCATTTCATTGAAACATTTAGCCGTGATTTAAATTACTCTTAGAAGTTACAGGAACAAACTTTTAGAGCAAGAAGTGAGCTTGGAGATTATTTCATTTAATTACAAATTACAAAAGGTAAAATAATCTATTTATTCAGAAAGTTATATACTAACTGGGTACAGAGCTGGACACAGTGAGTAATAGAGATTAGTAGCACTTGACCCTAGCCCTCTGTGAGATTAGAATCTAGAAAAGTGTGTGTATGTGTGTGTGTATACACATACATATAAAATTTGTATGTATGTAATTGATTTTCATTTGTATGTATATATGCATATAATGTGTGTATATATTTTAATTTATTTTAATTAATACCAATAACATGGGCTCTTCCTTTGTCCTTTTGGTTGTTAGCTCTCTTCCCTTTCCTCAGCTATTACTTTTTAAAATGATTTTGCACATATGTTTGCCCAGGTTTGTTGGTGGTGGTGGTGGTGGTAGGGTGGTTTGTTTATTTTTCCCTGTACCATGTATAACCCCACAAGATCTTGGACTTCTTGTTTTGGGTTTGGTTATTTGTTTGTTTCCAAGGCACAGTAGACACTTATCATATTATGAAAGCGCAATTCAGACTGGTTGAATGGAAGGTGAATGAGAGAATGACTAAGTTCCACCTTGATTTTAACTCTATAAAGCTCAAGGGCAATGCCTGGCTAATTAATTTTGTCCAGCTATTGATGCAACCCCAGTAGCAGATGATCCCTAGCTTTTCACTTTGAAGACTGTTTTATCTCTCACTATACAAGTACAAAATTATGTTGCTTTGTTGAATCTTTTTATCACATTCATCTTTCTATGATAGTACTTGAAAGAAGACTGATTTTACATGAAAATTGGCTGAAAAAAGTCACAAAATTAAGTCTATCTGCTTGATTTCTCTCTTCATGAAATTAGGACATTATTGTTCACAACTCATCAGCTTTTTGTAATAGAAATAGTCTTGGTTTTTTTCTTTAAATCAACACACTAACCCTATTAATTAGCCTGAAAAGTCAGTTGTCTTCATGAAAGAAAAAAACATGCAAACAAAAAAATCAAATAAGCAAATGGCTAAATCATTCATTGGGTATGCAGTGTGAATAATTCATTAAATACATATTTAACTTTTCTACAAATCCCTATTGTGACTGGTTTAGTAGGTAATAAAGCTAAAAAAAAATTATATCTGTCTAGTAAACTTGATACAATATTTGCATATGAGGAAATTCCTCTAGGATATTGACTGCATCAACAATGGGTGATTGTGAAAGATCATTGATAAAAATCTCACAGACTGACAAGACAGATAAATTTAGGTGACTACTAGGGAAATAAAAAAAAATCATACAATGGAAATCATGGATCTATTAATGTACTGGAGGTATTCATTTAGTTTGATAATGTAGCTGTTTAATTAATGTCTTCTCTGACAATGTATCAATAATTTCTCCAAAAGATTTGACTGAATCAGATGGAGATCCTATCACTTAATAAGTCTGCCACTAGTCTAGGTGGAGGGGAAGGGGAAGCAAGCACCTATAAGACCCTATGTAGGGGAGGTATATTATTCCAAGATCAAGAATGTCTTACCATATGGTGAACAGCATAAACACCTATCCATATCATATAAATTGAGAGAGATCAAGTCACTAAATGAATTCTTAATTGGAAAAAAAAGCAACAACATACAGAGTATATGGAATTCCTGCTTTGTTCTTTTGACTTCAAGACTGAAGGAGAAATAGAAACATATTCAGTCACCTACATAGCCCAGTAGACATAGTGTTGGGTTTAGAAACAGGGAGATCTAAGTTCACATCCAGATTCACATACACATAGCTTTTTTTTTTTTCCCTATGGACAAGTTACTTATCCTCTCTATGGTTCAAATTGTCATCTGTAAAATAAGGTAATGAAAGCATCTAACTCACAGGATTATTGTGAAGATCCAATGAGTCAACATGTCTAAATCAATGTTCAAAGCTTAAAAGCTAGGATTACTCTTGGATTGTAGGGGTAGTAATGCCCCATACCTCTATGGATCCTCTGGACATGAGTTTATTTGCATTACAAGGAGTTATGAAATGCTTAATGACTATAACATAACTTGACATAAGAGAGACATGGATTTAACAGATCTATATGTGGTACTAGAATTTTGATGTTAACAACCATAAGAAATAAAATCTCACAAATACTATAGGGGGCATGTGTCAAAAGGGGAAGTTTTATTTAATGAAAATGACATAGAGTTCTCCTCTTTAGATAGAGTTAGTGAATTTCAGAGAAGGACTCCTTCTGTCCATCATCCAGTGAAAGAACTAACATATCCACTGAATCAAAAACTGTTAATTTAATGGAAGATGCTTCATCTAGAGAAGAGAGGTCATCGTGTGTATTGTAATGTGTCTACTATGCACATGTATCTGTCTTCAAATGTTTGAAAAATTGTCATATGGAAGACAAATCACTATTGTTATATTGCAGTGGTCTATTAATTGGCCTTCCTGCTTCTAGACTCTTCCCCATTTTAATCCTTACTCTGTACAACTGCCAAATTCATTTCCCAAATACAGGTTTGGTCACATTACTCCCCTTTTCAAGAACAATGATTGATGATGATACCACTATCTTAAAATCCAATTCAACAAACATTTACTAAATGCCTAAGCACTGTGCTAAGCACCGGATATACACATAAGGTAAAGAAAGTCTCTGCCCTGAGGGACTTAAAATCTCACAGGCAAAGACAATACACAGAAGAAAATTGGAATACTATGGGGAGGGATGTTCCCAAGGGGTATCCTTTATAGGAGCATACTACTCTTTGAAAGGTAGCTAGATGGAACAGTGGATAGAGTGCTGGGCCTGTACTCAGGAAAACTCACCTTCCTGAGTTCAAATTTGTCCTTAAATACTTGCTAGCTGTGTGACCCTGGGCAAATCACTTAACCCTGTTTGCCTCAGTTTCTTCATCTGTAAAATGAGCTGGAGAAGGAAACAGCAAACCATTCTAGTGTCTTTGCCAAGAAAACCCCAAATGGGGTCAGAAAGAGTTGAACATGATGGAAAATGACTCAACAATAATAAAAACATGTTCCTTAGAGCCCAAATCTGGCAGAGCTGAAGATGGAAAGTGAAATAGAAAAAGAAAAAGAAAAAGAAAGCAAAAGTTAGCAGGAGAATCCAAATTCAGTGGTCTATAAAGGAAAGCTTAGGGAGGAGTTTATGTCCCAATGCCATCCTTCTAATAAGAGGGAAGAGGCTGAGGGAGTTGTGAAAGTCTTGAGTATCAAAAGATGAGTTAAATTGCATGATGATGAGATTTCAGATGAAAAAAATTAACGCAAAAATAATATTAATGTAGTAGTTTATGGTTTATAAAAATATATAAATATTATAAAGTTATAAATAATATATCTTTTTGTCCTCATAATAACCCCAGCAGTGTGCAGGTACTATTATATCCAATTTATTTTTTAAAAAAAGGAAACTGAAGCAGAAGGAATTTAAGTGACTTGCTTATGGTCTAATAAGTGTCTGAGGCTGGGGTTAGATTCCAATCTGACTGACTTTAGGTCCAGCACTTTGTCCACTATGCCATCTGGAGTTATTTTTCTTTACCTATATGACACAATGCAAATGTCATTTGCATTGCAACTCTTCACAATTTGACCCACCCCATTTTCCCAGAATCCTCTTAATTCAAACAATTAATACCAGGTCAATTGTCCTACTTTTTTGTTTCCAGTAGGTTATATCACAACTCCAGTTTGTCTTTGAGTAAGCTATATGCCATTGCTGGAGCTCTCTCCTTCCTCAGCTTTCGTTATTCTTAGAAATACATTCTTACTTGTTTCTTTAGATATTTCTCAATTGCATATAAAAAATAATTAGTATTCATTTAAAAAAAAAACCTGAATTCCAAATTCTCTCCCTTTCTCCTATCCCTCCTCCAAGAAATTCGGTATCAATTATATACGTGGAATCCTGCAAAACATAGTTCCATATTGGCCATGTTGCCAAAGAAAAGAGGTTTGAAAAAAAAATAAGGAAGAAAAGTATACATAACTCTGTATTCAGAGTTCATTAGTTCTTTCTCTCTGGGAGTAGATCTCAGTTGTCATTATTGAAATTCCTACCTGGTAATGGAGTTTTTTCTTGAGCAGTAATGGACAGTGGATAGAGTGCAAGACCTGGAGTTAGGAAGACTGGTCTTCAATTCTGGCTTCTGACATTTACTAGCTCTTTAACCCTGGTCAAGTCACTTAATATTTATTTGCTTTAGTTTACTTAATTACAAAATTAGGATAATAATAGTATCCTAACATATCAGTATCATAACAGGACTGTTATGAGGATCAATTGACATAATCCTTGTAAAGTGATTAGCTGAGTGCTGGGCACATGGGAAGTTGCATGTAAACATTAGTTGTGATCATGATGAGGCTTAATCAAGAGCCACCTTATACAGGAGGTCTTTTTTTTAATCTTCCCCATTTGTTAGTGAGTGATCTCCCCCTCTACAATGGCTTCATACTTTATTATTTGTGCTATATTCGATCTACAATTATTTATAAACATCCATTTCCTTTTGTAGAATTCAAGTTCCTTAGTATCTCCCATGCCTACAAAATGACCTTGAACATAGGTGATACCTAACAAGTACTTATGGCTAAATGAAAGAACAAAGAGATGGGTTTGTTTTTTTTCAAAACAAAACCAAGATTATATATAGTTTGGCTTCTAGAATTTTCTCAATGCCATCTCAATAACAATAATACTTTGCCCATAAAAATCACACTTAGAAAATAAAGTTAACATTAAAAAAATAAATTGACAGTACCCCTACAAAAAGTTTCTTGCAAAATCATTTTTTTATTATTTTTATGTATATTTTTTAAAGAAAAATTAGGTTTAAAATAAATGCTAGATCATGTGTAGTTTAATCAGATGGGGAATCTGTTCATGGTATTTTCGGTAGTTACTTGTGATATACTTATCTGTTTTTAAACTAAACCTAGAGAGTTTTCTTTTTATGGGTGGTCTGTGTTCAAGGTCAAACAATCAAGGTTTTTTTTATTTTTTTGTTGTGTTTTATACCAATAGATGAAAAATTTAAAAAAGCAAGAAAAGGGTAGGATGGAAATACACACACACACATACACACACACACACACATAATCATGCAAACATGCACATACACATACGTGTGTGTTTAATATTTTCCTTTGTTGCAAACAGAGGAATGTGTATCTGTCTGTTTCCAAAAAATAAAATTTAGGATGAGCATCCTTCCTTATTTTCTGCTCATTTCCAAAGAGAAAGAGGTCAATGGTTATGAAATTCTTAGAACCCCACTGTGTTACTAGTAAGTTATCAACCTGGATTTTTTTTCACAAACTTTATCTCCCCAACTGATTCCAACTTCCTGTTTTAATTGTTTCTAAATATTAGACATCCACTGTGAAAAAGTAATAAAAAAAACATTTAATATTGCAATAAAATTTTAATGACCAAGAATATTTTGGGGTGCTATTTTTAATTTATGCATATTTTGGGTTGACAAAAAGGTAATTAAGCAGTGTAGGTTCTTGTGCAGGGTTTAGCGTTCACTGAGAAATTTCAGTACATTTAAGTTGATGTGATTTTGATTCACATTTTGGATTCCATAGATCAAATGTCTATTGTGTTTTATCTGTCATCTCAGTGCTACCATCTCTCCTTGGAAATCAATATGTAACTTTCACTATGAGTATTGACACTTTCTTGAGAAAGTCACTAGGGAAGATCACTTCATTTCTGGCCATGGCTCACCATGAAATATAACATTGATTTGAAAACTCTGCTTTATATATATTAAGTTTTTATAGGATTTTCCCTTGCTTACTTTAAATATGCCTATCTCTGTGCACAGGAGTCTGGGGCTGCAAGTGATTATTTTTGAATTGAAAAGCAGAGAAAGCAGGCCTGCTTTTATTTGTCATACTCTGGTTACTTTAACTGGAAAATTACATTGGTTATTCTGAAGTTTTACCTGTATTCACAAAAATCAGAAAATAAATTCTTTCTGGGAATTTCCTCTGACTCAACTTTTAAGGAGTTTAGCAATGTAGTAGCAATAAAAATTATTAGTAGTATTATTTTCCTACAAATTCAGGATTATTCTGGAATTATAATGAGATCAAATATTCATATGGCATTTCTAGGTTTAAAAAACATTCAATACAGCAACCAAGTGGATAAAATTGAGTACGTGCCATTCTACCCATTTTCAGGATGATTTATAAAAGTGAATAGAGGCTGAAGTGGCTAGTTATATTCAGGAAATGTATGAACCAAAGCTTCTGACAGCAAGTCAGGCAGGTCCGATTTTATTTTCCCCCACTAAATTATACTGCATCTCAAGGAAGGGGAAAAAAAAGAAAGAGTTGTTCTTTTCATCTCCTCATTTCCTTCAGTTTTATTTATTTATTAAGCACCTACTATGAGTCAGGCACTGTGCTATAAGCACTAGGAATAAAGAAAAAGAGAAAGGTAAACGACCATCCCTGCTTCCAAGGAACTCACAAAATAATCAAAGACACATTTCTGTATATTTCTGTATATGTCAAGAAAATACTTCATCCTTAGCCCTCTGCTATTTTTATTGGCCATTGAATTGAATAGAGCTTTAATTTCTTTCAAAGTTCTGACACAGTCCTTCAAAACTATGAAAACTAAGAATCAGAGAGATTAAATTTCTTTCATAAATTTTCATAAAGTTATGATCAGTGGTCCAATCAAGATTTGATCTAATGCCTTTCAAGACACTAACTCGGTCTATTATTGAAACCATTTGGTGTCTCTTGCATGAATAATACCTTATTTTCTCCTCGGGGTAGTTGTGAATCTCATTGGAGAATTCATATTGTAGTCTGAGGCTTTATATAGGCAGAAAAATTTCATGGGTAAAAATGTACATACGAAAGACCACAGCATTCATTGGGATTTCCTTGGACATTTGGAGCCTGTGTTGGATATACATACTTCACATCATTTTCAAATAGCTTAAGTAACCATGTGTTTCTGTCTTGATATTATCACATGAATGATATCTCTGTGGTCAAAACTATCTAGGAATTCTATATGTTCTTAACACAAACCTGAAAGAGAAACCACAAGGGAAATTAAGGGGTATTTTGCCTTCCTAAGACAAACAAGTAAAAAATGATCCACAAACAAAGAACACAGTAGGATATTTTTATCCCTTTCATCTTCCCATCCACTTTGTGTCTGTGAGGAAAAAAGTATCTGAGGTCTACTTTTTACTTCTTTTTCTCTTTATCCAAAGGTCAAGTAGGCATATGCATACAGATTGTGTAAGGAGAAAGATTGCAAATTTCGGTAATCCAGCATCAAGGTCCAGGATGGTTTTGTTTGTATGTTTTCTTTAAAGAAAGTATTCTTTAGGAATTGTAAGTCACATTATATTATGGGCATTTATATTATTGCAGGATTGCCCTGGAATAATTTTTACCCCTACTAATCAGCTTTCTGCAAAACTTCATGTTTTCTTCTTGAAAATAGACAGAGGTGGTGAGATATTCAAGACAATGGTTTCACCATTTGGAGTTTGTAATAGAGAAACAGTGAAAAATGAAATGGTAATAGTGAGGGAGGTTGGAGTTCACTTACATCTGGTTCCTGATCAGGCAACTGATATTTGGTTAAGTAAGGGCTTCACAGAGAGTTTGAGATTGGGTACCATGTGAAGACTAAAGAATGGCAAAACTGAGGGTGATTATCTAATGGAAGAAATGCTCAATATGTACAAATATGGTAGATTTAAGAATTGCTTCAGAATAGAGTGACTTTTGTTCTGAGTCTGCTTTGAGCCAAATGAGAAACAGGAAAGGGCAGTGTGGCCTTATACAAAATATACCATATCTGAAGTCATAGAACTTAGCTTCAAATTATGTCTCTTATACTTATAACTATAATTAAGTCACTTGATACCTTTTCAGTTATATGTTCTTAAAGGAAAATGAGAAATTTTACCTGGGAGACTGCTATGATCTGTTCTTCATCTACATCCACAATCATGGCATTGTAGTTATTGGCTTCTTTTGTCAGACAATCTAATGTTTCTGTACAGTTTTTCATGTGCCTATTTCCTAGAAGGATGGATAGTAAATTAATTTTGCATCTTATCAAATTCCTGGTCCTGGAGCTGTTTTAAGTAAGGAAAGGAGTGGCTGCTGATTTGAATTGTCCTTAAGCTACTTTGGGAATAGTCATACCTTGGTGTATAGCTCTGAGGACCAGCCTGTTTCTAACAGTAGGGGGAGACAATGCCCTCACATCTACTGCTTCCTCTTCTTTCAGAAACAAACACTTCCTTATGATCTCAGAAGAAAAGATGCATGACAGAATCCTAAAAAAGAAAGGACATTGTTTTTTCTTGTCCAGAAATTATTTTCAATAAAAAAGAAAAAAAAAGCATGAGTTTTCACATGGGAATCAGGACCTTCGGAATCAGTTGGGTATCAGAAAATGATTGTTGGAGTCCTATCAAAGGACATAAAAAGAAATCATCCTCACAAAGATCACACTGTGTACAACTGCAACAAGATGCTGTTTGTACTTAAATATCTCACTCTACATTTTAACTGTCATTCTACTAAGGCAGTAAATGTGAATATATCTAAGAAGCTTTTTCTTCTTATCTAAGAAATTGTTTTATTTCAGATGATAGGCTATAGAGCTGGAAGATACTTTAGACTTCATATAGCCCAACCCACTCATTTTATATATATGAAACCTGATGTCCAAGGAGAGCAAGGAATTTCTATTAGGTTGCAGAAGTAGTAAGCAGCATGAATAGGATTTGAAACTCTGATATCTCATGCTAGTCTAATTTTTCTTACCTTATTTCACTCTCCCTCTGAGATACAAATTGAATATTAATTGCTATAAAGAGCAGCAATGAAAGTAAATGTCACTTTTTCCTTGTTAGTTGGAAACAATGATTTCATGTATTGAGGCAAGAGAACCATAGAAATTTTATATTTGGTAAGACTGTTGCTGTTATGGCTTTAAAGAGCCACCCAAATCCCTTGTAAAAAATTAAAATAACATTATTATAAGGCTGAGGAGAGAAAATATTGTGAAGCAGTTCTCTTTGAATTTCTATTTTTAAATGGTTCCTTTTTCTCATCCTACCTTCAATTAAGCAATTCTCATTCAGAATATTATGTATGTGTATTAAAAAAGAAAAATAATAAAATCTTGTTCACCATAGTTTTGCAATCATGTCCACTGGTATTTGGCTCTTTGTCATATAATCACTGGGATTTTTATCATAGTGCAGTCACCTTTCAGCACCATGCATTTTCAAATGATTTTTATATTAGTAAAATTTTCACTAAATGTATTATACTTATACATTTTGTGTTTTATGAAACAAACACTATCAAGTAACAATTCTAGCCAAGGACTCTCACTTACATACCCATACTAGCAATATCAAGAGTTAAGAGAAACTGATAAAAGTGACAATGATTCATTCCACATTGGGGTGAGGGTAAATGTTTTGATCAAACTTACAGTTAGGAACTATCTGAGTTGCAATTTGAATACAGATCTTCTGATTCAAGATCTAATTTCCTTTCAAATGAAAGATATTGCATCCCTTAAAAATGTTATTTAACATTTAAAAAAAAATTTCTGTTGTCATTTAGCATTGCCTTCATTCCCATAATTGCATAACATTTAAAGCCCATTCTATATGCTTTTACTTGTAGGAATGATAACTCATAAAAGCTAAACTTTATTCATTGACCTTTATTTTTAATCCTAGTCATACATACAATTCCACTTTTTCTCCTTCTTTTCCATTGGATTAATGACTTCTGCAGTGACATCGACAGAGATCTGGTTGGCAGAATTTTGATGAGCATAAAAATGTGTCATCAGCTGCAGATTCTTCTTGGTTCTATAATGGCCCTCTTCTCTCTTAGTTTCATTAGTGAGAGAAGGAAATAGAAAGTGATACTTGATGCTGATCCAGATTTTAAAATAGTCCTGTTACGTGGATGAGTTTCCTCAAATTGACATTCAGCACCAATGCTTCAGAAGCAGTTGTGTTGGACAGTTCCCCTGGAGCACAGGAAATGCAGTGCACTTGACAGTATGGTATGGTGCTTCTTTCACTAGGTCTGCAGAAAGTTTGAAACAACATTAATTATGAAGGGAGAGCCCGAACGAGGAGCTGTATCTGTCTTTTCCTTTTAGGATTGTTTTTTTCCTCTGAAATCAAAATTATATCTGACCATCTTCCCATCATTTTCTTCTTTCTGAATAGGTGAGACGTCAGAAAATAAACTGAACTAAATAGCCTTCTGCAACAAACTCTCAGAAGAAACAATGGGAGGGAGAAATTGATGTACTAAAAAGAAAAATTACTTTTAATTTAATCAAGAAAGCAAATAAGTATTCATTAAGAGCTCATTCTGTGCCAGATTTTGTGATATATGCTAGAATGATTATAGAGCTATTTCTAGAGCTTACCAATGTAAGTGGGTTTGGGGGATTTTATTTATCCACACTAACAAAACAGTGCTCTTCTTCATGGGCAAAATAAGGAGAGGAAAAAAGTTTGTTTATTGGGATATCATTAACTTATGACCTGATTCCAGGAACTCCCTAAAAGCCACTTGTCTCAAAGATGGTAAACTTTTCTTGTACACTGTAAGCTTCAAGGAGATGAGTTTATTTTTAACTTTTTTTTTTGTAATTGTAATACTAGCTCATGACACTGTGCCTTGTAAAAAGCAAATGCTCAATAAATTCCTGGCCTATTTAATTTTACAAGTGAGGAAACTGAGGTCTACAAATTTGAAGAGAAACGTCCAAGTTCATAACAGTGTGTTGAAGGTCATTTTCAAACCTTGGAACTTAAATTTCAGAAAAGTACTCATAAGCAGCTTACATCAGGACATCAAGCTCCTATTGTATATAGAAAAAAAGTATTGTGCTAGTCTCTGAGTGTCATGAAAGGTTAGGTAAGGCAATTCACATCCCTTATAGAGCTTGCTATCAAATGAAAGGATAAGCCAAGAGTACAGATAATTTTCATTCACTGTATCCCAAAGTATTGCTTTAAAAAATACTGCTGAAACAAATGGTGTGGGAAGTATGTGGTGGAAAGTTTGTTAAGATGGACAATTCATATGGCATGTGTAGATTACTGCCTTTCAAAAAAAAAGATAATTTCTATAAAATAATAGCTAAAATTTATACAGAATATTATGGATAGTAAAGAGCTTTAAAGATATTATCTCCTTTGATCCTTGTAATAACCCTATGTGTTATTATCATTCCTCTTTTATAGTTTAAGAAACTGAGACAGGAAAAGATTATGTGACTTGCCCAAAGTTCCAAAACTAGTAAGTTTTAGTAGCTAAATTTGAACTCAGGGCTTCCTGAAAACAGGCTCAATTCCCTATCTATAGAGCCCCCTAGTTGCCTCAATATTTAGCAATAACTCTGCAGATCTCTTATCCCTACATCCAACCTCTTCCCCTAGGTAAGGAAGCCTCAATAGCCCATCTTCCATCAATATACTTCCATACTAATCAACTTCATTTTTGTCATTATATGTGCCTTTTGATTTCTCTTTTATTTTAGTTTGCTAAGATGTTCTGTTAGTTTCAATATGTTCATTTTTTCTTTACATTTGTTGATTGCGTATAAAGCAAGATTCATTCCCAAAGCACAATTTCAAGAATCTGTGCTATTGTATATTTTACACCACTCAATTATTCTGATTCCTTTATTTTTTTCCTGTAATTTTCCCATAAAGTGTTTTCTCCCTGCTCAGGGTCTTGTCCATATGTTTTGCTTTATCCCTATCATTTCATCTTTTCTAATGCATGTATGCAGTAGATTTACATTTCATGTACTCTGCAATTTATTGTGTATATTCCAATTTATATAGGTTGTCTCCTGCATAAAAAATGCAATCTCTTGAGAGAAGGAATTGCTATTTTCAATGACATTTCATTATATCCTCAGTGCTTCGCCTGGCACATAGTGTTTAATAAATGCTTGTTGATTGGTTGTCCATGTACATAGCATCTTTTCCAGTAGAATTTAAAGGAAGAACCACACTGTTTCATTTGTATAATTTAAGGACAGGGACTCTTTCATTTATTTAAAATTATGCTTTCTCTGGGAATAAGAAAACTGAATCATAGCTCTGAAATCTGAAGGAACTTTAGAGCTTACCTAGTCCATAGCTCTTGAACTTTAGGTACATTAGAAATTAACCAATTCAATTTCCTTCTTCTTCTGGAAAGGAAACTGAGGATCAGAGAGCTCCATTGACTTGTTACTAAATTGAGTTTTCTCATTATCTTGGTCAGGTCCAGGTTTCCACATTGCTTCCAAGCCACTTCCAAATCATGTGGTCTGTTCTCAGGATATCATGTTTCCTGTGCTTTCCTTTCCCTCCAAAACTTTGGATTCTCTTCCTTGAACCATCCTGATTGTACAGATTATTGTTAGGCCTATCAACCATGCTTCCACACTATTTCCTAAGCATATAGAAACCATTCCCTATACCCCAAGCCCCATGTAGTATAGTACCCTCTTCCCTTTAGGTATTTGTATCTCTCATTAAGATTCAAGCTTCTTGAGAGGAAGCACTTTCTTGACTATTTGTCTTTATATCTATGTGCTTTAATATAGACCTAGGCATATAATAAGTTCTTAATAAATTTTGTATTCATTCAAATGGTGGAACCAAGAATCAAATTCAAGTCCTAGGAATCCAGGTTGAGTGCTCTTTCCACTGTATCACAGCAATGAAATCACAAGACCTTTATATTCTGACACTCCTGGTGGGACACCCCATGGGACACACATATACACACTGTTGGAGCCAAATAATTCTTTGGTGAATTGCAACATAATGCCAGATTATACATTTTATCCAAGCCTTACTTAATGTTTGCCTTTTCAAAGAATTCCCAGCACAAGCATTTTAAATGAAATCTCATGTTGTAACAAGATTAAAAGTCCTGTAAGTTGCCCTGTGTGATTGATCAATGTTTCTATGAATTTTTGGCTGTAATAACACTTCCTCTTCTGAATATACTAGGGTCCTTAGGTTGAATCAATGAAGTAGCATTGGCAGGCAGGAAGGTGGTAAAAACATTGATAGGCAATAACTCTTCTTGGAGAGGGTGACCTGTACAATTCTTTAGAAATAAAGGAATTTGTTATCTACAACTAAGCCCATATTTTTAAAATCAGTTCCATCAGATTGTGGGGTGTAAAAGTGATGAAATCAAAAGAAAATCAATTTGTTGACAACCTGTGAATTATCTAGAGCTTTGTAAACAAAAGATCAAATGAGAAAAAGCTTTGAGGATTATAGGATGGCTATCTAATAACACCCCATTACAAAAATCACAGAATCTCAGAAGAGTAAGAAACATTTAACCATATTTATTGAAATTCACACAAGAAAAAAAAAAGATCCTTCTTGTAATAATGCAACATATGGTTACCCAGCCTTTGCTTGAAGATCTGTGTTGAGGCAGCTCTCATTTTTTTGACTTTTTCTTCTTGCATTAATAAGTGATCAGAGGTCTGGCCAGCCCAATCAAATGTAATACAACCATGATTCTGAAAGTAATCAAAATGAGCATTTCAGATGACTGTAGCTGCCATAACATTGACTGTGCTCTGTAGATAACACAAGCCCTAGCCTACTGAAGAGGCTCTTAAAATCCTCAAACTGATTGGATGACCAGGCATAAAATTCATTTATTAATGATTGTATCATTTGGGAAAGATCAATGTCTATAGTGAAGTGCAGCAGGGCTCTGCTTCAACCCTTTTCTATGTATCATTTTTAACAATGCATTAGCAAAGGCATAAGTGGAATGAGAACAAGATTCTGATGGTAAGGTAATACATAGGATGATTGAATTCAGATACAAAAACTCCTCAGAAGACTGGAATGAAGAAACGAGATATGCGCATATACCTAGATATGTAAAATCCATAATTAACAATCCTGGAAGCTGGTTTTTTTTTCTGATAAGGTATAAATAGCAGCCTCTGAAGGCATAAAAAGAGTAGCTATAAGTTGCTGAGCCTTGCTTTAAGCTAATTTTTGTTGTTTTCAATTAATCCTATAAACTTTTATATCTATTAGCTAATTATTTGTGTGTGATTAGTAAATATCCAACCTGTATCTTGTCTAAATTAAATGGTGAGTTTTTTGTGTTTTTGATGATTGTTAAATCCAAAATAAAACATGAAAATAAAAAGGAATCAGAATAAACCTTTCTCCCTAGTGACTAAGAGACATATGGCCTAGTATCATCACCAACCACATATAAATAATTTATGAATAGAAATATATTTATAATAGCCATAAGAAACATATCATTGATATTTTTCAAAGGCAAATCATTATATTTCTTAGTATATTAAGTACCATGGCAGTGAATATTCCTTTGTAATTTATCTCAGTTCATTGAAAAACATGAAAAAGTAGTTTTTCTGAAAGGTAGTATAGGTAAGGAGAGATAACTTTTATATTTCAGCAATTATCTTTACCAAAGGCCCATAGAAAAGCCATCCATATACTAGGATATCAGCAAGTATCGGAAAGCATGTGGGAATTTTGAATGGAAAAATAAACTCGCCTTCTCAAAAGCCATCAAAGTAGGATTTGCATATATCACAGGGCTATGGAAGTTTTCATTCACTTCACCTTGCTTATTTTTTTTTTCTGTAGAAAGATGTAAGATACAAACACCAAAGTGTATTTATTTGTTTTGGTTTCCCTTAAAAATTTTGAATAATTGTACATGGAAAAGCTCTGGCATGTGTTATCATAGCATCCCACTAGTATGGAGATTACCTCCCAAAGTAAATCACAGTCCATCTATGATTGAGTAAGTTCATTCTTGGAAGTTGTTAGAGGTAGAGAGAGGTTAATTGGCATGTGTAATGCCATGCATGAGCAGCTTCCCAAAAGAACGCTACTGTGAACAGCTTTTAAAGTTCTGATTATACAGTATAGTGAACACTCCATTTGCTCCATAACAAATCAAGGCAAACTTTCTCAGAAAATCAAGGTGCAGTATAATATTCACAACATTACGTTGTATCAGAGAAAATCACAATATAGTGTTCACAACAGCTTAACATTACAATGGCCACACCACATAGTTTTCACCAAAGTGACCACAGTATTTAGAACAAAGAACAAGAGAATAATCATCTGGTTTCCCTAAGGGGGAAACTCTCCTTACTTAATCATTCAGTCATCTCAAAGTACAATAGTCAAAGTCTTCCACTCATGGGGCAATCATAAGTTAATTTAATCAGTCACTTATCAAGATTCACAATTACTAAGTATCATTAATCACTAAATACAATAATTAGAAAATTACGCAAACCCTCAACCCCTCAGTGTCTCATAAACTTTAATTTCATCACACATCCAATATCCAAGGAGAGGCCTTTTCTTTATCCTGACTCAGGATAGTCTCTCAGATTCTCTGGATCCCCTTCCATGGTCCCAGCTCCTACCTGAATCCACTAAACTGTCACCCGGATTCAGAGGCAGACAGCTCTCAGGTTCTCATCCAGTCCTCCAGGCCTTTCTTTCTACATACTGAAGGTCACAGGGCCCAGCACATCTCAAAACCTTCACTAATTCTGTTGCCGGGAACTCAAGGATCAATCAAGCCACAAACAAACAAAGTCTTATCCTGGTCATACTTCTTCAGTCCTCCAGTAGTTCAGCTGTCTCTAGGACCCAGAAGAAATCTCATCCTTCAAAGCAGCCCTCCAGGTGGCCTCCTCGGCAGCAACTTCAGCCTTCACCAGATTCTGGTCTCATAGTAAACTCCAACTCAGTTCTCAGTCCAGAGGCCCAGTTTTCAGATGCTGTGAAGATTCTGCTCCCTATACCAGGAGCCACCAAAAGGACAATTCTTGATTCTGCCTGCCTCTTCTCTGGGCTCTTCTTAAATACACACACACACACACACACACACACATATTGGCTCCCCATCTCAGCCAAACCCTTTCTGTTATGTCAGCAACAGGAGACAGAGTTCACAGCTCCTGTTTCTTTCACAGAAGTACTTAGCCCTTAGTTACTCAGGGCTAAGTACCTGCTGAATGTAATTACCATTACATCATGTCTAGTCAATCAACAAACATTTATTAAGTGGCCACAGTATATCAGATTCTCTGATAGGTCCTGGGAGCACAAATACAAAACCAAGGCAGTTTTTAGCCTCATATAGATTACATTCTAAGAGAAGAGACAAATGTAACTATATTCAGCATATGTGAAACATACTCAAAGTACATAAAAAGGCATTTTGGAGGGGTAAATGATTAGAATCTGGGTGGAAAAGGAAAAAAAACTTTATATAGATGGTTGCAGTTGGGTTAAATTGTGAAAGATATCAAAATTAGAGAAAAGTTTCATTCTGTAAGTATATGAGGTAGGATTTTAAACCAGATCTTCCTATTTCCAATTACTATCTCTTTATCCATCATTCCATGATGATGATGATGACAATGAAGCAATAACAAAGAAGAAATGTGGCCCACTAAACAGTGTAATGGCCTTGGAGACAGAAAGACCTGGTTTCCAGTTCCCCATCTGACAAATACTCTTTGTGTGACTGTGGTCAAATCCTTTAACTTCACAGTGGCTTGGTCAAATACAACAGAGATGGGACTGATCTCTACAAAAGAAATTGTGAGTCTACACAAACAAAAAACTGATATAACTCTGCTAAATCCTACTTTAACAATTCATTATAACATAGGATTGAATCTGGATTCACAAAGAGGATTCCAGAAATTGGAGAAATTCTTACCAAAATGAAAATTCTCCTGTATGCTGTGAGTTTTGCACTGTATTGTCATTCACAGACAATCCTAGCTAAATCCTGAGCTACCTCATCACCAAAGAATTGCCTATGAAATGATAAATTATTTCAGGAATGGCAACTCATAATGACCCTCCACTAAAGGCGTGGATGGTGCTGCTATACGCATCTGTGGCAACTAGGCCCACACTGATAAATTCATGGATCCTAGCAGGATTGAAATAATAAATCACTCAAATCAGCAGATCCTCAGGGCTCTACATCACTCCAGGAATGTGGGAAAAAAGTAATTTCAGTGACAAGAAATAAGATTGTTCCCCTGTGAGGCCCCTCCTACCCTGTCATCCAAATTAAACTTATGGGGGGGGGGGGAGAGAAGCTGGATTATGCTCTTGGTTCTACTGAACAAATGAATTATGGGGCTCAAGTGCTTCAAACAAGGGAGTACTGAGAACTTTGTGTGACTTATTTCAAGTCCCAACTGGTTTTACCTGAGGGAATTGAATATATCCATTCATTGCCCAAATCAACTGTGCTTACTAATTTCATAGACATTCATAACCCCTCAGGCATAGCTCTTTTCAGTGCATCATCTATTTAATCTAAAGGGCGTCTTAGAGATTGACTGTTGGTTTGGAGCACATGGCTTCTCATTTTTATTTTGCTTCAGACAAACAGGGTGGCCAGAGGCCAAATATTTTATCTCACTATTGCTCTTCAAAGACAAACTACTGTAATGAATGATATGGTATCTAGAAAATATTCTGAGCTCTTTATAAGATTGAAATATGCAATATATGATTTTCTGGGTACATTCTGAATTGGAATTCATTTTGCACAGTTATGAAAAGGAGCACCCTTTGAAATAGTTGGAAAATTGTTTTTAGGGTGTTCGTGAAATATTAATATAATGTTCAAAACAAATACTGGTTTATACTGAGTATATTTATTTTAAATATAATGGTATAATTATTATACATGAAAATGAATCAGTCAAAGAAACTCTGTCATAGTCTCTAGGTCCCTTTTCTTTTCACAGCAATTTCCAAGTGGAAGTTGAGTTTGACAGTATTCTCAGGCATATGAGACAATATCCATCAAAGACCATGAACTCAACAAGGATTTATGGCTTGTAGACTCATAGATTTAGATCTGGAGGGGTACTCAGAGGGCAAAGCCAACCACTTCATTTTTAAGATAAGAAAACTTAAGTCAAGAGAGACTAAGGGACTTTCCTAAGTAAATGTCTGAGGGGAACTGAATCCAATTCAGCTTAACTCCAAATCCAGTTTTCTGTCCATCACCCTACATGTGTGCCAGTCACTATGCTAAGCCCCTTTCATTAAACAACAGGAGGGGGTACTATTATTATCCTTATTTTACAGTTGGGGAAACTGAGGCAGACAGTAATTAATTGACTTATTTAGGTTCACACAGTTAATAAGTGTTTGAGGCTGGAGTTGCACTCAGGCCCAGTTCCATCCACTGTTCCA
The DNA here is from genome assembly GCA_028627135.1 of Pseudochirops cupreus. NCBI lineage: Eukaryota > Metazoa > Chordata > Mammalia > Diprotodontia > Pseudocheiridae > Pseudochirops > Pseudochirops cupreus. Next base: position 564,995,381 of record CM053582.1, on the reverse strand, counting down.
CCCAGCTGTCAAAGGATAGTAACAACTTGAGAGGCCAATGAGATCAAACCAACATTGAGATCAAACCAGAAATGAGATCAAACCAGTGCTTGACACTTAGGAGTTCAGCAAATGTTTGTTGATTAATTCCCTAGCTCACATTTTATTATTATTTTTTTTATGTTTTCTTTTTTTTTTTTGATATGAGGTTCTTTATTAAATTTTTTTGAGTTACATCTTTTCTCCC
>CM053582.1:564972432-564994655 GCA_028627135.1 Pseudochirops cupreus | reverse complement strand
GACTGAGAAGGAAAACGTTCATGATCTTTACTGGGCATGATGAAAATGCCATTAAGTGACATTTACATAAGACTTTAATGTTTTCAAATCTTTTCATGCATCATCTCAATTGAGTTTCTCAATGACCTTATGCATTTCTGAACTATAGGCAATATTATCTCTAATTTACAGGTAAGAAATCTGAGAATCACAGTTTAAGTAAGTTCCTTGTGGTCTCACAGGTAAAACATGGCAGGACCAAGGTCTGTTGCCTGAAGAGCAATCGTTATTTTCATTTTATAAAATATCACATAGTTCTTTGATGAGATCGTCTGCAGCAAACAATTCACACTCATTGAGATTTTGAAGGATCATATGCCAACAGACAGGGAATCAGTTGGAGTTGAAACATTTAAAAAGAATACAAATTAAAATGTTTAAAAATTGGCATTCCATCATATTTTATCCTGTATTCCAACTTTTCCAAGTTACAATAAAAGTCTTTTTTCTTTAATGTTACATGCCAGTGAAAATGATGCCTGATGAAGTGCTGAGATTTCTTTTGGAGGCCAAATGCATGGCTTTGAATCTCACCTCTGTCAGTTGGGATCAGACATTCAGATCTGAAAGGACTCTTATAGCTCATCCATTTCAATCCATTATTTTTCAGATGTAGAAATTGAATACCAGAGAGATGAAATGCATTGTCTGAAGTCACAGAAGAAATACATAACAATATCAGGAACTGAACTGAGGTCCTTTGACTCCAAGTCTATCATTATTTCCATTATACCGTAATAGCAGAGGGGGCAAGAAGGAGCTTAGGGCAAATTATATTTGTACAGCTTGGGCCAGTGCCATTGTTCCTTTGGATTTCCTTTTGCTTACCTGTAAAATGAAGGGCTCTTACTAAATGATCAATAAGATAACTTCCAACCATAAATCTATGACCCAGATGCCAGTGCGCTTCTTGCCCTCACCCCCAATATTCTGGATTTTTTTCATGCATATGTCACATTTATTTATGATTATACATGTTAACTTGCAAAAAAGGATGTAAGCTCTTTGAAGGCAAGGGACATTTATTTTTTGTCTGTATCCTTGGAGAGGTCTTAATATGGTTTCTTGAATGTAGTAGGTACTTAAAAATATCTATTATTTGTTCTTAGGAAATAAAACACATTGAATAAGATAGGAATATGAGAACATAAAAATCAGATAGTAGGAAAAAATTGCTGTTCACTAATGTCTGACTGTGACTCCATTTGGGGTTTTCTTAGCAAAGATATTGGAATCATTTGCCAATTCCTTTTCCAGCTCATTTTACATATGAAGAAACTGAGGCAAACAGGGTTAAATGACTTGCCCAGGATCACACAGTTAGTATCTGAGGCAGGATTTGAACTCAGGAAAAGGAGTCTTCCTGACTCCAAGCCCAGTGCTCTATCCACAGTGCCATCTAGCTGCTCCTGGTGGGAAAAAAATAAGGCATCAGTTTTCCAAAAACCTGTTTTCTGGTCTTGCCTATTACACTTAGTAACTTCCTGATATCAGGCAAACATCTAGACCACTCTTGGCCTCAGTTTCTTAACATGTAAAATGAGGGTGTTAAAATAGGTGATCTCTAAGGTTCCTGACAGAATGAAAATTCCAGTATTTGAAGAACATGGGACATAAATAGCATTCAGGTGTTAGCCAACCAACCCCTCCTCTTTCCCACTTCAGATCATTATGGATGGTTAGTCAGGGAACTTCAGTAAATTTAATCTCCAATAATCTTCCACCTTAGCCTCTGAAATAAAAGCAATTAAAGTAGGAAATATGTAATCACTGAGGCTTTCAAGATTCATTTGCAGCACACTGCAACACTCATCACTTTCTTCAATCAGCCTACTTATTTCAGTGGCTATCACACCACCTGCAAAACTGGTGATGTAGAATAAATACTTTAACAAACATTAGATAAGCAATTAGGGAGCGAGCCATCAATGGTAGATTCTAGAATAACAGAATTTTAGAGTTGCAGGTGACCTAAAAAACCACCTAGTCCAACACATATGTGGAAAATAAAACATCCTATAATAATATTCTTTCACTTCAAAGTTCAAATTTCTAGGGTCACTTCTTTTGTGACCCTTTGCCCAATTCTCTCAATTACTAGCAATTGCCTCTCCCTAGTAGTTTGGAAATGCATACAATTTATACTCATATGTACATACGTATACATATACACACACACATATATATATATATATACACGCAGAGTGATAATTTGTGTTGCATATACTTTTATGCACATATGTATCTTCCCTGATGGAATGCAAGATCTTTGAAGTCAGAAAGCCAGATTTTTTTCTTTTCTTTTCTTTCTTTCTTTCTTGCTTCCTTCTTTCTTTCTTTCTTTCTTTCTTTCTCTTTGTATTCAGAGGACCCAGAATAGTGCCTAGTTTAATAATTATTGCTTAATTGATAAGACAACTTATGTTGCTTCAATTGTATGTTGAGTAAATTTAATAGCAGGGAACTCACCAAAGCTTGAGGTTTCTAGTTCCACTATTATACAGTTCATACTATTAATGAGTTTTATTCCACATCACGCCTAAATTTGGCTTTTTTTCCCCCTACTTTCCACTCATACCTCTTCTTTCTACCATTGGGAACTACATATATCATGGGTCTAATAACTGGCTCACATGAATACCTTATAAATATTTGAAGACGCCAATTGTGTCCACTTCAATCAAAATTTCATTTTTCAAACAAATCATCTACTCTCCATGCATTTTGCTGGATCTTCTTGGGAAGAAACTCAAAGCTCTGAGCTATTTCGTTTGACCTCCTCTGGACCCTTTCTCTTATATTAACTTTCTTCAAAATATGCTATTAATTGTACAGATGAGAAGCCAAATGGTTTTATAAAGATAATAAATATAAGAACCCAAATAAAGATGTCCTTTCTTTGGATTCATTTCAGGGTGATGATTAGGAGACTCAGATGTGGTGGTTATAGTTGTCTGTATGTGTGTGGATTTGTGTGTGTGTGTGTGTGTGTGTGTGTGTGTGTGTGTGTGTGAGAGAGAGAGGGGGGGGAGGAGAGAGAGAAAAAGAGAGAGAGAGAGAGAGAGAATCAGGGTGGCCTAGTTATGAATATATTTGTCATCTGCAAAGAGTTTCAGGTATTTCTTTATAGTGTCCTTCAATGAGCTAATTTTATTTATTTCATCTTTTTACATTTTTACAGGAGTACAGATACTAGAGGCAGGATGAGAAACGGGATTATACAACACAAAGAAGATTGTCTGGGGGGAAACCACCCTTAGTGTCTAGGCCTGATTCTGGCTCTAAATTGTTTTATGGCCTTAGTATTAGTTAAATCACTGTGATTCTCAGTTATTTCACTTGTAAAATTAAGATTTTGTATTATTAAATTCCCTCAAATCTCTGGGAAATTATGACAAAACAATTTTCCTCCTATGAAATACAAGTGATATAGACTTTCTAGGAAGTTTTGCATTCTCTCTCACTAGAAGTGTTAAGACAAAGACTGGATGACTACTTATTGGATATGTAAAATCTAGAATTCCTGTCAGGTATGGATTGAACTAGCCATCTGAAATGCTATTATTCTTTGAGGATGTATCTTGTCAATTGCAACTCTCTTGGGAGAAACTCTCTATGGTTAGAGCTACTCTGAAAAGGATGTGTCTATGGACTTTTGGAGAGGGTATGTTTGTCTTCTTTTGAAGTTTTTCACTAATGGTTAGACAGCCACTGGTTATGCATGTGGGATTTGGAATTCTCATCCAAGAATACATTGGAATCAATGGCTTTGGAGGTCCCTTCCAACTTTGTGATATTGTAAATTGGGGGATTCCAGTTAGAGACTGGGAATGAGTAGTCTGCTTCTGCCCTTTCAGGCTGTAGACTCACAAAGTCTCTAGGAAATTACAAAATAATAGGAAACTCAAGTAAAGATGCCCTACTTTTAGATCCATTCCAGAGGTTATTAGTACAAAAAAAAAATTGAATGTAATGTGGCAAATAGTCAGTTGTTGTTGTCTGTATTTGTGGACACAGAGATATACACAGAGAAAGTGAGTCAGGTCAGCAAGTAAGCAAAGACATAAATAATTGAATAAATGAATGAATGAGAAGATGGGCATTAAGCTTGGGGCTAGAGGACTCTAGATCAGGTAAGTTGTTTTCTAATGCTTTTAGTAAGACCCTAATAGAAAATATACATTCTTCTCTATGTCATCCTATCAGATCAATAGAATTATGATTAAGTTAAATTTTCAGCCTAGGCAGGCTTGGAAAATATCTGGAGGTAGAGAAACTGATCTATAGAGGCTTACCAACTTAATATGAGAAAGAGAAACAAGGAGCAGCTAAAAAAAAACCTTATGAAATATCAGGTTATGTTCATAGTGATTGCACCTAGGACTAGGTTGGTGATATTTCTATATTTTTCTGCGCTGAAATCTAGTACCACATTTTAAAAGAGATATTGAAATGTTGGAGAAGCTCTCAAAGGAAGGTGGGCACTATGTGAAAGTAATAGAGGCCTTGTCATATGATCATCAGTTGACATAACTTTCCTTAATACAAAAGTCTTGGAGGTGTCAAATAGATCTAATGTACCCTTAGATTGAAGCTCTAACTTCAAACTCCATGAATTCACACAGGATATTCTCCCTTCTTAAGAGGCATTCATTCTTTACCTTTGCTCCTAAGCACCTTTAACTTTCCTGACCTCTCAACTCAGGTTCTTCTGAGTTGAAAAATCCTTATGTGTTTGCTTCCTTGAAATGTAACTGCTAGTCCTTGAAATGACCATATATTAATTTGTTCACATACTGGATGTCCTTAGTATACTGAAAACACATTGAGAGAAGAGATTATTTCATTTTTGTCTTTTATTCCTAACACTTAGTATTCAGTTGCTGGAACATAATCATCATTTAGTAAGTGTTTGTTAAATCAAATTCAATATTTTCTTTCCCAGATCCGGGATAGTTGGATTAGACAACCTCATTTTGTCCCAAATTCTCTCCCTCCTTCCACCCTTCTTTTGAGAAGGTAAACAATTTAACGTAAGTTATAACTATTTAGTCATGTAAAACCTTTCAGTAATGGTCATGTTGTAAAGAAAAGCATAAACCCAAAAAAAAAAAATAAGAAAGTTGTTTTTTTGTAAAGTATACTTCAATCTATGTTCAGACTCTATCAGTTATTTCTCTAAGGATGGACAGAACTTTTTATCAAGAGTCCTTCTAAGTTGTCTTAAATCATTTTATTGTTGAAAATAATTAAGTCATTCACAGTTGATAGTCTTACAATATTGCTGTTACTGTGTACAATGTTCTCCTGGTTCAACTCATTTCACCTTGCGTCACTTCATTCAAGTCTTTCTAGGTGTTTCTGAGTATCCTGCTTATCATTTCTTATAATGTGATAGTATTCCATTACAATCATATACCATTTTTATTCAGTCATTACCCAATTGATGAGCATCCCCTCAATTTCCAATTCTTTACCATCAGAAAAGATCTGTGCTATAAATATTTTTTGCATATATAGGTTCTTTTTCTTTTTTCTCTCTCCTTAGGGATATATACTTAGTAGTGGTATTACTGGGTCAACTGGTATGCATGGTTTAATAGCCCTTTGAGTATAGTTTCAAATTGCTCTACATAATGGATGAATCAGTTCACAACTCCACCAAGAGTGCATTAGTGTCTCAATTGTCCCACTTCCCTTCCAACAGGAAGATTATTTAAAACTACATAGCAGCAGTCAGAAGCTAAGGAAGTTTCAGTGCCAAAAATATTTTTGTGTTTCCTATTTTGAAAACAATGCTTTGGGAACTTTCCACAATGGCTGGAGAATTCTATGCTGGTCAGTTTGCCTTCTCTCCATCATGGCATGACCCTGTGGATCTAGCAATCAGGTTCAAGGACAGAAGAAATATATTCTTTGACAGCCATACAGCTGTCCATCAACTTTCATTTAAATTGAATCCACAACCTATAATTTCTTCTGTCACTATCTGAAATTTTTGTCCAGAAACTTGGAAGACTTAGCACAAAATAAAATGTCCTAATTTTTGCTCCAATGTACTCATCCTATGCAGCTGAATAAATACCAGACTATCCTTGTTACCTTTCAAGGAAGAAGACTATTTACTTTTACATACACATGCTATTTTCAAAGAGTTTATTACAAAAACATGATATATTTTATTTGTTTTGAATGAACTTATATCATGAGGGAGAAGCCTCCCCTAATAATTGGCATATCTCTCTTTTTCATTTCCTTCATTAAATTATCAATTGATCAATGAATAGGTCAAAGTATGTTTGGTTGCTGTCCTTCATAGAGGGAACACATATTTGCACCCAAGGAAAGAAAAGAAAAGAAGGAAAGAAGGAAGGAAGAGAAAAAGAAGGAAGGAAAGAATGAAGGAAGGAAGGAAAGAAAGAGAAAGGGAGAAAAAATATTTTGGGTTTTTATTGTGCCTTATTCTTTCAAAAGAACATTGGTAAGATGCATATGAAATTTCAGTTAATTTTATATTTGTAGACCTACAGAATTAAGATTTTGATTTCAACAACCAAAAACTAAAGTTGAAAAAATAAGTTTTGATATGATTTTTATCTACTGACATTGTTTTTTTTTTCTAATTATGATCTCTAGATAAAATTTATTCTTCAGTCAATGAATGTGCATTGAACTCTAACAATTTCAAGACATTATGGAAGTCATTGTGGTGAATGTAAAATATTATGTGTTATATATTCATATCATATGATATAACACATATCATCTGTTATATGGTCACTGTCCTCAGAAATGTAGTTTATGTGATTTTAGAAAAATATGAAAAGTTTGCAAAGTATAATGTAAAGAAAGCCAATTGTGGAGATAGAAATTCATTTCCAGAAATTCATTATAAATTGTCCCTGGATAATTGTTGGAATGAGATATGCATTTCTATAACCATTTGTATGTATGTGTATATGTATATATGACTGCACACACACACGTTGTGTCTCTGTGTGTCTTTGTGTGTATCTCTGTGTGTATTACATATATGTAGACATATAATTACATATACACATATATGAATGTGTCTGTGTTTCTGTGTGTCTTTTTGTGTCACTGTGTATATATATGTAATGCTGTACACATGTATACATGTACATGCATGCATACACATATACATACACATGCATGCACATACTCACACACATATGTATGTAGTATAAGGTATGTTCGTGGAAGTCTAGCATCTCTACTGTGAGGGCTGCTGAGCCCTTTTCAGGGCTGTTTTCCACCTTTGGTGTTCACTTCTTCCACCTACCTGTTACACGTGACTCCAAGAAGCTGTAGCGTGCACAGTGCTCATAGCCCAGTAAGTATTTTGGCAGGTGAGTTAAACCAGTCTGAGGGTAACTGAGGGGTCTCAAACCCATCATTGGGTTAGGTTGTTGTCTACCCCGAGCATGTGAAGGCTTCCCCTGGTTGAATGGGCAGATGGGAACAATTGGTTCCAATGCCCATGAAGTCAGCTGAAGCTGGCTCTTTGGAGCTTTTAGAGCTTGTTTAGACATTAAAAATGCCATCATCCACTGCATCTTGAATAATCACCAGTCATCTTGATTCTGTCTTGTCACTGGACTGGAAGTCATCTCACAGAACAATCACGGGGAGTGGTGGGGTCTCTCTCTTAGTCATTGCTGGCAAGATTCTTTTCAAAGTCCTACTTAATAGGCTAATCCTTTGCCTGCAAAATGGTCATCTACCTGAGAGTGAGTGTGACTTCAGAAAGGGTAAAGAAATGGTCAATACGGTGTTTGCTGCCCAACAACCTCAGGAGAAATGCCAGAAGAACAGATGTCTGTACACAATGTTTGGAGATCTGACCAAAACCTTTGACATTGTCCATCATGAGGATTTATGGAAAATTATGTCACAATTGGGTTGCCTGGGGAAGTTTGTCAGCATTTTATATAAATTTCATGACAGTATGATTGCCAGGGTTCTGGAGAATGGACTATGCTTTCATGCTTTCCCAATCACTAATGGAATGAAACAATACTGTGTGCTTGCTCCCATCCTCTTGACATAATGTTTTCAGTCATGTTGTCAAACACCTTCAATGAGGACAATCATTACACCAAGGACAGCTACCACACTGTTGGTAAATTCATCAACTTGAAAAGGATATAAGTCAAGACTAAAGTGGAGGGAGTGTTGGTGCATGATTTTCCGTTTGTAGATGTGCACTCAATGCAGCCTTTAAAACTGAGTTGCAACAACATGTAGATCAATTCTCTGCTGCTTGTGCTAATTTTGGCCTAACAATTAAAACCAAGAAAAGACAGGTGCTCCATCAGCCAGTACCATACCATCTGAATGTGGAACCAGTGGTTATAGCAAATGGACAATGTTGAGTGTTGAGGATACGTTCACTTACCTTAGTGCCTACTTTCCAAGGATGTACATATAGATAATGAGGTTGTTGCACACATTACCAGAGTCCACTTGGTGTTTGGGAAGCTCCAGAAGAAAGTATGGGAGAGAGGAGGTATTAGACTGACTACCAGACTGAAGGTCTATAGAGTTGTGCTGATCTCGTTGTTGTATGCCTGTAAAACTGGGACAGTATACCAGTGCCATGCCAGGAAACTGAATTCCTTCCTTTTGAATTCTCTTCAGAAGATTCTGAAGATCGCCTGGCAGGATAAGATACCAGTCACTGAGTTCCTTTCTTGAACTAAACTGCCAAGCATTTAAACTCTACTTCAGAAAGTACAACTCTGAGAGCCAAGATGGTGGAGTAAAAACACAAACTTAGCATTGGCTCTGCCTTCAACAATCTCCAATACTTGTAAAAAAATTACTCTAAACAAATTTTAAAGCTACAGAACCCACAAAGAGACAGAGAGAAACAAATTTCCCACTGAAGACAGCCTGGCAGGCCACAGGAAAGGTCTATTGCATCATGCTGGGAGTAGAGTACAGTTCCCAGTGAACCATGGTTCTGGCTCCAGGGTGGGCCTGACCAGCACCCAGACCAGCCAAAGCAGACTTCAGGAGAGTGAATCATGAGCAGCTGTGGGAGTCTACAGACTCCTTAACTCATAAATGCCTAAGAAAAAATAAAAGGTCACTTGGGAACATTGTTGTAAGGGAGAAGGAACAGTGTGGTCTGGCCCGTGACTTCCAGCTCCTGGTCTGGAGATTGTAGGGGAATCAAGCAACCATTCAGAGAGTGATCACTCTTGCTTTGACCTGCCTGGATGTGGATCATGGTCTTGGGTGGTGGTCCTGGGGTGTGTGGCTAGTGAGCCAGAGCTTGTGGGGGCTGTAGAGAGGGCACCCAACGAATAGCTCCAGTAGCTGCAAAATCCCTAGCAAATCAGGACAAAGCTCTCTCCATTCTGTAAGCAGAGTTCTACCATGGAAAAGAGCTCAAAAGTAAAGTAATTGGCAAGATGAGGAAGTGCAATCATATCATACAATCCTTTTGGCGGGACAAAAAGGATCAATGCATGAAACTGGAGGAGGACAATGAAGTCAGAACTCCTGCATCAAAAGCTTCCAAAAAATATGAACTGATCACAGGCCCCAGAAGAGCTCAAGAAGAATTTTGAAAACCAAGTAAGGAAAGTGGAGGAAAAACTGGGAAGAGAAATGAGAATGATGCAAGAAAATCATGAAAAGTGAGTCAACAGCCTGCTGAAGGAGACCCCCAAAAATTCTGAAGAAAATAACAACTTAAAAAGTAGACTAACTCAAATGGCAAAAGAGGTCCACAAAGCCAATGAGGAGAAGAATGCCTTAAAAAGCTGAATTTGCAAGATGGAAAAGAAATTTCAAAAACTCACTGAAGAGAGTAACTCCTTCAAAATTAGATTGGAGCCATTGGAAGCTAATGACTTTATGAGAAATCAAGATACTATAAAACAGATAAAAACAAATGAAAAAATAGAAAACAATGTAAAATATCTCATAGGAAAAACCACTGACCTGGAAAATAGATCCAGCAGAGATAATTTAAAAATTATTGGACTACCTGAAAGCCATGATCTAAAAAAGGGCCTAGAAATCATCCTTCCAGAAATTCTCAAGGAAAATTGCCCTGCTATTCTAGAACCAAAGGGCAAAATAGAAATGGAAAGAATTCACCAATCATCTCTTGAAAAAGATCCCAAAAAGAAAACTCCTAGAAATATCATAGCCAAATTCCAGAGTTCCCAGGTCAAGGAGAAAATATTACAAGCAGCCTGGAAGGAACAATTTTACTATTGTGGAAACACAATCATTATAACACAAGATGTAGCAGCTTGTACATTAAAGGATCAAAAGGCTTGGAATGTGATATTCTGGAGGTCAAAGGAGCTAGGATTAAAACCAAAAATCACCTACCCAGCAAAACTGTGTATAATGCTTCAGGGGGAAATATGGTCATTCAATGAAATAGAGGACTTTCAGGCATTCTTGATGAAAAAAACAGAGCTGAACAGAAAATTTGATTTCTAATTACAAGAAGCAAGAGAAGCATGATAAGGTAAACATGAAAAAGAAATCATAAGGAACTTATTAAAGTTGAACTATTTATATTCCTACATGGAAAATGATAATTGTAACTCATGAGACTTTTCTCAATATGAGGATAGTTGAAGGGAATATATATGTATACATATATGTATGTAGGGGGGTATATGTGTGTATAAATATATATGTGAGTGTGTGCATACATGTGTACATGTAAACATAGACAAAGGGCACAGGATGGGTTGAATATGAAGGGATGTTATCTTAAAAATAAAATTAAGAGGTGAGAGAGGAATATACTGGGAAGAGGAGAAAGAGAGAGATAGATTAGGGTAAATTATCTCATATAAAGGAGGCAAGAGAACACTGTTACATTGGAGGAGAAGAGCAGGGAGGTGAAAGGGAATGGGTCAACCTTACTTTCTTTGAATTTGGCTTAAGGAGGGAATAACATATACATTCAATTGGGCATCTTACCCTACAGGAAAGCAAGGGGGGAAGGAATAAGAGGAAGGATGATAGAAGAGAGGGAAGATTGGGAGAGAAGGTAGTTAGAAGCAAACTCTTTTGAAAGGGGGCAGGGTCAAAGTAGGAAATAGAATAAGTGGCAGGGTAGGTTAGAATGGAGGGAAATATAGTTAGCCTTTCACAATGCAACAATTATGGAAGTGATTTGGGTAACTACACATGTACAACATATATTGAATTGCTTATCTTCCCAGTGGGGGTGGGTGAGGATGGAAGAAGGGAAAAATCTGGAACTCAAAGTTTTAAAAACAAATGTTTAAAAAAGAAATTTTCTTTTACATGCAACTGGGAAATAAGATATACAAGCACTGTGGTATAGAAATCCATCCTGCCCTACTAGAAAGTTAGGAGGGGGATGGGAGAGGATACAAGGGAGAACAGATTGGGGCAAAGAGGTATTCAGTAGGCCCACTGTTTTGGGGTGCGGGCAGGGAAGAGATGGGGAGAAAATTTTGTAACTTAAAATCTTGTGGAAATGAATGTTGAAAACTAAAAATAAATGAATAAATTGGGAATAAAAAAAGAAAGTACAACTCCAATGTGCTGGCCATGTTGTTTGAATATGAAATGTATGTTTGCCAAAAACACTATTTGATGGAGAGCTCACACGTGGCAAGTACTTACATGGTGGTAAGAAGTGACACAAAGACACTCTCAAGGTCACTCTTAAGAACTTTGGAATTGATTGTGTGATATGAAAGCCTCTGGCACAGCATCACTCAGCACAGCATGTCTTCATCAGAGAATGTGCTGTGCTCTAGGAACAAAGCAGAATTGAAGTAGTTCAAATGAAATGCCTGATACACAAAGCTAAAGAACCCTCCTCAAATGTTCACATGTACTATCTGTGCCTTATTTGTGGTAGAACATTCCAAGCTCATATTGGTCTGATCAGCCAAAGTTGAACACACTGTAACTTGACCTTAGCATAGTGATGTCATTCTGGTCCTCTTCAAGAAGGAAGGACAACCACCAACACACATACATACATATATGCATACATACATATACATATACATATATATATACTTCCTAACTATACTTATTTCTTACAAAGAAAGGATTAGCAAGCAAAGTTGGGGAGGAAGGGTAAATTGACCGTCATGTCTCCTAAGGAAAAAGAAACGAAAATACAGTAAATGAAACATTTTTCAAAGTCAGAAGAAGACATGAAAAGGTATGTTTTTTTAAGAAGTAAGAAAATTGTAAAAAAAAATCATATGTACTTGAAAAAGAAATTGTATGAAGCTGAGGTTCTTTCTTTCATAGACAATACTCTCCCTTGCTATATGAAAATTTTCATGTTTGTCAGGCTCAGAAATAAAAGAAAAATTGCATCATGAAACAAATGACAGGATTGGGGAGAGAATATTGGGAAATGATGCTTAGAAGATAACTTGAAAGCATGAAGTTTCTAGAATTATAATTTGAAATTATCCTTCAGGTAATGGGGAGAGATTGAAGGCAGTTGTACATATGAGTGACAGAAAAAAAGAGAATGTTTTAGGGCAAGTAAGGAGGAAAGTTGAAAAGACTAGACTGCAAAGAAGAGAAAGGAAAGGTAGACTCATTTTAGGAGACTTTTTTTACGTTACAATGCTTATTTTGCCCCACTGCAACCTAAAAGGCAGCTATGATATATTTCCCATCTCCCCCAGAGTTCTCCAGTTCCCTTAAAGAGGTCTGAAGGTGTCTAGTGTCTGCCATTTGTTCAAGTCCTTATCAATCATATGTTTTAGGAGTCCTCAAAAACTTAGTTCCACTTAGCCACTTAATAGTCAAATTAGATTTTAAAAAGGAATATTTTATTCAAATGTAGAAGAAGAACAAACAAATCATTTCTCCAAATACTTGGAGTGTAATCCCAGTTCCTCTCCCCCCCCCCCACCACCACCTTCCAAGAACCATTTCAGTCTCTGAGTAGGGGAAGGAGATTATTATGATTATGTTCACAGTTTAACTCTGTTCCCGTATATTATGGTCCCACTAAGTTCTACATCCAAAGTCCATTTCATTTCAAATTTCATGCTACCTGGCATGTCCCTGCCTCCAAGACTGACATGGCTAGAGCTCTTCTGTACAAGTAATTCAATATCTGTTCATGATTTTTTTTTCTTCAGGCTTTTCAGTTGTGTCCATCTCTTTGTGACCCCATAAGGGGTTTTCTTGGCAAAGATACTGGAGTGGTTTGTCATTTCTCCAGCTCATTTTACAGTAGAAGAAACTGAGGCAAACAGAATTAAGTGATTTATTCAAGTTTGCACAGCCAGGAAATGTCTGAGACATGAGTCTTTCTGACTCCAATATGGATATGTCCTCTGCTAAACCACCTAGCTACTCCTGAGACTAGAACTGAAAAATGACAAATGAAAAATACCAAGATTGTGAATCTAGTTCTTAGGGTCATATAACATGAAAGGGAAATAGGCAAGGTAGTTCTTCCTTCATGCCCAGCTCAGTGCACCCCTGGATGCTGCTAGAAAACTAGAGTGAGATACCAGTTGAGACAATGCAGTCACTAATGTAAATGGCAGGATATCTTCTTCCAGAAGTAGGTTCCTTTCATCCCTCATATCATCTCTATCCTATGCAAAATGTTTATGTACAAAGCCCAGTTATGAGTACAAAATCTCAGAATCTTTGAAGTAGAAGGGAATTCAGTAATCAACTAGGCACCTAAACCGCTAAATAATTAGCCTATCTATAACATACAACCAAATGGTCAACTAGGTTTTGCACCAAGTTTTGAAGTGAAAGAGAAATACAATCATTGGTGATGGCCCTTTTCATTTTGGGACAGTTCTAATTGCTAGGTTCTTTAATATTCCCTCCTTAACATAAAGCTTAGATATACCTTATTACAAATTCGACCCATTTCTTCCAGGTCTTCAGCCTACATCAAGCCTGACGAAACTAATCCATCATCCATATGAAAAATGTTTAAAAGGATAATAACCTCCTTTGGAAACCTGTTCTTTTCCTTGCTGAATATCCATGTTATTTCAACTGACCATCATACGATCTCTCCACATATGGATGCTAACCACTAGTTTGGGGCTTTTATATCCACTCCATCTACCTTAGCCTGTCCTTGTTTTCTCAAAAGTGAATGGATTCTTTTTCCTTATGTGAACCATACATTTTACATCTGTTACTTTCAACCACAGCTGCTAGTTATGACCTCAGATTTGTAAAGAACAGATCTAGCTGTTGTTCCATGACAAATGGACCATGCTAACAATGAAAGAGATACATTTTTTGCAAAAATATTCAACACAGCTCTGCAGGAAAAAAGGCACTTATCTGAAGCAGAAGCAGCAGGAAGTGAAGGCTTTCCAGAGGGCAGGGAATATACTTGATTTGGGAATAGTAGGATAACCAGGTAGAAGCTGCTAGCTCTGATTGACCAAGGAGGTACAGCTTTTTGTGATGAGCAGAAGCAGGGACGAAGTTAGCTGAATAACTGTGTAAGTGGCAATTCAAAGCAGCCCTTCCTCTAATAAAAAGCACCTTAAGCATGGGTCTGAATGTGTTTTCATGTGCATATGTATGCTATATTTGATAGTCTGATAAAACACATGGATCCCTTCTAACAATTTAAAAAATGTTTGATTGAAATGAAAAAAAAAATGTAGAGATGTGGAAAATTGTATTTTTGACTGCAAACTGAATGGTCCTTGGAATTGTCCAGCCATCAAAGGCAAAGAATCATGCCTGCTGTAATTAGAACAGGAATTCCTTACACTGACCCCTTCCTCCTCATCCCCTTTAAGTAGAGTTTTATTTGTTTTATTTATTAACATACCCATTTGTGCAAAAATCACTTTCTTGGTACTTCTGAAAAGTTAAGAAAGGTTTCATAGCCGAATTCTAATTTAGTCATTATTTTAATGGCACTTCATTTGAATGTCTTATTGTTTGATATTGATGGATTGATTGATATCATGAGAAAGGTCTATCCTAGTTGGAGACTCAAGGTTAACATTTCCTTTACCTCTCATCAAAGCCAGGAATGGCAACCCAAAGGTGAAATGGGACAGCCCAGTTACATAGATAAAACTTGTTACTTTCTTTATTCCTTTTGTTTCCATTACTCCTTAAAAGTAAAACTGGTGCTCCTTTGTGGAGCATAGGTGTTTTCCAGATTCTCTGTTTAGAATAAACGCGTGGTTACTAGAGAATGGTTCATGAAGCAAGTAAGGAAAAATTTTAAAAAGCAAAACAAAACCAAAAAAATCAGGATAGATTTGGAATCCAAATCTTCGGCTGCTTAATGTGTAGTAGCTGATGTCACTGATGGCTCTATTTTCCTTCCTGTTGGAAGAAACAATGTGAGGCAGGCTGTTCACTCTCTCAATAATTAGGAGGAAATAGATGTAGGTGACAGGACTGCCATGTGCTTGGGTCCTGGGCAAGGAAGGCAGTAGATTCCAGGTCTTTCCAGAACAGAGAAGCCTTTCCAGGATTCAGGATAATGTTGGTTTCAGACGTTTTATTGACAAAACATTTGTCAGTGCCATGAATGATATACGATTGCACTAATGACTTCCTTTGACTGGGAAGCAATTTGAACTGGAATGTGCAGGCATGTTTGAGTCTAATTTTTGGCTAGACCAAATGCTCAAACATGACATTGACTGACAATCAAAATTTATATAAAAGAGCAATACAAAGCCACTATTTAGAATTCAGTAACTGGTGTCAATCTGACATTTTAGACATGAGGCTGGTTGTGTACATACTTCTGAACACAAACATTTAAAGTCACTTAAAGTACTAAATAAGACACTAAGGCATTCACCAAATATCAGAATCATTCAACTCAGTTCCTACACTTCAGCTGCCAGGGTGAGGAAAATATGCATTGCAGCCTTGAGATATATTTCCTTCTTGAAGCTGCTGAAATGCTGAAAAAGTACAGGAGACAGAGACAGTGGCAGGCTGTATATGCACCTCATGGAACTTTTTGCTTCATGGAACTATAGGAGGAAGTCTGATTTGGGTTTAATAGAAACATTGTAAGACTCAAAATAAAAAGAACTGAGTTCAAGTTCTGATTCCACCACCTACTAGCTATGTGAACTTAGTCAGGCCATTTAATATCCCTGAGTCTCATTTCTCTCATCTTTAAACTGCTGATAAAAATGTCCACTCTATGTGCCATGCATCATTGTCGCTTTTCCTGATGTGCAAATTAGTTAGTTGGTATGAAGGCACTATGCAAACTGGACAGTAATGTTGAAATATATCATCATTGTTCTTTTTAATTTTATCACAGTCATCATTTACACCGCTGACATCATCAGTATCTTCAACTGCACATTCAAGTTTCTAAAAGCATGGTCAAAGTGAAATAAAGGATATTAAGATATTCTACCGTTACAGTTCCATTCCTTCACTAGATGGCAAAATCATAGACTACTTAAGCTTGAAGAGAAGTCAGCGATCACATAATTCAACCTAACACATACCAGGGAAAAGATACCCAAGAAATGTCCACCTAACCTTGGAGGGAATAGGAGTGAAGTCTGCTATGTCCAAAGGAAGACCATTTCATTTTATGATGGTTCTAATTCTGTAAACTTTTCTTTTCTTGACCCAGAGTTTAAACTAAGTTCTTTCTATCTACCATTGATTGTCCCAGGTACTGCTTTCTGAGGCCAATAAGAAAATATCTTTAACATGACAACCCTTCAAAGGCATGAAGGCCGCTAAGAATCCACCTCTGACACTTCGTATTTCCTACATAAATACTGTAGATGCATCAAAAAAAAGTCATATTACATAGACTCAAAGGTCTTCACTACCCTGATCACTAATCTCTGGATAATCTTTAGATAATCAATGCCCTACATAACCCATAGAGCCTGAAAATGAACATAGTACTCTATATGTGAAGGCTTTTCCTAAGTTTCTATCTGAACCATGTACTATGTCCCTGAACTGCTCCCAGCTACTCTGCTGCCTCCTACCCCCCAGCTTTGCCTGGACAACCATGAGAAGTACGTGAATTTTGTGATCTGAAGTCAAAGATGACAGTTCTGTTCTTCAGATAGTATGTGCATATTGACCTATCCTTTCTTCTCTTGGACAAGTAAATGTACTGATGGAGGAGAAAAAGTGAAGGACTTAGAGTCAGGGTACCTGGATTTTATTCCACTAATTCAACATGTAAGATTAGAGAAGTTACTAAATTTTCTAGGATTTTATCTACTGCAGTATCAAATAAAGGTGCTGGACTAAAACGTCTTCTGGATCTATTATTCTAACACCCTTACGGTGAGATCAATAAATGGCTAAAAAGTATTTACCTTTCTTGGGAGAATATTTTCTATTTTTTATTATTTTCCTTCATCTCTCAACATAGGATAACTTTTTTAATTCTTGATTTGAGCTTACTTGGGAAGTCCTGTTTTACAGAAGAGAAAATTGAATTTCAGAACAGTAAAATAACTTACTCAAAATTGGGTTGTGACAGTGGGTAGTAGAGAGAGAAACAGAGGCAGAGAGACAGAGGACAGAGAAACAAAAACAGAAAGAGATTTTATAACAATTCTCAAAGTAGAATGTGCTGTTTTGGTGGCAATGTGTTCCTTTTGTACTGCAAGTCTCAAGGGCAGGTTGGATGACTACATTTTAGATAGGTTGAAGTGGGTTTTTTTGTTTTGTTTTGTTTTGTTTTTATGACATGGTTTGGGCGTAACTGATAAGCTGTGATTTAGCTTTCACTTGAGACATCTAGTGATAAGAAATTTCCCACAGAAATACCTTCTATTTGTATTAATGTATGGGTTGAACAACATGATGTATGAAATTCCTTCAGATTCAAAGATTCTATGATTTCTGATTCTGTTGCAGCTTTGGGGGACATAGATTACATTCCTTTTGGACAGTATGGAATAATATAGTCAAGGAATTTAGAAGGGTCACCATAAGACAGTGGTTCTCAACCTTCCTAATGCCATGATGCTTTAATACAGTTCCTCATGTTGTGGTGACCCCCAACCATCAAATTATTTTCATTGCTACTTCATAAATGTGATTTTGCTACTGTTATGAATCGTAATGTAAATATCTGATATGCAGGATGTATTTTCATTGTTACAAATTGAACATAACCCACAGGTTGAGAACGTCTGCCATAAAATAAAGCACACATTAAGCATATCTACCTACCTTCAAGATGAAATGCATTCCAAATATTGGGATTCTCAAAATCTCAGGGTTCAGGGGAGTGGTATAAACAACTTCCATTCTCCCTTGGGAGGCCTGACACTCCTCTTAACCAGCAGGGGAACCAGGAAATGATTTGCTTCCTTATATGATCAGCCTCAAATGAACAAATTAAACCTTCCTCCTGAGCCAGCCACTTAGGCACTAGAAAGAACCCTTTGAATTGTGCTTGTATTCCTCATTATGCTCCAGGTGTTCACATTAGGGATGAGAGATGAGCAACTTCCTCTGTAAGCAAGATTGGGGATTGATATACTATAGGGAATATACACTCAGGAGAATGATAAGAGCAGATGTTTTCTGAATTATAGGGACCTTTCTCCAATGTTAAAGGAATTTCTTTCTGATCTTGAACAAACTGTCTTATCTTTATATAGATATATGGATTTTTTTTAGCCAAGTCAGGTTCATTTGTCCTGAAACACCTGGATATCAGTTATAAAACAGATCCATGATCTCCAACTCTGAGAACTGTATTTTCAAAGTACTATGGTGCAGTGGAAAGGCCAATGAATTTGGAGTCTATAAACTTGGACTGGAATTAAATTTTTCCTGCTTAGCACTTTAGTAAAATATCTTCTTGTGAAGGTTACAATTATTCTGTGTGGTACAGTGGGATGATCACTAAATTTGGAGTTAGCAGACTTGGGTTTGACTGCTGTCTATTGGCCACTATATTACCATTATCAAGTTGATGATCATTCTTGAGCCTCAACTGCTTCATTTATAAAGTTAAGCGTTGGATTAGATGAGCCCTAAGATCTCTTCTAGTCCTAAATCTCTGATCTCCTGATGCTCTAGAACCTTAGTTTTCTCCTACTACATAGCACTAATAATACTTTCACTATCTATCTAACAAGGCTGCTGTGAAGGTGTTAAGCAAATGTGCAGTCTGATTTCTGATCCTAAATACTATTGAAGGTGGTTTGAAAGTCCTCTGCTTGTAGGCAAGCTAAGATTCAAAAGAAGCATAAAAAAGGTAAATAGGAAAAACAAAGCATAAAGGATACAGTAAGGGAAAATTGTTTATCTTCTACATGAGCAGATGATATTTATGACTCCTAAAACCTTTCTCATTATTAGGGCAGTTAGAAGAAGTATACATAGAAAGCACAGGTGTGAGTTGAATGTGATGGTATGACTATTTAAAAAAAAATTAAAGGATGAGAAATAAAAATGCATTAGATGAAGAGGAAAGGTAGAATGGGGCAAATTATCTGAAATAAAAGAAGTTCCAAAGAGATTTGACAGTTAAGGGGGAAATAGGGGAAGGGAAGAGGAGAGCACATGAATCTTATCATAATTGGCTCAAAGAGGGAATAACATAGACACTCAGTTGCTTGTAGAAATCTATCTTATCATACAGGAAAGTAGGAAGGGAAGGAGATTGGGGGGGAGGTGATAGAAGGGAGGGCAGTTTGAGAGATGGAAAAGTCAAAAGCAAAACACTTTTGAGAATGGGCAAGGCAAAAGGAGAGAACAAGTAGGATAAATGGGGAAAATGGGATGGTTGATAATTGTTACTGTGAAAAAAGTTAGAATTTCTTTGCTAAAGACCTCATTTCTCAAACACAGAAAACTGAGTCAAATTTATAGAAATAAAAGCCATTCATCAATTGATAATTGGCCAAAGGATATGAACAGGCAGTTTTCACACAAAGTAATCAAAGCTATCTGTAGTTATATGAAAAAAGAACACTAAGTCACTTGTTGTTATTGGTCCTTCATTCTCAAAGAGGACCACGACATCAGGAAGGTGATGCCATGAATTGCAAGTGAATTGTATTTAGGAGAGGGGGGACCAAACAAAGTCACCAGTCTCACTCTCTTCCCTGGAGCCACCTGGGTCCAGAGGCAAGGTATAGGTCAAGCTGATTGGTTGTTGTTCTTCATTATCAAACAGGACCAACATGACATCACCATATTAGAGTGAAGTTACAATGGATCGTACTATGGCTGATCAGACTGATATGAGCCCCAAACGCTCTCTCATTTGAACTGAGTTCTCTAGATTTGTGCACCTCATGTTTCTTTTGAGCTTCTTCAATTTTGCCTTGCTCTTAGAGCATAGCATCTTCTATCATGTGGGCACACCATGATGGGTAGTCTTGTGCCACTGTCTCACACGTCACACAATTGCTTCCAAAGTTCTTAAGAGATAACTTTAGAGTGTCCTTGTGTCACTTCTGTGTGAGTGCTCCATAAAATAATCTTTTAAGCAAGCATATATTTGGCATTTGAACTGTGGCCAGTGCAGTGCAGTAGAGTTGTGTTCTCTGCAGAAGAGTTTGAATGCTTAGTAGTTTGATTCAAGAGAGTACCTCAGTGTCTGGTATCTTTTCTTGCCAGGTGATCTTTAGAATCTTCCAAGACAATTCAAATGGAAGCAATTCAATTTCCTGGCATGGCACTGGTAGACTGTCCAAATTTCACAGGCATACAACAATGAGGTCAGCACAACAGTTGCATAAACCTTTAATTGGTAGTCAGTCTAATACCTCTTCTCTCCTACATCCCAAACACTGAGCTAGCTATGATGATACATGCATCAACCTCATTATCAACGTGTGTATGCTTGGAAAGTAGACTGCCAATGTAAGTGAACTTATCACAACATTTTAAACTTCTTCATTTGCTGTAACCAATGGTTCCACATATGGATGGTGCGGTGTTGACTGATGGAGTATCTGTCTTTTTCTGGTGTTAACCAGGCCAAAATTAGCATAAGCATCAGATAAATGATCCATAATTTGTTGCATCTCAGCTTCAGAGGCTGCAATAAGTATACAATCCTCTGCAAACAAACAAACAAAAAATGCACCAACACTCCCTCCACTTTGGTCTTGACTTGTAGCCTTAAACTGAAGCTTGAGCTGAAGAATTTGCCATCAGTGCAATAGCTGACCTTGATGCCATCTTCATTCTCATTGAAGGCATTTGACAACATGGCTGAAATCACTATGCTAAAAAGCTTGGCAACAAGCCACAGCCTTGTTATTAATTAGAGAAATGCAGATTCAAAGAACTCCAAGCCATGACCACACACCTAGTAGATTGACTAAGATGACAGAAAAGGAAAATGACAAATGTTGGAGAGGATGTGGAAAAATTAAAACACCACTGTACTGGTGCTGAAGTTGTATTCTGATTCAACCATTGTTGGGGAGCAATTTGGAACTATGTTCAAAGGGCTATAAAATCATGGATACCCTTCGATCAAGCAATACTACTACTAGATCTGTATCCTAAAGAGATCAAGAACATAAAGGAAAAGGATCTATGTATACAAAAATATTTATTGTAGTTCTTTTAGTGGTGGACAAGAAGTGGAAACTAAGGAGGTGTCAATCCCTTCAATGGCTGAAGAATGGCTGAAAGTTTTGTTGTGTATCCTGGTGGTAGAATGTTACTGTGCTTTAAGAAACGGCAAACAGGATGCTCTTAGAAAAGCCTGGAGAGACTTCCATGAAATCAGGCAAAGTGAAAAGAGAACAAGAAGAACTTGTACTTCGTAACAGCTATGATAGATGAGGACCCACTGTAACTTAGTTATTCTCAGCAATTTAATGACCCAAAACATTTCTGAAGGACGTACAATGAGATATATCCAGAGAAAGAACTGGAAGAGCCGGGATGTGGATGGAAGATTGTTTTTCTTTCCTTTCTTTATTTTTCTTTTTGTTTGTTTGTTTTATTTCATAGCATGACTTACACAGAAATGTGTTTTGCATGACTATTCAGGTATAACAGGTATGTTAACTGCTCACTTTCTTGATGGAGGGAGAGGGAGGGAGAGAATTCACAACTCAAAATTTAAAAACAATTTGGTTTTACATGTAATTGGGGAAAAAAAAACATTAAATTATTTTTTGAAAGGAAGAAAAAATGCCATATAGCCTGCTCCCTTCCTCCAATTAAAT
>CM053582.1:564950148-564971932 GCA_028627135.1 Pseudochirops cupreus | reverse complement strand
GGGAACCATGGGTTACAGCAAATGGAGAAGTTATGAATACTTTGGATGAGTTCACTTACCTTGGCAGTGTACTTTACAGGGATATATACATAGATGATGAGGTTGAAACTAGAGCTGTCTCAGTGTTTGGGAGGCTCCCAAGGAAAGTGTGTGGGAGAAGAGGTATTAGACTGACTACCAGACTGAAGGTCTGCAGAGCCCTGGTGCTGACCTCGTAGGTGTATGCTTGTGATACCTGGGCAGTCTACCAGGGCCATGCCAGTAAAGGGAATCACTTCTATCTGAATTGTCATAGGAAGATTCTGAAGATCACCTGGCAGGATCAGGTACCAGACACTCAGGTCCTTTCTCAAGCTGAACTGCCAGGGATTTAGACTCTGCTTCAGAGAGTGCAGCTTGTTGGGCTGGCTTATGGAAAAGGTTGTTACATGACAGGATGAGGCTTCTGACTGGTGCTCACACCCTGACAGGCCTGACCTGCTGTTCAGGAGGCCCATGAACTGCTCCCAGGCCAGGATGTGGTAGGCCTGGTGAGGTTCATGTCTGTGCCTGCAACTGGGCTGTGCTGGTCACTGTGTCCATGGTGCCAGTGATGTGTGGGTGGCCCAGAGCAGGAGCAGTGGGCCCTCAGTCAGGTCCAGCTACCTGTGAGGCACCTGCAAGTGAATACAAAAGCCTATTTCACAGTGTTTTTAGTATGAACTGATTTTCTAAATTAATTAATTAATTAATTTTTAGTTTTCAGCATTCATTTCCACAAGATTTTAAGTTCTGAGTTTTCTCTCCATCTCTCCCCTCTCCCTACCCATGAAGGCATGCATTCTTATTACCCCTTCCTCCAGTCTGCCCTCCCTTCTATCACGCCCCCCCATCCCCTCCTTACTTCCTTTTGGGCAAGGTAGATTTCTATACCCCAGTGCCTGTAGATCTTAATTCCCAGTTGCATGTAAAAAACAATTTTTAACATTTGTTTTTAAAACTTTGATTTCCAGATTCTTTCCTTTCTTCCTTCCTCACCCACTCCCACTGGGAAGACAAGCAATTTAATACAGGTTGTACATGTGTAGTTATGCAAAACATTTCCATAGGAGTTATATTGTGAAAGACTGACTATATTTCCCTCCATCTTATCCTGCCTCCCATTTATACAATTTTCTCCTTTGACCCTGTCCCTTTTCAAAAGTGTGTGCTTCTGACTACCCCCTCCCCCAATCTGCCCTCCCTTCTATCATCCCCATTCTTATCCACTCCCCCCCCTATTTACCTGTAGGGTAAAATACCCAATTGAATGTTATTTCCTCCTTAAGCCAAATTCAATGAGAATAAGGTTGGCCCATTCCTTTTCACCTTCCTACTCTTCCCCTCCATTGTAACAGTTTTCTCTCGCCTCTTTTATGTGAATTTGCCCTGTTCTATCTCTCCCTTTCTCCTTCTCAAAATATATTCCTTTCTCACCCTTCATTTTTATGTTTTTTTAGATATTATATCTTCATATTCAACTCACCCTTTGCCATATATCTATCCATTTACCTTTTTGTCTGTCTATCTATCTATCTATCTATGTACTTATCTATATATTCCCTTCAACTATCCTCATACTGAGAAAAGTCTCACAAGTTACAAATATCATCTTTCCATGTAAGAATGTAAACAGTTCAACTTTAATAAATGCCTTATGATTTCTCTTTCCTGTTTACCTTTTCATGCTTCTCTTGAGTCTTGGATTTGAAATTCAGATTTTCTGTTTGGTTCTAGATTTTCATAAAAAATGCTTGAAAGTCCTCTATTTCATTGAATATCCATTTATTCCCCCAAAGTATCATACTCAGTTTTTCTAGGTAGTTAATTCTTGGTTTTTATCCTAACTCCTTTAACCTCCAGAATATCATATTCCAAGTCCTTTGATTCCTTAAGGTAGAAGCTGCTAGGTCTTGTGTTATCCTGATTGTAGTTCCACAATACTCAATTTGTTTCTTTCTGGCTGATTGCAATATTTTCTCTTTGATCTGGGAACTCTGGAATTTGGCTATAATATTCCTAGGAGTTTTCCTGTGGGGATCTCTTTTAAGAGGTGATCAGTGGAGTCTTATGATTTCTATTTTTACCCTCTGGTTCTAGAGAATTTCTTGAAAGATGATGTTGAGGCCCTTTTTTAAAATCATGGCTTTCAGTTATTCCAATAATTTTAAAATTATCTCTTCTGGAACTATTTTCCCAGTCAGTGGTTTTTTCCAATGAAATATTTCACATTGCTTTCTTTTTTTTTTTCATCCTTCTGGTTCAGTTTTATAATTTCTTTCTTTTTTTCTTTTTTTGGGGAGGGCAATTGAGGTTAAGTGACTTGCCCAAACTCACACGGCTAGTTAGTGTGTCAAGTGTATGAGGCCAAATTTGAACTCAGGTCCTCCTGACTCCAGGGCCAGTGCTCTACTCACTGGGCCACCTAGCCACCCCAAGTTTTATAATTTCTTGATATCTCACAAAGTCATTAGTTTTCATTTGCTCCATTCTAATTTTGAAGGAATTATTTTTTTTCAGTGAGCTTTTGGATCTCTTTCTCCATTTGGCTAATTCAGCCTTTTAAGGCATTCTTTTCCTCATTGGCTTTTTGAACCTCTTTTCCATTTGGGTTAGTCTATTTTTTAAGGTGTTATTTTCTTCAGTATTTTTTTTTGGGGGGGGGGATCTTCTTTAAGCAAACTGGTGACTCATTTTTTGTGATTTTCTTACTTCAATCTCATTTCTCTTCTGAATTTTTCCTCTGCTTCTCTTACTTGATTTTCAAAATCCTTTTTGAGCTCATCCATTACCTGGAACCAATTCATATTTTTCTTGGAGGCTTTTGATGCCTTAGAAGTTTTGACTTTGTTGTCTTCTTCTCCTTTTATATTTCAATCTACTTTGTCACCAAACTAAGATTCTATAGTATGACTTTTTAATGCTATTTACTTATCCCCAGACAAATATTTGACTTTCTAATTCTCTGTCAAGGCTTCCAGTGGGATTGGTGTGGGGGTTGGGGTGGGTATAACATCCCAGGCTTCTGGGATTTTATATCAGCCATTGGATCCCCCATGGTCTGTGGGCCCAGAGCTCTGAAAAAAGCCACTGCTTATGCCAGTGCTGCCATCTGTGTCACCCAGGAGCTTGGCCAAGACTGGTGCTCCTCTTTCACCCAAGTTCCAGAATTCCCCCGACCTTCCATGATGTTCTTGGCATTTGTGGGTTGAGAAGTCTGGAAATCACCACAGCTGCCAGTGATTCAGTCCCCTGAGGCCTGCATTGGCCCCACCTGTGCCCAGCATCAGACTGTGCTCTGCTCCCAACCTGGTGCAATGTACCCTTCCTGTGAGCCTTCCAGGTTTGTCTTGGTCTGGAGATGTGTTTCACTCTGTCATTTTGTGGGTTCTGCCCCTCTAGAACTTTTTTAGAGTCATTTTTACAGTTATTTAGAGGTGTTTGGGGGGTCAGAAGGAGTGATACAAGGACACTCTCAAGGTCTCCCTTAAGAACTTCAGAATTAATTTTATGACATGGGAGACATTGTCACAGGACTGCTCTACATGGTGTGCCCACATCAGGGAAGGTGCTGTGCTCTATGAGCAAAGCAGAATTGAGACAGCTCAAAGGAAACACAGGATGTGCAAATTTAGGGAATCCACCCCAAATGTTCAAGTGGACTATTTGTGCCCAATCTGTGGTAAAGCATTCCAAGCTTGTTTTGTTCTAATCAACCACAACTGGACACGCTGAAACTTGACTCTAGCATAGTGATGTCATTTTGGTTCTGTTCAAGAATGAAGGACAACAACCAATTTCATGATGAGAAACCTGATGTCTAGAGAGGTTGAGAGATTTAGAGTTATTACACAAGAGTTTGAGTTTGAATTGAGGTTGTATGAGTCTAAATCTGTGTTCTTATATGTATGTTGGTTGCTTCCCCTAAATAAAATATTATGTCCTTGTGGACAGGGTCAATTACATTTTGACCTTTGCATCTCAGGTCCTAACATAATTCCTTTGCACATAGGAAGGGCTTAAATGCTCTATGTCATTTAATTTCATTTGGTCAGGCCCTTTAATTTTAGTTCCATAAGGCTCTTCAGGTAGCAATTCTTTCCACCAAAATAGGCCACCAACTGCTCTGTGAGTTATTAGCCTTGAGAGTTCTCTGGAGGCACTGAAAGTCTAAGAGACTTGTGTAGGCTCACACAAGTACTCACACAAGTGTCTGAGACAGAATATGAGCAGAAGTCTGCTTGCCCTCAGTAAATGATTGTTGACTTGAATTGCCTAAGGTCACAAATATGGTCAGCATAAGAAGCCAGGATTTTAAGTTTATTTCTAAGATTCCACAGCCAGAGTCATGTCCATTTAACCATATTGCAATTCAAACAAGGAGGCTTTACGTTTGATTTTTTTTTTAACTTTTCATCTTGTCATAATATCATCTCTTGACATAGTCAAAAAGAATGGAATGTGTGTCATGGGATATCTTCTGACAGACTCACAAAATTTACCCCCTTTCTTAATCATAGAGGCATCAACCCTCCTTTCATGAAACTAGATAAAGTTTCATACCAATTCAACTCTTTTTGATGACCCATATAATTATAGGAGTTATGAATGAGTTATACCAAATCTCTTAGACTTGTCAGCATCTCCTTCTTCCAATCTGCAGAAGTAACAAAGAACTTACTGGTGAGCAAAAATAATAACACAGCAATGTTTCTGCCTTGAAATGATGAATATCTTTGATCTTTGTGCCCTACTTCATAATAGAAGTCCCCTCAATGTAGGGACCATTTTATAAAGTTATTTGTCCACAAAATGAATTTGGAAAAATGCAAATGATAACAAAGAAATTAACTCATTTATAAAATGTCCTCCTTACCTTGGCATGAAAACATTTTCCTCTAGGCAATCATTATGATGTCATTTGGGATCTTGACATAACGAGTGGTATTTCTCAGGTTCCATCCAAAGCTTTCACCCATGTTGCAGAGGAAGCTTTGAAAATATCTTTCTTGTCTCTATTAGGGTAGAAACATTGGATTTAATTGTGTGTGTGTTGCTTCTTAAACTTCTCTGAGCCCTATGGGATATGATAGTTAGGCTATGGGACTGAAATAGCCAAGGATCTGTGCCCAGCTTTACTCCTGACTTTACTGACCTTGAGGCAAATGATGCTGTTTTGAAAATAAGACTAATAATCTTTACTTGATAGCAGCCCAAGATGATACTAAATGCCGCTGAGGCTATCTCAAAGATATGCTTAGATTCAGTCACTAAACCATTTTTAGATCAAAGTCCATTATCTCCAGGTCCCTTAGTCCATCAGTATATTATGGGGGCAGAGGATACACTTCTTTCTGTTAAAATAGAAATCATGAATTTAAATGTTTTTATAGCTTTCAAAAGTATTTTCACACTTAATTCAAGACAGTGTGGTATACTAGAATTGCCACTGGACTTGTGGTGGAAAGTCCTGAATGTTAAATTTGAGTACTGTTTTTGGAGTCAAGGGACTTCAAAATCATAATACTACTTCTGCCACTTAATTGAAACCAATGTGACCTTGGATAAGTTATTTAACCTCCAGGGCCATCAGCTTCTTCATCTGTAGAATGATGATCTCTAAAGTCTCTTTAAGTTTTAGGGATTACATCAGGGCATACATCCTCACTCTTGGATATAAAATTATCTTCAATCTGACTCTGACTACTCAGTATAGGTATTACATGTACTTTCCATTCCAATCAAACAATTCTTCTAACTGTTACACATGCATGGAAATTCATCTCTTCCTTTGATGCATTTCCGTAGTGGTTCCAGAATGTCTGAAATGCACTCATTTCTCATCATTATCCAATTGAATCCCTGGCTTCATTTAAAGTCCACATCATGGGTCACCTCTACATTAAGCTTTGCCAGATCACCTCAGATGACTGTGCCTTCTTCCTCTTGAAATTATTAATTTATTCATGTACAAGATGTCCCAAAGCCTTAAGGCGATTTAAGCTATTAAAGCTAAATTTGTATTTAGTTTAAATCCATGTGTATGTGCATACTCATATATACATATATGTAATACACATATACACATATATAAGTATATGTATATATAATTAGCACAATAGGTATATAAGTTCATTTTACACAAGAATAATTATTAATATTTATGTGATACTTTAAGGTTTGAAAAATGTTCTGCATATACCACATATTTTGAATCTCACAACCTTATGATATAGGTACTGTTATTTTACAGATAAGAAAAATGACGCTGAGAGAGGTTAAGTGATTTGCCTGGTATCACACAGCTAATTGGTGTGGCGGCAGTATTTGAACTCATTTCTCTCTAACTCCAACTAAAGAGCTCCATCCACTATAGGACAAACACATACACACAACTACATATGTGTGTGTTTATTTATGTGCATGCACATATACATGCTATGCATGTGTATTTATGTATATACATGTATATACCCTGTATATGCATATATACCATGTATATACTATATACATATACACATATATTTGTATGCATATATGTGTGTTTATAGATATATAAACATACTATATATGTGCATATATGTATATACACAGATACAGTGTGTGTGTGTGTGTGTGTGTGTGTGTGTGTATGTGTGTTTGTGTGTGTATTTGGAAAGGGTCACACAGCTAGTAAGTGTCTGATGCCAGATTTTAACTCAGGTCCTCCTGACTCCAAGACTGGTGAATTATCCTCTATGATACCCAGCTGCTCCCATGCAGTAAATATGTTTTTAAAATACTTCTTGAATGAAATTGAATGAGGTAGAGAGCTGACCACCCCCAGCTGCACACACACACACACACACACACACACACACGTTACAGATAATGAACCTGAAACTACAAAAGTTGAAAAGACTTGGACTATGTGTGTCAGCTAGTTTCTGAATTGGGCTTTAAATCCAGGACTTCCTGACTTCAATCCGTGTAAACTACTCGACTTTGCACACTGCCCAGAATATCTCTAAGATACCCTCCCACCCTCAGTCTTTATAAGGATACTGGCCATTAGCAAAGCATGTAAGAGAAGGAAATTCATGCTGGTCTCATGCCTTAGAAGGGTGAAAATTCTAGCAAGTCATCTAATTTCTCTGCAACTCAATATCCCCTCTGTTAAATAATCAGATTGGTCTAGATGATCCCAAAGTCCTTTCATTCTCTAAATGCTAAATTATCTCTAAATTCACCTTAAATTCACAAGTATAGTCATGAAAAAATTGATAAGAAACATTAGTTTCTGTGCATGTGATGCTAGACAAACTTCTCTATTTCTAATAGAATCAAAGCTTGAGACAATGAAGAGTAGAATTTGAAAAGATATTTCAAGAAGACAGGAAGAAGGACAGAATTGTTTTATAATTATGGCACCAATGTGTCTCCCAAAGTCACTTCCAAAATTAGAGTCTTTTTAAATCTTGTGTCCACAGAATTCTATGAAACAAGACTGGGGGAAAGGAATTAGAACAACTCCAAGAAACAGTAAGAAATCCATAATTGTAGAGTTAATAGTCATCAAATGGTAACTTAAATTTCATTTTAGCTCATCGGGTCTTTAGTTTGCCTTGCCAATTGCTTTGTGATCAGGCACAACCATAGATGGCAATTCTTCCAAATTCTAAATTAAGCATGAAATGAATTTTGGCTGCCAAGTTTCCTCAGGCCTACTCCTAAGGATACACTAACCAAAAACCAGCTGGGAAATGGGGGCATGCAAAGACTAAGGTAGTAGAGTCAAGAGGCTACCTGCAAAGTACTAGGCTTTCTTTATATTGGGAATACATGTTTATAAAATTTCCATTAAGAATGCCTTTCGAAATTTGAGGATGATTCTAAAATTCATATGAAATTCTTTTGAAACAAAATTAGATCTCTGTGGACATGTAGGAATTCGCGATAAGTAAAAGTAATGTGAGCTTAAGTGAGAGTAACACAGTTATTTTCAATTAAACTCTATAGCTCTTATAATCGAAAGACTGTTAAATCTCAAACTGCTACCAAATAACTTTATGAATTATAGAAGATGAAAGAGGATTAAACAATACAGAGGCACATAAAAAATGATCGTCTTTTATCTTCTGTTCTCTGGCAGAAATGGAGACCATATGTACATTATAATATTTAATGAGTGATGCAGGACTACTACAATCCAGGCTCCAGTCTTTTCACAAAGCTGTTCATGTTATTAGAAATCTTAACTCCTGTGGATCATCAGTGGTATTGACTCTGATTTAGCCCACCAGTCATATGCAGAACCATTGAAATTTAATATATACATAAGCTACAGGTTCTACCTGGTTAGAAAGAAAAGACTCTAAAAGGAAGGCAGAAGAAAGTGATCTATGCTACATTTGGAAGATGGAAGGGGTTTAGAACTGGAAAGAATCTTAGGCATTATGTAGCCCAAAGACATAGGGGTATGGAAGAGGAAATTGGTAGTCAGAGATATAAAGTTATTTGTCCAAGTTCACAAAGGTTTGAAGAGTAGTGATGGAAAGCAGGTCCACTGATGCCGGCTTCTCTGTCCTATACCAGACTCCTTCAACCACAAGCATTTAACCTAGAGTCAAAAAATCTGTATTTCAATATAATTTGTTTCCTTTGCAACCCCATGTGTTTTATTTGATCTCTCTATAAACCTCATTGTGAAAAGTAGACCATAGTGTTTTTTTTAACCAGACTGCTATATGCATAAGTAACACAAACAAAAATAAAACAAAAACAAAATAATGAAAAACACCACTAATCTAATCCCTGTCCTACAATAGTTTTAGAATCAATGTTGTATAGATTCCTGAAATATCCTTTAAATCAGTGGTTCTCAACCTTCCTAATGCTGCTACCCTTTAATACTCTTATGTGGGTGTATCTGCATGTGGGCGGACCCACCTGGAGATGGATAGAGGAGGTTCCTAAGACCATCAGAAGTACATGTTTTCCAGTGGTCTTAGGCAACCCCTCTGACCCCTGTGAAAGGGGTCACAACCCACAGGTTGAGATCCACTGCTTTAAATGTATATGGATCCAAGCTATAGGAGCTGTTTTCTCTTTTTTTGTTGTTGCTTATCAGAAGATGCCCATCTATATTTCATTTTATACAAATGAGAAAACAGAGATATGTCGCAGTTAAGTAGGCTGTCTACGATCACCAAACTAGTAAGTGACTGAGGCAGGATTTGAACCATGGTACTCCTGATTTGAATTCTAGTACACAGTTTACTTTTTCAACCTGTCTTATTTCCCAATTCTCTTTTATGTTAGATAATTCTAGATAATACCTCCACCTAAGGATGATCCCAAATCAGGTAGCAAAGGGTCACTTCATTTCTTCATAAAGAATCCTTAGACATCCACTAGGCTTTCTAATTTCTATTCTTATGTTAGAATAAGAAAAATGAGGGAGGGAAAGCCAAGATATATAGGCAAGGAACAAAAATATATGTGACTGAAAGCCATTCTCCAATAAATAAATGTTCAAAGAATGTGAACAAATAACTGATAATTATTATGAGAAAAGCAAATCAACATAACTCTGGACTTTTATTCCATCTACAGGAATTGGCAAGTCAGGCATAGCCAAGTCTGGAAGAGTTTCTTAAAGATAGCTATGTTAATACACCAATACACTCATCCTAAAAACATGTGTTGTCCCACCCTCTTCTGGAAATTAATTTGTAATGATGTCAAGAAAGTTACTAAAATATCCATACCCTTTGGACCAAGATATCCTACTGCTAGGTATACACTACAAAGAGGTTAATAATAAAGAGGAAAATGAAGCCTTTCTTTTTGTCTTTGATTTCCTCGAGTTATATGCTCAGCAGCAGAATCTGTGGTCCAAAGGCTATGGGCATTTTAATACATTCTCTACAACATTACAAATTACATTCCAAAATGGTATCCATCTAAACCTATACCTTCACATATTTATATCTCCATCATCTCTCTCTCTATCTGTATCTATACCCATAGCTATTTCTTTTTTTCTTTTTTTTTTTTTTGGAGGGGGGAAAGCAGAGCAATTGGAGTTAAGTGACTTGCCCAAGGTAACATGGCTAGTAACTATTAAGTGCCTGAGGCTGGATTTGAATTCACATCCTCCTGATTCTAGGGCCAGTACTCTATTCACTGTGCCACCTAGCCACCCCTCCCATAGCTATTTCTTAGGGTATCTGACTCTTGGTGATGCTATCTGGGGTTTTCTTGGCAACCTATATTGATAACTATACCCATATAATGTATATCTATATCTACCTGTGCTATTATTTATTACACTATGAACTTTTGTGGTTCTTTAACACAATCAAGCATGAACACACAGATTCTATTGTAAAGAATCCAATTAGAAGCTCTGATAGTAATAAATAATAATAATAATAATAGTAGTAGCTAGCATTTTTATAGCATTTTAATGTTCTCAAAGGGCTTCACACATATCATCTCATTTGATCCTCAAAACAAATCCGTGGAATAGGTGTTATTATTATCCTCATTTACTGATGAGGAAACTGAGACATTTCAGTTTAAGTGACTTTCCCGGGATTACACATCAAGTGATCATCCAAGGCAAGATTTGAACACAAGTCTGCCTGAGCCCAATTCCAACCCTGTAGCCTTTGTGAGACCTAACTTCCTAAACATAAAGAAACAACAGAGAAAACTCTCTGATCTCTTCTCATCCTCAAAATAACCACTTCTATTAAATTAGTAGCCCTCAAAAAAGATACAAATCAGCAAAGCAGTATTTAGCTTGTGATAACATAGCTCCAGCCAATTAAATTTAAAATGTGAATTTTCATCTTACTGCCTCACATTCACGTGCTGCTAGCAACAGTTAGCCCCAGATATCCATGCTTCATTGTCTATGATTTCTTTCTTTAGTCTTATATGACTTTCCCATTTAAAATATGGGTTTATTCAACTCACACACAGCAAATCGGCAAAGATGGTAAAGGGTGAATATATATATATATATATATAAAACTAGAAGTTCATAAATTGCTAATAATGAGGAAATGATAGTTAATTATCATCCAAAGACAGTAATATCGATGATTTTGAAAGGTTCCAATTATTTTAGGTGACTACAATGAGTAGGCTCAAATGTCATCTGCCAAATTCCCAATTTCTGGAAGAGGAAACTGAGGCAGAGGAAGACTCAATGACTTTTCTAAGGAAACATAGATAGTAAACAGCAGGGGAGTAATCTGAGATGAGGTGGTCTCCTGACTGGAAAGCTAGAGCTTGCTACAATTCTTCAATATTGGAAGGGATGCTAAGGCACACTCTTGATTGCATAATAATAGAAACAGAATAGAGATTGGAGTCACAGGACCTGAGTCAGATCCTGGCTCTGCCCATGGGTAGCTAGGTGTCTTACATCTCTGGATTTTAGTTTTCTGATCTGGAAAAGTAAGAAATATTTGGCAAGTATACTCAGCTCCTCTCCTGTGATTGGAAGACTAGAGAATTGATAAACAAACTCTTCCTAATGCCTTCCTTATAGAGGGCAGATACTGGCCTTTTTGGTGCACTCCATTCTGTATCTGCTGATCTGATGGGTTTCAGATTTACAGAATAATATTTCCCTGGGGAATTCCTTGTGTGTTCCCCATCCATACTTTCCTGCCTCCCTTTGCATTTCCCTCTTGGATTAGATTGGATGTTCCTTGGTGATAGGAACTATCTTTTTTATTAGTTGTGTCATTAACATTTAGCATAGTGCCTAGGATATCATTAGGGGTTTAATAAATCTCTACTAGATTAGATAAATGATACAAAATTGAGGATATCCACTATCTGGATGGTCTTTACAAGCTTAAGCACTGCTCTGAATTGAAAATGAAAGATGAAATTTTCCTGTGATAAATATATACACTTTTACCCTGTGGTTAAAAATAATCATCATAAGAACAAGAAGGGAGAGACATGGTTAGACAGCCATTTTTTCTGAACAACAACAATGGCAACTAGAGAGGACATCTGGAGAATAGCCAGAGGAATGAACCAAAGACCCTCAAGGTCTTTGCATTCACCACACCCTGATGGTTGTTGTCTTTCATTCTCTAAGAGGACCAAAATGACTTTACTATGTTAGAGTCAAGGTACAGTGTACCCAACTGTGGCTCATCAGATGAATATGAGCTCAGAAGGCTCTACCACAGGTCAGGTAGAAGTAGTCCATGTGAATATTTGGGATGAATTCTCTAAATTTGTGCATCTCATGTTTCTTTTGAGCTATTTCAATTGTGCTTTGTTCATAGAGTACAGCACCTTCTTTGATGAGGGCACATCCCACTGCACAGTCCTTGTGCCAGTGTCTCCTATGCCTCACAATCAATTCCAAAGATCACATATAAGAACTAACTCAAGGAACTTGGGAAGTTTGGTTTTGAGATGAGATTTCCTTGTATTTTTATATGTCAAGTTTCTATGTCTGCTACTAATAATGAGAAAAATACAATCTAATTATGGTTCAAAAGTAGTACGACTAATGATTTTAGGATGTTACATTTCTTTTAATTTTCTGAAGAATATAAAACTGATCATTTAAGTTTGAGAACATTGGTTAATTAGCTCTACATTCACTTCAAAAGATGTTGATATCTTCTAACCTGATATAATTCAGGAGGATTTTAGAAATATGATGAGCTAAAGAAGAGAGGAAATTTTGGTCGTATCAGTTATTCTCAAGTTGGATCCTAATTAGCACTCATTGCATAGTGCTTTCATTATCATTATTAGTAGTATTGTTATTATCTAATAATAGTGACTAACATTTTGGAGTTCCTTAAAGTTTGCCAAGTGCTTTCTGTATTATTTGTTTGATCCTCACAGAGATCAGGGAGGTAGGTACAATTATTATCTTCACTTTACATATATCTCATTAGTAGGTGTCTCTTAAGAAATACAAACAACGTACATGCACCCATACTCCCCCTACACACACACACACACACACACACAAACAGCCTGAACCTAAAATCCTAAACTTATGCATTATAGATGTGAAATCATGAAATACATTGGGATTACTTGAAAGAATTGAACACACCTCTGGACCTATATGTTTAGACAAGATTCTAACTCCCATTTCAGTGGTGAATCTTCAGAAGCATGTTGAGAAGGCAGATTCCTTGAGCCAATGTGTAAAGAGATTAAAGAAGTAAAAAAAAATGAGCACAGATCGAGAACCATAATCTGCCATCCTCTCCTCCACCCACATTGATTGTGTCATTTAGTAAACTCAAATTCTAAAACATAAAACATCCCTCTGAGTTCTGAGACAGGATGGATGCTTGGAGAGATGGGCAGGTTAAGAACTCTACAATGGCTCTAGCCCTCAGGCCAGGCAGACAACTATACACCCTAAGGAACGGATATTTCATGGGTAATCCCGTAAGGGAGAACAGTACACTCATCCTACCAGAGCTGGGAGTTACCCTTTTACCAAATAAGTTCTCTAAACTTCAACCCTTCTTTCTCCTAGACTCTGTATCTACCTGTAGGAGAGTGTGGTTTAGGTTTGGCGGGGGGGTGTATGTTGTTGGAATTTCATCGTTGCTATATCTTTTTTCAATTCATTTCCCTTGGGGGTGGAGCCAAATGGCAGAGTAGAAACTGGACTTCTGTGCAGCTCTGGCTTCCACCTCTGCCAATACATGTAAAAAATGATTCTAAATAAACTTTAGAGCTACAGAACCCACAAAGTGACAGAGAGAAACAAATCCCCCACTGAAGAAGCCCAGCAGATGGTAGGAAGTGTCCATCACAGTGTGGTGGGAGCCAAGCCCAGGCCTGGGTGAGCCCAGGTTTTAGTCCCAGGGGGGACCTGACCAGCCCTGGGTGGAGCAGACTTCAGGAAAGGGCATCACCAGCAGCTGTAGGGGTTTCCAGACTTCTCAATCCACAAATGCCAAACACAGTGTAAAAGGTCAGTGTGGAACTTTTTTCAAACAGGGGAAGTGCAGTCTAGCTGCTACCCCACCAGAGCGAGAAGCAGAAGAGGCATGGTGGCTGCTTCTGGAGCTCCTGGCTTGTAGATCATAGAGGGACCAAGCAACCATTCAGAGGTTAATAGCTCTTGCTGGTGGTCCCGGGGTGTGTGCCCAGTGAGCCAGAGTGAGTGGGGGTTGTAGAGAGTGTTCCCATCTAATAGTGGTGGCAGTTGCAAAAACCCCAGCAATTTGGGACATAGCTCTCTCCATTTTGGAAGCAGAATTCTACTGTGGCAAAGAGCTCAAAAGTTAAGTAATTGGCTGCCAATATGAGAAAGCAACAAAAGCACAAACAGATGATAGAATCCATTTGGGGGGCAAAAAAGATGAAGTCATGGAGTGGGAGGAAGACATGGAAGTCAGAACTCCTGTATAAAAAGCCTCCAAGAAAAATATGAAGTGGTTGCAGGCCATAGAGGAGCTCAAGAAGGATTTTGAAAATCAATTAAGATACGTGGAGGAAAAATTGGGAAGAGAAATGAGAATGATGCAAGGAAATCATGAAAAGAGAGTCAATAACCTGATTGAAGAAAATAATACCTTAAAAATAGATTAACTCAAGTGGCAAAAGAGGCCCAAAAAGCCAATGAAGAGAAGAATGCTTTAAAAAGCAAAATTTGCCAGATGGAAAAGGAATTTGAAAAACTCACTGAAGAGAATAACTCCTTCAAAATTAGAGCAATTGCAAGCTATTGACTTTATGAGGAATCAAGATACTCTGAAACAGATCCAAACCAAAGGAAAAAGTAGAAAGCAATGTGAAGTGTCTCATTGGAAAAACAACTGACCTAGAAAATAGATCCAGGAGAGATAATTTAAAAATTATTGATCTACCTGAAAGCCATGATCAAAAAAGAGTCTAGACACCATCTTTCAAGAAATTATCAAGCCAAACCACCCTGATATTCTAGAACCAGGGGGCAAAATAGAAACTGAAAGAATTCACCAACTACCTCTTGAAAAAAGATCTCAAAAAGAAAACTCCTAGCAATATTATAGCCAAAATCCAGAGTTGCCAGGTCAAAGAGAAAATACTGCAAGCAGTCAGGAAGAAACAATTTGAGTATTGTGGAAACACAATGAGGATAACACAGGACCTAGCTGCTTCTACGTTAAGGGATTGAAGGGCTTGGAATATGATATTCCAGAGGTCAAAGGCGCTAGGACTAAAACCAAGAATCACCTACCCAGCAAAACTGAGTATAATGCTACAGGAAAAAATATGGTCGTTCAGTGAAATAGAGGACTTTCAAGCATTCTTGATGGAAAAACACATAGCTGAACAGAAAATTTGACTTTCAAATACAAAAATGAAGAGAAGAATGAGAAGGTAAAACAGGAAAATGATAGCATAAGAAACTTATTAAAGTAGAACTATTTATATTCCTACATGAAAAAATGATCATTGTAACTCATAAGACTTTTCTGAGTATGAAGATAGCTGAATGAAATATATATATATATATATATATATATATATATATATATATATATATATACATATATATGTATGTATAGGAGAATATATATGTATATAAATATATATATATATGTGAGTGTGGGCATTTGTATGTTCATGTATACATAGACAGAGGGCACAGGATGAGTTGAGTATGAGGGGATGATATCTAAAAAGTAAAATAAAGAGGTGGGAGGGGAATTTATTGGGAGAAGAAGAAAGGGAGTGATAGATTAGGGTAAATTATCTCATATAAAAGAGGTAAGAGAAAACTGTTACAATGGAGAGGAAGAGCAAGAAGGTGAAAGGGAATGGGACAACCTGATTTTCATTCAATTTGGCCTAAGGAGGGAATAACATACACACTTAATTAGGTATCTTACTGTCGAGGAAAATAGGGGGGAAGGGTATAAGAGGGGGAGGAAAGAAGGGAAGAAAGATTGGGGAAGAAGGTAGTTAGAAGCAAGCATTTTTGAGAAGGGATAGGGTCAAAGGAGAAAGTGGAATAAATGCCGGTGGGATGGGATGCAAGGAAATATAGTTAGTCTTCCACAATATAACTACTATGGAAATTATTTGGGTAACTACACATGTGTAATCTACATTGAATTGCTTGTCTTCCCAGTGGGGGTGGGTGAGGAAGGAAGAGGGGAAGAAAATCTGGAACTCAAAGTTTTGAAAACAAATGTTTAAAAAATGTTTTTTACACGTAAGTGGGAAATAGAATATATAGGTACTGGAGTATAAAAACTCATCTTGCCCTACTAGAAATTTAAGGGGTGAACTGGGAGGATATAAGAGAGAACCAGATTTGGGGAAGGTATATTCAGTAGGCTTGCTATTTTGAGGTTGGGGGTAGGAGAAAAAAACTAAAAATTAATTAATTAATAAAAAAGAAAAAATCAATTTCCTTTTGTAATAGCTAATTAATATTAAGTAGAAACTGATACTGGGGACATATTATCTATAAAATGATACTGGTAGAATATATGAGATAGAGGTTCATGGATAATAATTTTAACAAAAGCTCTCAACTTCTCAAGATTGAGAGGGTTCATAGGGTTGAAAGTTCACTTTCCTCTGGGGACCCAATCAGCCTGGGAAATGGTAGCTTAGAAAAGAGTCCTAGAAAGAATACTAGAATAACATATTTCAGAGTAAATAGGATTTAATTTCATAATTTATGTATGCACAAAATTACTTAACTAGGTTACCATTATTACCTCACATTAATATAATGCTTTAAAGATTAAAACAATTTTTTCTGTCAGAAACTCTGTGAAGTTAGAGGGTTGAGTATTATTATCTCCATTTTATAGATTAGGCAACTGAATCACAGTGCAGTGTAATGACATGTCCCAATCTATGTGTCAGAACCATGACTTGGGCCTTCGATTTCTTGATTAACATTTGTTCGATTGTTTGCATCTCCACTATAGCAACCTAAAATATTCCTGAATAGAAATCTTTAAGGAATTTCCTTTAATAAATAGATGAGGATAACTTGTAATTAATGTTTCATTTTCTTGGATATATTGTTTTTAAATATCTGTTCTTATAGTCATTCCACCTACAGGGTGGTGTGTGTGCGTGTGTGCGTTCGTGTGTGTGTGTGTGTGTCTGTGTGTGTGTGTGTGTGTGTGTGTACAACTGATATATATTGAAACATCTAGACCAGATTTGTTCCAGAGTATCCCAAAGTTTAAATAAATAAAATCTGAATGAATGAGCTTCATTTAAAATATTTATTTATTTTTAGTTTACAACATTCAGTTACACAAGTTTTTTGAGTGTTAAATATCCCCCCACACACACAAACCCTCCCAAAAATGGTATTCAAAATGGCTCTACATAAAAAGTTATATTAAACATATTTTCACATTAGTCATTCTTAAAGAAGAATTATAACCAATGGAATGAACCATGAAAAAGAGGAAACAAAATAAAACAAAACAGAACAGAGAGAGCAAATAGCATTCATTCAGACTCCCTATTTCTTTCTCTATATGTGGATAATATTTTCCATCATGAGTTTTTTGAAGTTATCTTAGAACCTTGAACTGATGAGAAAAGCCAAGTCTGTCAAAGTAAGTCATCACATAATGTGTATGATGTTCTCCTGGTTCTGCTCCCCTTACTCAGCATCAGTTCACATAAGTCTTTCCAGGTTTTTCTGAAGTCCACTTGCTTCCTCATTTCTGATAGCACAATAGTATCCTATTACATTCATATACCACAACTTGTTCAGCCATCCCCCAATTGATGGGCATCCTCTCAATTTTCAATTCTTCACCACAACAAAAAGAGCTACTATAAATATTTTTGTACATGTGAGTTATTTTCCCATTTGTACGATCTCTTTAGGATACAGCCCTGGAATTGGTATTGCTGGGTCAAAGGGTATACACACTTTTATAGCCCTTTGGACATAGTTCCAAATTGAATGAACTTCATTTGTAATGGCTTGAGTGATGTGGTCCAGAGTTGGCTTTAAAATTGGACCAAATTTAAATTTTATGCACTGACCTAGTAAGAGTATATTGTCACCATTTTAATAATTGTAATAATAATTTGATTCAACAGATATGTAGTATACATGTGCAATGGTCAAGACACAGTGGTGGGCTTAATAATATTAACAACAGTAACAACAAACCCGTCTGTGACCTCAGAGAGTCTCTCTTTTCCTTGCTATCCTGCCCAGCTTGGATGGTGAAGATAACTTCTTGCTGTTTTGTTCTCTGTTGGCAAGTTTATTTCCTTACATTTGAATACTCTGATGCTCCAGAAGAGAGAAATGAAATGTATTCATTCTTACTGATACTCTATCTTTTCTCTCTGACTTTTCACCAGGTTTTTATGATGTTATATTCATCCCAGCAAAACAAAATCAGCAAATACATCCACAGACTTGGCATAAGCATGCTATAGACAGAAGAAACATGACTTGGAACTAAACAAAAAAATAAAGCACCATTCCATCTCTCGTTTTAATCCAAGGTGGCTTCCCATGGTGCACCATTAAACTGACGATACAATTTGGCATGAGATTGTAATAACAAATAAGAGATATGGGCTTCTTGTATTTTGCTGGTCATCTGTATTAAGAAATCAATTTGTCTCCCCAGGAAAAATATACCAGCAGGTATTTGATTTATCTCTTGCTTTCTGAAATAATTAAGTCTTTATTATAGACTTTATTTCACTTTTCCTATTACTTCAGTTCTTAAGGACTAGGCCCATGTTTTTTTCCACATTGTGATGCTGTTCTCAGGTCAGACAGAAAAGTCCTCTACAAGATGGTCCAGATGTAGTTGAGATGATGAACTCACAGGACCAATCTCTATCATGAGACCATTGGCATGGTCTTTTCCCACTCAAGATTGCTCCATAGAAGTGGAGGTAAATCTCCATGGTGTAAGGAAGTAAGGACAAAACTAGCATGAGGCCATGGGGGTCATGCCCCTGGCATCCAAAAGGATGCTCCTTCACCTTGCCCCCATTTGCCACTTGAGATTTCCTTCGAATTATAGAATTCTGTCAGGGTTCTTTCCTACTGGGCCATGGTGCACTACCTCTCACCAACTGCCTGGCCCAGGGGAATCTAGGTATCATTGATAAATCAGTTGGGGAGATCATTGGAAATGGCACTGAATGCTAAATATTGGCCAACTCTCGAGTTGTGACCCCAAAATTGATCATGATTCCATTTGAGCACTTGTGAAGGACTATGTGTCGATGATTATTCTACAGACTGGGGTTGCAAAGAAAAAAAATGAAACAGTCTCTGCCCTCAAGGAACTTGCATTTTACTGGGGAGGAAACAAATGATACTTGTGTCGATACTAAGTTTTTAAAAATGAATTAGTTTTTATTGGTGAAATGAGAAAAGCCCTTAGACCTTGGGAACATGAGGTTAATATACTCTTTAAAAGGTAATAACTGACCTGAGTGTTGGAGGAAGCTAAGTATTGTAAAATGAAATTTCATCAATGGGGGACAGGGAATGCAAAAGTATCCCCATCCCTTCAGGTGTTAATAGTTCAGTCATACATTTATGAAGTGCCTACTATGTACCAGGAATCTATGTATACATATAAATATGTGTATGCATTTCTACATGTATGTAAGTACATGGATATGCAAATTAGTTGAAGAGGCAGGACACTAACAGCTGGGGGCGGGGGAAAAGCAAGTCTTCAGGTAGAAGCTGATGTTTGAGCTAACTATCCCTGGGGAACAGTAAGGTTTTGAGACACAGATAAGAAGGGAACGGGTATGGGCTGCTGGCAGATTGCATAGGTAAAAAAAAAAAAGGAAATTGAGTCTCCTGTAGAGGTTTTGACTAGACTAGATAATAAAGGAGAAATTGAGGTATAAGGCACAATGACACTTGAATGTACATTGCATTGATACAGATGGCAAAAAGAAAGG
Organism: Pseudochirops cupreus; assembly: GCA_028627135.1. Lineage (NCBI taxonomy): Eukaryota > Metazoa > Chordata > Mammalia > Diprotodontia > Pseudocheiridae > Pseudochirops > Pseudochirops cupreus. The sequence goes on along the minus strand of CM053582.1, from coordinate 564,951,985 downwards.
AACAATCATTTATTAAGGGCCTATTATGTGCAAGGCAAATATTATTTCATTTGATCTTTCTAACAGTTTTATGTTATAGGTGCTGTTATTCCATTTTACAGAGGAGGAAACTGAAGTGGAGGTTAAGTGACTTGGCCAGAGTCACACACACAGCTAGTGTCTAAGGCCAGTTTTGAAACAAGGTCTTTCCTGAATTCCGGCCCTTTGTTCTGTATACTGTGCCACCTTTCTGCTATGAAAGCTGCCACCTAGCTATGAAAGCTTGGCAGAAAGGACTGTAGTTGATCCTAGAGAAATAGGGATTCACTGAAATTTAATGATTAAGAGAACAGAATGGTGAGTTTTGTACTTAAAGGGAAATTGCTTTTGTAATTGTTGGAGATGGACGAGAATAGGGAGATACAAGGCAGAGAGACCATTGCAGTAATGTAGGCAAAATGTTGTGATGGCCTGAACTAAGGTTGTAGTAATGTAAAATGATTGGAGCCATGTACTAGATCTCTCGTGATTGGGGATGTAGAGAGAGCAGTTGAAGACAACACCAAGGTGATGAAACTGGGAGGCTAAAATATTTTTGATGTATTCAATAGAAATAGGGAAGTTTGGATGAGGAAGACTGGGGTAGGGGCAGTAAAGATAATGAATGTAGTTTTGGACATGATGAATTCCAGACATCTTTGAGAAAAGAAGTTTGAAATGTTCTATAGGTATTCAATAACACAGGAATGAATCCAGGACAAATTACATTAAAAAAAAATAATTCTAGCAAGGCAAGAAAACAAAATTTTATATAATGCATCGTTCTTTAAAATGTGGCATCAGCAAAGAAGTATTATTCATTTCTACTAATTTGGGAACAGGTGGGTGGTATGATTCTTAAAGACGGATTATGGAGAATATATGTGTCCCACATATAGTGACGTGCAAATATTTGGGACAAATATAAGTCATTGTGTTTACTGACATACAATATATTTTATAATAATTAACAATTTAGAAAGTCTTAAAGGATATTTAATATGCAATGTGGCTTACTTTTGCCATGATCCATTGCTTTAAATAATTTGAAATTAAGTTTTATCTGACTTCTATTTTTAAAATTATTTTCTTTGACTGGACTTCCAAATAGCTGTCATCATTATCTCTTTGCGTTCTTTTAGTTCAATGTGTTTTGCTTGCATAGGGAAGATGGTTTCTTTGAACATTCTTTTGCTATTCTACCGGATTGTCCCTAACCTCAGCATATCTGAACGTTTGGTCATTTGTCATATCTGTTGTATATTTGTTTTTTTTTTAATTTTATTTTAGTTTGCATCATTCATTTCCACAAGATTTTGAGTTACATATTTTCTGCCCATCTTTCCCCTACCAACCCCCCCAAAACAGCCATCCGAGTGTGTCCCCCCGCCCCCAGTCTATTCTCTCCTACGTCTTCTCCCCTCACCCCTCTGACTTTTCGGTAGGGCAGGATCAATCTCCCAATAACAGTGCCTGTGTATCTCAAGTTCCAGTTGGATGTATTTAATAATAATAATAATTGCATATACAAATATATAGATAGATAGATAGGTAGATAGATAGATATAGATATATATTTATAACATTTGATTATGGAACTTTAGATTCTAGATTCTTTCTCTTCCTCCCTCGTCACCCACCCCCCCTGGAAGGACAAGCAATCAAATACAAGCTGAACATGTGAAATTACACAGAACCTCTCCATAGTGAGCACACCCTGGGAATCTGATTACATGTCCCTTCTTCCTATCCTGCCCCCTCAATGACTCTCCATCCTGTCCCTGTCCCTCTACAGAAATGTGAACATTCATCAGCCCTC
>CM053582.1:564914917-564935684 GCA_028627135.1 Pseudochirops cupreus | reverse complement strand
CTTTGTCTCCCTGGTTTTCTTTTTTTCTTTCTGTTTTTTTTTTTTACCATTCTTCCTTCCTTTCTTCATCCTTCTTTCTTTCCTTTTATTTTCCTTTTTATTTCTTCCTCCTCCTCCTCCTCTGCCTCCCTTTTCTTTTCCTCCTTCTCCTCTCCTTCCTCCTCCTCCTTCTCCTCCTCCTCTTCCTCCTTCTTCCTTCCTCATCCATCCTCTTCCTTTATATATGCCAGACAGTGAGCACAGCACCTGACATATGCTAAATGTTTAATACAAAGCTTACTGACACCTTGATTCATAGGCTCTAGAACTGAGATGCTCAGTAATAAGAGCTGTTACTTGTTGGACATAGAGTAATGTGTTAATTACCATACGAGCTAAATGATTAATGGTTAATGTTATCTGATGGCAATATGATTCTTAGTGACTGACAGTTTTGATCCCTAGAAATTAGTAATCATCTGCATTTAGTAAACTCATTGCATAAAAGTTTTAATGTGGTTTACATGACTTCATCCCAATTTAATTTATTTAAAGTTAGCCAATGGAAAGTTAACCTGCAGAGACTTAGTTATACCTATTTGTGTAAGTTATTTAGAAACCAGAGCGTAGGTACATATTTTAAACTACACATAAATAACAAAAATATTTCAAAAATATATAATTTCATTATTTTTATATTGATTTTTTAAATTTACTTTTAGTTTACAACATTCAGTTCCACAATCTCTTAAGTTTCAAATTTTCTTCTCCTTCCCCTTCCTCTCCTATCCTTTCCCATACATAGTGGCATGTAATTAAATATAGGTTCTACAAATACCTTTACATTGAACATTAGTCATGTTGTAAAGAATCATAAGTACAGGCTGAACAATGAAAAAGAATGGATAAAACAAAACACAAACAAGAGAAAGCAAATAGTTGCTTCAATCTGCAGACTCTGTAGTTCTTTCTCCGGTTGTGGATATCCCTTTCCATCACAAGTCTTTTGTAGTTTTCTTCTAACCTTGTATTCCTGAGAGGAGTCCAGTCTATCACAGTTAGTCTTCACACATATGATGTGTCTGTAATTGTGAACAAAGTTCTCCTAGTTACGCTGTCCTCACTCAGCATCATTTTATATAAGTCTCTCCAAGTTATTATGAAGTCTGTCTGCTCCTTATTTCTTATAGCACAGTAGTGTTCCATTACATTCATATGCCACAACTTGTTTTGCCATTCCCCAGTTGATGGGAATCCCCTTGAATTCCAATTCTTTGCCACCGTAAAGAGCTGCTATAAATAGTTTTGTACATAAGGGTCTTTTTCCCACTTCTGTGATTTCTTTGGGATACAGCCCGAGAAGTGGTATTGATGGGTCAAAGGGTATGCACTTATTTATAGCACTTTGAGCATAGCTCCAAATTGCTCTCCACAATGGCTGGATTAATTCACAACTCCACCAACAATGTATTAGTGTTCCAATTTTTCCACATCCTTTCCAGAATTTATCATTTTCCTGTTTTGTCATCTTAGCCAATCTGATTTTTAAGGGAGATTAAGGGTGCTATGTTAATAATTCCCTGGTAAGTTTTGGAAGTGGTGAATTTTACAACAGTTTTTAAAGACACAAAAAAATAAAACAATTTTAGGTCTATGTGTGGTTTGCAGTCAATAGCCTTTCTCAAATATAAATTTCATCTTATTTTGGATATTTTTATAGTATTTGGGGCATTTGCTATGAAATATTGAGGGAATTATGAGTTTTCAAAAATTTTATTGGTGTGCTTTATATCACTTTAATTTCCAAACAAGAGTTTTGCTCTTTTATTCTCTAGATAGCCATACCTTGTAAAAAAAAATTAAAAAGAAAAGAAATTCAGTCGCTCAGTCAAAACAAACAGTACATCAAGTTGGTCATGTCATGTAAATATCAGTCCATCATCATTTTTCTCCTCTTCTGTAAAGATGGAGGGAAGACCATTATATCTTTTGATGTTTGGAAGGCAATACTTGATTGTTACATTTGCTTAAGCACCAACTGTGTGCACAACATTGTGTGAGGGAGTAGGAAAGATGCATATATGAGCAGGAATTTTTATCCAGTATTAATTTAGCTCTAGATATGTGTAACAGAAATGAGAGAAGACAAATTTGAGCATGAGAAATTTTTAAAAAAATGACATTTCTGTCTAAAAGTTGTTCTTTGCTAATTTTTCCTCCCTTGGATCCTGGCATTTAACTGGGGCAACCATGATTCCTAGACAGCACATCAGTTGTCCCCCAAATTCTAGTCTCTTGTACTTCTTATCCTGGGAAACCTTAAAAGACATGCAATTTTTAATGCAGTTTTCCAAATACTCCTCCTCCTCTCAAAATCAGCCAGCAATTTTATGTTTTGGAATGGTGTTGTTAAAGACATTTATGGTGAGAAGGGGAAGAAGGATTGTACACAAAAATGTGGGACTACAAAAAGACAGAAAATAATAAAATAATTAGAACATCATTTTTTCTGGGAAAAAAAGTTGGTGCCCAAAAATGAATGATGAGGGGGGAGATGTGGCAGATTAAGATATTTGAATACTTTTTTCTCATACAGAATAACAAATATAAAGAATTCATAAAACATGAAATAAGAATGAGAAAAATAATACACAAAATTACTACAACTAAAACAAACAGAAAAGACAGCAAACTTAGTGGAGAGAAAGAAGGCCTTGACATCATGAATCCATCCATCAATCAAACAAAAATAATTTATTATATGCATCCAATGATCAAGAGCACTCTATTAGGAGCGGGCAATATAGGTACAATGGATTAAATAATTCCAACTTTCAGGGAGATTAGACTTTTAATAGAGGAGATGAATGCAGACCTGAATATAGAGTTAATAAACACAAATATTGTGTACAAATTAATTAAATCCAAGCAATTTCAGAAGGACATCCCCAAGATTTGGGGAGAATCAGGAAAAGCTTCATGCAGAACATAGTGCTAGATATGTCTCTTAAAGAAAAAGAACAGAGACCAAGTCAATATAATACAAAGGACAATTCTATCTAAGATAATTTATGTATGCAATGTCCCACCAATAAGACTACAAAAAATTACTTTATAGACTTAGAAAAATAATGACAAAAATCATCTGGAAGAACAAAAGGCCAGTAATATCAAGAGAATCAATGAAAAAAAAAAACCATGAAGGAAGCTCTAGCAGTTCCAGATTTCAGACTACATTACAAAGTGATAATATTCAAAGAAACAGGTTACTTGGGGCAGCTAGGTGGCACAGTCCATACAGCAACCAGTGCTAGAGTTAGGAGAACCAGAATTCAAATCCCACTTCAGACACTTACTAGTTGTGTGATCCTGGGCAAGTTGCTTAACCCCAATGGCCTCTGGGAGTGGGGAAGACAATATGGTGCTGGCTAGGAAATTAAGTAGTGGATCAATGGAATAGATTAGATATGTAATACATAATAGTAAATGACATTAGTAATCTACTGTTTAATAAAGCCAATGATTTGAGCTTTTGTGGTGAGAACTCAACATTTGACAACAAATATTGGTGAAATCTGGAAAGCAATTTAGAAGAAACTAGGCATAAACTAACAACTTACAAGACCATGTACCAAGATAGCATCAAAATAAATGAATTATTTATATGTAAAAATTAATATCATAAGTAAGTTGGGGAAGCATGGAATATGCATTTGTCAGATCTATGATTAAGAGAAGAGTATACAGCCAAACAAAGCATAAGAAGGATCATTGGAAGTAAATATTTTAGATTTATTAAAATTAAAAAAGTGTTTGCAGAAAACAAATCAATGTAGCCTAAATGAGAAAGAAGCCAGGAAGCTGGGGAAAATTGTAGCAAGTTTCTCTGACAAAGCCCTCATCGCTCAAATATTATAAGGAACTCAGACGAATTTATAAAAATAAGAGCCATTCCCACAGTTTTCAGATGACAAAATTAAAATTATCAATAGTCACATGCAAGAATGCTCTAAATCACTACTTTTTGGAAAAATGCAACTTGAAACAAATCTGAGACACCACCTCACATCTCTCAGATTAACTAACATGACAAAATACAACAATGACAAATACTCCACTCTTGGTGGAGTTATAAATGACTCTAACATTCTGGAGAACAATTTGGTGCTGTGCCCAAAGACCTATAAAATGGTAAATACCCTTTGACTCAGAAATGCAACTGCTAGGACTGTATTCCAAAGAAATTAAAAAAAAAACATTAAAGGACCTATTTAGCAAAAATATTTATAAGCAGCTCTTTTTGTGGTAGCAAAGAATTGGAAATCAAGTGAATGCCTATCAACTGGGGAATGGTTGGACAAGTAGTGGTATATAATTATGATGAAATACCATTATAAGAAATGATAAACAAGTTCATGTCAGAAAATCCTGTGAAGACTTATGTGAAACTATGCAAAGTGAAATGAGCAGAACCACCTGAATGCTGTAAACAGTAAAAACAATATTGTAAGGATGATAAACTGTGAAACCTTTAGCTACTCTGATCAAGATAATGACCTAAGATTATTTCAAAGATCTCATGATGAAAAATTCTATGCACTCCCAGAGTAAGAGAAAACCAAAGAACTCTGAATGAAATTGAGACATTATTCTTGGAGGGGGGGAGGCAGAACAATTGGGTTAAATCACTTGTCCAAGGTCACATAGTTAGTATGTGTCAAGTGTCTAAGGCCAAATTTGAACGCATATCCTCCCACCTACAGGGCCAGTGTTCTATTCACTGCACCACCTAGTTCTCTGAGACATTTTTAAACTTTTTTTTTTCTCATTTAAATTCTCTGTTTTTTTTTTCCATCATGGCCATTATAAAAATATAATTTGCATGACTTCACATGACTTCACAATCTATATCAAAATACCTGACTTCTCAAGGAGGAGGGAGGAGTGGAAGGGAGAGACAGAATATGGAACTCACAAATGTGTAAAAGTGATTGTTAATTATTACGTGTAATTAGAAAATATTTAATGAAATAAATGATATATACATATATATATATCTATATCTATCTATCTATCTATCTATCTATCTATATGATAGAAATCAATGAGGTAGACATAAGGAGAAAGTGCATTTTAGACACATGGAAAAACCAGCACAATAGATCAAGATATGAGATGGAATATCACGTATGAAGAAAGAACAAAAGGAGAGTTTGTTTAGATCGTTGATTTGATTCTACATTAATGGCATCCTCCAGTTCAGTCCATAAGTGTTTGGATTGTTTGCTCAGTCACTGATAGACTTGTAGTGCAAATAACTTGAAATGTCTAAGAATACAAAAATGCTAAATGATGCTGCTCCCAATCATCCACAGAAATGTTCTAATTTGCATCTGAAATGACCCATAATTTTTAACCATTTGCCATGCTTAATCTGAACATTCTTCTCTGTTTGTTAAGATTTTCTGAAGTAGGATGGGTATTTAGAAACTCTGTATTCAGTTTCTGGTGATAGCAATCATATGATTTGGTCAATCAATATGGATTTATCAATCATTTGCTATGTGTAAGTCATGCCAATTATTGGTGATAAAATACAATGAAATATGTGGTCCTTGCCATCAATGAGCTCACATTTTAAGAAGAAAACTATGTGTCTCTTTTTACCTTCTCTAAGGAGAATTTCTGGTTTCCTTCAAGGTTCAGTGCAAACACTACCTTTTTAGAAGGTCTTTTAGGAAGAAGAAAAAAAAAGAAGATGGAGAAGAAGAAGAAAAAGAGAAGGAAGAGGAACAAAGGAAAGAAGGAAGGAGGGAAGCAAGGAAGGAAGAGGATGGCGTCTAAAAATAATATTTTTAGAGGGGGGAAGGCAATGCAATTGGGGTCAAGTAACTTGCCCAAGGTCACATGGCTTGTAAGTATGTCAAGTGTTTGAGTCTAGATTTGAACTCGGATTCTCCTGACTCCAGGGCCTGTGCTCTATTCACTGCAGCACCTACCTACTTCACATCTAAAAATAATCAGTACAAAGATATATTCAAAGAACTAGGAAGGTATGGTCTGGAGAAGAGTATCTTGAACCTCCTTTTCCTCACCCCTAAAATCAAAATAATGATAATACTGGTCACCATAAGTTTTCTATGAGGATAAAAGGTACTAGTGGATATAAAATACTTTGCAAATATTGGAACACTTGATAGGAAATGGTCATCATTATCACTATAAGTTATGTTGTACAATTTTTTCACATTATACATAAGGAAACTGAGTCACAGAGAAGTTAACTATTTTATCAAGGGTCATACAGAATATAAGTGGAAGATTTTGGAATTCAGACCCATTTTTGTGGCTCCAAAGCAAGATCTCTTTATTTTATGGTTATGGCAAATGCACGCCTTTCTATCCAACATAGTGATGAGCTTCTCCTGAAATCACAAATCTAAAATAGACCAGATCCTGCCGGAGTTTGGTATCTCACAATGTGTTTGTGAGAAGTCATGCTCCCCTTTGTATAACAGGCAATTGTTGCATGATTTTATTGGGTCAGTGAAGGACTATGACACGGGACTAAAAGTGACATTAGGGGCCATTGAATCAAAGCTCTTTTTACAAATGAAGAAACCATAGCTCAAGGTGTTAAAAGATTGACTTAATACAGTTAACAATCTTGCATGGAAGGTCAATGGAGAAATTTATATACCTATAAATGGCTATAATGTAAAAACAATTAGCAACAACTAAAGTTTTAAATGAAAATAAAACGATATCTCTAAAGAGAATAAAAAGGGAACTCAGACTGCCAAGTTGTCAGTTTCTGAATGAGTTATGGTTAAGCTTAGACACTGGAAGAATCTGATTGATTAGAGTATAAAACGGGACCTCCAGAACATGATGAAGTAGAACACAGGAATATCCACTCAGGTAACCTTACTCTTTTTATCCATTTTTTCCAATAAAATTTGGAGCATGTCACTAGTGAGGTGTGACATTCCCATCAGTAGGCATCATCCCAGCTGCTGAAGTAGAACACTCTGAGAAAATAGACTGCAAATGGATTGCCATGGAGGAACCGCAAGTGTGAAGAATCAGTCTCTCTCCTAGTGGGGTGCTAAAATGGAGGGGGTAGGGGAGAGGAAACAAAACACCATTTCTGTTTTCAAGCAGTGTGTTTCATGCTTATTTACAAGGATTTTCATGGGAGGAACATGACATCATGGATAAAGTGATGGATTTTTATCTCAACAGACTCTGGTTCCTATCCAACCCAGACTCTTCTTAGGTATGCAACTCAAAATAATTCATTTCTCTAAGCAGAGTTTACTTATCAGTAACACGAGAATAAAAATATTTACATCACAAGGCAGTCAAAAGGATCATGTGAGATATTGTATGAAAAGTCCTTTGCAAATCCACGAGTATTTGTGTCATCTGATGTTGTTGTTCATCATTGTAACTTATCAGAAGCAACAACAGCTACACTGACATTGTCATCCTCACTCTTGTTATCTTCATCTCATTCTCATCTTTGCTGACAAGTCCACATAGGTAAGTTACCATCCTACTACTACTATTTTTTATGGAATATTCTATGGCTTTTGAATAGCAATTTTAGGCCAAATCTTAAATGGATGAATGAAAATATTATGATGTAAAGCTTTAGTATTGCTGTTTTACTATTATTCATAGAGTCAAAGAGGCAGTACAAAAGAGAACTGAGAGAGATCAACTAGACTAGCACCAAAATTTTATAGTTGAGGGAAAAGAGACTGAGAAAAGCTCAATAATTTCCTTAAGGTCTTCCTGAATATTGACAGAAGGAGCATGGGATATTTACTTAGAGAAGAAAAAACTTATGGGAGGCATGGTATCCACCTTCAATCATTTGAAGGTCTTTTACAAGAAAGAAAAACAATGATATTTTATTTGGCCTAGAGCATAAACCAAGCAGCAAGGAGTAGGATGTGCAAGGAGTCCCAAAGATGTTTGCTGAATTGTAGAGCTATTTTTGAGTTAGTGGGCACCCTATCATTAGATGATTTTCAAGTCAAAGGTGCCAGATGATTTGGTAGTAAGATTATAGAGTAGATTAAGGCTCATTACCCACTGAATCCTCTTCCACCTCTGATGTCCTGAGATTTTCAGATGAACAGGCAATCCACAAATACAAATGCTGAGGCTTTTGCTTCTTCCTACAGAGGTAGGATGCCTCTGTATTTTTATACTTTAATTAATAAATTAAAACACTAATAAAACATTAATTAATTAAACATTAATAAAAAAACATTAATAAAAATAAGTTGCAAACTATCACTTTTCACATTTTAAAGATAAATCTAACCCTTTGACCATAGCTGAAGATTCAGCTGGTTGCATTTGGGTCCCCACATCTGCTCTCTTGGATATTCATTATATTTATGTAGCAGGGAGAAAAGGGGAGACTGTCATTGTCATATTCTAAACAGCAAGTGTCATGATCTATAGAGTAGAGAGACCTGCAGTGGCCCCATCTATCACACACTTTGCATGACAGTCTTTAAACAAAAATTCCCAAACATAAAACAGCTATCTGTTAGACAATATTTTATCACAGGTGCTCAGTAACATACACTTTTTATGGTTGGTGATCTAAGTGTCATGCTGAGCTTCAGCTAATGAGTTTCCTGTTCCAAATTAAGCAATACCTTGGTTATTCCTGCACTGCGCTCCAAACAGGTGGTGTTTTATTAAGCTTTATAGACAATGTGTCTGCTTTCCAGATTAAGAAAAACCCTATACATTCTCTGCAGTTTTCATTGTTAAATGATGATGAATTGGGTGGCATCTTGGATACATTCATCAGGGAGAACATCCCACTTGGAACTTACATCAGTGGAAGAAATAGAATCAGTTTCAGACTTTAATTTCTTCCATTAAGGAATCTTTCAGCATCCTTAAATTCAGTGAGCTTCATCTTGTTTTCATCATCATTATGTTTGTGTTTTCTTTCTTTTGGGGATAGACTGTTAAGGAAAAAACAAAACAAAACAAACAAACTTGGGATCAGGGATTAGAGATAACAACAATACATTTTAGGTAGAGGGAATAATAACAGAATAAACTTACATAACAATAGACAAATTCAATTATAAAAACAGTTAGTCTACCTCTACTATAGTCCACAGAACATTAAATATAAACACACACAGACATACAGACATCTGTGTATATATATATATGTATATATATATGTATGTATATATGTATATATATATATATGTGTGTGTGTGTGTGTGTGTGTGCATATATAATAAGCTCACATACATGCATATACTATATATGTCAGAAGGCAGAGTCAAGCAGTGTGGACAAGACCTCAGCTGAGCTTTCCTAGTATTCTCCTCCAAATAACTTTAAAATAATATCTCAAATAAAATTCTAGTATTGAAAAGTCAACAAAAGGTAAGAGTGAAACATCATTCTGGCCCAAGACAAAATGTATTGCACTCTTAAGAAGTGGAGGCAACATTCATACCTTTCTTTATTATTTCAGTCTTTAGAATCCAGAGCTGTGGGGTTAGTCCTCTAACCTCTATTAAAAAAGAGTCAAAAGTTAGCTGTAAAGCATTTACAGTTCTTCTCCATTTACAGTTGAAAGCTGCCTCTCCAATTTGATCGCATTCCTTCTTTTTTCTCTTTTTGCAGAATATGAGCATTTACTGATCTAAGCCTTAGCTCAATCCTCATAACCTAGAAGAAGCCTATCTAGATTTCTCTAGTTGCTTGTGTTCCTCCTCTCAAATTTGAAGTTATTACCTATCATCTATCTATCAATCTATCTGTCTATTTAACTTCATATATAATGTAACCACACATATACATATATACACATATGTATGCACACACATGTATATATACACACATACTCACAAACTCGTTTGTATGTACACATTATCTTACATATCTATACATATATATGCATGTTTTATGTTTACATATACATATATACACGCACACATTTTTATGTATGTGGAGGAGAGGCACAGAGACAGACATATATACACTGACAGACATGTTGGACCATTAGTAGAAGTTAACATTCTTGTGGATAGGTTCTCTTTCAATTTTGTTTCCTTTGTATCCAGGAATCCCATCCCAGTTCCTGTCACATGACTATGAGATGACACTACATGTATGATTGCTTTAACCTGAGGAATTCCATGTGAGGAAACTTTCCCTAGTAAGTTCTTAATAATTGTTTCCAGGTTGAATTGAATTAAATTACATTAGAGCCCCATTATTAACACCTTAAAGAGATGTTTCAGTTGGTGATAAAAAAGTAGCCAGAGATAGACAAATAGGCACACTCCTAATGCCTTCTTAAGGATTAAAACCAGAGATTTTAAGAGCCCCCTGAACCCAGCTCTAATTTTACATACATTAAATCAATAAGGTAGATCTGATGAGCCTCTGTTGGAGCTATTTTTACTTGAAGATAATTAAATTATCCTCTAGAGCTAAACCAATAGATAAAATAAAGACAATTTTCTCTTAGGGAATAGAGTCACTTTATTCTCCAGTGCTCTCATAGACATTTTTGATGCAACAATGCCCGTTCTAGGGGTACCTTTCAAATGAAGTATGCAACTGTGCTAGTACCGACAATGAGACAGGAAAATTAAAGCTTAACAAGAAGTCCATTTAGGATCCATCAAGGGAGAAATTTATGTAACTACAGCATCATGAAAAACAAATGATGCTTTCAAACCACCTGCATGATACTTCCCTCTAACATGAGTGCAAGAATTGGAAAAAATATCTTATCCATTTGCATTTTCAACATGGAGTCCACTTCCTTACAGAGCATGGGCTAATGGATGCTGTAAAGTAATGGGATCCAATTCAGCAGTGCCATGCTCTCATCACAGTTCTGTAATAAGTCAAGCTTCTTAAATGATGTTATCAAAACAAATGACATCCCTTTTTGTTACTCTGTCTGTAAAATAGGTGGAAAAGACCTTAGAGATCATTTAAGCCATTGTTTTATTTTTAAATTTTATGAATGAGGAAACTATTCCAGAGAAGGAAAATATCTTGATGAAGACTACAAGACTATTAAGTAGCATAGTCAGGATTTGAACACAGATCTAACAACATAAACATTTAGCGTTTTTTCCATAACAAATGAAATTTCTACCACCACCATGTTTCTCTTCCTCTTCCTTCTTGTCTTCCTCCTCCTTCTCCTCCTCATCTAGATGATTTCCCAAACAACCAAGCAATGTTCAAGGATAATTTCTACATAAATGACTTGCACATCTCTATATTCTCCGTACCCCAACATCTGTCCTGAGCTTAGTCTTGCATCATCATGAACCTGCTAGGCATCTTCCCCTGCATATTCCATTGACATTTCAAACTGAAACACATTTAAAATGGAACTAATTATCTCCCCATCCTTCTAACTTCTTTTGTAATATTTCCTATTTACATTTAAGGACCTTCATTCTTCTAGTTTCCCAACTTTACAGAACTCAAAATCATTCTAATCTCATTTTCCTTCACCAGTCATATGCAAGCAGTTATGAACCTTAAACAATTCTTCCTCTTTCTGGTGTCCATCCCTTTCTCTAAACTTTTGTGGTGATCTTTAGTTCAGACTTTCATCATTTTTCTCTTAGACTATTGTCATAACTTCCTAATAGGTCTACTGGTTTTTGTTTTCACTGTTCTCTGATCCATTCTCCTTACAGTTATCAAAATTAACCTACTAAAGTATAAGATATGAAATATTTTTATATCATGCTCATTTCCCTGCCCTAGTCTCTTGCCACACTGAAAATCTTGCTCAGACTACCAGAAAAATTTATTCCTAATCAATAAGTTTCATTATAACACTTCACAACCCTCCCCACAGATCTTCAGTGGTTCCCTATTTCCTACAGGATCGATAAAAAATTCTTAGCCAGGCATATATGGCCTTCAACAAGCCCATCCAATCTTAAAAACTCCGTATCTCCAAAATCAACTTATACTCTCATGTTCATACATTTATATAAGCTGCAACAGCCTCCTCCATTTCTAAGTTTATGATCATATTATCTCATGATAGCTCTCAAGAGGCAGTTCATTTTACTTTTGAACAGCTGTAATGGTTAAGACTTTTAGGGACCTCACATTTTTTCTTTGAACTTCAGTGCCCTCATCTGTAAAATGAGGGAGACTAACTAGTTAATCTCTAGGACCCATTCCAGCTTTAAAAGTGAATTTATAAATGATGCATGTAGATCTGTGTTATTGTTTTTTTCAAATTTTTAGATGTGGTGCAGAAAAAATGCTGAAAGTAGTTATACCTTTGGTAACCATTTTATTAAAGAGATTTTATCAATGAATAAATGAAGCAACTAAGTTTCTTCTGGGATTCGATTTCATTGAGCAATTAGACCCATTTTTCCCCTAAGGAACTAATTTTATATGTTTTATGTTTTAACACAACTATTTCAGTAACAATCCTTATATGACTCAATTCAACATCAATTTTCCTTTCTTGGGATAAGAGTAACAATGAGACTATAAATGATACAAGTTCAGTTTCCTTTTGTCACGGATTATGTTAATTTTTCTTGTTTCTTTTGCTTCAAAAATAATATAAATTGTTTCTTATGATGCCCCTGGGTGATATATTACCATGATAAAATTGCTGTCTTTTAATTCTTTGGGTATTTCTTCTAGTAGCCCACAGACACTATTACCTTTCATTTCCCCATTACTCTTTCTTCTTTCCTTTCTTCTTTTCAGACCTTTTTCTACTTGTTCCTCAGACCCTCAAAATTTCCCTTCCCCTGACATTCTCAAATTCTAAGTTTTTGTGTACCTTGTAATTTCTCATCCCATAGCATGTAGATATAAGTGTTGGTTGTATTATGCTGTACAATAACATATAGTCCATTCATTCATTCACTCAACATGCATTTATAAAGTGCAATGTATGTCTTCTGACTTTTGGTTGAGGTAAAATATTCACATATAAAAATGGAATGTGACCCTGCTTTCAAGGCCCTTATGTTCCAGAGGAGGAGAGAATGAGTAGACAGAGAAATGATTTTTCATAGTGTTGTGTATGTGTGTGGGGGTGTGGACACACAGTAATTTTGAGAGAGTGAAAGGGGTTAGGACCCCAATAATTGGAGTGGAAAGTGCCTCATATAGAGAGTAGCATTTCAGTTTAGCCTTGAGGAAACCTGGAGATTCTATGAATTCTAATTTCATAAAGGTTTCCCAGTATTTCAATTTTTTAGGGGTATTGTTTCTTCACCAAATATATCTTTTGCTACTTCTATTGCTACAGGTATGCTAAAAATGGTTATATTTGCAGATAGGGGTTTAGCAAGCTTTAAATTAAGACCTATGTGCCCTTGGACAAGGTACTTTACTTCTTAGCTCCAGTTAAATAATCAATAAAATATAGGGTGCTATATAAAATGATCTCTATGCTCCTCTCTATATCAAAATCTTTTTTACATTAAATTAAAAATAAATTTCCTTTTTATCTCCAGTTCACAACTCATGGGCAGATACAAAACATTCCATATGCTCAATGAGTCAAAAGTTTATTGGAGGGATATGGCATGAAGCAAAATAAGTCTAACTGAATGTCACATGTTCAAGTTTGGAGCTGGAAGAGAACATGGATCTTGTCTAGTCTAAATATTTCACCTTATATAGGAAGAAAATGAGGCCCAGATTTGATGACAAATTGACCAAAGTCACACAGATATACATATAGGAACCGGGATTTTAACTCAGGTCCTCTGATAAGACTCTTTCCACTCCACTGCACTGCATAACAACAAAAGGCAAACATATTCATCATTTTCTAGGTAAATTTGAACTGAGAGATTCACAAATATGGAAGAGTGTAAAGAGTGATGGCTCTGGAGTCAAAATAAGTGGGTTCAAATTGTGACTATTGTCACAATGAACAGTGAGATAATGGATGTAAAATGCCTTGCACACCTTAAAATTGGTGCTAGTTATTGTCATTTATCATCATCATCATCATCATCAGTCTACAATCATAAGAGCTCCAATATTTCATCTCCTGAGGTGCCTTCTGCATGCCTGTTGAGTTCATGTAAGATTTCTAGATCAACAAATGGGTATTTTGGTAAATGTTTAATAACTAGGCTCTCTGGAAAAAAATGCATATGCACATGTTTAAGTTTAATCTGCATTATTAATGGTTTCTTTTATCTACATAATCAACAAAACAAATCCAACTCTAATTTGTACAGATACTGATTTCTGAGTTATAAATGTACACATTGACAATTTAACAATGGGCTCTCCTTAGTGGCTTAAGTCTGCCTCCAGTCCATGCCTCATTGAGTGTCCTATGTTTACTGCCTGTGCCTTTGAACAAATCCCTTAATAACCACTGACCTCAATCTATTTAGTGAAAAATCATTGTTTCAAATGGTCTCTAAGCTCTCTTCTAGCTTTAAATCTATGGATCTGTGATTTTATGATCCTTTCTTCTCATAACAAAAAGGGAGCACAAAGGTCAAGTAGGCATGAGGGGAAGGCATGAATGACATGGTGGTGTAAGGCTTCTAGAATGGAAGGTGTTCAATAATTAGAAACTGGCTGGGAGTCTGTCCTGTGCCTGAACCACAGCATGGTCTACATGGTCTGATCATGTCAATGTTGTGTATCATGAACGAAAAATTTTATCATATCATGAAATTTAAGTAAAGACAGTATAACAACAGCAAATGGAGCAGTGAACCTCAAGAACTGTAGTTCTCTTACAACTAAGTAGCTATAGGATACTAAGCAAGTCATTTTACTCTTCTGGGCTTCAGTTTTCTTATGTGCAAAATGAGGGGGCTGGGCTAATCCCTAAGGTCTCTTCAGATTCCAAGCTTCTGTTATACAATATGCCTGTACTGTAAGCATGCATAACAAGAACAACTAATATGGGAACTGTTGCTATGGCAATGTACTCTATCGGTAATGAACCCATTACATGAGTATAAACAAGAAAGTGGTAACAGAGATGTAGTATTTGGGGTATGTTGCAAATAAAAAATGTGTAATCATCCAGCATAGAAAAGGCACTGAACAAAAGAAACATGACGCTGGCTGCTGTTACTTGCTTTGACACTGTGCAAAAATTGCTCTAAAATTGGGTTGGAACTTCATATTTGTGTAGCAGATGTGTTGGTAACACAACTGAACTCTATTAACAGCAAAAATCCAAAGATTCCATGACAACTCATGACCAAATAAACAAACCGAAGTTGTATACCCTCCTGCTGTGAAAGTGTCACTATTTAAAATGGTAGGCTACTTTCTAAAGGCTAAAAACAAAATTTTACATCACCTTTTGAACTGAATATAACACAAAATATCCCCCAAATTAAAATCATCTTCTTTCACACAAAACTCATAACTCTATGCCTAATACAGTCCTTAAGTAAAGAGGTCAAATAATAGTAGAGTAAGAGATCTACCATACTTCCAGCAAGATGGTGGAGAGAAAGATTGCAGTCAAACCCAGCTCTCTCCATTTCTTTAAGGAAAAAAAAATAGAGAAAGAAATGTTCCCAAAGGTATTTGTAAGAAAAAAGAATAAAACAAATCAATAATTATGTATCTTATAGTACAGAGTGGAGATGAGGGCCTGTGCAGTAAAAGTAAATAGTAAATGGTAGGCTATTTTCATCTGGTTCTGCAATCATTGCTGGGCTCCCATGATTGGAAAAAAAAAAACACATCCAGGCTTTTGAACTATGTAACAGTTCCTGGAACTTTATAAATACTTAATAAATGCTTGTTGTCTGGGCTCGGTAGGTACTCAGTCACAGAAAGTCAGAAAATCACAATTTAGATCATCTCGCATAGACTTTACTATGAAGTTAATGGGTCTGCATCCCCAGAATGGGCTCTAAACTACAGGTTGCTTGAATGAGACCCCCTGCTTTACACGTTAGCCTCAGTAAATTCAGCATCAAATAAACTCTGAAACTCATTGAAGTTGTGAAAGGCACTCAATGCCTGCACTGGTCTCTTTTAGCAGAATCAACAGTGATTCAACAACAGTCTGTTCCTTAGGAGGGGAAAGGTCATGAATTAAGCCCACACTGCTGTAGTAGGGGAGGCAAAATAGAGTGAAGATATGTCCCATTAAAGTGACTAGTATCACAAACAAATAGTATGAGGAAAGTAAAACATAGGATAAAGCTCTGGAAGAATAATGAATCCTCAGTTAATTAAGACAGGAATATTTAATGATCAAAATGACTCTGCTAATGATGGAAAGGTCTAATACAAGAACTGAAGTAAGAAATAACGAGTATAAAAGACAGTTTAGAACAGAATTTGGAGAATCTTATCAAAGCAATGGAAAATTAGGTTAGGTATATGGGAAAGAAATAAAACCAAAGATGTCAATGTCAGAAGAAGAAACAAGAGAACAAAAGGCAGAAAAAGTAGAGAACAGAACTTAAGGATTATTCGTCTTTCAGAAAAACAAAACCAATACACAAGCAAAACAATCAAAATTTTGTGTTTGAATAAAAATAAATTAAAATTTCCAAACATATCAGAACCAAAGAACACAAAGTTATGGTCTTCATTACTCATTGCTACACAGATCCACCATACATAACGCATTCAGAAATGTGACTGCTAAGGTCAAAAGTTAATACATTAAATAATACACGGTAAGTGGACAGGAAAACTTAGTTCATACACCACAGAACAGTAGACAGAATGTCACAGAACAATGAATAAAATGTAGGAAACATGAATATGCTTTATTAAAAGCAAAGAAACATGGTTTATGAGCAAGAATGATATACTGAAAAGCTGATTATAATTCCACAGGAAACGTCAATTTCTTGATTCTCTCTAAATTATATACATTGATTGATGAGGTCCACACATTGGATTGTGTTTATTATAATCTATACCATGGTTTTCTTTAGACTATGAACTCATGACAAATTCATTTCAGTGAATTGATCTCACCCAGAAGCCTTCAATACATGCTGAGGTATCATGTATTTTGTGTGTGTGTGTGTGCGTGCATGTGTGCGTGTGCGTGTGTGCGCGCGTGTATGTGCACGCGTGTGTGTGCGTGTGTGCATGTGTGTGCGTGTGTGTATGATGGAATAAGTAGAGCCTGGGTGAATTTTTATTGGGGAACTCAGGGAGAGTTCTTCCAAACTAAAGGGGACAAAGGTATTTCAAAGGAATTAGTATCTTACCTATAATTGGGGAGAGGTGGTGTAATAGATTTGATCAACTAATCTATCTTTAAGTATTTATTAAACACCTGTTAAAACTCAAAGAATGAAATGCTGGCTATAATAATTAATAATAATAATAATAAGCCTCTACATTTCTTTTTGCAATTTATATATGTTTTATTCCTGGTGAGATGATTTTCTCTTGGCTATATGGATCAGATAAAAACTAAAGAATTACATTAAAACTCATTTTCCTAACACATCTCTTCTCATTCATCTGCACAGCTATTACATTCAATGGAGAAAGGATGAGATGTCAAAGGAACAAAGAAATAAATAGGTCATTCTCATTTCAGAGGTTGAAGGGTTTCCCACTAAAGACCACTCCCATGGAATAAGAGAGCTATTATATAAATTATGTTACATATAATATGATAAGTTACATATATGTACATATAATACACAAATTATTTAACTGGCTATTTTACCACGAGTATAATATGTAGGTATTTGCTGATTAGATGAGTCACCTTGTCTTAGGAGATTGAGAATCAGATGTTTTGAAGTGAATTTGAACCCAGAAAAGTAGCAATGAAATTTCATGCCACACTGGAAAAACAAATGAAAAGATCAATGGGAAAACAGCACAATCAGGAAGAAAAGAAAATCCCTAATACATGGCAATAGCTGCATCTTTCTTCTATTCACTAGTATTGAATTGCTAAGAGGGAGACATGGGAAAAAACCAGGGATAGAGGGCAAAATCTATAATGTAATACAGTAGAAACTATTTAGAAGGGACTCAGAATCGATATCTTAGGGGCTATGAGCTTATGTACTATGTGAAGGTTCAAGAGGTAATAATTATTTTGAAAAAGTGTAACAGTCACAAGTCAAAGAATAAAAGTGTAGAAGAGATAAACTGAGAGGAATAATGAAGGAGGAAAATATTTTTTAGTAGATGTGAAAACAAACTCATCAAAGCTATTTGATAATGTATTTTATGTGAATACTCAACTAAAAAGTAAAAAAAAGGTGTAAATTTGTTAAAGGAAATAAGGCAAGAAATAAAGAAGGAAATGATAAAGTCCCCAAAACTAGGAAAGAAGTAAAATTGGGGCAGGAGAGTTTAAGGTTGAATGGAAGAGAGTCAGTAGCAATTTTGGTGTAATACAACAGATTGAGCAAAAAAGAACTGAAGAGATGGACTATTATCTTTACAGATGAAGAAGAAAAATCTTCTTTTAAAAATATTAGAGCAAAATAGGTGAAAATCTAAACCTCTCACAATTTTTATGTGAATGGACAGAATATTCCAATAAAATGGGAAAATAATGAAGATATTGGATAAGAGAAGAAAACCTTCAAATCAATTGCTTTCCAGAAACACACCTAAGAAATGCCCTGGGTAAATTTAAAGGTGAGTTATTTTATTGATGTTATCAGCAAAACAAAATTAAAAGAAAGAAATCATAACACGAAAAGAGATAAACTAGAAACCTTCATTATACTGAAAAGAACCAAAGACAATGAGTCAATATCAAAATTAAACTTACATGCATCTAATGTTGTACATATATAAATTAATAAAGACCCAAAAATCTGTATCACAGAAAGACGTGGACAATAAGGGAGAGGGTGTTTGGGGGTCCCTTTCTCAGTCCTGCTCAAAAGAGGATGAAAATCAATGGGGGGATTATTAATTTGAACAAATTGCTAGAGAAATTAGAATTAAAAAGACTTGTGACATCTTTTAAATATGTTGGCAAAATATTCCACATATTTCTCAGTGTCCCCTGGAACATTTACAAAAACAATGCCATCTTTTATCAAAAATAACTCTAACAAGCTAGGAAGAGTAAACACATCCTTAAAAGAAAATATTACAAAAAGTAGTAAGTTCAGGGAGCAAAAAAAGACTCCTATGCAAATGGAGATTTACTAAATGAAATCATAAATAATGAATAAAACAAAGAAAAAATTATAGAAACAATAATTAAGTAAAAGAAAACAATGATGAAATAACAGAAAAATTTCTAGGATATAGCTAAAGCAGGCCTGAAGGAGAGGATAATTTCCCTAAAAAATAGGGTAACTGTCAGGGTTCGCAGCCCTGCCCTAAGGGGCAGTATGTACTTACCTTTAGTATGGAAGGATGCTGGTGTTTTCTCCTTAAAGAAAGTAACGTTGGAGGGCAGATGTTTTAAGAGGGTTTATTTTACCACAGGGCTCTAAGGCTGCCCGTGCCCTCCAAGGCTTGTATCCTTTTATCTACCCAGATCCACACCCCACACGTGACCCAGCCCAGCTGAGCAGGATTAAGAGAAGGGCGGTAAACTGTAATTACAATGGCATGAAGACCCCAGGGTGCGGAGACATCCATTGGGAACCTCAGGCATCCCACGCAAGAAAGTTCTGAGCAATGCAACATCCCCTGACCAGGGATGGCGCAATATGCTCCAACCTCCACATGACCCAACTCATTCCCGGGCCTCAAATACATCCCTGTGCCTCAACATTACCATTTGCAATCTGGCACTATTTTGTGACCCTTATAGGTAACAAAATGAAAAGGAGAGAGATTGGAAGTGAATATATCCTTTAACTAAGAAACCTAATAAATGAACAAAACTAAAATAAATTAAATAATGTAAATGTAAAAAAATAAAAAAAAATAGAGGAAGAAGTGACAAAATGGAACCTTACTCTGAAGTACAGAAAAAATCAGAAATAAAACTTGAGAGCATGACAGAAATGGAGGAATGACCTTTGACCCAGAATTTTTTCTACTTGTCTTTTTCCCCCAGGAGACCTTGCTAAGAAGAAAATCACCATATACAATTTTCATGGCATCATTTCTTTTGTGGCAGCAAAAATTTAGAATACAATTTGATATTGGTTCCTTGGGAAATGACTAAACAAAGTGTGGCACATGAATTTAATGAAACATTACCACATTAATATAAAACATGAATGTGATATATACAGACAAGCATGAAAAGATCCATATGAACTGATGAAGTGAAGTAACAAGAGGTGAAGAAACAATATATATAATATCTCCAACCACGTATAAGGAAAGAATTGTAATAATAATAATAAAAAATCACTGTTACAAAACAAACAAACAAACAAACAAACCAGGCAGTGCTGCAAAGAACAAATATGAGAAGATACTCTCTATTCACCTCTTTGAAGAAGTACCATATAAAGAAATGGTTTAATCACCTTTTCAGACTTTTAATTGTGCAGTATCATTTATACTAATTTTGTCTTCTTTTTTCCACTTTTCTTTCCTTTTTTTTTGTCTGACAAGTATCATTTTTTATGTGCAATAGTTTCCTGGGAGAAGAAAGGGTAGGAATAGAGGGGGAAATTTTGGTGATTTTTAAATCCTTTTTTTAAAATTTTTTTTTAAATTTTATTTTAGTTTGCATCATTCATTTCCACAAGATTTTGAATTACGTATTTTCTCCCCTTCTTTCCCCTACCCAGCACCCCAAAACAGCCATCCCAGTGTGTCCCCCCTTCCCCAGTCTATTCTCTCCTATGTCACT
>CM053582.1:564860951-564914417 GCA_028627135.1 Pseudochirops cupreus | reverse complement strand
AAAAAAAAATAAAAAATAAAAACAGTTCTAAAAATTGGAAAAATAATAATTGGTTGTGTGGGGACTGAGCAATATAATAAAAATAACAATCCTGCCTAAATTAATTCACTTATTTAGTGGCATACCAATAAAAGTACCATGTAATTATTTTATGGAGCTAGAAAATAACAAAACTCATCTGGAAGAGGAAAAGTTTCTTACTCCAATCCTTCTTCCTACCTGCCTCCTTCTCTCCATCCCTTCCTTTATCTCATCCCTCTAAATAATATGTGGAGTACATACTTTATAAGGACATACTAAAAACCAAATGATAGTAAAGGTTTTTGTGTAGATAATAGACCATGTGTTTGCAAAAGTAATGGAATTTGAAGATCTTCCTTGCTCTTGTATTGGCAAGTAAACAGATACTTAGCACTTAGTTTCAAGTTAATCATATCAAGCCTCTGTTAAGAAACAGAAGATATGAACCCCTATTGCTGACATAACAGGAAGAGGTTGGAACACAGAAGAACTAATACCATATATAAAGTATTAGCACAAGCTGGAGAGTTAGAATTTCTTGAAGCAAGTCATGTGGAGGCTGAGCAAGAAAGGCCCAGGCTGAAGAAAGTGATTTCAATTTTAAGAACAGAGCTTATGGTGTCAAAGCTTCTTCTGAGAGCCAGCCATAACTTCTGCTCAGGGCTTCTGAGGGCCAGCCAAAGTTTCCAGAGGAAGCATGACTGTGGTATTGGTACTTTGTCTGTTTTGGGTCTATGTTGATTTCATAGGCAGAAAGTGAATTGAGTAGGATGCTAGCAATGTGTATGAATATTATTGTGGCTTATATAAGCTTTGTCTTCTCAGGAACCAGAATTTTGAAGGACTTGAGGTGAGCTAGACACTGTGAGCTTCAATATGGACAAAGAACTGGAAAAGTAACTGGGAGCTGTCTGCCTTTGAACATAGGCACAGTTTGTTGGATTTAGGTAGGAGCTGGGACCATGAAAGAGGAACCATGGAAGCTGAGAGCCTGCCTCAAGTCAAGATGAAAAGACCTTGGGTATTTAATACTGACTAATGAGATTGTAACTTACTTGTGACCTAGGCATTGATGGCCTTTTAACTTTCAATTACCCCTTAAGAGGGTACTTAGTAGTGACTGATGATATTGTAACTTAATTGTGACTTAGGGGTGGATGGCCTTTGTACTTTCCACTACCCCTTAAGAGGGTACTGAGTAGTGACCCATGATATTGTAACTTAATTGTACCCCATGGGTGGAGGACTTTGACCTTTGTACTTTGTGTGAATTAAAGAGACTTGCCTCCTTAAGGGTGATTGAATTAAGGATTCACTAAATGAGGGATTTACTAAATGAATGCACTTTGTTTAAAATTATGTGACCACATTGGTGAAAACTATGTGGCCATTTTAGTGATAAGGTGTGAAGTTATAACATTCTGAATAATTTACCTTGATTTTACCGTAAATGTTTTGTCTAAGTTTGTTGCTTAATAAATAGAGAGTTTACTATACTGTTTAATCAGAACCTTGAAAAACTGTTTACAGCAGCAGTCCTCTGGAAAACTGCTTGTGCTTGGCTTTACAGTGTTCTTTAATACAGAAATTCTATATTATTTACATTTTCTTTTCCTCTTGTAACCATTACACACACACAAAGACATGGAATACGTGTGTATACATATACGTGTATATAGTGAGAAAACAGATAGAGTAGTATGTAATATATATGTGTTACATGAATGTTGAACTCTTGTCGAATGAAAAAGTTAAGTAGTTGGTATTCTTTAAAGCACTGTACCTGGTTTTAGAAAAACCTGAGTTCAAGTATTTTGAATAATTATTAGCTATGAGAACCTATTTACATTCATCTTATATTTAATCTTAAATTGTAAGTATACAGACACACAAAATATTTTTTTTCTTAAATATAGTAGTCATATCATTTTTCCCTTTTTATCACAAGTCTAATTCTTTTAACATAGCAGGCCCTTAATAAATTCATATTCATTCTTTCATTAATTCAGCTTATATTCTAACTTTTTCAATATTTTTATGGATTCCATCTCTTGTGCAATAAATTTGATGTCATCTAGATCTTTCTATCTTCTCTAAGTGAGATAGAGATATAATTTCTAGCTTTATTAAAATCATTGCATCAAACCCCCTTTACTTTATAATGTAGGAAATTGGGACCTTCTGCAAGGCCACATTGCTAGTTAATAGGAGACTCAAGATTTGAACTGATTTCCTCAAAGGGATTTCAGTCCTGTTTTCAAGAAATTGTTCAGTCCCTGTGAATGAAGTTTCTTTTTTTTTCACTTGACTTAGACTATTTTATCTTGTTGTTCCAAATATTTCCCATAAATATTGAGAAAGGGGGGTTGTCACAAATACATTTATTTTAGAATTTGAATTTTTCAGGAGAACATATTTACAGGGTTTATAACCTTGTATTTGTAACATGCATTTCTTTTTAGAGGACCATAATCTTCCTGTAGAAGAATAACATTGACCATCTCAGGGTGTGGGTAGGCCATATTTGAAGAGTTGTTCATCAGGCATTTCTTCAGCAGAAAACAACCAGGAATGACTTTACAAGCAAGGAAAATTATTATGGAAAAAAAAATTAAAAGAATAGATTTTTTTGTTTGAAAATGTAAATTCATTTGATTTTTTTTCCCAAGGAAATATTTTCAGAAGAGTCACTCTTTTCTGAACACTATTTTGAATTTCCCCAACATATTGATTAATTCATGATAATATCCCCACTGGGACATTTATTATAGTAAGTGATTTTGGGAGAGAAAGGAAAATGAGCTTAGAGAGTAGACTTCAAATTAGTGGATCCATAAATTAATTGGTTATTACTAATTGTCCTCTCCCTGAGCAACTGAGTTATATAAGAAAAGTAAAGAGCAAGGAAGAAATTAATGTCTGGAATAAACTGAAATATTTGATATTACAACATTGATGACCATGAAATGAAGTTGGTATAGCTAATAAATGTTTACCAAAGGCATTATGTTGTTTTTAGCCATTTCAGGTGTGCACTCACGTGTGTGTGTGTGTGTGTGTGTGTGTGTTTGTGTGTGCATGTGTAAGACTCATTCCTTTCTCCTGGCCCTTGTTAAAAAGATATGCTGAAGAAAGTCATGCATGCATCAGATAGCTATGTATTTACTGGATTATACTAAGATTATAAGAGAGAGAAATGAATATTTCTGACTTCCTAAATGAAAATGAGATCTGAATTCATAGAATACTAGATTCTGAGCTGGAAGGAGCCTTAGAACTATTTAATCCCCTATTAAGCCAAGATTGTAAAGTAAAGGCAGGGACTTGCCTGAGCTTTCCCCAGCCCCCTTCAAACACCTTTACATAATGACTCTAAACAAATTCTAGAGTGGTGGAATCCACAAAAAGACAAAGTGAAACAATTATCTAACCCAAGACCACATAGGTCAGCAGGAAACCTATTGTTCCAGGATGAGAGTAGAGCACAGACCAGCAAAAGCCATGCCAGTACAATTAGGGTCCAAGCAAACCAGGAGTAGCTTCAGATGACTGAATTAGTGGTAGTAGTGGCAGTTTCCTGAACTCTCAGCCCACAGATGGTGAAGAAGTTAGACAAATGGTCAGGAGATTTATAGAGATCCCCTTTGCTAGCACCAGAGGCAACATCCTGTTGCATTGTCCGTAATTTAATCAAGGCCATATTTCTGGGTCTCAGTCTCAGGGTGAGGAGGACCATGAAATACCAGAGCTGGCCACAGGAGAGCAGGGGCCCTGGTCACAGTTCTAGGGTTGAAAAGAGTACTTGATATTGCTCATAGACCAGTACACAGTGCCACCTTCACTGCAGAAGCAAAACCCCACTTTATCATAGAGTTAAAAGTTAAAAGTAGACTAGAAAATGAACAAGCAGCAGAAAAAAATCCTGCCTATAAAAGATACTGTGGTGACAGGAAGATCAAAATACAAACTCAGAAGAACACAACTAAGTCAGAACTCCCACATCCAAAGCCTCAAAGGCAAATATAAATAGGTCCAAGGCTATGGAAGAGCTCAAAAAGGATTTTAAAAGTCAAGTAAGAGAGGGGGAAGAAAAATCGGTAAGACAGATGAGAGTGAGGCAAGAAAATCATGAGGAAAGAGTCAACAGCTTGGTAAAGGAGGCACAAAAAATACCAGAGAAAATAACACCTTAAAATTGGAATTGGTCAAATGAGAAAAAAGACATACAAAAATTCACTGAAAAGAACTAATTAAAAAAGAATTAGCTTAATGGAAAAAGTAGTACAAAAATTCATTGAAGAAAAGAACTTAAAAAGTATAATTGGCCAAATACAAAAGGAATGACAAAAGCTCACTGAAGAAAATAATTCCTTAAAAGTTAGAATTAGGCAAGTGGAAGCTAATGACTTTATGAAACATGAAGAAACAATCAAACAAACTCAAAAGAATAAAAAAAATAGAAGAAAATTTGAAATATCTCATTGAGGGGAAAAAGGTGACCTGGAAAATAGATATAAGAAAGACAATTTAAGAATTATTGTTATACCTGAAAACCATGATAGAAAAAAAAAGAGCCTACACATCATCTTTCAAGAAATTATCAAGGAAAACTGCCCTTATAATCTAGAACCAGAGGGTAAAATAGAAATTTTAAAAAATCCTCCACTTACTTCCTGAAAGAGATACCAAAATGAAAACTACCAGGAGTATTATAGCCAAATTACAAAGCTCCCAGGTAAAGGAGAAAATTCTGCAACCTGTCAAAAAGAAGCAATTCAATTGTGGAGACCACAATCATGATAATACAAGATTTAACAGCTTCTACATAAAAAAAATATGAAGTCTTAGGATATGATATTCTAAGAGCAAAGGAGCTAGGATTACAACCAAGAATCTACTACTCAGAAAAATTGAATATAATCCTTCAGGGGGGCATTTGGATATTCCATGAAGTAAAGGACTTTCAAGCAATCCTGATGAAAAGACCAGAGCTGAATAGAAAATTTGGCTTTCAAAAATGAGATGCAAAAGAAGCATAAAAAGGCAAACACGAAAGAGAAATCATAAAGGATTCAATCAGGTTAAACTATTTACATTCCTAAATGGGAAAATAACACTTATAACTCCTGAAAACTTTCTCATCATTAGATCAGTCAAAAGGAGTATGCATGAACAGAAAGCACAGGTGTGAGTTGAATGTGATGGTATGATTATCTAAAAAAGTAAAATTAAGAGGTGAGAAAGAAGAATGTACTTGGACAAAAGGAAAGGGAGAGGTAGAGTAGAGTAAATTATCTGACACAAAAGAGGCCTGAAAGAGATTTTGTAGTGGAAGGGTAAATGGGGGGGAGGGATGGATGAGGGCAGCACATGAACCTTGCTTTCATCCAAATTGGCTCAAAGGGAGAGTAACATACACACTCAGCTAGGTGTAGAAATCATCATACTATACAGGAAAGTACGAGGGTAAGGGAATAAAAGAATATAGGAGGGAAGGAGGCTGATAGAAGGGAAGGCAGTTTAAGGAAGGTAAAAGGCAAAAGCAAAACACTTTTGAGAATGGACAGGTTAAAGGGAGAGAGAGTAACATAAATTAGGGGGATAGGATGGGCAGAAATATTGTGCAAACATTTTTTTTTAATTGTACTATGTTACACAAGTGCTTGCTTTACTCCATAAATTTTAAGAAAAGTAAAAAATACAAAGTATAAAAAAGAAAACAATAGGAAATTATCATCTGATCTGCTTCTTAATCCCACTCCACCTAAGTCAGATCCTAAAAGCACTAAAATGAGACTCAGAACACATGAAATATTGGGGAAAGTAGGTGCGCAGACACATACAAGAACTATAGTCATACATTGTTTATTAGAGTTTTATTATTTTCAAGTCTTTTTTGGAGGAGAGAAGTTAACCCATATCCGTCTATATCCACATCCATGTCTATTGTTATATCTATGTCTGTGCCTATGTTTGTATTTTGTTCATTCATATATCTGTACTTTTGTATGTATTCTTACTATATATTATACATACACATATAAATGTATTCACATATATTATAATGAGTGTGTGTGTGTGTGTGTGTGTGTGTGTGTGTGTGTGTAGAGAGAGAGAGATACCTAACTACATAGCTTGATAGAAACATATGTGTTTCTAGCCAAAAGCAAAAATAAAAAAATATGTGTTTATGATTGGAGGAGAGGGGTTGTTCTAAGGGATCCCAGTTTCAGCTGTAATGAGAGTAGGAGAAAGGACAGTTGTTGAGAGAGAAGCCAAAAAGAAGGGCAGAGGGGGAGGGAGGAGGGTAGTCATACAATTGCATCATCTAACTTTAAAAATGGTGATTCATAGTTAGGATGTCAGAATTTCAGAGCTGGATAAACCCTCAGAAGATGTCTTGTCCTAGCCACATCTTGAAAAAATTACAAAATAAATGATCACCTAGCATTAACTAAAGATCTCTAATCAAAGAGCTAGATGGAGGGGGGATAAGTGAATAAACTTTTATATTGTTTTTGTTAAGTCATTCAGTCACATCCAAGTCTTCCTAACATCATGGACTATATAGCAGCCAGGCCCATCATTCTTCTACTACCTCCCAAAGTCTGTTATGAAGAAAAAGTATAGCTTTGACTATATGGACCTTTGTTGGCAAAGTGATGTTTTTAGTTTTTTGTGTGTTGTCCAATTTTCCAGAGCTTTCCTTCTAAGGAGGAAGTGACTTTTAATTCCATGGCTATAATTCCCATCTTCAGTGTTCTTTAGACCCAAGATTATAGAATCTGACAATACTTCCATTCCTTCTCCCTTGATTTGCCAGGAAGTTATGGCACCAGTTGCAAAGGTCTTAGTTTTTTTTTTTCTTTGTTTAATATTAAACTTCAAACCAGCTTTTGTACTCTTCTCTTTCACTCTCACCAGTAGGCTTCTTAATTCCTTTTCACTTTCTGTTATCAGAGTGGTATCATCTACATAGCTGAGATTATTGATATTTCTTCTGGCAACCTTAATTCTGATATTTACATTTTTCCAGTCTAGCATTTTGGATTAAATAGTCTGAATGTAATAATAAATAAGGTGAAAATATGATTGTTGTCAATCATACTGAAAGAGAATCAAAATAACATCACTGTGTTGGGATCAATGTACAGTATATGTGACTATGACTAATCAGACCAATAGAGTTCAGAAAGCTCTACACAGGTTGAACACAAATTGTCCAAATGAATATTTAGAATGGAGATGTCCATCAATTTGCACATCTCACACTTCTTTTGAGATGCTACAATTCTACTTTGCTGATTGAGCATAGCACCTTCTTTGATGCAGACATGCCATGTTGGGCAATCCTGTGTCAGTGTCTCCCATGTCTCATAACTATTTCAAAATTCTTCTGAGACACATCAAGTGTCCTTGTAGTCCTTCTTTTGGCCTCCATCACGGATCCATTTAAATATTAGATTTTGCCTGTCATTTCAGGTTTTTAATATGTTTTGGGATCCTGGCTCTCATTCAACCTATTAATTATTCCTCCCAACATTGTTTCTCCTACAGTTTATATAAGCATGCTATCAATGTACACATACATGTCAATGATAGAAAAAATAAATGTAGCCTAAAAAGACCTATCACAGAATTTTGATGTACTTCACTAAAATTCTCCTTCACTAAGAAAATAGAGTCATCAATGACACATCTTTACGTATTTTTGCTTTTACCAACTAATTTGGTACTTTTGATATGGTCTCTAAAATTTGTCTGTGTGAATACTATATAAAACTTTGTTAAACATCTCGTTAAAACTTAGTTTCTTTAACACTACCTTGGTCTGTCATCACATCAAGTCTAACAAAATTGTAATTGAAAGGAATTTCAAGTCATGCATAGTAGATTTGCAGTTTCATGTACAATCTTTTTTATTGCACTGTTATAAAAATGCTTGTTGTTTTCCACAAATTATTTTTTTTAAGTGAGAAAAAAAGACAAGTTCATCTGGCATGATCTCTTCTTCATAAGGATAGTGTCTATCTTGGTGATAGCCTCTCTTTCTAGATATTCACAAAAGATCATTTGATTCTATAACTTTGGTTAAAATAAAAGTCAATTTCACCATCTTCCCTTATTTGAAAATCAGGTCATTTTAGTCTGTGTATCTCTTCTGTTTTTTTTATCTATCCTAATTTATGTAGACAACTTTTCTCCTTCCCCTTTGCTTTTGTCTGAAGGTCTTTTGATATGTTTTGCCAAATTCTAGGTCAGGGTTTGGAAGGGTCAATAAACTAAAGGTCAAAAATGACCCAATATCTGTTTTTGCACTACCATAACCAAAGAGTATTTCTCTTTTTAAAGTTTTGAAATATTGGGGGAATATTAAAAGAATTTATTTGTGGAATAGGAAAATTATGTAAAATTCAAAATTCAGAATCCAAAGAAACTTTGTTCTGATTCTTTTTTATTAAAACAACACATTCATTCATTTATGTATTGTATATAACTACTTTTATGTTATAACAATAGAATTCATCAGTCGAGGCAGATACCATAGGTGGCACTCTCATTGTTTCTCACTCCTGTTTAGCTCATTAAAAATAACAGTCACAAAGTTATCACTCAAAAGTATTTCAAGTGCCACACATTTTTCTTCAGCCCTATCATTTCAAAATAGGAAAATAATACAGAAAAAAAAAGTTTGTTATGATTTTTGGAGCTCAGGACTTGGATTTTTTTTTTTCTCAATGAGGGAAAAAAAAGCATTCTCGGTAGCTCTTATTGGACGTTGAATGATATGGAAATTGGGTTTTACTATGGACTTGATAACAAATCTTCATGAATTCAGTCTAAACTTACAAGGAGAAACAGAGCTTACAAGTCCATCATTATACTGTCATAGTCAAGTTGATGATGGCTAGTGTTGGAATCAAAAGTAACATCAGTCTGCTTTAAACTCTTTCCATCTTTGTCAAAAGTTGAAATAACAAGTGACATCTCCAATCCTACATGAATTTGCAGTGGATTAATTTTTTAGCTCAAACTACAGTTCCATTAGTGTTTTTCAGACCTTGGTGCAAATACAAAGGATATTTTCATATTACAGTATCTATTTCACTATGTAATTGAGGAGTTTTTGTAACCCATTATTCAAAGTGATTTACCTGAAGGTTAATACTATTTATTTTTTGCTAAACAGCAAATATAAAGGGAAAGATCTAATAAAATTCTAAAAATGCCTTTCAAACAATTAATGTGTTCAATTAAAATCATGTGCTTATAGACTGAGGTCAATATTTGGCAGTATCCATCTGCATGAAAAAAAATATTCAAAGATGAAATGTGCAAAATCCCATAACAGATCAGCATTAACAGATGGACAATCACGATCAGTTTTAGTGGTAGGAAATATCTTTGAAATTCAATTAAGCAAAATATTATTGCCACCAAAAAAGAAATCCATTTGTTTTCATTAGTGGGCCTACAACAAACAAAACCTATGGATGATGATGATGACGACGAGCAAGAGAAAGAAACTGCAAACCACTCTAGTATCTCTGCCAGAAAAAGCCCAAATATAGTCACAAATAGGTATACATAACTAAAAAGCCTAGATAGTAAATTATTGCTAACATTATTGTTATTATTATTGAATTTCATAAATCAAAATGTAGAAATGGGTTTTGTCTCTTGTCATATAATTACCCGTATAATAAGCTCAAATTTTTCTCTTGCTTCTCAAAATCTGCAATATTTACTTTTCAAAACAAATTTACTGTGAAGATTTTTCAGTTCTTACAAGGCAGAACTTCACAATAACCATGAAAGTATCATTCCTATATTTTATGTCATGTTTATGGATTTTAAATTATGACCCAAGGTGTCATCTTTTTAAAGGCATGCTTATTTCTCAAATCTTCCTCATGTCTTTTGAAGTCCCAGCCTTCCTTCAGTATCAGTAAGCAAAATACCTTCTATACCTTTAAGGACTTTGGTTACTTTCCCCAAATATAACTCAGTATCTTTTCAAGATTTTTGGTTTCATCTTGGAGTTATTATGTGTCCTCGTGTGAGTCTCCAGATATTTTTAACTTCCAATATTATATCTTCACAATAACATAAAATTATAAACTTGGGTAATTAGTCCAAGTGTTTGTTTTCTTGATTTGGTTTTGTTTATTTGCTTATATTTGAGGCTAAGTCTTTGTATACTCTACAAACTAGAAGTTGAGGGGTTGCTCAGAGCTCTGATGTGCAATTTTCAGTATTGTAGCTTCAACTTCTAGGATTCCAACCTAACCCACTTTACTCCACCCAAGAGTGGAGGTATCACCATATTGATTTTGGCCTTAGTGTGGACAGCTTAATTGCTCAATCTACTGCAACCCAAGAATTGTTAGCCCAAGACACTTGACAACCTCCATATCCCCAATAGCAAGTGCCATCATACATTCTCATTACATAAACTGCTGTACCTGATTCAGCCTGAACAAATACATTGCTTAATGACTCCTTCCAAGATTTTTTCTTTTTTAATCACTTATGAAATTGTGATGAAATTAGGAAAAATTAATTACAACCATATCTGCTTATACTAGAGAAGTATTAATAGAGAGAGCAACCTTAGTGATTGAGAGGAATGAATCGATTTTGACAGTGTTAAATCAAGGATATAAATAAGCCATTTTTGTTCCATAAAGTTTAGGGTGTTTATTATTATTATTATTATTATTATTATTATCACATATTTCTATCTCTTTATCTCTACATATTTGTGTATACATGCATACATATATGTGTGTGTGTGTGTGTATATATATATATGAGAGAGAGAGAGAGAGAGAGAGAGAGTCACAGAGAGAGAGTGAGAGAGAGAAACTGAGAGACAAACACAGAGATAGAGCAAGACAGAGACAAAGACAGAGAGATCTGCTCCCTTGTTTCCTTTGCTGGATCCTCCTTCCAGATTACACGTTTTAATTATAGGTTTCCCTCCAAGTTCTTTCCTGGGCCCTGCCCTGCGCTGCCCTGCCTCTCCTCTCCTCTTCTCCCTCTATATTACTGCACTTAGCCATCTTATCAGCTCTCATGGATTTAATGGTAACCTCTATGTTGATGATTCTTAACTCTACTTTTCCTGATCCAATATCTCAGCTGACCTACAATTTTGCAGCTTCAACTATCTCTCAGACAATTCAAACTGAATGTCCAGTAGATGCGTTAAACAGAAAAATATTCAAAACAATTCAATATTTTTTCTCCTGAACACACCCCACCTCCTACCTTCCCTGTAGAGGACAATGCCACCTTCCTAGTCTCTCAGGCTCACAACCAAGGAGTTATCCTGGATTCATCACTATCTCTCATGCTCTCCAATATCCAAGCTATCACCAAGGCCTGCCCATTTAGTTTTTGCAACATCTCTCACACTCCCTTCTCTCCTCTGACACTGCCAGGACCCCAGCACAGGCCCTCATCAATCCATACCTTGATTACTGCAATAGCTGGCTGACTCCAGTCTATTCTCTATTCAGCAAATAAAGTGATTTTTCTAACACTCAAGCTAGATGATGTTTAACCCTCACCCTCTCACTCAAGAAATTCCAGAGGCTGCCTAATGAGCAAAAACAAAATATTTTGTTTGCCATTTAAATACTTTAGTAACCTAGCAGCCTTCTTTTTTTTTTATTTTTTTACTCTTTTTACACCTTACTCCCTTTGATCAACCTCCAGGACATTCCATGAAAAAGATCATTCATCTCATTTTCTCTGGTTATCTCTCATCCTTGACCCATTCTCCCTATTCTGCTCTAATGATTAACCTCCCAGGCTTTGGTTAAGTCCCAATTAAAATACCCCCTCCTGCAGGAAGCCTTCCCAGACTTTCTGCCAAATTATTTTCTAAATATGACAAAAGCAATTCAGCTTATCCAATACTGAAAGCTTCCCATTCTGGATCATTTTATTATAAATTGATTATAAATAAATGTTATTATAAATTTATTATAAATTTTTTCTTTTATTT
Source organism: Pseudochirops cupreus (assembly GCA_028627135.1). NCBI lineage: Eukaryota > Metazoa > Chordata > Mammalia > Diprotodontia > Pseudocheiridae > Pseudochirops > Pseudochirops cupreus. The sequence goes on along the minus strand of CM053582.1, from coordinate 564,902,380 downwards.
ATTAAAAATATTTTCAAAACAGGAGGGTCCAAGTTTATCTTCTCTCCTCTTACTCTTTCAAGCCAACTTCTATGGAACCTGATGAGATTGTTTTATGATGTTTAAGTTGTTACCCATCTTGACAAGATGAATGTGTTTTCATTTATTATCTTTCTTAAATTGTTGAGGATTTTCCATTTGATAACTCTTCAGCTGCTATTCTCAGCACTCCAAAAGGGTGATTTCAGGAAAAGAAAAATGTATGTCATAAAAAGCCTTAGCTTCTCTAGAATTCAAAGCTTCCAGTTCAAAGGAAAAACATTGTCAGCAACCAAAAAGGAAGAGTTCAAGTAACAAGGCATCCCAATTAGGATCACAGAAGGCTGTGCTCTTAATATTAGAAACATTTCCAAAAAGCATGAAACCATGGATATCTGAGTTGAAATCTTGGATCAGACATTTATCAGCTTTTTGACCCTGTTGGTCTTTTGACTTCTTCAACTTTCACTTTGTTTGTGTTGCTTATTTTTCATCCTCAACATGACATTGCTGTACTTGATGACTTTCAAAGTAATTTCCATATAAAAATCCTATGAGACAAGCACATGAGGGCTTTTAACCTTAGTTTTATGAAATTATTTTTGTTTGTTTTCATTTGCTTTTGATTGCTGTTGTTTCTGTATCTGTATTCAATTGGTTTTCTTTGTAATCAACTATTCTGGGGATAACTATAGGTTCCAAGAATCACACAAATTTACACGTACACTGTGAAGAAGCACAGCTCTTCCACCCCTCTTTCCTTGTTTTATGTACATCTATTTTATTAAATAAAACAAATACCAAATATCCACAGTCTGTTGATGTTCTTTATCATTGCACAAGTTGTCAAAATTTAGATCTTGAAAACTCAGTTTAATTTGCGCCACCCAGCATTTATTGAGCACCTAATATCAATGCATGAGTCACCATGGTGGTCTCAAATCTAGTCTCAGACACATACTAGCTGTGTGACCTTGAGCAAATAACTTAACCCTTGTTTACTTCAGTTTCCTGAACTTTAAAATAGGGACCATAATAGCATCAACCCCTCAAGGTTATTGTAAGGAACCAATGAGATAATATTTGTAAAGCTCTAATCATAGTGCTGACATATAGAAGACATTGAAGGAATGCTTCTTTCTTGCTGACTTTTGACTTTGCAAAGCCTTTTTTATCTTTGTTTTAGTTACAATGATAACTTAAAGAACCATTTGAAGACAAATTCAGTTCAATTCAATTTAAGATAGCAAGCATTTATTAAGTGCTAATCACTACCAGATACCAAGATCTCAGGAAACAAAGCATCTCCTGCCCTTAATGAACTCCCTTTCTATTGGAGGGAGAAGGACAGTAGGTGCCTCATTAAGTAAAGGTTGTTGGTACAGAGCAGACCAGTAGCAACTAGGGGAATCAGAAAAAGCCTTTAGCAGGAAGCAAAACTTGAGGTGAACCTTAAAGAAATTCAGAGATTATAAGAAAAGGAATGCATTCCAGACATTGGAGACAGCCTGTGCAAAGCCACAGTGGTGGGAGATGGAATATTGTTTTCATGAAACTAGAAGTAGCTCAGTTAGGAGAAAATGTAGTTTGTAAGACCTTGTGGGACTTATGGTGATCAAGAGCCTGGTAGGCTTCTACATAGCTATTCGAATTCTGCATCAGTAAATTACTCATTGTCTGCTATCTACAATCTGCTTTCAGGAGTTAATTATTTGGCATTACTTTATGCTATATAAAAAAAAAGCCCACTAGAGTTAATTAGCTCAGAACTCTAAGGGCAAAGTTGTAGGCCTGTTGCCTGGGTAGGCTAATTAGATTCACTACAAACCATGGCCACAGAGTCATTCTGTAACCCTGAATAATCCTTGAGCAAATGAATGCCAACATTCACTGTGCTGGAGTTGGTCAAGAGAACATGGTTGGATCAGCTTCAGTTACAATTATGACTGGCAATATTAATTTTTGGTACATGTCTTGAAAGTGAACCCATATCTGTGGACGGTATTTTAAATCAAGCTCTCTCTTAGAAGGCAACTCCCAGGAAATAATTGAATTATATCTATATGTCAAGAGATGTTTATAATTTTTCTTTGGGTAAAAGAAATGTGTGATTCTTACCCCTATTCCCTAATGGTATTGCATAATTATATTTATCAGAAACCTGATATTTACAAATGGTGAAGTGGGGCAACATAATTAAAGGTATCATCTAGCATCACACAACTAGTGTCTAGGTTGGATTTGAATTCAGGAAGAGGAGTTTTCCTGACTCCAGGCCCAGCACTTTATCCACATGTTCTACCTAGCTTCCCTCATAGTTACTAAGGACCAATAAAGAGATTTACTCAGGCCTAGCTTTGTGAGTTGCTTCACCTCTCCAGACTTATTTCTTCATTTGTAGAATGAGGTAGTTGCATCCATTAAACTTGAGCTTGAAGTTAGAAAAGAAAATTTGTAACAACTCATGGCTTATGGGAAAACTTACTACCCATCCTATCTTAAGCAAATTGTCAAACTTTTCTGGGTAACTGTGCCCTTGTTTGTAAAATGATGGTTTGGACTAGTTGGCTTCTAAAATTACTTCTAGGGTAAAAGTATATGAAATATGAAAGTGTAGCCTGGGTAAAAGAGGATTGTGGTTGAATGAGATGAGCTCACACATAAAATGAAATTATATAGCACAAATTAATTAGAAACAAGAATCCAACAACATGTTGTTTAAGTAAGACATACTTGAAACAGAAAGACACAGAATTGAAATGAAGAGTTGGAACAGAATCTATCAAGCTTCAGTCACTGAATTTATAAAAAAGGTAGGGGTAGCCATCATGATCTCAGACCAAAAAAAAAGATGCAAATAAAAGAGATAATTTAAAAAAACCTACATTTTACTAAAAAGGTACTATAAACAATGTAGTAATATCCAAAAAATTTGCATAAAGTTTCTCTAATAAAGATCGCATTTCTCAAAAAATATAGGGAATTTAGGGAAATTTATTTTAAAAAAAGTAAGAGCCATTTTCCAATCGATAAATGATCAAATGATATGGACAGACAGTTTTCAGAAGAAAAAAATTAAAACTCTTAATAGCCATATGAAAAAAATTATGATTTAAATCACCATAGATTAGAGACACATGCACATTTTTTTAAAAAAAAGCTGTGAGGTACCATCTCACACAAAGCCGAAATGATAAATGTTGGAGGAGGTTAGAGAAAAAAATTTCTATCCATGTGTGAGATAATTGATGTACTCTGAGTGCAATTTGAAGTATAATTTTCTTTATTTTTTGCCCTTTTATTTGGCTAATATGAAAATATATTTTACATGATTTCATACGTGTAATTACTATCACTTTACTTGCTTTCTTAGTAGGTAGGGCATGGGTGGGAAAGAATTTGGAACTCAAAATTTATAAAGAAAAGAATGTTTAGAAATAAGTAAATTGTTATATGGAAGAGGAATTAAACTTTCCTTGCTTTCCCCACAAAACTAAAGTTAGACTAATGACCAGAATGTACAAAGTGATACAGTTCTATTGTATTTTCTGATTAATGTCAGAACCTTTCTAAAAGTTGCAGCTGTCTCAATATAGAAGTGGATGTTGCATTGCAGAAGAAGCTGTTGGGGTTCCATTCTCTTTAGATTGTCAAGCAAAGGCTATATGATCACACGTTGAATTTTTTTTTAATTTTCTTTCTTGCTTTCAGTTCCAAATTTTCTTCCTCCTTCCATCTCATTCCCCATCTATTAAGAATGTAAGCAACATGATACCTATTATACATGTGAAATTACATAAATTACATTTCCATACAATCCATGTTGTAAAACAAGCAAGAAAAATAGGGGGAAATGCTAAAAATTAGAATTTTTGTTGATTAGTTCTCTTTCTGGACATAGATTATGTTTTGCATCACCCATCCTTTGAAATTGTTGTAGGTCATTGTATTGATCAGAGCAGAAAATCACACTTGATTATCATTATAGTATTGCTGTTTCTGTTTAAATTGTTCTCCTGTTTATGTCCACTTTATTTTGCATCACTTCATGTCTCCCCTGATTTTTTTTTTCTGAACCCATCTTCCTTATCATTTCTTAAAGTACAATAGTCTTTCATCACAATCACAGAACAGAACTTTTTTTAGCCAGTCTCTGATGAGTGAATATTTTCTAAATTTTCAATTATTTGCCACCACATAAAAAAGCTGCAGAAAATATTATTGTGCCAATAAGTTCTTTCCCCTTTGATCTCTTTAGAATACAGACCTAGGAATGGTATTGCTGTGTCAAATAGGATTCACAGTTTTATAGCCATTTGAGCACAGTCCCTGTCCTGAAAAATGGTTGCGCTAGTTCACAATTCCACCAACAGTGCATCAGTGTCTCATTTTCTTTTTCACATCCCCTCCAGCATTTGTCATTTTCCTTTTATGTCCTGTTAGCCAATCTAATAGGTGTGAAGTTGTACCTCAGACTTGTATTATCCCCCTTTTGAAATGGTACAGATAAGAATGAGGTTCAAGCATTACCTGCTTCCCCACCCCCATTTTCCCCTCCATTGTAAAAACTTTTCCATGTGTCCTTTTATGTGAAATAACCTTATTCTTCCTCTCCTTTCCTCCTTTTCCCAGGACATCATTCTTTCTCTCTCTCCCATTTTTCTTTTGAGATCATACCAACAAAACAGGAACACATCCAAGACCTCTGTCTAATTGCCCTAATAATGATAAAGTTCTTGGGAGTTGCATGTATCATCTTCCCACTTAGACATGTAAACAGTTTAATCTTATTAATTTTCTCGTGATTTATCACTCATGTTTACTTTTTTATCTCTCTCTCTTTGGTATTGCATTTGAATGTCATATTTACAATTCAGCACTGGTTTTTCATCAGGCATTCTGAAAGACTTCTAATTAATTAAATTTTCATTTTCCACTGTTGGGTTACACACAATTTTTTCTGGGTAGATTATTCTCGGTTGTAGTCCTAGTGCCTCTGCCTTCTGGAATACAACATAAGAATTCCTTTGCTCCTTTATAATAGTATATGCTAAATTTTGTGTGATCTTGACCAGCTCCACGGTATTTGAATGGTTTCTTTCTGGCTACTTGTGGCATTCTTTTCTTGAACTGGGAATTTGGTTATAGTATTCCAAGAAGTTTTCTTTTTGGGATCTCTTTCAAGAGGTAATCAGAGGGTTCTTTCAATTTTTATCTTGCCCTCTGGTTCTAAGACATATAGGTAGTTTTCCTTTACACGTTCTTAAAATATGATGTCTAGACTTCTTTTTGTTGACTGTGACTTTCAAGTAGTCTAATATTTTTAAATGATCTTTCCTTTGTGTATTTTCCAGATCAATTTTCAATGAAATATTACAATTGTCTTCTTCTTTTCATTCTTCGACATTGTTTTGTTGTTTCTTAATTTCTTTAATTTTAGGAGTCATTTGTTTTCCCCTGACCAATTCTAATTTTGGGGGGAAACATTTTATTCAGTGAGTTTTGTGCCTATTTTTCCATTTGATCAATTCTCATTTCTAGCTATTTATTTTCTTCATTAAGGTTTTGTACATCTTTTGCTATCTGGCCAATTCTGTTTTTTAAGGAGTTATTTTCTCAGGGTTTTTGTTGTTGTTGTTGTTTTTTGTTTTGTTTTGCCTCTTTCACTTAACTCAATTCTTTTTTCATATTTTCCTAAATGGGACTCCAGCAGCCAAGGTGGTGGAGTAAGCCATAAATTGCTATACCTCTCCCATATTCATCTCTAAACAACCATAAAAAGGCACCCCCAAACCAATCCTGCAACAGCAGAACCATCAAAAATGGAGCAAAACACTATTTTAGCTCAAGAAACTTGTAAAAACAGCAAGAAAGGTCTGTCTCACTCAGTGAAAAGGGGAGCACAGTCCAGGACAAGAAGGATCCCAGCAAACCAGTAGGATATCCTGAGCCACAGTGTGGTGGAGCAGACATATGCTAACACCAGAATGCTCATGTGCCTTGGCATAGCTAGGGGAAGTGGCAGATGGCAGTTCCAAGAACTACCTCATGCTTCAGCATAGCCCTGGGCAAAGAGTCATCCTCTAGACTCAGACTTCCATATACTTCAGCACAACCCCATGCAACAGGCATAATTTTCTTGCAGTATTTTCATTTCTTTTGACAATTTTTCTCTAACATTATTATTTCATTTTTAGCATCATCTTTGTCCTTTTTTATCTTTCTTTAGCTCTTATGTAAATTTATACTGAGCTTGTGTCCAATCTGCACATCATTGAGGTCACACTTACTAATGTTTTCACATCATTGTCTTCCAGGTTTGTATTTTGAGCTTCCCTGTCCCCATAGTAGCTTTTAAAAAATCAGATTCTTAATTTTTTGTTATTTGTTCATTTTTTCCAGTCTATTTCTTGACTTTGATCTTTTTTTTTGCCAGATTTAGACTCTGCTAACCTCTGAGGGTAGTCACTGTAAGAACTTTCAAACTTTTATCCTCTATTCAGGACTACTTCTGAGGGCTTGTAAATTGTTGATCTTCCAAGGTTGAGTGATTCAGAGAAAGATGTGGTTATTGCTCTCCTGGTCTATGCTCTGGCCCTTACACAAGTAGAACCCTTGTTCTGTCATGACAACTCCTCTCATGCCTGCCATTGTGCCCTGAGAATAAGACCTGTCTCTTGCCTCCCCAGAGCTGAGAACCTGAATCTAGAGTCCCTGCTCTGTTATGACTGTAAGTGCTCCTCTCTCCCCTGGAACTATGACATAGAAGAAGGAAATGTCAAATGAAGTTGCCAAATAGTACCCAGTCCTGCACCCCATGCTGGGATGATGATCCCCTTTCTATCTCTGGGCTGTGAGAACTCCTAATACTACCTCTGCTGTTGTTACCATTGCTGCATCAAAGGCTCATAGCTGGAGCAACAGTCAAGCTGTGCTCTGGGTCAGTCCCCACCCCAGTGCAGAGCTCTCTTTTTGACTTACTAAATTGTCCTCAGCTCAAAGAATGTCTCATTTTTACCTTTTCTTGGTTATAACGCTTTAGAATTTGATCTGACCTATTATCTGTAAATTGTTTAAAGGGAAATTTTGTGAGATTGGCTAGAATGCTCCCTTTATCCTGCCTTCTTGGTTCTTTTTCTGTATTGGATGTTTTGTAGAGAGGATTCTTATTCAGCTTTGAGTTAAATGGATCAGGTAAATTACCTTTGATATTCCTACCAATTCTGAACTTCTTGAATTGGGTGTTACCTAAGGTCCTTTTCAAGTGGAAATTCTATATTAGCTTAGTTTGATCCAACCCTGCTCTTAAGGATGTCCAGAAGCAAGTAGAAGAGTAGTGTTTGCTATGTGCAGTACTTCCTGGTTTATGGGGACTCAATGTATCCTCTTGACCTTATTATCACTAAGCTAAGAACCATTCTAGGATTTGTGGTGAATGAAGTTTTCTTTACCCAGTACTTAGTGTGAATCATATGTGAGCATATTGATTGCTTTATCGTCATCTATTTAAGAACAAGGACTATGTCACAAAAGGAGCTTCTCTTTGGCTAGCGCTAGAGCATGAAATTAGCTATTCCTGACTGAGACAGGCTTCTTTCGATTTTATTTTTCTCCCCTTGCTGCCTACTTGCTGCAAATATTTTTGTTAATAGGGAAATTGAACTCTTAAGGCAGCAAAGGTCACATAATTTCTTACCTCAGGACAGCTCAATTTCTACAGCAGCAACAGAGATTTCAGAGAGAACCATTTGGCAGGAAATCTTTTTGGGGGTTGGGTATTAAGAAGCTTTTTTCCTTGATTAAGTGCTCTAGAGTCTCCTAGGCAGTTAATCAACTACAAATAGCAGGGTCCTGCTCTTCTAGCACCTTGAACATTACTCCCTCATTATAAAAAAAAGTATTGATAATTTAAAAAACACACAACAGAAAGTATCTGTGTATTTTCCTCAATTAAACCAATTCATGTTGGAGCAAGACATTAACTCAAGTAAAGTTCAGATACTTTTCATTAAGTTGAGATAAATTAAAATAGGGGGAAACATAAAAGGAGAAGAAAGAAAGAAGAATAATTAGATTCAGGACTCTGTAATTAGGACTCTAGCTGGAAATATACAAAAATAACAAGAATGCTTAGCTTTAACATAAGTAAACTATACATTGCACTTTATTGCCAATCATTTAATTTGTTGTCAGTGAAAATACTTCATTTTAGTTGTACTGAATGTTTTTAGCTATTGAAATTTTAGTTTCTAATTGAATTCATATGTATTTTCTGAGGCAACAAAAAGCCTTTTTCAATCAATAAATCAACTTCAAAAAGTAATTTTACAATTGTTTTAAATATTTCTCAAAATCAATAATTTTACAATTTGCATTCATCTGAAAACCGGACTTTTTGAGGACGTAATTAGGCATTTTCAATACATCACAGACCCTGCTATTTGCATTTAACTGGAGATTAATTGAATATAGTTAAACCTCTAAAAATTATTTTTTTCTTTTCTTTTTCCTCCCACCTTCTTCCCTCTACTCACTCCTTTTCTCCTTTCTTTTTCCATCCTTTCTTTTCATTCCCAGTGCTTAGCACAGTGTCTGACACAGTGTTTAATAAATAATTTTTGATGGCATGACCTAACATTTTTTGCCACCAATTTCCCTGTGTCAACTATGTGCCAAACACTGTGCTAAACACTGAAAACACAAGTAAAGACAAAAACAGGACCCCTCCCTAAAGGAACACATATTCTAATAAAAGAGATATCATCAAAATATTTATGTACTTATCCAATGTATGTAAATTTGCGGTGTTCCATTAGATCATCTTTTCAGCTCTAAACCTATGATTAATGTACATGGGCCCCAGTTTAATAATCTGTCAAAGAGGCACAGGTACTCATTAAATAACCTCTGAGGACCCATCAGTCTCCTGATTCTCCTACTTACCTAACCTCTCTTCAGTCTCTTTTACTGATCTTCATATAGCTTATGCCTAACTACTGGTTTCCCATGGGGTTCTGTCCTGGGCTCTTCTCTCTTTTTTCTCTATATTACTTCAGTAGTTGATTTAATCAGCTCCCCTGGTTTTAACTATGATCCTCTATTCTGATGCTTCTTATCCTTATTTAACCCGCCCTAACCTCTCTGCCGAGCTCCAGATTCATATCTCCAATATCTTCATATCTTCTTCATATCTCCAGATTCATATCTCCATATCTTCTTCAACTATATATCCAACAGATCTCTTAAACTCAATATGACTAAAAGTAAATTCATTACTTTTTTTGTCCTTCCCCCTCTCCATTCTCAAACTTCCATATTTTGCTCAAGGCTACAACCCAGTCTTTAAAACACAATTCTCATTCCACCAGTGTTAGGAAGGCTTGTCAAATTGATATCTGCAGTACACCTTGAGTTTACATGCTTCTTTGCTTTGACACTGCCACCACCTTGGTAAAGGCCCAAATATCCCCATCCCTGAACTGTTACAGTAGCCTATTGGTTAGTCTGCCTGACAAAAATCTCTCCCTGTTCCAGTCAAAGGTGATTTTTCTCAAGCTCAGGGCCAACCATATTACCTTCCTATTAGCTCTAGGATCAAATTTACTTATTTATTTTTTGTTCAAAGTCCTTCATAACCTGCCCCCTGCTAATTTCTGAGTCTCCTTATACCTTAGACCACCATCCTCAATTTACTCTTTCACCCAGTGACCCTGAACTCCTAGCTATTCCATGGCTAAGACAGTCTTATCTCTCAAGTCCAGGCATTTACTTTGTCTCCTATGTGTGGAATGCTCTCCTTCCTCATTTCTGCCTCCTGGCTTCCTTTAAGTCTCAGCTAAAATGGCACCTTCTTGAGAAAGCCTTTCCCAACACCTCTTAAATTTGGCTCCTTTTCTCTGTTGACTATTTCCTATTTATCCTGTATATAGTTTTCTGTGAGAATGAGTTTGCTTATTGCGTTCTCCAAGAGATTGTAAGCTCCACCAGGGCACAGATTGTCCTTTGTTTTGCTTTGTATGCCCAATGCTTAGTACAATGTCTGACACATTTGTTATTGTTGGTTCATTTCAGTCATGTCTGACTGACCCCTACTTCAGGTTTTCTTGGCAAAGATACTAGAATGGTTTGTCTTTTTTCTCTAGATCATTTTACACATGAGGAAACTGAGGCAAACTGGTAAAGTGATTTTTCACAGGAACAAAGTGACTGAGACCAGATTTGAACTCAAGAAAATGTGTTCTTGATTCCAAACCCAGTGCTCTATTCACTGCCCCACCTCACTGCCCCTTCCTGAGACATAGTAGGTACTTAATAAACACTTATTGACAGACTAACTTTTGTGTTTGGTCTTTTGAACTATTATATGACAGTAGACGGTTGGTAAGATTTTCCTTCGTATCCCTAACACTTAGTACAGTGCTTGGTGAATAGATAATATAAATCTGTTGGATGACATTTTTTCTGTCTTCTCTTTCTAACGTGTAATGTTCTTTGCTGAATTAATTTATTAATGCATTATAATGCATATCATTGCTGCTTACTTCTTTTTTTAACTGAGAATACATCAGGGCTAATTTGTTACATTAATGATAGTCTGGTGCAATGTGCTAATGAATTTTTGCCTGACAATTTCTTACCATATCAGTTCTTCAATGATTACTTTCTCCTTTATGTTACTGCATCTCTTCCCCTCACTTCTGAGTGCCGTTCCTTTTGGTAACTTGGCAGGGTCATTTTGTGATCTAAGGAGATTTTGCATATCTGGAAAATCATGTGAAGAGACAGGATTGGCATCAAGGAAGCCATGGCAAGTTTTCTGAATTAGCTAATTGGGGTGCAGTATGATTTTTGTCTTTGTTCTGCTACTGAAGCAAGGAAATATCAGTACCTGAACTAAGTCCTCATTAGTGCATTATTATATAGATCCAAATAAAAAAACAGTGTCAGTAATTTCACCACTAGCAACCTACTCAGATGTTTCATTGCATTATGGAGATGACCCTGTGTTCTTTAAGGCTATGGAAAAGCAGCCCACATTCTTTAAGTCTCCTAATCTGGGAAATCTTTCATTTGTTTGTACAGTGACTGACTATACACTGGCCATTTAATAGCTGGTCTAGATAAATTAGATAAAATCATCACCGGATTGCCTAAGTGGGGAGAGTATCCACATTGGTGAAATAAGAGATCTTTCATGATTTCTGTAAAAAATGCTGGAGGATTCTGGGGAGATGGTGGAGTAGGTCAGAAAATTCCAAGCTCTCAAGATTTGCCTCCACAAAAGAGTTAAAATAACACCTTAGAGTGAACAAAGTGTGGGTGGAGATAAATAAAAACAGGAGAACAACTGTGGTCCTCCTGGGACAATTTGAGAATATCAGAAGAAAAATCCCAGGATAAGAGTTGCTCTGGTGAAGAGTAAACACCTCTTGCCTAGGTTCCATTTTAACAGCAAGTGGCAAGCCTCTTAAACAACAAGTGACAAGCCCTGGGGTTAGTTGGTTTGAGAGGCTGCCTCGGCCCCAGCCACCAGAACTTTTACCTCTAGGATAGTGAGTGGAGTTGGGCATTTGAACCCAGCAAGATCAAGGGGACCTCTGGTGATAAGGAATGCCAGATCTAGCTGTGCTGCTAACAAGGAATGCCAGACCCAGCTATGCTAGGAAGAGCTACAGGGGCAAGAAGCAACCAGCACCTGCCTGGTGAGTGCCGAAGCAGTGCGGTGGGGCAGGATGCCACAGGCTGTGGGAACTTATAGGAGGTTGAAGGTTTGGCTTTGGTTCCAGACTAGAGTGGAGAACTGAAGATCTGGGACAAGAGGCACCATTTCCCATACCCCAGGGCTAGAGGTGATTACACGTAATTGAACTATTTCCACAAAAAATGCACAGGCAAAGGAGAAAGAATCTAACCACAGTAAACTATTGTGAGAATACAGATGACTAGGGTTCGTATTCAGAGGAGGATATTGAAGTAAAAAATCCCCCAAAGAGTAACATCAAATGGTTACCTGCCCAAAAAGAATTCATAGAAGATTTTTAAAAAGAATTTAAAAATCAAATGACAGAGGTGGAGGAAAAACTAAAAAAGAAAATAAGAATATTCCAAGAAAAACAATAAGGGTATGAAAGGAGAGTCAACCAACTAGAAAAGGTGATCCAGAATCTTAAGGAAGAAAATGGAACCTTGAAAATTAGAATTGGGCAAAGTGAAGCCAGTGAAATTATAAGAGACAAAGAAATGATTGAACAAAATATGAATAATGAAAAAAGAAAAGAAAAAGTGAAACATCTTATGAGAAAAAGAATAGATTTGGAGAATAGATCAAGAGGAGAACATATAAAAATAATTGGACTAAGTGAAAGTTATGACCAAAAAATGAATCTTGATACAATACAAGAAATAAGTAAAGAAAGTTGTCCTGAAGAATCAGAACAAGGAGGGGAAGTAGAAATAGAAAAAAAATTCATCAATCACCACTTAAAAGAGATCCCATGAGGAAAACTCATAAGAAGATCATAGTCAAATTTCAAAATCCCCAGCTCAAGGAAAAAAAGTAAAAGCATCAAGATTAAATCAATTTAAATATGATGGTACCACAATTAGAATTATATAAGATCTAATAGCAGAGATGTTAAAGGACCACAGGTCTTGGATTTCAACATATCGAAGAGCAAAAATCTCAGGCTCTGGCCAAAAAATATCATACCCTGCAAAGTTAAGTATTATCTTTAATGAAAAAAAAAATGAACATTTTATAAACTCTCAGACTTTCAAGACTGTTTAAAACAATCCTGAACTTAATAGATTTGACATACAAGAATCAATAGAAATATAAGGTATATAACAAAGACTAATTATAAGGGATCCATAAGGACAGACTGTTCACTTTTTATATATGTAAAATGTATGTCTAAGATTCTTATTAAGAATTGGGTAGTTCATAAGAAAGATTGGAGTAAACCTAAGTATGATAAGTATTTAAAAATAAAACCATTTAGGAACATCTAGAAAGAGTAATTATTTTATACAAATCAGGTGCAAGAGGAAGATTTGATACAGAGGAATTATATGAGGAGGAGGGCTGGTAGTTCTGGTAACCTACTTTCATTGGGAATGGGTTTAATAGGGAACAACACATATATATTTAGAAGAGTATAAAAGTCTTCTAAATTCCGAAGAAATAAAATGGTAGTGACAAAGGGAGGGGGGAGAGGACAAGAGAGGGATCTTTAGAGGGGTAAGGAAAAAGGTAAATAGGGGTATAGATGGGTATTTAGATTTATAGGAATGGGAAGATAGGGAAGGGAGCCTTGGAGAGGAGTAGACAAGTCACAAAAGGGCAAGGTAATGGGTAAAAGTAAAGTAGAGGAGTCAGAGGAGTCAGAAGGTATAGGAAACAAGAGATATGCACATATATAAAAACAAAGATCAGGAGTAGAATAGGTTTGAGAAAGTATATGTCACTCTATGTATGTATATGTGTATGTATATATCTATAACCATGGAGAAACATATCTAACTTTATTGTAGCCTGGGGAGGGGGGGCCAAGGGTAGGGAATAGGGAAAAAAGAACAAAGTAAAAAGTACACAGAAGAGATCAAAAGAAAACTCACAAGGAAGCAAAGATGGTATATCAACAATGCAGTATTCACAATGCTTACAGTAATTATAAATATGCTGATATGATTATTAATCACAAAATGTAACAGGCTCTCTATATAAGGGAAATGGCTAGAACATTTATTCAAATACTGGAAAACAGTTCCCCACACCAAAAAGTCAAAGCCATCGCAGTAGTTATGGAGTTGGCATAGGTATTTAATGTAGTAAACACCCATACTCTCAAGCTTTCAAAACAGAACAGTCTACCTCAGGCAAAGAGCCTCCTCTCCTCACTCATGGCAACTGATCACCATCCATGCAGCTCACTCCCAGCAGCTCTGGCCCCCCACAATTCCCATTCCTGGCAGTCCTTAGCAAAAATTCTGGCTCACTCAAAAAAAAAAAAGGGAATTCTGCAGCCACCACTGCTCCCAGTCACCACACTGACTCCAGCTTGGCTCCAGCTTCCTCTTGCCCCACCCCTTCCTGCTACATCAGCAAGTGCAAGGGTCATGAAAGATCTTCAAATTCCATAACCATTACAAATGGACAATTCTCAACACAATGCATTTTGTTACACAGGCTTTCTTGAAATGAAAATTTATTGTTACATATTTTGAATCCTCTCTTTTCCAATGCACATGACATGCTTTTTTTTTTCTAACTTTGTATTTAAGTTCCAATATTTAAGTTTGTGATACATTTTTGCTTCTTTTCTCTATTCTGTATTTATTTTCTGGTGTTTGATCCTAAAATAAAATTTGGGGAAAAACATGCTAATTGTGTTTATCATACTAGCATCCAAGTCAAGTATATTAATTCTTAAGATGATGACTAGTCCAATACTTAAAGTATAATAAATTTTCAATCAATTCATCAACAAGCATTTATTCAGAATCTTCCACATGCTAGGAAATGTTTGAGGTTGTGGGGATCCAAAAACATAGAAAGAAATCATCATTTAGAATAGTCTAACGGACTTTGGATTCTAATGGGAAGATACAAGCACATGTGTAAGAATGTTGAAAGAAATTTAAAGACAATATTTTTTAATGTAAAGCAGAAAGGATCAATTGGAGGTAGGGTACTAGTTTATTTGTGTATTTTACTTGAGGAATTACAAAAGCTTCAAATATATTGTTTCATTTTTTCCACACAAGAGCCGTTTAAGGAAATAAGCCCTTATTAATTCCCCCATCTTTTTTTTTTCAAATGAGGAAGCTCAGACTTAAAAAGATAAATAATTTGCTCAAAGTCACACCATTAATTTAGCAAAACAGGAATCTGTATATACTTTTTAAAATGTGAACCCCCATGATCTTTATTCTTATGATTGCCTTCCTCAAGAACTAACAATGGAGAATAAGGGATTTGGAGCTATATATTCTTAGTTCTAGAAGCCCATTTCATAAAAAGAAAAAAACACTTCTGAAATTAAAATAATCTAAATAAAATAAACTAATAAGAACAAGTGACAACAGCATCATTAATTACAATAACACATCTACACAATGCTTTACAATTTGCAAATTACTTTACTATCATCATAAAAATACCTAAAACTGTGATTTTAGTTGCACACTGGGGTCCCAATAGAAAAGCCCTCTTCCCCTTATATAAGCAAATCATCCACTGATCTTTAACTTATTTAGTTTTCTAAAGCTGCAAGAAGCCAAATGTCTTGAGACCATATGCTTATATACAGATGACTTGTGCCCATATACAGAGCATCCTGAGCCAAAGGCAGTCTTCAAAATACTTCTCCAAGTTCCTCCTCAAGATGAATTGTGTGCAAAGAGATACAATCTAAGTTTGTATAGTATGGTGAGTTATGATAGGCACAGTCTTTGTCAAGCTTTATTTTTTGAACATTTTTATTCTCTCTACATGGAAGAAGGAGCAGTTAAGGTTATTTTCTTGATAATTACTATTTGATAGTACTTAGCACTTTTCTCAAATGTCTAGAAATATCCCTTATACCACATTATGTTTTAGAATAACATACTGATAATATAGTGATACTAAATTATGTATGTCCATAAAAGTATTCTAATCTACTTTATCATCAATCTATAGGTTGGATGCTGTAGAGGGACTGATCTGATTGACTAGAAATCATACTATTGAAACAATAAAATCACAGTATGATAAGCAGAATGTCTGAA
This sequence comes from Pseudochirops cupreus, assembly GCA_028627135.1. Lineage (NCBI taxonomy): Eukaryota > Metazoa > Chordata > Mammalia > Diprotodontia > Pseudocheiridae > Pseudochirops > Pseudochirops cupreus. Next base: position 564,886,591 of record CM053582.1, on the reverse strand, counting down.
CCCCAAAGAGTTATCATTCTTTACACATTACAATCAGCTCCTTGTTTTAAACAATGGTTGTCTGTAATGCCATGCATGAGCAGCTTTCCAGAAGAATGCTACTGTGAACAGCTTTTAAGGTTCTGATTACACAATATAGTGAACACTCTATTCCATAATAAATCAAAGCAACACATTCACAGAAAATCAAGTTACAGCATTCACAATATTACAACTTATCACAGAAAATCATAATATAGTGTTCACAATAGCTTATCATTAAAATGGCCACATAGTTTCCACCATACTGGCCACAAAGTTTTGAACAAAGAACAATCATATAGTATCCCTAAGGAGGTTTGCCTCCTTACTCAGTCATTCAGTCATCTCAAAGCACAATAGTCAAAGTCTTCTACTTGTGGGACACACTAAGTTAACTCAGTCACATTCAGTAATCAATTACTAAGTACAGTCATTTAGTAATTCATTCATCATCATAAAATACACAGACCCTCCACTCCTAGGTCACTAGTAAACTAAAATTTCATCACTACTTAGTACCCACAGAGAGGTCTTTACGTCTTGACTCGAGGCAGGCAGCTTCTACCTGAATCCACCAAACAGTCACCTGGATTCAAAGGCAGAAAGCTCTCAGTTCCTTGTCTAGCTCTCCATGCAGGTCCTGCTCCACACTGAAGTTCACAGGGTCCAGTCCATCTCAAATACTTCACAATTTCTGTTTCCTGGAATTCAAGGCTCAACCAAGCCACAAACAGACAAAGTCTTGGCATCTGGGTCATGCTTCCTCAGTCTTCTGCAGCTTGTTCAAAAAAATCAGAATCACCTTATCTGGCTAGGGGTGGGGGTGGGGGGGTGGGGCTTTCCTCTTTAGCATCCTTGGCTCCTCTTCAGAAGAAGCTCCTATACCACAAGTTCTCAGGAAATTCTGACTCAGTTCTCAAGTCTCATTTCTCTTCCCAATTCTCAGTCCAACAGTAGCATCCCAGCCTCCAGATGCTGCTGAGAGAAATTCTCTTTCTCTCCAGCAGAACAGTTTCTGCCACCAGATTCTTGTCCCAAGAAATTCTGACTGGCCCTCCCTGTGATTTTTCTTATATACACACAGCATTAGCTCCCTGTCTCAGCCAACCCCTTCCTGTTCCATCAGCAACAGGAGAGAGGAGTTCATACATTTTGTTTCCCCAACAGAGGCTTGATCAGCTACTAAGTGCTAAATACCTGCTACCTTTGCCAACCCAAAAGCATCTTCAAATTCAAGTTAATTACCATTACAATGTCTTATTGTATTTTTGTAATAATCCTTAATGTGCAGTCTGAATAGATGACATTTTTGATCTATTAGTACATAGTGCAGGCTTATACTAGTGTAACAAAATTTTATATTTCACATACATTAATATAAATAAATGAAATCACAAATCTTATTTTGTGAGAATTTCCTCCCCACCCCAACCCCCTTGATTTGAACCAAGAATGACTGGGCTCATAGTTGTGTGATTTTTTTTTTCTTTATTTGTTTTCTTATTTTTCGTTTTCCTGCCTCATTTATATGGGAACTGTCAGTACATTCTCACGGCACAGGCAATAAATGGAGCAGATATGTTCAGGAGACCATTCCTGGCATGGGTACAGTATAAAATACGGGGCAGATGGATTGTTAGTGTCATGGTCAGTATAATGTGTGGTGTAAGTCACAGAAAGAAAGAGATGTAATTATGTGGAAGCAGAGTGAGAGTGATGCAGTAGTTTTATTTGTGAATGTGTCCTGGCAAGCATCCCCAGAGCATTGCCTCTAGGGAAAAGCTTGACATGGGCAGATGAGGGAGAGTAATGATTGAAGGTGCATGAGTATAGGGTATAGACCTAAAACTAGGATTTTATGCATTAGGAAAAAAAACCACATGTCTTGCCTGGGGGCAATTATCAGGAAAAAAAAAATCCCTAATTGTGTGTGTAAATAAGAGGTGAGAAGATGGGCTGGGTAGATTGTATAGAAATGGAAATTCTTGGACAAGAAGAAGAAACTGCTTAGGGTTTGGGGAGTTGGGAGGGCAGAAAGGGAGGGGGAATGATCTCATCCTTTTGTTCTTTTTGATAGTTTCCTGGTTTTAATTATCACTATGGCTAAGTTCAAAGTCCCTTACATTTGATGCTACTGTAGGAATCCAAGTATCTTCAGTGTCCTCTAAATTAAAATAATTCTAATTTCAGTAACCTAAGCAAAAGTTCCATTTTCTCTGCCCTAGTTATAGCCCTGTGGGGCATATGCCCTTACTTTGCCTCTACCTACCAGACTGAATGTGTCCTCATCTCAAAACCTTCCCAGTGGAGTGATTCTGTTTTGTTTTTTGGTGTTTTTTTTGGTGACTGTGATGATAGAGTTGTCACCTGTGTGGGGTGTTTATATGAGAATTCTGAGCATTCTAGTTGCCTCTTTCAGCTGAGAGTGGCCAGTGGTCATGTATAAGAGCAATCAAGTCTATAACATTTTCACTTCTGTGAGGACAGTACTATGTGTAGCTGAAAACAAAAGAAAACAAATAAAAATGAACAAAATAAACAAAATTAGTTAAACTGAAAAATACATTAGAGACCATTCAGTCCACACTATTCATTTTGTCAATGATAAAACTATGGTAGGGAGGTGAAGTGATTTATCAAAAGTAATAAATACTGAAAGCAATGTTAAATGTAGAAGTCAATGTTCCTAAAACCCATCACATTATGATGTTTTTGAACTGATTGTCCAGATTGCATCCCACAAATTCTTTTGAACAATTAAAATAAAATAAACTTAAAGAAAAACACTTTATGATCCCTCATTTTTGAGGCAAAAAATGGTATGTCAGCCTATGTGATTAGTAGATTGTAAGTTCCTTTATTTGATTGTAAGCACTTTGAAGGCCCAGTCTACTTCTTGCTTCTTTTTTATCCCTCTTTGGCACAGTGCCTGGTAAAGAGGAGGTGTTAATATATGTTTATTAATTGATTTACTGATAATGTTTTCCTGTCAATCACCAAAAAGAACAAAAAATGTAGTTGTGGTGTACAACTAAAAGACCACTAACCCATGAATCAAAGGACTTCAGTTCAAGTATATACCCTGACACATTTTTTGTGCATATCCATGGGTAGCATGTGCCTTCCAAGACCCTTTTTTGTTTGTGTGTTTATTTGTTGGTGTTGTTTTAATTTGCAAAAGGAAGAAGTTTTGCAAGAAGATCTCAATGGTCCCTTCTAGCTCAAGATCTAGGATGCTGTTATCATCTTATGTACCATAGTTTTGAGAAATCTGGGGAATTTGTTCTTACCTGAAAAGGTTATATGTAGGTCACTACATTTAATGAGATAGTAATAAATAAATGCACTGAGTAAGTAGCAAATTGACATAAATTGTTTTGTTAAGTCAAATAGTTGAAGAGTTTTTACTCTGAACCAGTGGCAGAAATTAAATAAATGAGCTAAGAAATGCTCACACACCATAATAAAGATTACATGTGGAAAAAAGGACTATCTCATTAAATGTAGTGACAAGACTTTTGAGAGTCCCTTGGACAGTAAGGAAATCAAATTAGTCAATACTTAATGAAATCAATTCAGGCTATTCACTGGAAGGTCCAATGTTGAAGTTGAAGTTTAAACACTTTGGTCACATGAAAAAATTGGACTCATTGAAAAAGACCCTGATGTTAGGCAGGATTAAAGGCAAAAAGAAAAGGGGATAGTGGAGAATGCAATGGATAACATCATGGAAACAATCAAGATGAACTTGGACAGACTTTGATAGAGGAAGATGAAGAGGCAATAGTGAAAGAAAGAGAGATGGAACTTGGGAAACTTGAAGAGAACCATGGGAAAGAAATGATCCTGAAGGAAATGGAGGAGCTCACAGCAGAAAGGGCCAACATTATGAGATATCGCAAAGATGTCTGAGGATGAAAGATTCATTGCTGTTGTTGTTGATGTTGAGCCATTTAGTCATATTCAAATCTTCATAATCTTGTAGACCTTTGCACACCAGGTCTTTCTATCCTCCACTATTTCTACAAGTCTTTCCAAATTCATGTTTGTTTTTTTCCATGACATCATTCATCTCTTTTTCCCCTGGCCCCCTTTCCTTTTGTGGTCTAGCAACACTTTTAAAAAATTTCTTCTAAAACTATTTTGGAGGAGATAGAACAATGTGGATTAGACAATAATATAATCTGATGGATTCTTACGTGGTAAAATAACCAAGTTCAAAGAGTATTTGTTAATGGTTCAACATCTATCTGGTATGATCTCCCTAGTGGAATGCTCCAGGGATCTGTACTTGTCCCTATACTGTTGAACAATGTTATCAGCGACTAGGATAAAGGCCTTTGTGTTAGGCTCATAGAAAGTACAGATGACACAAAGCTCAGAGGGATAGCTAACATGGTGTGTGTAAGAGTCAAGACATAAAAGAAACTTGACAAGGTAGAACATTCAGCTGAATTTCATCAGATGAAATTTTAAAGAGATAAATATAAAATCTTGTACTTGAGAACAACAAAAACAAAAGTTTGCTTCACAAGTAGATTGAATATCAGTTCTGAAAAATATAAAGTTTTGTGAGTATTAGTGAAGTGAAAACAACGTGAAGCAGTTGTGTGAAGTGGAATTCAAGAAACCCAATGTGATAAAATGTAGCTTTTAAATATCTGGAGGTTATAGTCACTTTTGCTCTGAGCTCACCAGAAGTCATCTGCAGCACTATATTTAATTCTAGGCACCATGGTTTAAGTGGGACATTGACAAACTGTGTACCATGGAAAAAAAAAATGAATCTTAGGAAGGACATAATAGTTAGCTTCATGTATTTTAGGGGCTGTCATTCAGAGAAGAAATGAGATGTTCAGTTTTTGTTTCTTTGATTCTGAGAGGGCAGAACTCAACATCAACAACAAAGAAACAAATTTAGGCTTCATGTCAGAACAAATTTATTTAGAGTTTGAATTTTCCTAAAGCGAAATGAGTTTCCTGGGGGTGTGTCAGGTTCCTCTTCCCTTCTTCTTCAGCATCTCTAACCAGAGTCTACATGGTCACTTATAGCTTATGAGGTGATAATTTCTTTCCTGTATTATTTGGACTGGTGGATATTGAGGTCCCATCAAAACCCCATTACAGTGATTCTATCATTTATATATATTAGGCATGGTGGATCAAGTTGTAGATTTGGAATTAAGAAAATCCGAAACCTAAATCCACCTCATATCCTTGTTAAATATAACTCTGGACAGCGAGTCTCAGTTCTTCATAGAATAAAAAGGCATAATAAGGCATCACATTTACATCTAATTCCTGAGCTGGTCAAGAGGATAAAATAATATCTTTTATGTGTTTATAAACTTTAAGCATTATAACAACTATTTGTTATTGTTTCTCCGATTATACTTAGTATTATTGGTCCTTTTACTACAAATTGGCAAGCAAACACTTTCAACCCTGTCTATTTAACCTAAGGCAGACCTACAATTCCTACTATTTTCCAGGAATCTTTACTTTTAATATGAATCAAAAAGGCTAAGGTTCATGTGCATTAGGTGAAATTTACCACCTTTCTTGGCGATGTCTTCATCCATTTGACTCCCTTGTTTCAGCTCTTGGTGTTACTGTTTGCTCAGCATCTCAGAGTCAAAACCCCAGGGCCATTCTTGTATCCTTTGTCTTCATTACCTACCTTACATCTAATTAATCCTCACATTCTCCTATTGTGGCTTTCCCGTCCTCAGACCCATTACCTTCTCTCCATCCTAGCCAAAGCCGAATTACATGGCTCACAGTCTCTCAGTATGTCTTCTGGTTTCTTGTTTGCATGCTTTTATTTAGGCTATTTTCTCTGGCTGGAATGTTTGCCAATGACCTCCTAAATGCAACTGAGTCACTGTTTTTTTCTTTCAATTCCCAGCTAAAAAGTGGGAATTTTATAAAACACTTCACGAAGCGATTTCAAATGCCTTTCATTCCTACTCAACCCAGGAAGAAGTAATAAGAGATAATTATGATGAAGGGGTGTCAGTCAATCCACCATGTAATGTTTAAGCACCAGGGATTCAGAGGAAAAAATAAAACAGTCTTTGACCTTAAGAAAATTACAGTTTAGTAGTGAAGCAAAATTTATATATCAATACTTAATTATATTGAAAATTAAAATATAATCGTATATAAGTTTTTTAGTAGTAATCAATTTTTCCCCAAAACTATAATTTCACTATCATATAGAATGTCCATTTGAGGCCAAGCACATCTGTCCTACTGGATTATTCAACTGCATAAAGGTTGCACTGGCCTTGTATATCACTCTAGATATTCCTACCAGTACCAGCTAGCATCTCTGACATATGGGACAAGCATCATAAAATGTTCCTGAGACAGGTATCAGCAAAGATACCCTTAAAACAAATTTTAAAGACAGTTGTCACTGAGCAAGACAGGGAAAAAAGACCATCTGTTGCCTTCCTATTTAACTAATTCTTCTTGCTAATTAGGTGACAAACTTACTTGATTCTAGAATAACTAGGAGTCTTTCCAGTTTCCTTTAAAGTTTGATGATAAGTGGGGCCCAGGCCTCAGTGATCTTGGGTAGCTGTCTACAATGGCTCTTGTCCTTCTTCCTTTGGAGGTGAGATCTACATCATTCATCACATAAGTGTCAGAATTCCTGGGATAGAAACTCTTCAGCAACGCAGATCAGTAAGTGCCCAGTAACATCATCTTAGAGTTTCTTGGGTAACCAAAACATAATGTGACTCATACCATATCCCATGGTCAGTATGTGTTAAAATTGAGATTTGAACCCAGGTCTTCCTGTCTCTGTGAAAAACTCCCTCCTCACTACATCATACCAATATTATATATTGTATTGTGAGGGTCCTAGTACATAATGAATTAAAACACAGTGTCATATTTAATGTGTTCTTGTGTTATATCAAAATATTATACACAATATAGTTAGATTATATAATTATATGTCATATTGTATCAAATAGCTCTATATGGGATGTTTTCTTTAAGGAAATCTATCCTCACAAAAATATGTGATTAGAGAAAGGCCAAGAAAAAGTTATAAAATTTAGTTAGTTGGAAAATTAATTGAATATATGCTGAATATCATGGAGAACTGAAACATACATCCCTTAGAGAAGATGTGATTAATTTTACAACAAATGAGGAGGTTGAATTTAAACAATATGTAATAATTTTCTGGGGCAATATAATAAATTTTCTCATTATATTGCAGGTGTGACTACACCTTCTCTCAATGATTTTTTTTTTTAAACAGTGACTTCAGAGACTACTCTCTGGAAGTAACTGACTTGATTATCCCACATCAAGTTTCAAAGAAATTTGGGTTGTAAAAACATCCATAACATGACTATTCAATTAGAATAGAATAGTAAAGGATATCAGCAGCAGCATGTTGCCCTAGAAAACACAATCTCATATAATGGAAGAACAGTAGCAGAAGTAGAAAGGGGTCTTGACAGGGATGGGTGATCAAGTCAGTTGGTGATCCAGTCACCAAGGCACAGGACCGTTTTGCTACAATGTCTCCCCTGAACTTAGGTGAAGACGTTCAAGTATGCCTTTGGACCCACTGAACCCCAAGGCAAAGACAGTCACATCCATCTTCCTAATGGGGAGGAAAATATCTAACCATGCTTTGCTGCCTTTTTCTTATCATCCTCCTAGCCTCAGCTTGATTGAGTCAGCAGTTTTTTCAGGTTCTGTCAAAATCAATGAAGTATTATATAGTCGTCCTTGTCATTAGGGTCTCTGGAAAAAGGAGCAAATAAAAGAATCTCCAATTTGATAAATGATGACAAAGAAAACACTTTGTCTTGTGTCCAGACTGGAAATTTGTTAAATGGCCAAAGTAACATATTCCTCCCAAAGGCTCAAGTCCATGTAGGCAGAATAGATAAATCAGACAGTCCATGTAATTTGGTTCACATGAAAAATGTCATTTTTTACTGAATTGAATTCAACAAAATGTGTCAAAAATAGTAAAGAACTCTTTTGAGGCCTGCAATTATAATGAATGCTCTTTAAATGCTTTACATCAACATCCCACATCAAAAGTTATCGCAGTTTAAATAAAAGTTGATAGTGGGTTACAACTAGAGATAAACCTTTGGAGGTAAATATCATAGGCAGTATTATCCTCATTTTATAGATAAGGTACAGAAAAGCTTCCATTTTTTTAAGGTAGAGTTCAAAGCTGATGCTAGGTTCAGTGCTCTTGCTCCCAATATGTCCTACTGCACCTCTGTACTGGGGATCCAAATTCTTCAGACAGTCCGTGGTGTCTGTTTTAATCTGCTTTCACCCACATGCAGATGGTTAGTACAGAAATGGTTTGTTTGCAGGTTGGCATGTTTAGAATCATAGAGAGATGACAGGAATCAACTTGGTCTATGATACAACCTTATCATTGTTAGCTAGTTTCCTTACTGAGACTTGCTTGCATTACTTAAATCATTGTACTGAACTAGAGAGTAATTATACAATATTTAAGTGTCTAATATTTCTACACAAAACTGTATTTTTCTTGAGGGGAACATCTTGGTCCAATGACTCTTCATTTTTTCACTCTCACCCTAAATATCATTAGGTCAGTTATATACAACAATGTCAAAAATATGAATTTATTTGGCATGGGAATTTCCTGACTCCTGGAAGATTGCAATCTATACATTTCAATCTTTTACATTGAAATAGATTGTAACGCGTATATTAATTTGTTGAAGGATAGGATCACAGGCCTAGAGTAGAAAGAAACTCTATATGGTACAACTTTCTCAATTTACAGATGAATAAACTGGGCCACAGAAGATAAAACATTGAGGCTAAAAGAAACTAGACTGGTCTGTTGTCATTCAACAAATCAATGACAAAAGCCAAATTTCTGAGCCAAATCTTCTCAACTCAAAATCTGGCTCCATCCATTCTGTGCATTATGCCATACATTCTCCAGACACTTTAGATGGTAGACACTGCATTTAAAAAAAAAAAGGTATTTAATTATGGTAACTCACTACTTCCAAGCAGTAGAAAAACATTTTTATTACGTGTATGTGTAAATGGGAATGCCCATTTTATCCAAAGATAGACTTCAATTACTATTTAATTTCTCTATTCAACTCAGATTGTTTCTAACATATTGCTCTGATGTTTCATTGTGGAATGAGAATGATATTGAGTTGTTTATTTTGATTCTATGAAAGAGAAAGTAAATCCTACTAAGCTGGAATATCTGCAGATATGTCAAATCTCAATCCTCAAAAATACCTCACTTGGTCCTTCTGTCCTCATTAGTTATCTTCCCAATATATCTCCTTCCTTTCATGCTTTCATGGCTGACCTCATCTATAGAACTGGCTACAGTTGCTGCCTTCACTTCCTTTCCTTTCATTCTTTTCTAAACTCTGCATAAGTATGGTTTCTGCCCTTTCCATTAAAAAAACAACCTGCTATTTCCAAAGTAACTAATTAGCTCTTAACTGCTAAATTTAATGACCTTTTCTAAATTCTCTTCCTGTTTGATTTCTCTGCAGCCTTTTATTCAACCCATCCTCTTGTCTTTAATATTCTATTCTAAGTTTTTTGGGATGCTGTTCTTTCTTGGTTCCTCACCACTCTAACTGATTCCTCTTTTTCAGTCTCATTTGATGAATTCTCATGCAAGTTGAGCCCATTAAAGGTCAGTGCTCCCCAAAGCTTTTTTCTGTATCCTTTTTTTTTGATAGTTACACTGACTCAGTGACCCATTGTTCCCAGCCCTTCTTGTCAATCATGTTTGAGGGTGACTGTGTTGGGAAAGATGACACCGATTTTACAGCTTTCTGAATTACCTAATCTTTGTCACATACCCCGATCTGAAAATTGTCATGTACTTGCTACATTAAGGAAGAATGGAAAGGCAAGGGCCTAACCTCTTTTGCTGATATTGACCTAAGTGAATTGTCTTCTCATTATGAAAGTTATAAATCAAAGCTGGCTCCACCTTGAAGCCATTGCTGATCTCCAGTGATCACCTAATTACTATCTTGACATATTTATAATAAACTCCTTTGATGCTCTTTGTCCTGACTTTACCTCATTAATCAGAGTAAAAGTGTATGCTAAGATGTTCCCTTTCAACACTCTTCTCTACCTCCCTTTTGTCATTTCAGTTGGTGGTTTCATTAGGTTCTATGAATTCAGTGATCACAGTTTTTAGATCTATTTATACAGCCTAACCTTTCTCTAGGTTTCCAGTCTCACACATACAACAGACTTTTGTACATCTACAATTAGATGTCCCATATACACCTTAACCTTAACATGTCCAAAACTGAACTCATAATCTTTACCTTCACAGTCTAGTCTTTCTGACTTCCTTGTTAATGGCATCACCATGCTCAGTCGTTCCAGCTCATAACATAGATGTTGCCCATTACGCGTAACCCTCTCATCCTGTGGTCACTATATGTGTTGTCAATATATACTGAGTTTATTTTTGTAATATCTCCTTTTCTCTTCTGATATTGCTGACCAGATGGAACCAACCTATATCACCCTTTTTTAAGCCTTCATCACCTCACATCTCAATTATTTAATATGTTCTAGTTGGTCTCCCTTCCTCAAATCTCTCTTCAATACAATGCATCCTCTACTCAGCTGTCAAATTAATCTTTACAAAGCATGCATCTCATCACACCTACCTACAGTGGATAGAATGCTGGATCTGTAGTCAGAAAGACCTAACTTCAAATTTGGCCTCAGACACTAACTCTGTGTGACCCTGGAAATGTCATATAAGTCTGTTTGACTCAGTTTACTCATCTGTAAAATGAACAGGAGAAGAAAATGGCACACCACTCCATTATCTTTGTCAAGAAAACCTTAAATGGGGTCGCAGAGAATTGGACATGACTGAAATGACTGAACAACAATTTGATTAACTCTAATTTTATCTCTAGCATCAAATATAAAATTTTTGGCTTTCAACTATGTCTATCATCTGCCCCCCCCCTCATAAATTATCAGATTTCTTATATCTTATTATGTTCCATACGCTTTGTAATTCAATGACATTGGTCTTTCTATTCCTCACAAAATACTCATCTCCAGACTTTTCACCCATCCCTGGAATTCTTTCAGTCTTCAGTTCTGCCTCCTGGTTTCATTGACTCCTTCAGATTTTTAGTGAAAATATTAGAATATGTTTCTAGAATATGCTCTTCCTATTGGTTCCCCTTTTATGTTAATGCCTTCCTCTACAGTTATCTCTAATTTATTAGATGTCTCTGGATATAGTTGTTTGCATGTTGTCTCCACCATTAGACTGTGAGTTCATTAAGAGAAGATCATGTTTGTGTCTTGAATTCTATCCATGTTACATAACATTATGCCTGGCACATAGTAGTCCCTTAAATCAATGCTTATTTAATTAATGCAATGTCAAGGAATTCCTTCAGATAGTGGGCATACAAAAATACTGAATGTGTCTTCCTAGAAAGCTGTGATTCAAGACATGTCACACACACACACACACACACATACATACACACACACACACACTTTTTTTGAGACAGGAGTGACAGAAACTCATGAAATTTGCTTTCTGAAAAATAATGACCTTCTAATCTGCGTGACAAATAGAATACTGACACCAGGCCCTGTAAATAGCAAAAATCTTGGGTAAGCTCAGAAGGTATGAAAATGTTCAAAGCATGGTGAATTTGTTTAATTTTTTAATCACCAAATGAACTGGTTTCATTATATTTTACAGATTCTCTCTCTCTTTTTAAATTTTCTTATCAAAGGAAATGACTGGAAAGGAATTTCACAATTTTTCAGGACTATTAACCTATAAGGTGGAAGATAAATGTCTTAATAGATATAGTGTTTTACTTTAAACATAGCCTATGTTCAAATCCAGTCTCACATACATACTAGGCAGGTGCAACTAGACATGTCATTTGTTATCTGAAACTCTTAGTTTTCTAAAGTAAAAATAATAATCACATTTAATTCCCAGGGCTGTTTTAAGGATCAAATAAGATAACATATGTAAAGTGCTTTATAAATATTAAAGCACTATTTAAATTTTATTTTTACTATAATGATTACTATATTTTATAATAATAATTGTATTATTATTATTGTTGTTATATTATTATAATTATTATATAATTTACAATTATATGACAGTAGAGAATTGCTTGTTTAAATCACAGGGGAAATGCTTATAGAAATGCAATTCTTGAGGAAGCACATATTAAAAAATAATTATTTAAAATTTAAATAACAAATAATTAGAACTCCAGTTCATGAAAGGAAGATTCCTCTTAAATCCATGATGGGATTCCATTAAGTTTCCTCCAGTAAAGATGCCAATAAAGAAAATGTTATGAAGTTATTTCAGATCTGGTAACAGGGGGTAAGGGGGAAGTCACACTGCTTTTAGAGCAATCTGCTTTAGGAAAATTAATACTTATCTGTTGGAGCTTTATATCATGTCCTGTGGTGAAAACCTTTTCTTGGAATAAGCCTCATGGAAATAAATGTGTCAAGAAGGAATGAGAATGCATTTCAAGCAGGGGGAAAGGAAAGAAGAATTAGAGATACACAGACACTACAGGAACCCAAACTGCTTGATATTTCTCATCATATTAAATTCTATTTTCATCCTATATCAATCACCACTTATGACTAATAGAGTGTGGTGGAATAAACATCAGATCTAGAATCCAGAAAGCCAGGGTTCAAATTGGGATTTTGCTACTTAATACGTATTTTATTTTGGGAAAACTATGCTTTCTGTGTCTTTGTTTCCTGATTTATAGGATGAGGAGATTGGATTAGATTATCAATCTTGAAGTTTTCTTCCAAATTTACAGCCTTTAAATCTAAGAGGTTTCTTTTTCTTTCCATTTAGTTATAAACTTTCTCTTGTCTAGGTTACCAAGATCTATTATTTGTCACAACAAAAGGCCCATTGTTATCCATGTTGACCTTTCCACAATACCCAACACCTTTGACTATATCCTTTTTCAAGTATAAGTCCTGTTCTAAATTTCAATAGTATGGAACTCTTTCCTTATAGGTGAAGATGAAGGCCCCAAACTACATTGGGGCAGGGAAGAGTTGGCTAGAGGTGCTAGAGCTTCAGTCTTTACCAGTCCCTTTTGGAACTCTCCAAAGGTCAGTGACTCCAAGAAGCTTTCAAGCAAGAATCTACTTTCAGGACTGGAAAAGCTTTGAGGTCTTCAACTTTATGAAAGAAGACAAAAGAGACAAACCCCACTTAAGGCTGATGAAGGGGAAAAAGCTCTGAAAAGACATGAGAGGAACTAGCAGTCCTCCTATTCCCAGTGTGCAGTTTTCCCTTGGATAAAGTTCTTTTGATTGAGCTCAATTATCTTGTTCCCAAGGAGAGAGTTCAATAATTCTATATTATCTGATATTGACTTATGGATAAGAGATTATTTTTGCTATGATTTTGTAAAAAAAAAAAGAGTTCCTTTGCTATTTGCTATCTATATTCACTGTGAAGTTTGTGTAAGTCAGGGAAACGGTCAGGCCTTAGATATGGAGCTAGGGAGCTCCTTGCTCCTCAAAACAACCAAGATCGAAAGTTAGATGGAACCTGATTGTCTCCCTTAGGTGAACAATATTTAAGACAGTAGCTAGAAATATTTCTGATCTGTTATTTCTTCTCTCCAAGGAAAACAGAGCAGAGATCTCTGGCCCCAACCTACTATTTCTCCACCTAGCAGGAATGAAAGTCTCTCTTCTAGAAAGGTGAGAGTAGAAGAGGCTAGAGATATGTGTTGTGCCTCACTTTGAATCATACTCTACAACAGCTCCCTTTCCTGACCTGTGGAATCCTCACTGTACTTGTGTGGCCCAACACACTTGGCTTACACTGGATATTCCCTTCTCCCTTGCTTTTCTTTGCATTCTTTTCAACTAATTCCCCTACGAATTCAGTTATTTTTTGAAATCAATAATTGTTTTAAAGACATGACTGTAGGCATTAGAAATGCCAAGTCAAAAAGAAATAGCGCTTTTCCTCAAGCAGCCCGTATTTCTTGTCCCGTGTGTCATATTGACACACTACAACTTACGCATTTCTTTTCCCATTATGTTACTTATTTTCTAGGCTGTGGTGTTTTTTTGCCCACCAACACCTGCAATAAAAACTTTTCTATATGGAGCAACAGTTGCTCTTTCATGCGCCTTTTGGCGATAATCTCAAGTGACTTTCCAAAAGAATCGATCCATTCCCCCAACAATATCAATAGGCCTATCTTCTCAAAGCCCCTCAACATTTACCACTTCATTGTTATTGCTGGTTTGTTTTGGTTATTTTGCCAGGCTAATGGGTATGAAGTAGAATTTTAATTTAATCTAATTTGCATTTATCTTTCTCATTTAGCTGATTTTTTCTTTTCTCAATAGGATAAAAAGAGAGAAAGAGAATGATAAACAGGGGAATATGGGATGGCAGGAAATACAGAGTAATCACAACCATAAAAAATGCAGTGAGTTTCTCTGACTAAAGAGTTAATTTCTCAGATATGTACTGAATTGAGTGAAATTTATAAAAATTAGAGCCATTCTCCAATTGATCAATGATCAAAGGATATGAACAGGTAGTTTTCAGACAAAGTGATCAAAAATGTCTATAGTCATACGAAAAATTGTCTAAATCACTACTGATTAGATAAATGCAAATGAAGACAACTCTGAAGTATCACCCCTACCTATTATATGGGCTAATATGACAGAAAAGGAAAATGACAAATGTTGGAAGGGATGTGGGGAAATTGGGATCCTAATGTACTGTTGGTGGAGTTGTGAACTGATCCAGACATTCTGGAGAGCAATTTGAAACTATATGCAAAGGGGTATAAAACTATGCATTCCTTTTGACCCAGTGATATTATTACTGAGTCTGTATCCCAAAGACATTTTTAAAAAGAAGAAAAGGAAAAAGGACTTATGTGTACAAAAGTATGTATAGCAGTTCTTTAGTAGTGGCAAAGAATTGGAAATTAATATGATGCCCATCAACTGGGGAATGGATGCACAATTTATCCTATATGTTTGTGAAATTGTACTCTAGGAAATGATCGTCAAGATATTCTCAGAAAAAAACTAGAAAGCCTACATGAAATGACTCACAATGAAATTAGCACAACAAGGAGAACATTATATACAATAGCAGCTATAATGTACATTGATCAGCTGTAAATGAGTTAGCTATTGCCAGCAATATGGTGATCTGAGACAATTCCAAAGGACTCCTGATGAAAAAATACTATCCATCTCCAGTGAAAGAACTGATGAAACATAAATGCAGATTAAAGTATATTTGTTTTAACACTCTTTTTCTTTTTTTGACTTTTCCATAGCAAAACTAATATGGAAATATGTTTTACTTGTCTTCAAATGTAAAACTTGTAATAAATTTCTTGCCTTCTTAATGAGGCAGGGAGAGAAGAGAGGGGGAGAGTTTAGAGTTCAAATTTTTTATATGTTAAATCTGTTTTTACAAATCATAGGATTTTTTTCATTTTAATTTTTTAAATTTTGTTAAATTTTTTAAAATGTTAAATTCGTTTTTACATGTAATAGGAAAATATATTAAGTAAATATCTTAAATGTTTTCTTCTCCTCCTTCCCCTTCCCCTCTTTTCTCTTTCCCCTCCCCTCCTCTCTCTTTGTTCTTCCTCCTCACCTTCTCCTTTTCTCAATGTGATTTCCAAGGTAAGGACAGTGTCATCTAAAAATAATGTCTTGCTCCTGAAAGTTCTATAGAATGTTTTCTTTATTTCAGTCTTCTGTCATGTTTACATACTTATTTGTGTATATACCTACATTGCCTCCAGCACCACAATTAGATAATAAAATCCTGGGGATCAAAGATTGAGGTTATGATTAGGGCTTTTTGCCATAGTGCTTCATACTGTGCCTTGCTTGGAGTAGGTAATCAACAGATCTCTGTTGAAATGAGTTTCCAAAGATTTTAAAAGTGAAAATAACCTGAAAAAAATACTGAACAGTTTAGCTCTTTCTCCTTGGACTGTATTAATAGTTAATAAATCTTCTGTTCTCTTACAGATCTTGTGGATCAATTTTTAAAATATGTTTTCCTTTGATCAGTATCATGGCACTTTTACCATAGTGTTTGTTTTATCATTTCTCCTCTCAGGCAAATGAAAACCTCTTTCCATTGCACTCTGATATTTCATGGACCAGTAATACCTCATTCAACATTAATCTGCTGTGTGTTATTTTAGAAAGGTAGTTGATAGATTCAGACTTCATAAACTTCATAGTTCATATTCTAAGGCAAAAAGAGATCAGAGACAGTTTAAACTACTGAACAAGAAACTCTTTATTTTGTGTTGTATTGAGGTAAATACACACAAACACATTCATGTAGACCATGTGTTGGCCAGGAAGAAATCTCAGGTTTAATGATGAAACATACAAATATACATGCATACAAACAAATATGCATACATGCATACATACATACATACACACACATACATACATACATACACATACATACATACATACATCTATTAAAGCTTTGATTATTTTGATAACTTGAGGAATGGTTCACTGTTATAATGATATTTCCAGGAATGTTTGAAACTCTAGAGTATTTGCTGATTTTACTTCTGAAACCTAACTCAAAGTATTTAATGCAGATAATGCTGAATAGAATAAAAAGGGAGAAAATAAAATTTGTAAGTACGAAAGTCTTTATTTTGTTTGAACTTGACTGGACCATAACAACTTTGGGTTGGCCATATGTGGCCTCAAGACCACAGGTTTACCCTTTTGACCATAACCTATGATCATGTATTTTAAATAAAGACCTTTTATTTCATAATGTATTCTTACAGTAGTGGTAATCAGTTAGGGGGCTAAGAGCCTTACTTTCTTGTAGCTCCTCAGGATCTCCTTCATGCTTTGTTATTCACAGCAAACTGTTTTGTCTATGGATTCTGGGAATACTATCTCTCTCAAGTAGCCTGCAGCAACTTTCTAAATGAAATATCTTTAACTTTTGGAATAGAAGCATATGATATTATTTAGATTTGGTTATTTATGTGATTTTCTCAACAACCTATTTAAAGAGACCAGGGATTTTTTTCTATCTAACTGACTCATGTTAACATAATTTCTAAGTTGTAAATGAAGTGTTTTAAATTGATTTAACCAGCACGATAGTATACAAACATTTACGCCACACATTTAACAAACATAAAGCCAAACAATTCATTTTTGAATTTCCTTCAACATATCTATTCTTTTCCAATTTTTTGTTCCATGTTTCTGTCATTTTGGGGACATATTTCTCCTTGTTACGTCATTTTCTTCAGGTTTGCTGCAATCATAATTGCTGCTACAATTCCCTGCCTCTCCCCAACCATGTTACTTGGAACCCAGACTTTGAAGGCTAGCAACCATACCCTTGAAATATCACCCTTCTCATTTGGCAAACTGACAAATGATCACAGGTCATTGAGCTTTATTAGACTTCAAGACCAAGAAATATTCGTTGGACTTTCTTGGCAGCATTAGTCTCCTGTCATGACTACATGTTATGTTAGCCCTTAAAAAATACTGGTTATTCAATGTTTCTATCCAAGAGTCATTTTACTATAGTATAATTTATAGTTGCATATTTATTGATACTTATATACATTGTATCCATATCAAAATAACACATTAATGTAATATTTGATAGTTACAAAAAACTAACATAAATTATAACTGTGAGGTCAATGTTAGAAATTGAAGAATGAACAAGATATTACTGACATTCAAAAAATATGAAATAAACACTTAAATTATTGCCTCAAGGTTTCCTTAGTAAGTTTTGAAGCTAAAGCTCAAACACACCAAAAGTCAACTGCATTGTTGTTTTTGCTATGAGACCCTTCTTCCTATAAATGAAAAATAACAGAGGAAAACTCTTTGCGAAATAATGGGTCAATGACAACTATGGCATCAAATGAGCAATTTACACAGTAAGAATCTTTATTGTAGTTAAGGATTATTGTATAGTTACAGGCATAACTAGTACAACATCAGTTTTGCTCTATATTAAAAAAATTGGATTTCAGGATATATTGAGTTGTTTTAGGTGCAATTATTACAAGTTATAAACCTGAATGTCATCATAGCCCATTAATTTAAAAAGTCTCAGTTGCTTAAGACTTTCTGCATGGAATAATGGAAAGTAAAGCAAAAAAAAAAATACAGGCATTTGTTAAGTACCAACTGCATTCCATGTTCTGTGCTAAATCTGGGAATACAAAGGGAGACAAAAACAATTTCTGCTGTCAAGGATCTCACAATCTAATTGTTGACTCAACATACAAGTAAATTTGTACCAAAAAAAAAAAACAACTGTAGGCAGGCTTAATTGGAGATAACTGCAGGTGGAAGGAAATACTTTTGAAGTGGGCCTAAAATGGATTCTTACATAAAGTGGGGTTTTATCTGGGATATAAAGAAAAATAGGGAACACAGTAGGTAGAGATGAAAAGGGAGAGAATTCCAACCAAGGGTGACAACCAGTGAACATGCATGTAGTCAGAAAAAAAGATTGTGGGAGAAAAAAATAACAAGGCCCATAACCCTTGATTATAAAGTATATAGAAGTAAGGTGTGAGCGGGCAAGCTAGATGGTTCAGTGGTCTGATGTCAGGAAGACTCACCTTCCTGAGTTCAAATCTGGATTCATATATTTACTAACTATATGACCCTGGGCAAGTCACTTGACCCTGTAACTCTGTTTTCCTCAGTTCCCTCTGTAAAATGAGCTGGAGAAGGAAATGTCAAGCCACTCTAGTATTTTTGTGAAGAAAATCTCAGATGAGGTCACAAAGAATTGGACATGACTAAAAACAACTGAACAAAGGTGTAAGAGTATCGGAAAGGAAGAAGAAGGCCAGGTTGTGAAAGCCTTTAAAAGACAAATGGATTTTACATTTGAGCTTGCCTTGGAGTTTATTGAATTGGGTTGGGGGGATCAGGGTGTGTGCAACATGGTTAGATTTTCACCTTAGCAATAGCACTGAAGAGATCTCATAATCTGATGATTCATATTTACAGAGATAGACAGTGGTCCGGAATGGAAATGAGCTTATATTTCTTCTGTTAACACTGCTTGATGGAAAGGAAGATGATTGATATTCACAAATGACCAAAAGAAATTTGGGAAGAGGAACAATGGCAAATTTGAAGTGAATAATTTACACACACTTAATCAAGTACAGTTATCTTAACACAGAAGTTGTGTGATGTGATTTACATTGCCCAGGACGCTGCATGGTGGGATGCATAGAAGGTCAAGCATTCTTCATTCCTCATCAAGCCTGTGTATCAGGCTTTTTTGTTATGACCCCAGAAATATATTCATCCTGAAGATCACTCAAACCCTTGAATTTAATTCTTGGGAGATCTCTTGCCCCAACGGCGACCTCTCTCTAACTGAATGGCTCTTCCCAGAACAAGCATTTATTAAGCACTTACAATACACTTGCATACTAAGTGATGGAAATACTGAGAAACAGAAAAAAGAAGTATTCCCTGTTCTCAGAGTTTACAGTATGATAGATGGAATGCAATATATGAAAGGAGGTAATAATGTGGAAATTGGTGCATTTGTGTGTGCATGCATGTACATGTACACACATATGTGTCATTGAAGGAAGAAATTACCTACATAGTTGCATGATGGGAAAAGTTATTCAAAAAATAAGGAGTAAAACCCAGAGAAGAATGAAGGAGTAACTAATTCTAGTCTGTACCTTGCATTCCTCTTGGCAAATCAGGGGAAAGGGCTGCAAAAGCAAAGGAACCTTCTAAATTGAGAAGTCTGCAGTGGGTATGGGGATGCGGATTGAGTAGTTAATTTGATTTACCCAGAGTCAAAAAATAGTAGAAGAGACAGGACTTGAATTTAGGGCTTCTAGACTCCAAAGATGACCCTCTCTTTCAGGTTCCTTCTTCTAGTTGCCTATTTGAATCTTAAACAGAGTGTCCAATAGACATCTTAAAAACAATCTAAAAGCAATGTGTTTCATCTGTTATTATTTCTATGGTTGGATGCAGTTTTCTGGGTACAAGAATAGATTTCTAGCTATCCCTCTTACTTCCTCCTGCCAAGACTGAATAGGTACCCTCCTTTCCTGATTCATGGAGAATTCATTTCTCACAGAGAAAATTAATGAGTTCTTAGGACTCATCTCTTCTGTTTTCCTTTGGATGCCTCTATAGAAAGCTCTCTCAGTCCAGCATGAGGACATATGTTTGATATCAATATGCAGGATTACCACTGTGAAGACTCATTTGTATCAGAAACCAAGGAATTTGGACAACTGCACAATCTAGGCTGTTCTGGGCATTGGATTGCTCATTTAGGTTGCCATTAAAGTTGCCTACTATTGCCTGTAGTCCCTGGATCACCTGTACTCTCTTGGCTCATTGTTTGACTATTAGGATATTTGGGAAATAATATATTTACTTATCTTTTTTTTTTCTTACTTGCTGAGGCTGATCAAACATAAGGCCCACATCTCTTCTCACCTTGTTTATTTCAAGAGACTGAGACTTGGACTTCGTGCCATAATTCTGTTTCCATTCCAACCCATCCTCACTGTACTCATAAAGTGATTTTTTTAAATGGAGATTTGCCAATTTTATACCAATAAACCCAATGCCTCTTAATTTTGAGTAGTAAATATAAATTCCTTTATTTGACTTTTAAAATCCTTCAAGAACTTTCTTACCATTTATTCTTCCCTTTCTGCTATCTGTGATTCACCCAAATTGGCCTTCTCTCATGTTCTTCACATAAAGTCTTCCATAGTTTATCATCAATTTTAATCTAATGTCAACAATTTACCGTCCATGTATGACCTATATCAGATTGCGTACTATCTCAGTGAGGAAGGAAAGGAAGGAGGAAGAGATAGAATGTGGAACTCACAACTTTAACAAATCAAATAATAAAAATTGTTTTTCCATGTCATTGGGGGAAAGCAAAATGTTATTAAAAATCAAAATAAATAAATGAAACACCTACATTAAAAACCTAATGTTCAGAACTATACTGGCTATCACTTATGCTTGAATTGCACCATCTCCTATCCTGTATGTTGTAGAAACTCTTACATGCTCCAAAATTAAGTTCAAGCATTATTTTTTCACATAAAATCTTTGCTGGATCCCTGTGCTCCCTCCTCATAAACTACCCAGGATGTAGTTTACATTTCTTCTGTATAAGCTTAGGTATGTACATATTTCCTTCAATAGGTAAAAGATTCTTGAAAATCAGACTTGTCTTTTTTTCATTTAATAAAAGTCTCATTCATTTTTCAGTGTCTGGCAAGTCAAATAAGCAGGCATTTTAATGCACCTACTATGTGCCAGGCATCATGCATAGCATTAAAGTTTTGAAGAAAGGACGAAAGAGACCTGCCTTCAGGGATCTTAACTATTTAAGGAGGTAGACAATATACAAATCATGGCATATGTAAAAGACACATATGGGATATGTAGGGTGCCTTTATCTCCTTGTTATTCTGCTACGTGTTTTTCCATTCTCCCTCTAGATCCTGAAAGGGAATGCGAAAAAAATTTATCCCTTGGTCTGCTTAGATGGGATTGTAGGGGCATAGACCAAC
Source organism: Pseudochirops cupreus (assembly GCA_028627135.1). Classification (NCBI taxonomy): domain Eukaryota; kingdom Metazoa; phylum Chordata; class Mammalia; order Diprotodontia; family Pseudocheiridae; genus Pseudochirops; species Pseudochirops cupreus. Next base: position 564,864,860 of record CM053582.1, on the reverse strand, counting down.
AATTCGAAGGGATTTCAATGGCCATATAATCTCACCCCTCCATATTATAGGAACCTGATATATGCATTAAAAGTCAAATGGATTCTGACATATCTCAGGGAAAAGGACAGTTCATAACATCATGGATTCTGTGCCAGAAAGGGTCTTGGACCATCTAGCTCAATGGTTCTCAACCTTCCTAATGCTGTAACCCTTTAATACAGTTCCTCATATTGTGGTGACCCCCAACCATAAAATTATTTTCATCGCTACTTCATAACAGTAATTTTGCAACTGTTTTGAATTGTAATGTAAATATCTGATATGCAGGATGTTTTTAAATTAAACATAACCCATAGGTTGAGAACCACTAAAAGCTGAACTTTCTCAATTAGCAAATAGAAAAAAAAAAGGATTCAACATGATTAAGGTGATATCCTCATAGGAGCATAAGTTTTGAGTTGGAAGACTTAGAACTGGAATGGTTAGACATTGGAGGTGCTTTCTAGTCCCTTAGTTTATAAAACTCAGATGAACTGAGAATCCAGGGTAAAGGACTACAGGGACAAAGACATCTTCTAAGCGGAGAAGTCTATGGGACAGGAAGATACCATACAAGTGTGTACAATACCTATAGTGATAGCTATGGGATGACCTAGGACTGGACCTGCTGAATGTCATGTCCAAGGCCACAGAGAGTAAGTACAAGCAATTGGATTTATAACTAAATTCTTTGTTCCCCACTCAACATCACCTTTCCATTTAAGTCTAGCCTTAGGCTTGTCAGTTTCCATCTGTCCTTTGAGAAGGTAAATTCTAGAATTCAGTTTCTTTTGTGATTTGACAATATCTGAACATCCTACTATTTAGAAGTGGAAGAGGTAAAAACCCTCATTGCTATGTAACCTTCCACTGGACAAATTGCAGGCAATCATTGTATGCTAAATAGAGGGCAAGCATCTAATGTGAGGCAATGTAGTACAGTGGTAGGCCAGCGAAGGGATTTAGAGTCAGAGAATGTTGAATCAAACCCCCAGCTGATGCTAACTACCTGAGTCCTTGGATAAGTGCATTTACCTTTGTGAGTTTTAGGTTCTCCTGCCAAATTAAAGGGTTGGACTTGCTGGTCTCTAAATTATTTTCTGTAGCTAAAATGATGACCTTCTGATCCATCTTTGTATTTTCCATTGGTCGATTTCATTTTTATGTGATAACAAGCACAAAGCAAACCCAGGAAATTGGTGATTCTTTCAAAATTAAACTCTGAAGAAAATGATTGTGTGTGTGTGTGTGTGTGTGTGTGTGTGTGTGTGTGTGTGTGTGTGTGTTGGTCTTGAGTTATTGAAACTAATCCACCAAATATGGGAGGCAGGAATTTCCTTTGCTCTATTATATCTGAGAAATCACTGACAACATTCATTTTCATTTTTCTAACTTATAAATTAAGCTTTTCAAGATTATTGCATTTTAATTAAAATGCATGATGAATTGATAAGCTCTAATGTAAATTTTAACATTCCTTAGCTGCTAAGTATATTTTTTCTCTTATGAATTGAAAGTCATAATTCTCCTTTTCCCTAAAAGTGAAGCTTGTGAATACTTATGGTAAACCAGAGCATATCCAAAAGGCATGGTCATAATAAAAGGGGGTTCTATTGCATACACTGCATTCTGTGGCCCTAAAAAATGGAGGCAAGGGAAGATTTTAATTCAGTAGTTCATATTTCCATACTTTCTAAGAATACACAACCATTTATAGGAGCAATATTTAATGAAGTAAAAAATTCTGCATTTGGAATCAGGAAAATTCTCATTCAAATCCCATTTCTTACTGTTAGTACTCATGTGACCACAATAATTCACACAGATTTCTAAGCATCAGTTCTTTATCTGCAAAATACAGGTAATAATACTCTATAGTACCTAACTCATACATTATCATAATACTCAAATAAGAAAATATATGTAGTATACTTTGCAGATCTTGAAGTATTATATACATTACTACCTCTATCCGTATAACAAAATCTTTTTCATTGTAAAGGACCATCTAAGCTTACCTACTGCTCTGATACACATGTTTCAGGTAAGTTTGGAGAATCTCTGCTTTAGCCAAACTTCATTTCTTTTATTCCCTATACAGCACATTCCATGCCCCTTCTCATTGTTTTTTTTTAGGCTGTCATCAATGCCTGAAATTACCTCTTTCCTCACTTTTGCCTCCTGCAATACCTAGAAACCCTCAAGGTTCAGCTCAAATGTAATCTTTTTGATGAATCCTTCCCTAATTTATGTAGTTATTAGTATCCCATTTCCATTTCCATTACTTGAATTTCACACTCAAACACACATGCATATCTATCCATCTCTGTCTTCTCTCTCTCTCTCTTTCTCTCTCTCTTTCCCTCTCCCTCTCTCTGTCTCTGTCTCTCTCTCTCCCTCCCTCTCCCTCTCTCTGTCTCTCTCTCTGTCTCTCTGTCTCTCTCTCCTGTCTGTCCATCAAGCCATGCATCCTTCCATTAGTCCATCCATTTATCTAGATACCTATATTGCTGTTCTTCCTGGATTATTGAAGAGGACCAAAGACATTATGTCTTGACTTGTTCATTAATTGAATTTTAATGACGCAATTTTAGGAAGTTGTCAGCCTCATTCTTCCTTCAAGAGTCATTGAAGTTCAATGGCAAAACTAAATTTAGGACAATTGGCAATGACCCAGGATGCAGTGGATAACCTTGGTATCTGTGATGTCTGACCAGGCTCTAAGTACCATACAGTGCTTTCTTCCATCACTTTCATGGTCATTGGAACCAATTGTTCTCATCTACTCATTCCACTAGGGCAGTGTTTCTCAACCTGTGGGTTCTGTTCAATTTGTAACAATGAAAATTCATCCTGCACATCAAACATTTACATACAGTAGCAAAATTACACTTATGAAGTAGCAATGAAAATAATTTTATGGTTGGGGGTTACCACAACATGAGGAACTGTATTAAAAGGTCAAGGCATTAGGAAGGTTGAGAACCACTGCACTCGGGGAAGTCTTTAGCTACTTGCAATAGACATCTAAACTCACTGAAGGTTTTGAGGCATATTGATTATTCTCAACCTGGTTTGGTCTATTTACTGAGATGGTTTTACTGAGATGTGGTCACTGCTCATACACCATATATCTATGTGAATGTGTATGGATATATCTCTGGATATCTATCTATCTATCTATCTGTCTATCTGTCTGTCTATCTGTCTGTCTATCTATCTCTATATATAAGCATACCAATATCTAGCTAGTTATGTCTTATATGCAATTATTTGTGTATATTTTTGTAGTGAACAGAATTTGGAACTTTGAGTCAGAGAAACATGGTTTTGAATTTTGCCTCAGATTTTTACTAACTTTTTGACCCTTAACTACTATGTGTCAGCTTCTTCACATTTAAGACAAATAGAATTGGATACAATTACTTTTAAGGTACCATTTATTTCTAAATCTGTTCTTCTGTCATTAATCTAATAGAATGGCATCAACTTGAAGTCAAAAATTGTCTCACAATCAGTGATTCATTCATTTATAGAATCAACAGAATCTCATCTCTTCATGAAATAAATGTATAGACACTTAAAATGTTTTAGAAATTTTCTTTTACTATCACTGCTAGAATAAGGTATGTTCATTTTTAAAATGAAATTGTATTGATTTAAAAATCACCGGGATGCGGAGCCAAGATGGCAGCATAGCAGCAGCAACATATTGCAGCTCTCACATAGCCACCCCAAAATACCCATAAAATAGGACTCTAAACCAATCCTAGAACTCCAAAACGCACACAAAAGATACTTCCCACTAAAGTCAACTCGGCTACGAGGAACCATATCAGCACTGTGAACCAAAACCAGCCTGACCTGAAGCCGCTGCTGAGCCCCGGG
>CM053582.1:564843714-564860451 GCA_028627135.1 Pseudochirops cupreus | reverse complement strand
CACTGAATAGAATAATTCCTTCAAAATGAGATTGGAGCAAATGGAAGCTTGTGACTTTATGAGAAATCAAGATACTATAAAACAGATCCAAACAAATGAAAAAAATAGAAGACAATGTGAAATATCTCATTGGAAGAAAAAAACACTGACCTGGAAAATAGATCCAGAAGAGATAATTTAAAAATTATTGGACTACCTGAAAGCCATGATAAAAAAGAGCCTAGACACCATCTTTCAAGAAATTATCAAGCAAAATTGCCCTGATATTCAAGAATGAGGGCAAAATAAAAATTAAATGAATTCACCTATTGCCTCTTGAAAAAGATCTCAAAAAGAAAACTCCTAGAAATATTATAGCCAAATTCCAGAGCCCCCAGGTCAAGGAGAAAAAATACTGCAAGCAGTAGGGAAGAAATGATTTGAGTACTGTGGAAACATAATCAGGATAACACAAGATCTAGCAGCTTCTACATCAAGGGACTGAAGGACTTGGAATATGATATTCCAGAGGTCAGAAGAGCTAGAATTAAAACCAAAAATCACCCAGCAAAACTCAGCTTAATGTTTCAAGGGGAAATATGGTCATTCAATGAAATAGAGGACTATCAAGCATTCTTGATGAAAATACCAGAGCTGAACAGAAAATCTGACTTTTAAATACAAGAAGCAAGAGAAGCATGCAAAGGCAAACAACAAAAGGAAATCATAAGGAACTTATTAAATTTGAACTATTTACATTCCTACATGGAAAAATGATAATTGTAACTCATGAGGCTTTTCTGGGTATGAGGATAGTTGAAGGAAATATATGTGTATGTTATGTACGTATGTAAATTTTATATATATATATATATATGTATACACATATATTTATATAGGAGGTTTTATGTGTGTATAAATACATATATGAGTGTGTGTATATGTGTGTACATGTATACATAGACAGAGGGCACAGGATCAGTTGAAAAGGAAGGAATGATATATAAGAAATAAGATTAAGAGAGAGGAATATATTGGGAGGAGAAAGTTAGAGATAGAGTAGGGCATATTATCTCATAAAAGAGATGAGAGAAAACTGTTACAATGGAGGGGAAGAGCAGGAAGGTAAAAGGGAATGGCACAACCTTACTCTCATTGAATTTGGCTTAAGGAGGGAATAACATATACACTCAATTGAATATCTTACCCTACAAGAAAGTAGGCGGGGAGGTTATAAGAGGGAGGATGATAGAAGGCAGGTCAGATTGGGGTAGAGGGTAGTTAGAAGCAAGCACTTTTGAAAAGGAACAGGGTCAAAGGAGAAAATGGGGGTGGATAGAATAGAGGGAAATATATTTAGTTTTTCACAATATAACTACTATGGAAACATTTTACCTAACTACACATGTACAACCTATATTGAATTGCTTGTCTTCCCAGTGGGGGTGGGTGAGGAGGGAAGAAGGGAAAGACTCTGGCATCAAAGTTTTTAAAACAAATTAAAAAAAAATAGTTTCTTTTACATGCAACTGGGAAATAAGGTATACAGGCACTGGGATATAGAAATTCATCTTGCTCTCACTAGAAAGTTGGGGGGTATGGAGGATTATATAAGAAAGAACAAATAGGGAGATGGGATATTCTGTAGGCTGGGTATCTTGGGGTGAGGTGTAGGGGAGAAAATTTGTAACTCAAAATCTTGTGGAAATGAATGTTGAAAACCAAAAATAAATTAATTGTAACAAAATTAAAAAAAAAATAAAAACCAATTGTTAAAAATTGTTTTTACGTGCAACTGGGAAATAAGACATACAGGTGATGGGGTTTAGAAATCTATCTTGCCCTACAGGAAAGTAGAAGGGAAGGGGATAAGAGAAGGGGAGTGGGAGTAATAGAAGGGAGGGCAGATTGGGGAAGGGGCAATCAGAATGCATACCATCTTGGGGTGGGGGGAGAGGAGATTTTGGGAAAAAAAATTGAAACTCAAAATATTGTGGAAGGAAATATTGAAAACTAAATATAAATTAATTTAATTTTTTTTAAAAGCCTAGAAAAAAATAATGATATTAGTTGGGGAAAAACTACATATATCTGTGCACATGTACATATATACACAGTATATACATGTATATGTACATATAAAAATTGTTTATCAAGGACTGGTAAAATAAATTTGTAGACTACATCCAGCTTATGTCAAGCAGACTGTTGAATCCTCAACCATAACAGTACTAAGATTCTTTCCATGAGATATTAACGAAAAATCTTGTCTAAAAAACAAACCTCCCAGTTCACAATTCTCTACTTAACATTTGAGAAGTAGTGTTCTTTTTATACCCATTTAGTTTCTTTTCTTCCTAGTTACAAAGGATTCAATTAATGCATTCATTTTTCATCTGATTTCATTTTGCAACAACAAAAAAGAAAAACCAAACCTAGTAGGAAATCTGCCTGATGCAGAGATGAGAATATAAGTGAATTAAACCACGTTAACATCACAAAATCAAATTTGAAAACAATTTCTCAGTTGTTTTAATATTACAGTAAGAAATGATAGTTATTAAGGAAGGGAGTGTATAATAGAACAGAGATTGACGTAATTGATCAAGAAGGTCTCAACAAACTTCTTGTGATACAAATTTATCAGTTTTGCATTTCAAGCTGGTCTCAGGGATGAAAAGGCCATTTCATATCCAAAGATGCTTATTAATTCTAGGATGGAACATCTGTTGATTTCAGTTGCTGTCAACATTAGTTCACTGAGAAACTGAAAGACCCAGTTTTAGCTTCTTATGGAAGCATTCTCTTTATCACTTATACAAAAAGAAAAATTGAGGGTCATCTTGTGACATTATAAAATCTTCTAAGAGAAAAGTCAAAATTTAAATTTGTTAGACAAAAATATACACAGTCTTTATTTCCTATGTGCTCATAAAGGAGTCATAAATTTGTTTTAGTTGTGTATTTGAAAGAGTGCTTCTCAATATGCACAAGACTAAAAATAAAATTTCTTGTAGAAAAAAATCTTCAGAAGGAAAATGTCATTAAAGCCAGATAATTAAGTGAAATAAACTTCAAACAACCAGCTTATACTCTTCCAATCAAGGACATATTTTATATAGCAAAGGGAGAGAAAGAAAAACATAAAAGGTGATTTTGACACCATAACAGATGTAGACTATGATAAAAATCTCACATTAAATAGGTCCCACTAATATAAAACCAAGTTATTGTTTCAAACCTAAATGAAATCTAAGATTTGCTGATACTGTCAGAATAATAGCACTTAAAGACTTTAGAGATCAGCTACGCCAGGGATGCCAAACCCAAAAGAAATGGGGCACCTACACCATACATAAGGACACATGCTGGAGTCATATTGACTTAGAAAACTACATATTAACACTGTCTATGTTCTACTGCATTTTATTTTGTTAGTTGTTTCCTACTTACATTTTAATTTGATTCTGGTGGCTCTGGACTGCCTGTTTGACACCTCTGATCTAGTCAATCCACCTCCATTCATTCCTGAAATTAGGAAACTAACCTAGGACAACCTTCAGAGTCATTGAAGGTTTTTGAGATAAGGAGCAACATTATTCAGATTCACTATCAATATAATTTCAAAACTCAGGGAAATTATAGTGAAATTAAGTTTATTCTAAATCAAGGGTCAGAAGAATATGGCCTGATGGGGAAATATAACCCATATTATTGTTGTTATTTTGCTTTGGTTTGTTTCAAATCTTTGGAACTGGAATATTTTAAGATTTGTAGCCTTGTATCATCATAAGAAAAATGCTAGTGTTGAAAAGATATGCCAAAGTTTGAAGGAAATCTGACATCAGTTATCGAACTATAATTTTTCTAAAGGCCACCCAACACAAGCTCCTCTTGTTTAATTCTGGACTCTGTTCAGGGTGCATTTATGTCTTTACTAGAGGTGTGCCTAAATGGATAAGCCTCATGGGATATCTATATAATTACCTTCTTTGCTTTAGCCAAATTGTTTTTTTTCCCTTATTCAATTCTTTTCAATCAACATTTATGTAAATCTATTGTCTGAATCATTTTGAGTGATTATGGGTTTCCCTGACGATTTGCTGCCATGTTTTAGGGCATGATACAATCAGCAAAATGCCATCTCCAACCCATAATTCTGAAGTGCCCTACCTTCTCTAAGGAATCCTTCTTCCACTTGGACCTGACTAGATATTATCCACTTTGGTTGCAGACACTTTGAGCCTGCATGGATCTGCCTATTGCCTCACCTGATATAAATGATCATAATCCCATCAATTTGTTCTACCTGAAGTTTCAACTTTGAGAACTCTTGTATGGTTTTGGCATTTCCATGGGAGAAAAATTGTTGGGGGAGAACCTTAAAGGTGACATTCTCTTGACAACATCAAATATTTCTTATTGCCAAAAAATAATTAACATAGTAGAAGTTTGCATTTTATTAACATAACTACATGAAGAGAAAGAAATAGTCTAATGTGGTTGTGACAGTTGCAATATTTTTTCTCAAACCTTTATCTAAGATACCATTGATAATTGTATAAAATAATTTCATTAGGATGTTGTAGAAATGGAAAATTAGGCATATGCATAAATGGGTATTGGAAGGAAGGAAGAAAGGAAGGAAAGAAAAAGAAAGAAAGAAAGGAAGGAAGGAAGGAAGGAAGGAAGAAAAGAAAGAAAGAAAGAAAGAAACAAAGAAAGAAAGAAAGAAAGAAAGAAAGAAAAAGAAAGAAAAGAAAGAAAGGAAGAAAGAAAGGAAGAAAGGAAGAAAGGAAGGAAGAAAGAAAGAAAGAAAGAAAGGAAAGAAAACTAAGTCCCCTTCCTCCTATAGCGTTTGATAGATTTTCTTTTACACATCTTGAGATTTGAGACCTAAACTGTGGCACCTCTGGGATTTATTCCCTTTAGGTTATCAATGCCAGTTTTTCTTCTCAATTTGCTTTCTACAATGCATTCTTCTTTAGAGAGTAATTTCATTGTTAGAATATCATCTCCTTATGAGTAGTGATTATTTCATTCTTTTTATTTGTTTTATTTTGTTTTCAAAACTTGGTTTCTTTTCCAAAAGCTAGGTTAATGCCTAACACATAGTAGGTCATTAATAAATGCTTATTGATTGATTCATTGCCAATGAAAATTCCTCATGTTGGGGACTATGATGTTATTCATGACTGATGAGGAAGTCTTTCATAGTAAACATCTCAGATCTTTTTTTAAAAAAAATTTCTATCTTTTGTAATCTTCTATGCATTCAATTCTAAAATTTTTTAGGGATTATTTTGTTTAAATGGCTTTCTCACCAGTCATTCTGCATTTTTTTTCTTTACTATCTTTCATTATTTTACTAGAAAAATCTGCTTGTAACCTCCCAAGATCTTCATCAATATTTCACATCGAGAATTATACTCTCAATCACTGTAACTTTGACTACCATATCTTTCTCCCTAGGACATAAATGAAATGGTTGCTGATTGAGGTTGCCTTTAGGCTCCTTGGTTCATAATTGGTGTGAATGATTAGCAAAGTCTAAATTTAGAAGCAAAATCTCATAGGAAATGACAATTATGTTAATGTCTGTTCTATGCATTTCTGTTGGAGGATAGTAACAGCTTCTTTCCATAGGTCAGGCTGAAATTTTAATTACATATGTTATGTTTTTATTCTTTTTTCTAATGTGGTATTGACTTTGATCTCTTCTCTAAGAAGTCTATGATACTGATTCCCACAACAGTATTTATTCAGTCATGTCTTGTCTGTCAAGATACAATCGATTTCATTTGCATGTGTGTGTGTGTGTGTGTGCTATCAATGACAGTATAATACATTCTAAAAAGTCTTGATGAATACACATTTTCACACACACACAAACACATATACTTACACACACTCACTAGCAGGCAAGTACACTTAATTCCTGGTTGTTCTTCTAACAATGGTTAATTGGAGAATTTTTTTTTTTTTTTTAGCTTTGACAAACTGATCTGTGAGATATTTTTCCAGGTGAAAACTAACAATGTGCTTTCGTGAAGTATGTCAAACCTTGGTGAGTATTTCTAGATTTACTCAATTTTAATGGTATCTTAGGGTATAGCTGGAATCACCTGAGCATATCAAAATGTGCCTGGTTGCCACATGTAACACAAATCACTTAGAAATATCCCTTCAGAAATTGATTTGGCCCTTGAGACCTCAAATTTCTTATACTCTCTACCTTTTATTGATTAAACTGTGTTAGAGTCAGTAAATAAATTAATCCCTGGCACTTCTTTACTTGGACAGTGTTAAAAGTCTTGGCATTTTCTGAAGACTTGTTTAGCCTAAATCTATATTGGCTATCATTCTTCACTTGCTGTTTCCTTTTTATGTCCTCCCATTCTCTTCCCCTGTGGATTTATATGCATCCTGTCTCTTACTTTTCACATATCTACAAGTGTTCAAACCCTTGTCTTCCATTAGTTCTTTCCCAAGACATCACCACTGTACCGACAATCCTCTCCTCCTTCCCCATTAGTTAACCAGTTCAACACTGCTCAATTCTCTTGAGTCACTTGCCCCATAATCTATCAGTAATCTTGCCCTGCCAACTCTCAGCCTTGGAATAATATCAACCTCTGCTTATTTTCACTACTACTGAACAGGATGCTGAACAAAGCTGGAGAAAATGATGACATCATGCATACAGGAACCATCATAAGACTATGCATCACAGTTTCAACTGTAGCCTTACTGGCACAAAATAACATTTTACATTTCTACAATCATTTCACTCTCTTACTACAGTTCCTTTGTCAAACCACTTCTTTCTCCATCAAATCTCCCATGACTTTACATACTCTATCTGGTCAGTTGAGAACTTTGCCTCATCTTTCCCTGAAAACACTGAAGTCGTTCACCAAATTCTCTTTCATGTCTTTCTGATCAACTCTGTTCCATATCACTCAGATGTCATCTAACATTATCTGTCACAGCAAGAAGTGAATTTTTTCATCTACAGGGCAAACACACACATCAGATATATATGTCAGAATATCTATATCTATATCTATATCTATATCTATATCTATATCTATCTATCTATCTATCTATACATATATATACATATGTAAGTGTATGTGTATACACACATATATGAATATACACAAATGATACACATAAAAGTGATTCTATTCTGTTGCATTTTCTCCAGCAGATTGACTTATTACTCTTATTTTCTCACTAATCTTCTATCTCTCATTGTCTACTGGTTACTTTCTTGCAGCCTACAAAGTCATCTGTTTCTCCTCTACCCTCAAAGAACCTCATCTTGATCCATATATCCCTGTTAGTTATCATTCCATGTCTTTCCTCCTTTTCAAACTCCATGAGGCCATCTATAGTTTGTGCCTAAACCTTCTTTCCTCTTACTCTCTTAACTCTTCAATCCAGCTTCCAATCCAGCTCATCTTTAAACTGAGATTGTTCAAAGTTTTACAATTATCTCTTAAATGCCAAATTTATTGTACTTTCTCCTGGAAACCCAAGCTTGCAACATACCCATCACCCTTGTCTTCTCATCCCTTGTATCCCAATCAATTTCAAATTTCAAATGATTCTAGCTTTGTAAACTATCTTGCAGATTCCCTGTTCTCTGCTCTAATATTGCCACTGCCCTGTTCCAGGCCCTTACGACTTCACACTTGGCCTGCTGCAATAAACTTCACCTTGATTTTTCTGTCTCAAGTCTTTCCCACCTCCAATCCAATTTCCACTCAGTCATCAGATTTATCTTCCTAAAGCACAAATCTGGCCATGTCACCTCTCTATTTGATAAACTCTAGTGGCTCCCTATAACCTCCAGGGTCTAATATGAAATCTTATATTTAGCCTTTAGAGCAAACACTTCCTACCCTCTCCTACTACTTTTCCAGTTTTTATTTCATCTTATTCCCCTCCTGAGATTCAGTATCTTTGGCCTCAATGTTCCTCAAATAAGACATTGAATCTCACAACCACAGACATTACCCCTGCTGTCCTCATGCCTGGAATTATCTTCTCACTCATCTATATATCTTTCCCTCCCTCATTTCTTTCAAGTCCCAGCTAACATCCTTCCTTTGATGGAAACTTTCCTGATTTTCCCTTAACAGTTGCTCCTCCTTTGTTGTTCATCTCCAGTTTATTCTGGATGTGTCTTGTTTGGACAAGGTTGTTTGCATTTTGTCTCATCCATAAACTTGGAGCTTCTTGAGAGCTGGAACAAACTCTTAGGTTCTCAATGCTGTCCTGGAATAGAGCAGGTACTTAATAAATGATTATTGACTAACTACTAGTGCACTCTTGCCTCAACCAGAAAAACAAAACAAAACAAAACAACGAAATAAAATGAAACATAGAATAGAATAACTGCTAGTGCACTCTTGCCTCAACCAGAAAAACAAAACAAAACAAAACAATGAAATAAAATGAAACATAGAATAGCTGTGAGATTTAGCATATTGAATTCAATTTGGGGAAACAGGCCATGACTGTTATCTTTTAATCAAATCAAGGTTACTAACTCAGGTGAATAATGGGCCAGTCAAATTTGTAGTGAGACCAAATTACATGATTTTTCCCTCTGCCTTTTTTCCCGTTCTCCCATACCTATATCATTACATTCCTAGAAGGGTATAAAGCCACTCAAGGGCACCTTTCCAGAGGATGGCTGCTGTGAACAGCTTTCAAGGTTCTGATTATATAGCATAATGAACACCTTATTCAATAACAAATCAGAGCAAAACATTCATAGAAAATCAAGACACAGCATTCACAATATTACAATTTACCACAGCATTCACAACAACTTATCACTAATATTGCCACATAGTTTTCACCACAGTAGTCACATAGTTTTCAACAAAAAATAATCACTTAGTAACTCAATCATTCAATCAACTCAATTATTCAGTCATCCTTTAGGAAGCTTGCCTCCTTAAGGGTCACAAAACACAAAACTCAAAGTACTCCACCCCTGGATAGTACATTCATTTAGTCAATCACAGAGTCCTTAATTCAATCATAAAGTACAGTTACAAATAAATTACAATTCCATCAGTCATTACTCAACAGAAAATAACACAATTCAGCACACAGGGCTTCCAACTGTTTGACCATTACATCCAAGCCTAGTTAAGTCACCAGAGAGGAAAGCACCAACATCTGGGTTTTCAACAGCTACCCAGAGTCTCATCTGGTAAAATCATATAACTCTTCCCAAAGTGAGTCCCAAAGCAAAACCTCACATCAGGGTCAGTCACAACTCAGTATTCACAGAGAGGTCTTTTCATCTTGACTCTGGGCAAGTTCTCACATTTCCTGGATCCCCTTCCATGGTCCCAGATCCTACCTGGATTCACCAAACTGTCACCTGGGTTCAAAGGCAGATAGCTCCCAGGTCTTTGCCCAGCTCTCCACGCACTTCCTGTTCCATGCTGAAGCTCACAGCATCCAGTCCACCTTAAATCCTTCACAGTCTCTGTTCCTTGGAAATCAAGGCTTACCAAAGCCACAAACAGACAAAATACTGACACCACAGTCATGTCTCCTCTGGCAGCTCTGGCTTCTGCCTCCATGTGACTTGCTCCAAGAAATTCTGACTCAGTTCTCAATTCTCAATTCTCTTCAGTAGCTGCTCTGTTTCCAGATGTTTGTCCCAAGAAATTCTGACTTTCCCAGCCAGGGTCTTTCCTTATATGCAGTATTGCTTCTCCCTATTCAGCCCCTTCCTGTTACATCAGCAACAAGGTTCTCTGTTCAGCCCCTTCATGCTATGTCAGCAACAGGAGTTCATGCCTTCTGTTTCTTTAACAGAGGCTTAATTTGAAACTAGGTGCTAAGTACCTCTCAGCTTAGCAATACAAAAGGAACTTCAAATTTTGTTACTATTACAATGAGTTATAAGTCTAAGCTGGGGGAAATAGTCACCCAATTGAGATATTGGAGAGAAGGTTTTTGTCTAACGATTGGCATTTATTAAATTTATTTTCATTCAATCCAAAAACTTAGGGTCCTGCACTAGAAAGGGCCTTGTATATTGTCTCAGTCAATCCCTCATTTTATAAATGATGAAACTAAGAGCAATATTTGGGAAATCCCTCAGCTGAAGACACCTTGATTCAAAATAGCCAGTCTGGCATTTTAATTCAGATTCTCTCTTTCAAATGTCTGTGGTCTTTATGCTTTCACTCATGCCTAAACAACTGAATTATTCTTCACTATTTTCTTCTTTCTTCATAAAGGATTTTTTAAAAACTGCCTTTTTGAAGCAGCTTGTGGCACAGTGAATAGAGCACTGGGCCTGGAGTCAGGAAGTCCTGAGTTCAAATTTGGTCTCAGTCATCTATTCACTCTGAAGTCTCAGTTTCCTCAAAGATAAAATAGGAAAGATAACAGCTCCTATTTCCAAAGGTTGTTTTGAGGATCAAATGAAACATTTGTAAAATGCTTAGTGCCATTACCGGCATACAGTAGGTACTATATAGATGTTTATTTCTTTTCCCTTCTCCTTTAAAATAATAAAATTCTCATAATTCTATTTCCATTTTGCCTTTAATTCCTTGGAGTTCAAGTCATTTCCCTTATGTCATATATTTGCACGTTATCTCCTGTGATTTTGTCATATTGATCATTTTCACTGAATGCAATGTAAATATCACTTTAAAAAACATTAAATTAGAAATATATTTATGTTATCATTATTGTTATTGGATCCATTATCAGTTCAAGGAACTAAAACCACCCAGAATGGGGATACTAGATTTTAGGACAGCCTTTCCTGAAATTCCTATAGACTATTTAAAGAAGGAAAACCAACATGATAAGGAATATGTGTGTGTGTACACCTGCATATATACGTACCCATACTTACACGATGCACATGAGTGTACACATGTGTGACTGTATATATGCATGCAGATAATATGAATAATATATTATGTTATATATAAAATAATTTGTGGAAATTGCAAAAAAGGAAAACATAAATTTGAGATGTAAAAAATTTTCCTAATACAGCTGGTGAAAAACGGGATTTGATTCTTTGTAAAGTGGTAATTTCCTCCATCACTGCATTTCTTTTTTTTTGGAGGGTAGGGCAATTGGGGTTAAGTGACTTGCCCAAGGTCACATAGCTAGTAAGTGTTATGTTAAGTGTCTGAGGCCAGATTTGAACTCAGGTCCTCCTGACTCCGGGGCTGGTGCTCCATTCACTGTGCCACCTTGCTGCCCCTTCTGCAGTTCTTCAGACAAAAAGAACAAACCACTTTATGGTGGAATCATAAAGGAAATTTTATTTTAACATTGCACCATACATCATTTTATGATGAAAAAAATGCTTCTTTCTTTATCAAAATATATTAATCCACTCCCTTTTGCCATTTTTTAATACGTGTAGATTACTCTTGTGTTATTCAATTTCTTTTCCTTTATATTTGAAGATCAGTCTACTAGTTGACTACATTGTTTTTTATTTAATTTTAAAATTTATCCATTATATGTTTGAAATAATCTTATTATTTTTGGTTTGTTATTTTTTGTTTATTTAAAAAAACAACTGGTCATGTTCACTGGATTTTTTTCATAGATGCTACGGTCCTACCCAGCTCAGTGGTGCAGTGAATAGAGCACCAGGCCTGGAGTAAGAAAGATTTAAATTCAAATCTAGTCCCAGAAAATGAGCAGCTGTGTGATCCCGAGTCACTTAACCTTGGTTGACTCAGTTTCTTCAAATGTAAAATGAGTTGGAGAAGGAAGTGGAAAAGCATTCACTATCTTTGCCAGCAAAAGCCTCCAAACAGTCACAAAGTCAGAAACAACCAGCACGACTGAATAACAACAACCTTCCCACCCCACCCCCATCTGGAAATTCTGGGCAGTTTTCATATGTTACATTTTACATTAGCGTTTAGGATTGTCAATTTGTCATGCTCTTTTGGGAGGCCTATTATCTTTATATACTCTCTGCACCAAAATATTAAAGACTGATATCTTTTGCTTATTAAGAGATCATGGTTTTTTTAATGCTAATTATTTTAGTTCTTTTTCCCAGATTATTCTTTATTTCAGGACATTTCCTTTCTAATATGTCATTATCTATTTTGCTTCTTTAGAGATACTTGTACTATAGATTCAACTTTTTTCTATTATGCTAATTGTTTCTAGTGTACAGGTGCTAAATGATTCCATTGGTTCCCATATTACAGCCATCCACATGTGAAATCATTGTCCTAGTACCTTCCATTCAATAGTTCTCGGATTGTGCTCGATCAACGTTTGTAGCTATGAATACAGTTGAGAGAGTGTTGAGCAACCAATGTTCTGGTTCCTGAAATGAGGGACCAGCCTTGACAGCAGGACATCTGATCTTTCCCTTACCCTCTATACCTCGCCCTCCTTTTTTCATGTCTCTGAGAAGGGCTATGTGCTCTTGCTCTCCTGGTGAAAAAGGATGGTGATGGAAGGTTAGATGTGGGGTTCACTGGTAATCTTAACAGCAGGTGGAAAGTCCCAGATTGGGCCCAAAACCATAAACCTGTGTGTCAGTATGTGCATCTGACCAGAGCATAGAGGCTAGTGAGCAAGGTGTGCTGGGTGATAGCATCATGGCTTAGCATTCTGTATTGCCTTTAGGGTTTTGTTGTTTGTATGTTTGTTTGTTTTCTTGTCTCATGGAGTGGAGTGTAATTACTGGCCTCTGGTGTATAATTTTTCATCAGAGCTTTATTTTTATTTTTTTCAGAGTTAGTGAAGCCTGGAGAAAATGTCTAGTCTTTAAATTAGTTGGTCATGTAATCTTCCCCGGCTTTGACTTAATTTGATTTTGTGCAAGGTAGACTAGATTAATAGTGTTATTGTTCAGTTGTTTCAGTTACATCTGTCTCTTTGTGACCCCATTTGGGGTTTTCTTGGAAAAGACATTGGAGTATTTTGCCATTTCCTTCTCCACTACGATCCTACGGATGAGGAAACTGAGGCAAACTGGGTTAAATGACTTGCCCAGGGTCACATAGCTAGTACGTATCTGAGGTCAGATTTGAATTCATGTTTTCCTGACTCCAGGCCAAGCAATCTATCCTCTGAGTCACCTAGCTGATCCTGATCAGTACTGAGTTCCCTTCCAACTTTAACTTTCTATAATTTGGGGAAAATCTTATCCATAATTCATAGATCATTAATAAATGTATTTTACAGTGTTGTGCTCAAATCTGTGGATGAATAAAAAGGAGAGTACCTACATTTTAAACTTTTCTCATTCTTTACTAAGTTGCTCCTCTTTTGGCAAGCTCCATGGAAAGTGGCATGGGAACAAATGTACTTGGTGGTTTGGTTTTAGCTTCAACTGAATAATTTAATTATTGATTGAAATTTTAATTGCATCATTTGTTTGGGCTGCCTAAGTTTCTACTAAATTGAAATTGAGTGTCCAATAACTATGAAAGAGATTCAAAGGTGCTTGAGTAAGATTTCTAATTTTTCCCTTTTTATTTACCAGAAAAATTCATTAAGAAGAATAATTATTAAAACTCAATTGGTAACAATGACTTGGCATGATATACATAGAGTTGGGAGCTAAAAGATGCTTTAGAGGTCACATAATTCAGTAACTCAGTTTGTAAAGCACAAAAATAAAATGCCAAAGAATTGAAATTCTTAGCCAACAACAGACAGGTTAGTGAGTGGAAAAACCCAGATTTGAACCAAAGTTCAAGATCAATGTTTCTCACATTACCATATAACTGACTTCCTCATATACCCTACAGCTTGAATATATTTTTCAGAGGCTGCATTCTCTTTCCTATCAACACAGGCTTTATAGGTACCCCATTCTCCAGGCTTAGGGAAATGTGTGTGCCGCAGGGAGGAGAACACATCTGGAAAATAAGATCCTTCCACTGAGAAATCTTCTTTTATTTCTAAGTTTTTATTTTCTCCCTTTTTCTCCATCCCAATTAAAATCTAAACCTTGGTAGAAGTAGCCTGTATAGTTAATGAAAAAGGCACTACATTATTTTCCAATTATTGTTCTTACTATGTAACCTTACTAAATACTTTTATTCTAAGCTAATTGTATCTGGTGGTTGACTATTAAGGGCAAGAACACCAGTAGACCTCACAAGTTTTAATTTACAAGTTCAGACTCCAAAAGTTACTTTTAAATTTTAGATAATAGCAACTTCTTCTCTTCCTCCATCTCCAGGATCAAAGCCACCACTTTGAGTACCAAGTTAGGAAAGTATCACAGACTCGAGCGACACAGAGAAATTCTGCTAGGAGCTGTAGAAACAGTGGCACAGATGAAGGCAGTCCTGCCCTTGCAGAGCTTACATTCACCTGGAAGGGAGCAACATGTGCAAAGAGGAATAAACACTCAGTACGTAGAGGTAAAAGAGGAAGTTGGTATAGCATAATATATGACTGGCCTCAAATTCAGGAAGACATGGTCTCAAGTCTCATCTCTGATATTGTTTGTGTGATATTTCATAAGTCACCTGGCTCCAGTGCCTGAGTCAACTTTCTGCACTTTAAGTCTCAGAGAAGATCCTTTAATTAATTGATAGAAAAAAAACCTCACTGAGTGCAACTCGCATGGTATGTGTGTGTGTGTATGCACATGTGTGTGTACATAGTAAATACAATATTAGGGGGAATTAAATACACATATACACATACATATATACACATATATTACATATATATGCACATACATACACACATAATAAGTACAATATAATCTCAGGAAAAATTAAAAACTGAACCCCTGGTAGGAGATGATAGAAATATGAGTAAGAGGCAGGAGAGGATTGGAGAACACACCAGTCCTGGAGAAGTAACTTCTGCAAAATCGTCTAAGCAGGAGATGGCCTCTCCTAGATAGGTAATAGAAGGCAGGCCAGGATGCCCACCATTCTGTGGCATTCTGCATAATATTCCATGTGATTGAGAATGATGTGCAGTCACTTTAGAAAAATAGACTGGAGTTCCACTTAATTAGTTTTAAATGCCAGACAGAGGCATTTGCATTTTATACTAGAGGTAATATGGAAACATAGAGGATGCCATAGGAAAAAAAATCCATAGTGAAAGCCTAGGTCAACAATCATTAATCATGAACTACTTAATAAACATTTAATGACTGAATTGGCATTGGCATTGTCCATGGCCTTGAGAGGACTATAGAGTATAGATGAGACATGATCATTGACTATCATTCCCCATCTCTAGTATTAAACATTTTATGAACACGTTTTATTTGTTTTGTTTTCTTTTCAGGGAGAATGTTGAAAAAACCAAGGAACCCCTCAAAGGCTACAATTTGGAGACTACTTATCAGCTAAAGCAGGGGTATTTACCATTGTTATTTCAGACTGCTAAGTTCTACAAAGTACAATATGTAAACACTATCATACTACCAAAAATCTAGTGCAAATCTATTAAAGTGGAGGAGGAGAGGGATGGGAAAGGAGGAAGAAGAAGAGAAGGAAGAGGAGTCGGTATGGCTTATCAGACTACTAAACTGAAGACACTCTAGGGCTATGGGGACAGAGCTGTGTAGAAAGTAAAAAAAAAAAAACTAACTATAAATCACACCTTTGATGCCAGTTGTAAGACCATAGATCAATCACTGGATGTCTTTGAGGCCCTTAATTCTCCAACATTCTCAAACTTGTTCATTCAATTTCTGTCTAACTTCCTTTCCCTAACTTTATGGTGGTGAGATATAAAGATTTGATATCATTTTAAGGATATGAGTTTCTTACCCTGTTCAATCATTGGTGTAAAGAATTTTCAGTGACGAACTTCCCTTTACAAATGCAAATCAGCACCTTCTTTGTACCTTGTAGTGTTAGTCAATTGCCTGGGATATTGAAAGTTTTAGTGACATGTCCATGTAGAGTCAAAGATCTAATATGCGCCTGAGATGAGCATTGAAATACAGTCTTCCCGACTCCAAGTTCAGTCTTCTATACACTACAGTACACTGTCTCTCATCTCCCATGATGAGAATGATCATGATGTTTAATGAGGAAGTAAAGGAGGAATAGAGGAAACACATTATGTTGCCCTCTAATTGAGGGTTTTCAGAAATTCATGGCTCAGGTGCTCAACACAAAAAGGCCATTAGGCTTTGCGATCGACATCAGTTAAGAGAATCCCTAGTTGGATTAGAGATCAGATCCATCAGAGTCTCAAGGTGGTATGTCCCACTCATCACTTCTAAAGAGAATGAAGCTAAATTTGGAGCAACAATTAATTTTATTTCAAATCAAAGACAGCAGTGGGACTTTTCACAGTCCTATAAACTCTGTCATCTTTAACAAAAATATGAACCATTTATCACTGTTTTAGATTCCAAATAATTTTTCATTTTTAACATAAAAGGAATCCTTAGAAGCCTAACTTACCATAACCATGGAACTCATTGGTTTTCTCCAGAGGCCTATTACTCATTAATCACTTTAAAGAACTTTCAAACCCCTGGTGTTTCTCTCTCTCTCTCTCTCTCTCTCTCTCTCTCTCTCTCTCTCTCTCTCTCTACTTCTCATCCCTCTCCCTCTCTCTCTCACACAGACACATAGACACACATACACACATTTAGATATTCTGATTCTTCCATTTTAAGAACTTTCTGTCTAAGAAATTAAGAGAAATTGGACATTATGTTTTCTTTATGTTCCTGTGTCCCTATGGTTCCCATGACTTCCTTATTCTTTTTTTTTT
>CM053582.1:564827882-564843214 GCA_028627135.1 Pseudochirops cupreus | reverse complement strand
GGTTCCTCGTAGCCGAGCTGACTTTAGTGGGAACTATCTTTGTGTGTGTTTTGGAGTTCCAGGATTGGTTTAGAGTCCTATTTTATGGGTATTTTGGGGTGGCTATGTGAGAGCTGCGATATGTTGCTGCTTCTACGCCGCCATCTTGGCTCCGCCCCCTCCTTATTCTTTTTTGATGTAATACTTCACTAAGGGCCAATCCACAGGACTAAGTGTTATATAGAAGGACGTATGTGATTGGTAAAATCCAGAACATTGCCATTTTACTAGCAGGGCTATCATTAGCATGATTAAATAGAGAAATACTTTGCTCCATAAATATCTGGGGACAGAAGGGGGAGAGTCCTCCACATGTGCTGTATTTTCCCTTATGGAAAGCTACTTCCTACCTACAGTGAATCAGAGACTGCCCCACTCATGCCTCATACCCAGGTGTCTGCTGCTAACTTGTACTATGGAACATAACTCTAATCCTTCAGTCACTCAGGAGGCCATCCCCAGTGTATACACACACACACACACACACACACACACACACACACACACACAAATTCCTTTTGGTGGAGCGTTTTCAGAAGAGATGAAGGGTGTAGCCACAGAATCTGGATAGGTGACTATAGTAGATTGAAGGTATAAATGTTAACAGATGAGGGGCTTGACGAACTGGTAAGCAGAAATATTTCAGGGCATATGAACATGTAAACAGAAATCTACCAAATCAGGAATTGGGATAGAGAAGACTGAACATCTCAAGAAAAGAGAGAGAATGACCTGGAAGGATATCAAGAATAGCCATCAGTACATGCATTGGGTGACATATCTGGACTGACTGAACCTCCATCCAGGGCTGGTGATTGGATGGGCCTGAAGCCTGAATTGTGGACCTTGATGTTTACTTCACATCTGTCCATCTTTATATTTTCTAATTAATTCTATTCAGATGTTCTTTTGTTCCTCTAATTATGTCTCCAATCATTGGTTATTGAAAAAGAGACTCTTATGTGGAAGACTGACAACTAAGTTAACATTGATGGATAGTCTTAAAACTAGGTGATTCTTAGCCTTCTGTGTAAAGCAACCATTTTGTACTATTACTATCTTTGCAACGTTGAGAGAAAGTGAAAAAGAGCATCAGAAGGAGGGATCAAATCCAGGTCTTCCTGACTCCAGCTCTAAGATTCTATCTAATATGCTGCCATTCCTCTGAAGTTCCATGCCACTTGGGTTTTGTCTATATCATAGCTGTAAGGTAAAGATAGGCACTAGATCTGTGATTTCACTGTTTTAGGGACACCATGATTATGAATATTCCCTCCAACAATTTAGATCAGCAACTTCTTTTCAACTTATTTCTTGGAAAGTCATCTATGCCATTGGAAAGTTAGGTAGTTTGCCAAGAGTCATAACAATCAATCAATCAATATTTATTAAGCACCTGTTATGTACCTATAAATGGTGCCATGGATAGAACACTGGTCCTGGAGTCAAGAAGACTCGAGTTTCAAATCTGTTCTCAGAAGCTTATTAGCTGTGTGATCCTGGATAAGTCACTAATCTGTTTGCCTCACTATCTTCATCTGCAGAATGAAGCTGAGAAAGAAATGCCAAACCACTCCAGTATCTTTGCCAAGAAAACCTCAAATGGGCTCATGAAGAGTCTGATAAGATAGAAATGATTAAACAACAACAGCAATATTATATACCTGGCATTGTGCTAAGTACTGGCATAGAAAAAGAAACAAAAACAGAGTCCCTTCCCCTCAAGGAGCTTATAATCTGATTGAGAAAACAATATACAAACAGATGTATAAAAACAAGCAATATAAAGGATAAATAACATAAAATGATTAACAGAGGGAAGGCACTAGAATTAAGAGGGACTGGGAATTGGGATTTAAAGGAAACTAGAGAGATTAGTAGATAGAGTTGAGGAGGGAAAGCACTCCAGGTATTGAGGACAATTATAGAATGTAAGATGAATGTTCTTTCAAGAGCTTCTGCCACTTTGTAGTTCCTGAAACAAAGGGCCACCCTTGGTAGAAGAAAACTTGGTCCCCCCTATTCTCTAAACCTTCTCCTTTTCATTGATTCAGGAAGAATCATGTGCTTTTTTTTTCTTGTTGAAAAATAAAATAGCAGCAGGTTAAGATAAGGTAATAGGATACTTCTACTGACAAGTCATCTGTTGATGACATAGTTTTAAGGTTTCTGCTAGACATTCAATTTGTGAATCTGAAAGACAGTTGGAGATGGGTGAATCAGTGTAGAGTATGGAGCAGGATAGATATATCTGAGAATTATCAACATAGAGGTGGTAATTAAATCCATGGAATTGATAAGATCACAAAGTAAAGTAGTATATAGAGAGAAGATCAGAAAGCACAGGACAGAAGCCTGAGGGACACCTGTTGTTTATTTGTCCTTTGGTTTTTAAGAGAATCAGTGATTTCGTATCTTGATGTTGATGGCTAGACTTGTTTGTGAATTAGATTTAAGTGAGGCCAAGTTGCACAAAGTTATCAGTTTCACTCTCTCTTCCAGAGTTATCAAAGTCCAGTGGCAAGACAAAAGTGAGTGCAACTGATGACTTGGGGCACAGTGGATAATCTTGGCAGCTTTGATGTCCGACCAAACTCTAATCACTCCATAGCACCTGCTTCTGCTACCTTTATGACCATTGGAACAAATTATTCTCATTTACCCATTCCATTGGGGGATGTCTTCATATGCTTGGGGTGGACATTCCTTAACTCGCCATTGGGTTTGAGACTCATTGGTTACCCTCAACCTGTTTTAGCCTTTTTGCTGAAATGGTTTACCAGAGTGTGGCCACTGTGAATGCTATAGCTTTGGGGAGCCATAGAAGAGAGTTTATCAGGTGGACACCAAAGGTGGATGAGCAGCCCTTCACAAACCCTCATACCAGAGGTGCTAGGCTTCCTTGGACACCTGGTATATCTCTGAGGGACAACTATAATTAAGCATTTAGAATGCATTATCTAGAGAGGAATCCAGTGATATACCTCAGTCTCTCTCTCTCTCTCTCTCTCTCTCTCTCTCTCTCTCTCTCTCTCTCTCTCCCTATAGTTTAAAAATATGAAAATTAAAAAAAAATTGGTCTATGACACATGAAATAATGTCTTTGGGACACCAGTCATCTTAATCCTCTTAGTAGGAGCACATAATGGGTGTTCAGTAAATGTTTATTCATTGGTTTTTTTGTCATGCCAATCCTATTTCTCATTACTCACTCTTTAATTCTTGCTATTATTATTTAATCATTACTAGTCTTCCACAGTGCAAAATAATAAAAGGATCTGTGATTAACTCCTGGTGTGGGAATACTCTCTATTAATGCAGAGTTGGATCTGTCTATTACCTACAATGTAGTGGATTTTCTGAGGCAAATAAAGATAAAATGACTTGTCCAGGAAGACACAGCTACTGAGTACAATATTAGAGTCAGTCTTTAACTTAGGATTCCTCAAATACCAGCCTATCACTCTAGCTACTATACCAAACTGCCTCTACTATTCTGTAAGACAGCATGGAAATTAAACTGTTCTGTGGTACTAAGGCTTCATTAAGTAAACTTAAATCATTACCATCAATCCACAAGCCCCAAGCCTAATTCCAGTACGTAAGCTGATCATTGAAATTTAGGCACCTTTAAAAGTTGCATTCAACCTTTCCAATCCCTGGTGTAACATAACGCAAATTAATATATGGCTTCAATACTCTCCATAGGACCTTGGAGGCTTCGTAGAGCACATCCTAAAGTGCTAAGTCTGCAGCCAGGATTCACTGCAGAAACTCTCTCAGTGTCTGTTGGATTCATGGCTCTTCTCAAACTCCTTGGAGGTGACTGGAAGCTCATAAAGTTTGAAACTCATTTAGAGAGTTAAGTACTTACTTCACATCCCTTCCTCAAGAGATAGGGAGAATTTAGTTATGAATACTTCACAGATCATCAAACTAGGCTCTCAATGGTCTTTCCAGAATTGTTTCCCTAAAAAAGCCAACAGAGATCTCAATTGGCTGACTGCTTCATTGCCCCTCCTACCAGAATATTCAGTGTGTGACTTTATGCTCCACATTCCAAGAACTTCAAAAAATAACTTACAATGTTAATGCAGCTAAAAGTTTCTATACTCTGGTAATTCTCTAATCAAAATAGCAAATCCATGGCATAAACAACACTTTTAGCCTTCACAATTATGTTAGGAGGTAAGATAAAAACCAACTGCCCATTTTTTTCAAAGAAAAATAAATTTTAATTATTTTTATAATCTGATGCTGTCAATACTACATTTTAGGAAAATAATGTGAAAATAAATAAATATCCACCAGATGTCAGAATGATATGTTGGTTGGAAATAACTTTGTTGTTGTTTAGTCCTTTCAGTTTTATGACTCTGTGTGATCTCACTTGAAATTTTCTTTGTGAAGATATTGGAGCAATTTGTCATTTCCTTCTCTAGCTCATTTTGCAGATGAGGAAACTGAAGCAAACAGGGTGAAGTGATTTATCCAGTGTCACAAAGCTAGGAAGTGTCTGGGGTTGGATTTGAACTCAGCTCTTTCTTACTCCAGGCCCAGTGGATCTATTCACCGTGCTATCGAGCTGCCCTTGGAAATAACTAGCATAATTTAATTTGGTGCAATGGAATTCCATCCAACAAATATTCATTAAACATCTACTAGGTTATAGACATTGTACTAGGTGTCAGGGACTAAAAAAAGAATCCTATCCTAAAGCAGCTCATTTTCTGTTGGAGGAGGAAGGGATGGCACATGAATGGAATATTGAGTGTTAAATATTCAACATAAAATCATTCTTTGCTGAAGGGGGGGAATATAGTAATCTGTGATCATCTGGGAGATAGCAAGTGTTGAACTTTGAAGACAGCGAATCTTCAAAAAAGAGTTAAGGAAAGAGTGCATTTCAACCATGGGAACAGAAGAAAAGACATGTCAAGTCATTGGAGATCAAATTTCAGGACCAAGGACAGCAAGCAGGCTGTTTGCAATGCTGCTCACAGTAAGAAGAGTAATGTATGACAAACTTGTCAAGGATTATTGACATTGGATTCCAAAGGACTTTACACATGAAATAGAAGGGTGTGTGCATGTGCGTGTGCGTGTGTGTGCGCACGCACCTGCGCGTGTTCTAGAGAGATAGGGTCAGCTAGATGGTGAAGTAAATAGAGCACCGGCCCTGGAGTCAGAAGGATGTGAGTTAAAAATCAAGCCTCAGACACTTAATATGTATTAGCCCTGTGACCTTGGGCAAATCACTTAACCCCAAATGCCCTGCCTCTCCCCCTCCAAAAAGGAAAAAAAAAGAGATAAAGAGACATGAGAAGAGAAAGAAAAAGATAGAAACAGTGACAAAGACAGAGATGGAGATAGAGACAGAGACAGAGACAGAAAAAGAGGTAGAGATATGCAAATTGATGTAGTTGGACTTATTTGTTATTTTTATAACACCTTTTAATTTGTTTGAATGAAAAACTGATTAATACCAGGAAGATACACACATACACTTATATACATGAATATACATATACATTCATCTATATTTCATTTATTTATAATAATAATAACACTAACAATGGTGTTCAGATAGAGCATTAAGAGTTGCAAAATACTTTACCAATATTATCTCATTTGATTCTCACAACAATGTATGAGAGGTGTTTTTATTATCTAATTTTACAGATAAGGAAACTGAGGAAGACAAAGGTTATAACATACAGATTCAGAGTTAGGAAGGCTCTGAGGAAGTATTTGAATTCAGGTCTCACTCATCTGAGGTCCTGCCCTATATTCCTCAGGACATATAGCTCTATCTATATCTCTTCAGGCACCAACAATTCACAAATCTGGGATTTGTCTGTTTTTATTTTGTGAAGATAGGTCTTTCTTCTTCCTCGCAAATTATTGCCAGTTTGTCATAGGTTTTTGAGAGTTTTAGTCAACTATGAGTTTACCCTAAAGCTAAACTTGCGAAGTATCCAGACTTCGCTTTGCTGATCCTTCAAAAATACACATGGAGTCAGTTCTTTTTTTAAAATGCTTTTTGGGGTATTTATTAAGTATTTAATTTTTCCCCACTTACATGTAAAAACCAATTTTTAATGTATGTTTTTAAAACTTTGAGTTCCAAATTCTCTCACTTCCTCCTGTCCCCTACCCCCATTGAGAAGGCAAGTAATTCCATATAGGCGAGATATATGTAGTCATGCAAAAAATATGCATAATAGTCATGTTGTGAAAGAAAACATAGATAAAAAAACTCAAGAAAAATAAAGAAAGTGGAAAAGTAAACAAAACAAAAATTGCTTCGGTCTGTATTCAGATGCCATCAGTTCTTTCTCTGGGGATGGATTAACATTTTTCATCCTAACCTAAGTCTTTCGGAGTTATCGTGGATTGTTGCATTGCTGAGAATAGCTAAGTCATTCACAGGTTATCCTCTTACAATATTGCTGTTACTTTGTACCCAGTACATTTCACTTTGCATTAACCCATGTAAGTCTTTCTAGGCTTTTCTGAGAGCATCCTACACACCATTTCTTTTTTTTTTCCAGATTTTTAAATATTTTATTATGTAATCTTTTCATGGCACCATCAGGAGTAACAGAAAATGTGATTCCCAGTTTCTAAACCACATTCTGAAAAATATGTATTTTATTTATATGTTTATATTAATGACACCCCACTTGATAATCCCACCACGTAACTATAGATCGTTTGCTTAAAGCAGGAAACGATTCTCTTCAGTAAGAAAATATACATATGGAAGCCAAATGAAAAATACAGTTAGAAAAATTACTGGAGCAGCTTGGTCCTGGGAAGGGGTAAAGGGATTAAGTCTCTAGGTTCAGCAGGATGTGCAACTGGGATCCATTAAAGGTGAGAGGTATAACATATAAAAAGGCAGCATAAATTCAGGGTGGGTTCTGGCTTTCTTGGTCCATAGGAGATGGTCTTCACCTCAGGATGAAAGGCTTCCCAGTACTTCACCAGCTGCTGCTATGAATATAGAAGGGTTTCAACGTACTTGATCACATGGTTTCTGAAGTCCTTGAATTTCTCTTTCTACATGAAATGAGATACTGTACTGAGGCCCTAGAGCAGTGGTTCTCAACCTTCCTAATACTGCAACCCTTTAATATTCTTATGTGGGCATATCTGCATGTTGGTGGACCTGCCTGGAGACGGCTAAAGGAGCGGTGTCTCAGTTCCTAAGCATCGGAAATATGTATTTTCCGATGGTCTCAGGCAACCACTGTGATCCCTGTGAAAGAGTCGTTCAAAAGGGGACGCAAACCACAGGTTGAGAACAGCTGCCCTTCTAGAAGTTCCTCCTCTCCACATGGGAGAGGGAGGGTTAACTACTAGCTGAGACAAGGCCCAGCCTCAGAAAGCAGAACCCACATCATTTTTTATGGTACAATAGCATTCCATCAAAATTACATACTACAATTTATTCAGCCATTCTCAAATTGATGTGTATCCCCCCAATTTCCAATTCTTTACCCCAAGAAAAGAGCTGCTATAAATATTTTTGTACATATAGATCCTTTTCCTTTTTTTTTTTAAATCTCTTTTGGGATACATACCTAGTAGTAGTGGTATTGTTATATCAAAGGGTATGCATGGTTTTGTAGCCTTTTTGGCATAGTTCCAAATTGTTCCATGGAATGGTTTAATTAATTCACAGCTCCACCAACAATGCATTAATGTCTCATTTTTCCCACATCCCCTTCAGCATTTGTCATTTACCTTTTCTGTCCTATTATCTAATAGGTATGAGGTAGTACCTCAGAATTGTTTTAACTTGCATTTTTCCAGTCAATAGAGAGTTAGAATATTTTTTCATATGGCTACTGATAGCTTTAATTACTTCATCTGAAAACTGATGATATCTTTTGATCATTTATCAACTGAGGAATGACTCTTATTTTTATAAATTTCATACAGTACTCCATATGTTAAAGAAATGAGGCCTTTATCAGAGAAACATGCTTTAAAATATTTTTTCACAATTACTATTGCAATCTCCCTCCATCCTATTCCTGCTACCCCTATTTATTCTATTCTCTCCTTTCACCCTGTGTCACCTCAAAAATGTTTTGTTTCTGATTACCCCTTTTCCCAATCTGCCATCCCTTCTATCACCATCTCCCTCCCTCTTCCCTTATCCCCTTCTACTTCTATTTTCCTGTGGGGTAAGGTAGATTTCTATGCCTTGCTGCCCATGTATCTTATTTCCAGTTACATGTAAAAAACACCCACTCTCATTTCGAAGGAAAGTAATTTGATATAGGTTATACATGTTTAGTCATGCGAAACACTTCCATAATAGTCATGTTGTGAAACATGAATGTATTTCCCTCCATCCTGTCCCATCCCCATTTATTACATTCTGTCTTTTGATCCTTTCCCTCCTCAAAAGTGTTTGCTTCTGATTACCCCCTCCCTCAATCTGCCCTCCCTTCTAGCATGCCCCCTCTCTTATCCCATTCCCCCCTACTTTCCTGTAGGGTAAGACTCATTTCCATACCCAAATGATTGTGTATATTATTCCCTCCTTAAGCCAATTGTGATGAGAGAAAGATTCACTTATTCCCTTTCACTTCCCTCCTCTTCCCCTCCACTTTAAAAGCTTTTTCTTGTGACATAGAGTCAGTTCTTTCTTGAGCCTTGGGCATGATAACTATTCTACTCCATAGGACTCTCAGAAGTTGTTCATGGCTATCATATCCTTTAAGGACCCACAGTTAATGTCATGCTATAATGAGGGATTGAAGTAAAATCTTTTGTGAAGGGACTAAGACACAGGAGGGAAATAAACAACAAATATGAGTTAGAAGGACATGAAAGTTTACGAAAAATGATCTATTCAATAGTAGTTGTCCTCAAAGGAAATAATGGAGCTTCTATAATAATACTAGACAGAGAGTGGAAGTTTGAAGAACTCCAGATACAAATAAAAAAATCTTAACTGCATATGACATTTGGAGTGTAATTATGTGTAAATTAAACACATTTTAGAAACCATGGTTTAGAAATACAAAGCTCTCCAGAATTCTTTCAGTGAACTGCACAGTCAGATTCCATGCAAAAGTAAACTTCACAAGTGCATTAACCAGGAGGTGTAGCAGCTCATAAAACAAAGATCTGCTTCTTTTAATGCAGTGGCTGCTGAACATTTTTTGATTAAGCACAAAATAATGAAAACAACAACAATCCAACTTTAAAAAGGTCTTGTGTATTTAAAAATTATTTTTATTTCGATCAATATTTATTTTCAGTGTCTGCAATCGCTGAAAACATATACCTCAAAGTGAAACCTCGACCCAAGTAGAAACAAAGTGCAAATAGAAATCACTGTACTTATTACATAAAAAATATTTTCAATTCTATTCACTAATTATGTATTCTCTAATTTAGTTGGTTAAGTTTTTTATGAGTAAGTTTTTGTTTATTAGTCATTTGTTTCAGAAACATTTAAAATAATATTTTAGTTTTCTCTAATTATATTAAAAATTTTTAAAAACATTTTTAAAGCTCTGAGTTGCAAGTTCTCTCATTCTGTCCTTCCCTTCTCCCCTCCCAGAAACAGTAAACAACCTGATTTAGGTTATACATGTGTATTCATGCAAAAAATTTCCACATTATTCATTTTGTACAATACAGGCAAAGAAAGAAAAGAGATAAAGAAAAAGGAAGGAAATTGAAGGTAGATAAAGGAAGAAAGGAAGGAAGGAATTAAGGAGGAAAGAAGAAAAGAAAGAAAATAAGGGAGAGAGGAAGAAACTTAGAAAGAGAGAGAAAGAAGGAAAGAGAAAAATAGCATGCTTTAGCCTGTAGTCAGGCAACATCAGTTCTGTCTCTGGAGGTGGGTAACATATTTCAGCTTTTGGGATTGTGTTAGATCATTGTATTGCTGAGAATAGCCAAGTCATTCACAGTTTCCATCATATGATATTGGTGTTACTGTGTACAACATTGTTAATTTCCACATCTCCTAATGCTTCAGAGTTGTTTTTGCAAATTAAATATGCTGATTTTATTACCAGAGATTTCATCCGTTTAGAGACATTTGAGTGATAACTTTTACCAATTCAGAGAAGCTCCTTGATAAAATCTGATAGTCTTGGAGTGGTGGTTGGAGCACAAAGTTAAATGACTTGTTCAGGGACACATTGCAACTATGTACCTGGGGCAGGACTTGAACCTGGGTTTTCCTTTTTCAAGAGTGAAATGTCTCCTTACTCTGCTAGGCTAACTTTCATTTTAATATCTTTAAAAAAATGAGTTCTGAACCCACTAAAATTTATTTGTAATTTTTAAGGCCTAAAATTCTATTTTCATGTTTGTTTGAAATACGATCATTTTATAGATAAAACAATATTGCATGACAATAGCAGTATTTCCAAATTTGTGTTAACAAAATTTTCTACAACAATTCACATTTCTTTAGAGGGGAAAAAAACAACAACAACAATTTTATCCTCAGTTCTGAAATATGACCTTTGTCTTATATCCAAGTTTCATATAGAAATGAATATACAACAACAAATACGATTCCTTACTGGGTAAGTGGTTAAACATTATTACAAGCAATTCTCGAAGTTGAATGGAAAACTGATATCAAATCACTTATGAGAAATGCAGATCAGGACAACTTAGACATTTTACTTCTCATCTGGCATATTAGATATGAGAATAATTTATTGTAGGAGGGCTATGAAACAGAGACATGCTAATATAATCTTGGTGGAAATATAAATTGGTCTAACCATCCTGAAAAACAGCTTGAAACTAAACTAAGACACTGACTAAAGTCTCCATTCTCTTTCATGAAGAAATCCCTCTGCTAGATTTATCTCCCAAAGCTATATTAAAAAGAAAGGTGCAATGAAATATGAATAGTAGCATTTTCTGTGCTAGCAAAAGATCAGGGATGAAAGTAGATGCGTGTTGTTTGGGGAATTACTAAAGTGTCCATAATACATGAATTGCTATAATATTATTATGCAACAAAAAGATGAATATTCAGAATTCAGGGAGTTAGAAGAAAGATTAAATTGATTCACAGAAAATAGGCAGAAAGGCAAATAATATACTAGCTGATGATCATAATTTACATTGAAAACATAAACAAACAAACTGAAGTCTGTATAATTTCAATGGCCAAGGACTGCCCCCCCCCCAAAGATATAGACTGTCCCATCATCCCATTTTCCAGAATCCTTGGACCACTGAAGTTGTCCACAAGATGTACTTTAGGAATTAACCGATGATTTGGATAGATTTGCTGAGTTACTTAATTTTCGATATATAAAAGATGACAAGGAAAAATATTCTTGGAAATCAAGATGATTTGAAAAAATGCAGTAAAATTAAATATGTTTGTTTAGAGGATTCTTGTTATTTTTCAATATGTATAGTTTTAGAGACCTTTGTCTGTAACTCCAAATTGTTCTCCAGAATGGTTGGACTTTTTCACAACTCTACCAACCATTAGCGTCCCAATTTTACCACAGCCCCTCTAGCATTTGTGACTTTCCTTTTCAGTCGTGATAATCTAATCAAGGTGCAAAGTGGTATCTCAGAGTGGTTTTAATTTGCATTTTTCTAATCAGTAGTAATTTAGAGTATTTCTTCATGTGACTATTGATAGCTTTGGTTTCCTCTTCAGTAAACTTCCTATTCATATTGTTTGACCATTTATAAACTGGGCCATGACTCTTATTTTTATAAACTTGGCTCCATTCTCTATATAATAGAAAAATGAGGTCTTTATCAGAGAAACCTGATGTACATTCCCTGCCCCCCCCCCAATTTCCTGTTTTCTTTCTAGCATTGGCTATATTAGTTTTGTTTGTGCAAAAGCTTTTTAAGTTCATATAATCAAAATGATCTATTTTACTTTCCATAATCCCCTTCATCTCTTCTTTGACTTCTCCCTTATCCATACATTTTTCTGTTACCCTCTGATTTTCTTGTGATATAACCTTTTATGCACATATCATTTGTCCATTTTCACTTTACTTTGATATACAGTGTGAGATGTTGGTCTATGCCTAGTTTCTGCCAAACTTCTTTTCAGGTTCCACAGAAATTTTTACCCAGTAATGAATACTTACCTTAACATCTTAAATCATATCGGGCACTAGATTATTATAACTATTTACTACCATGTATTGTGAACCTAATCCATTGCACTCATTTACCACTCTATATTTCTTAGTCAGTTCTAGATTATTTTGCTGATTACCATTTTGTAATATAGCTTGAAATCTGAAAGTAATGAGTTACCTTCCTTAACTTTTTTAAATCATCAATTACCTTGATATTATTGTACTTTTGTCCTTTCAGATGAATTTTGTTACTCTTTTTCTAGCTCTATGAAATGAATCTTCAATATCTTGATTTTTGTAACATCAAATAAGTAAGCTTAGATAAATTGGCTTTCTTATTACATTGGCTCAGTCTACCAATGAGCAATCAATATTTCTTCAGTTGTATAGATCTGCCTTTATTGTATGTAAAAAATATTTTATAGTTGTGTTCATCTACTCCCCAAGTATGTCTTGGAAGATAGAATCCTAACTATTTTAAACTATTTTAAATGGGATTTCTCTTTTTATCTCTTGCTTCTGGGTTTTGTTTGTAGTGTATAAAATACCGGTGACTTGTGTGGATATATTTTACATTCTGCTAATGACATTATTTTAATTATTTTTAGTTGATTCTGTAGAGTTTTAGTTGATTCTCTCTATTATGCCATAATACCATCTGCAACGATTGAACATTTTGTTTTCTAATTGCCTATTTTTATTCTTTCAATTTATTTTTCTTTTCTTATTGCTACAGATAGTGATTCTACTACAATATTGAATAATTGTAATGATAATGATATACTTATTTCACTCCTCATCTTATTAGGAAGGTTTGAGGTTTATCTCCATTATACATAATGCTTACTCTTGATTTTAAATAGATACTGCTTATTTTAAAAAAGACTCCATTGATTCCTATACTTTCTGCTGTTTTAACAGGAATGGGCATTGAATTTTGGCACAAGCTTTTTCCTCATGCTTTGATAGAAGCTTATGACTTTTGTTATTGACATGGTCAATTATGCTGATTGTTTTCCTGATATTAAACTAGACTTACATAGCAGGGTTAAATCCCACTAGTTCCCAGTGTATAATCTTAATGATATACTGCTATTATAATCTCCTTTCTAGTTTTTTTTTCAAGCATTGATATATTCATTAAGGAATTTGGCCTATAGTTTTCCTTCTCTGTTTTTGGTCTCCCTGAATTAGGTCTTAAAATGGTATTTGTGTCATAAAAGGAGTTGATTAGACTTCTTTACCTATTTTTTTTCAAATAGCTTCTATAATATTGCTTTTGTTATTTAAATGTATGGTAGAATTCAATTACAAATCCATCTGGCCCTGGGGATTTTTTTCATTTGAATGGATTGATGAATTGTTCAATTTCCTTTTCCAACATAGGGTTATTTAAGTATTCTATTTCCTCTTCTGTTAATCTGGGCAATTCATATCCGTGTAAAATATTCATCCATTTCATTTAAATGATCAGTTTTACTGATATATAGTTGGGCAAAATAACTCCTAAAATTGCTTTAATTTCATTCAATTGGTGGTGCTTTCATCCCTTTCATTTCTAAGAGTGGAAATTTGGTTTTCTTTTTTTAATCAAATTAATCAATGATTTACCTATTTTTTTTAATAAAGCTAACTCTTGATATTATTTATTATTTCAATGGTTTCCTTATTTTCAGTTTTATAAATCTCCACTTTACATTTCAGGATTTCCAATTTGGTGTTTAATAGGGAATTTTTACTTTGTTTCCTCCCCCCCCCCCCGCTTTTTTTTTGTTTGCCTTAGTTTCATGCCCAATTCATTGATCTGTTCCTTCACTTTCATTGATATATACATTTAGAGATAATTCTTACCTTCTCTATTTTTCATCTCCCTAGATTAGGTACTAAAAACATATTCATGTAATAAAAGGAATTTGATTGGACTCCTTTACATATTATTTTCAAATAGTTTATATGATATTAGGTGTGTTTCACAAATTTACAGATGTTGCCTATTTTTTTGAAATTCTCTTTAATGAAATAATTCATTGTTTCTATGATTTTTCTTTAACTTTCTCATTCTTTAGGATTAGATTAGTTTACAACTAACTTTTCATCTATGCATTGACAGACCTTTACTAAATGTAATTTTGTTGGATTATGGTCTGAAAAAGAGGAATTTAATATTTCTGCTTTTCTTCATTTGGTTGTCAACTTTTTATGTCCTAACAAACAGTTAATTTTTGTGTAAGTGCCATAAACGGCTGAGAAAAAAAGGTGTACTCCTTTCTATTCCCATTCAGAATTCTCCAGAGATCTATCATTTTTAACTTTTCTAATATTCTATTCATCCCCTTAACTTCATTTTTATTTATTTTACATTAGATTTATCTAGCTCTGGGAGAGGAAAAC
Source organism: Pseudochirops cupreus (assembly GCA_028627135.1). Taxonomy (NCBI): domain Eukaryota; kingdom Metazoa; phylum Chordata; class Mammalia; order Diprotodontia; family Pseudocheiridae; genus Pseudochirops; species Pseudochirops cupreus. Next base: position 564,828,665 of record CM053582.1, on the reverse strand, counting down.
TAAGGCCTCCCACTAGTATATATTTTTTTATTATTTCCACTTATAATTCCAGGCTATTTCCACTTATAATTCATTTAGCTTTTTGCTAAAAATTTGGATTCTATGCCATTTGGTTTTATGCCATTTATGTTTAGTATTTATCTTTGTTGTCTATGTTTCCATGATGTAGTTTCCCTGCTTATCCCTTTTAATTGGGTCTATTTTTGCTTTTGCTTTGTCTGAGATCATGTTTGGTGCCTCCTCACTTTTTACTTCAAGCATAGCATAATAGATTCTGTTGTGGTCCCTTATTTTAACTTTTTGCGTGCCTCTGTTTTTCAAGTGTTTCTTGTATACCACATATCATGGGATTCTGGTTTCTAAACTATTCTGCTATTGGCTTTTGTTTTAATAGTGAGTTTATGTCATTCATATTCACATTTATGATTGCTAAATGTGTATTTTCCTCCATGCTATTTTCTTCTATTTGTCCTTTCTCTCTCTTTTTATCTTTTACCTCTTCTAAAGTCTGTTATACATTTGATACTTCTTTTATTTATCCTTCCTTTTATCATGCAACTCTTTCTTCATCCTCTTCTCCTTCCCTTTTGGATAAGATAGATTATTATCACCAATTGATTATCTATACATATTTCTTTCTTTGAACCACTTTAGATGTGAGATTCAAGCATTGCCAGTTCCTCACCCCATTTCCATGCCAGTATAAAAGCTCTTCCTTGTCTCTTTATGTGAGATAATTTTCTTCATTCTGTCTCCCCCTTCTTCTCAGAGATCCCTCTTTTT